>CM035413.1:109117572-109827572 GCA_020310875.1 Ceratopteris richardii
ATTATTTTATTTTTATTGATGTTTTAATTATTTTACTTATTTATGTTTGTTATATGTAATACACGAGTATTATGGAGAGGCAGATATAGATGAGGTGGAGAGACAGAAACAGGAGGGATGATTTCGATTGTCACAAGGTGCTCACACAGATACATCAGATCATGCGGATGATCGTGATGATGAGGATAAAGATGATGATGATGATTAGGATTCTTGATTATGACATTGGATATGTATTTACATTGATATATATATATATATATATATATATATATATATATATATATATATATATTATGTATATATTGTTCGTTTCAGTTATGTTTTGAATTGTGTGTATGGTATTAAGTAACGAAAATTCTTGTTCTATTGATTTTTATTATTGTTTATATTATGCATGTGTTTTATTACTTTAATTATATAATTCATTCATATTTATGTGTGCTTATGTGTATATAAAATGTATATATGCACATGTAGGTATATATCTATATGTGTAAGTGTGTCTATATGCATGTATATGTATGTATCTATGTATATATGTACATGTATGTATGTGCATATGTATATGTGTATATGCATGCATGTGCATGTGCATGTGTATGTGTGTATATGTATGTATGTATGTATGTATGTATGTATGTATGTGCATGTATATATGTAAGTGTATATGTATATGTGTGTATGTGCATGTATATGTGTGTATATGTATGCATGTGCATGTGTATGTGTGTATATGTATGTATGTGCATGTGTATGTGTGTGTATGTGTGTGTATGTGTGTGTACGTATGTGCATGTATATGCATGTGTATATGTATGTATGTACATATGTATATGTGTATATGCATTTATGTGCATGTGCATGTGTAATTGTATATGTGTATGTATGTGTATGTGCATGTGCATGTGTATGTGTGTGTATATGTATGCATGTGCATGTGCATGTGTAAGTGTCTATGTGTATATATGTGTATGTGCATGTGCATGTGCATGTGTATGTGTGTGTATATGTATGTGTGTGTATATGTATGTGCATGTATATGTGTAAGTGTATGTGTATATGTGTGTATGTGCATGCATATGTGTATATGTATGTATGTGTATATGTGTATATATATACATATGTGCATATGTATGTGTATGCGTATAAACATATACAAGTGTATGTATAGGCATGTGTATATGTATGAAACATGCATGTGCATGTGGATGCATTTCCATTTGCATCCATGTGCATGCATGTGGATGTGCATATACATGTATCTAATGTGTGTATGTGTTAGTGTGTGTATGTGTATGTATATATGCAATAATGCATGCATGCAAGTCTTTTTATGTGGTTGTAGAAATGTTTGTGCATATGCATGTGTATGTGTGTGTATGTGTAAGTGTGTGTGCACATGTATGTGTGTGTATATGCATGTGTATATGTATATATGTGTGAACGTGAATCTTCATCATGTATAAGTGTATATGTGCATATTAATAAGTGTGAGTATGCTAACTAATGAGAATAACACAATTCAAATGATATACAAAGAATGGAAACTGTACTTACAATAGTTAGCCATATTTTTTGCTTGGTTAGCTTCTTGATTGACCTACAATAAAGAGAGAGAGAGAGAGAGAGAATTCAAAGAGAGAAAGAGGTAGAAAGAGAGAAACAGAGAGAGAGAGAGAGACAATAAGATAGAGAGTAGATAAAACAATAATTCTGCAAGTGATTGTTTCAGCTCGTAAGTGTAGTGCAATTGTGAACGTTGGAGAGCTCTTCGATCAGATGCATGTAGATGACGATTGAAGAGCCTCCGACATTTTAAATTTTTTTCATCAAAAACCCCTCATGTAAGTGATGGTAAAAACGTCGTAAATGCATGTGCAGATTGCATCACATATGCGACGATAATTTGTGATGTGTCGCTTATGGGACATTTTTTTAATCGTTGCTTTAGCGATGCTCGATGTAACCATCACTTATCTCATCATGCCACATGTAAAAAAAAAGGTCAAATTTTTTGTCGTTTAACCGACGTTTTGTGCTCGATGCTTGTTGCGATGCTTTATAGAAATTTAGTCCACAACCTTGCCTTATCAGCTTATTGCAAACCTTGCCTTGCCTTTTAACCTTCTCTCTCCCAACTAGGGATCTAAACTATAGCCTTGCCTTGTGTGCTCTTTTCAAACCTTGCCTTTCTATGTATCTTGGCCATCCTCTCGTGGCTACTTGGCCTACAAACTTTCCTTGTTTGCTCTTTGCAAACCTTTACTTTTTGTGTCTTGTCCATCCCTTCTTATGTACTTAGCCTAAAGAATTTTCTTCTTTGATCAATAAGGATGAGTCCACCTAGAATCTCTATTTTTCATTCTTAGGTAGAGAGATTTATAGAGTACCAAACTAGTATGGAATCAAGGTATGATTCTTTCTATAGAACTAATAAATATGAAATCTATGTCTCAACTTTCAATTCCTAGAAGTTCTTACACGACTTCCCAATACTATCGACTTCTATTCAAACTTGAATTTCCCTTTTATTCCACATATTTGAAGTCTGTACTTCTTATGGAATAAAATCCTTTTCTCTATACACATAGAAATGTGCATTAGTACTCATAGCAATGTCGTTAGGGTAAATATGCACGAATTAGATACTTAATTTATAAGTATCTTAAACTTGTAGGTGTTCTTAGAATCCTCTTCTATGGTTTCAAAATGCCTTGACATTTCTCGCCTCTAAGTTTTTTAATGAATGAGACCTTGGCTAAGCTATCCCTTGTCTCAATTTTTCCTTTCTACAAAAGGGAAAACTTATTTGAGCTTTTCCATATCATCAACTATTTATAGATGTGTTGCTTTAGATCTTTCTCTTTTAAATCCTAACCTTATTCCTTTTGATCATAATGCTACTTCCATGCTTCTTGATCATAGAATCATTGCGGATGAACTACGCTTTATTATAGGTTTTGATTAGACAACCTAGAGTTTGTATCTGTTAAGACTCCCTTGGCCTTGTACTTGAATTCTTTTGCTTAATCTAATTCCATTCAATCATACCATACATGTGGTATCTACTTATTTCACTATGCTATCAATAAACATATGCTTTTCATTGATCAAATCCTACTAGTAATTCATCTTGATCACTATTCATTCTCACATTCAGTACATAATATGTACCTTTAGGTGCTCTAGAGTTCTTTCTAAGGTCTACTTGATTCATACAATCCTAAGATCTTGGAACTATCATCTCAAGTTCTTTGTCTATAGGTATCTTAGGGTCCTTTTTAAGACCTGTTGATTCACACAATGGTAAGATCTTAGGACTCATACCTCTTGACTTACTTATCATATCTTGAGTTTGGCACTATTTTGCTTTTGGATTAGCCATATTCCAATCCTAAGTTCCCATGATATCATGAAGAAACCTTTTAGCAGTTACTAACCTTCTAGAAATCTTCCTAAGTTCTCACTTGGAAGTCTTGATGTAAATGTGTTTAAAACCTTTTAACTCATTTCACTATTGTTCTTTTTGACTTAGATAATCCAATTTTAAACATTGTAATCTAACTTTAGAGTTTTTACTAGAATGCTTAGGTTCTTATGTGTCCACCCAATAGACACAATCTCACTCTCTTATTCTTGTACTCTAAAACCTATCTAAAGTACAGAACCTTAGAGTTCACATCCTAGCAAACAACATGAACTCTTTTACCATCTTTCAATAGTTGGAGATAACTGTTTCTTCATCTGAAAACATACCTAGATGCTCTAAACTTCCTCACTTTTCTCTCTTAGACATAACTTCTGATATTTCAACTAGTTACTTTAATTATAAGGTCTCTTGGAGGGAGTCTTGGTTTTTTTGAAGGTCTTATCCTCTAACCATCCTAGAACTAAATGAAAATGACAAAGATCATTTATCTTTGTCATTGGACTTCTAATAACAAACTTATTCTAATCATGGTACTTTTATCATACTTTATGCTCACCCTAACTTATCTTGGTGGTAAAATCATCTTCTATAGATAGAAAATGATTTATAAACTTCACATTTCTAAAAATCATAGCATCTATGTACGCATGCATGCACTAGTGTAATTTCTTGTCTACTTAAATTACAATGTAAGCTCTTAATTATGTTGCACACATGATACTTCCTCTCTCTTACAACATAATCTCTCTAGTTCTTTCATGGCATATAATACCATATGGCTACAAATATTTTGGTAGAAGAGTCCCCAAGAAAATGAAGCTAAAAAATGTTGGAGTTTGAGTTCTATAGAAGCACACAAATAGTACAAGGAAGAAGAAGAAGAAGCTTGGAGCACAACACAACAATGGATGAATTACCAAGTGAATGTTCAAAGATAGGTAACTTGTAAAGGTTATAGGCATATATACAAGCCATGAAAAAAAAACCTCCTAAAGAGGGAAAATTTTTCTCGATGGTCCTAAGTGTGTTCACGCACATCACTACCAAAATTTATCAATAAATCCCCCTAGGATTGATGCACTGAAGAAGGAGTCGACACTCATGTATAAGGCATTCCCAAACATAGTGGAAAGATATCAATCCACAAAAGGAAGGAAGGCCAAAGCTTTGTGGAAAGCTTCAAACTTCTCCCTAGGAAGAGTCTTTGTGAAAAGGTCTACAACATTATCCTATGTGGGCACATATGCCAAACCGATCTCTCTAGTAGAGAACCTCTCCCTGAAATAATGATAGTGCACCTCAATATGCTTTGTGAAGCATGGAACATAGGGTCCCTCATAATTGTCAATGCTTTCTGACTCTTAGTGTGGTGGTAGAAGACTAATGAACACCCAAATTAGCCAAAAGGCATCTGAGCCACACACACACAACACTTGTTGTGAAAGATGCCCTATACTTAGCCTCAAAACTAGAAGTGGCCACTGTAGGATGCTTCTTGCTCAACCAAGATGATGCAAATGACCCAATTCTAACATCTCAAAAGAGGCATGGAAATCATCCTTAAATTAAAAAATATTCTTCTCATTAGGACCACTGATCAACATGTCATCAACATACACAGTAATGATTATAAGTACATCATATGCACACTTAACATATAAGGTGCTCTCAATTGGACTCTTCTCAAAACCATGTGCAATCAAGCAGGCATGTATCTTTTCATACGAAGCACATGATTCTTTCTTTAAACCATATAATGTCTTTTTCAACCTCCACACTTTGTTTTCATGAACTTTTTGCACAAAACCATGGGGTTGAAATACTTAAACTTTTTTATGTAAGTCATAATCCTGAAATGTTGTTTTAATGTCCAACTGATGTACATGCAGACCCTCATGACCCACATGGGCACATATGCTACAAACAGTGGTCATTCAACATGTGGGTGTTGTTTGCTGGTGTTATCTTCCACAACAAAGGAGGACGGTTCAGAGTACATCCAACTCTGAAATCAAATACACAAAGCATAGAATGGTAAAACCAATCCTTCATTACAGAAACAAATTACAACTAGATTACAGAGATTGTTCTCTGTAATCTAGCATTCTCTCCTAGAGATTGTTCTATGAATTCCAAACTACTTTCTTTAACTTCTTGAATCTATTACAACTACACGCTACTTGGAAGTTGAAATTCCTTGGAAATTCTAAGGATATTATATTGTAAAATTATAGTATTTGGATAATTTACGAAATTGGGTGTACTACGGATGGCGACCTAATAGTGGCACACATGGTGGACTTAAACCCACTCAATTACATGTCCTCTATATCCAAAGTTAGATTCTGGATTCTTCCTTAATCATACAAAAATGCATCAAGAACTTCAAGTTGAGCTACTCAGAACTTGACTATTTCTTGGAATTGATCTTCATCTAGATTATCAGTGAGTTGTGCTTTCTAGGCTTCTACTTCTATCTTTGCCTCCAAAAATTCAGTTGACATCTTTTCCAAAAATCCTTGAGTTGCAAAATTCATTTCTTCAGTCTTAATCTGTAAAGCTTGAATTTCAACATCTTTTTGTGTTATTTCAATATCCTTATTAGTGAGAATCTTCAAAAAATCTACCTGAACTCGCTTGAGTCTTGTAATATGTTCATCCTTTTCTCCTAATATTTGTGCTTGTTTTGCAGTCAATTGTTTGGAATCTTGTAATTGTAATTCTAACTCTTTTATTCCATTTAACTTTACCAATGCAATTTGCAAATTCTCTATCAATGATACCTCTTGATTCAAAAGTGTATTCTTTTTCACTCATTAATGTGGCACCTTGATTTTTTGCCCGATTGAGTTCTCCAAGGGTCTAGGCTACATTTATTAAATGTGGAAAAATTAACAGTTCTAGTAGATTGACCGGTCTCTGAAAATTGTTCTCTCTTTGTTCTATGGGAATTTGATGGTTGTTGTTGACTTTGCTCTTGTTGCTACTCCTCCTGCAATCTTTGTCATTGTTGTTCATCTTCAACATGTTTACATCGTCACACTCAACTTCCTCAACTATAGCTAGATCTTCTTGCTGTTTTCTCTATAGCTCAGCTTGCATCTATTCTTGCATACATCTAGTCCTTTCTTCTTCTGCACATTGTAGTGCTTCATGGGCAAGTTTTACTCGAGCTTTTTTTTCTACATTGAATAGGTCATTATCATCCGGAGCAGGTCCTTTACCTTGTTGCTTACTCTCTTGTAGAACAATAGATTCTTCCACTAACTCGAATATTCTTCGTTCAAGAAGAAGTCTTGTCGGAATTAACAAAAAGAATAGAACTCCAAGTTTTGCATGGAGCTGTTGTACCCTCTTTGTCGGATGGTACAATCATCGCACTACCTCCTTCAATCATGGATATATGATTTCAACCCAATATCCTTTGTCATTTGCCCTTGTAGCATCAACTAGTAATGAATATAGAGTTTGAAAGACCTTGTAATGCTTAGTCTGGATGAATATCACCAAGGTAGATAGATGAAACCCAACTTTCCATGGATTTGTATCTGGGAGTCATGCATATTTGTACTCACTAGAGCATGGCTTTGGCGAACATGCGCTCCATCTCCTCGTTGGATGCCAATGTTGTTGGAGCACTAATCCCATTTTTACTAAGCTTCAATTGAGTGGAGATGTATTGCGGGTTGAATATCAAGCATCCTTTAGACCCTATTTGGAATTCAAGAAATGCACAGTGCTCATCGACTACCTCAAGCTAATCATTGCACTGTTTGATAAAGGAATTGGTTATCAGATGATTGTAGAGATGAGTCCAATCTATATGTGCATAATCAAGCAGGCCTTGCTGTTGGAACCAATCCACTTGAGAATTCAGTAGATGTTTGGGAATCCATAGTGGGTTCATGTTTGTCAGCTTAAGTAGATTAGGCAATATTGTTCCCATCATGGTTGCAAGAAAGTGCAACACACAAGTGCGAAATAGTAAGAAATAACAAGTAAAAAATGAGTTGGGTCACCTCATCTCTTTAAGTGGATACTTGTCAAGGTCGTTGCAAATCTGCATTTCTGCAAATATATTGCATGTGCTTGAATAGTGTGCATGGCATTGAATACCAAATGTTCATGCAAAATGATTACAAATCGACCCAATCTAACCTCAATTCACTTGCATTGATGCGAATATGACCATGCAAATTTGTGAGAGAATCTTTATTTGATTTTTTGGCTATGCCACGTATTAAAAAAATGAAATGTATTCACATTAAAATACAATGAGTGCTACTGCACTACATGTGGTATGGTCAAAGCTTGCACCCATTGACTGGAGTCCGTAAAATCTTACCACTCAACATTGCTAATTGAAAAGTAGCTAGAACAATTTTTGCATGAATCCAAAATGGACTTGTCCACTAACATTTTTGGCTTGCCTCTTCATTTTGGAGTTAAAAAAATAATACCAAATCTCCTATCTGAAAAACAAGTGTTCATAAATGAAGATCATGCCAACCTTGTTGGCAATGTTGAACTTTTGCATAAGTAGGAAACTATTGTATCTATGTTCCTCCAATTGTTGTAAAGTGTCCACCCAAAATATCAGAGATTTTTCTGGTAATAAGAAATTTTGCACTACAATACATAAACTAGGCACCATAAATTCCATGGGTGCTATGGCTTCCATATTGTAAACTTATTTGAAAGTTGTAAATTGAGTTGCAACTTTATAAGAAGCATGGTAAGCCCATAAGACTAAAGGTAAATACTCTTCCCATTTAGTCAGATATTCAAAATTTTGAAGCATTGTATGTAAAAATTTGTTATTACTTTTCGCCAAACCATTTGCTCAAGGATAATATGGGAGTACCCAAGAAAGAGACCCACACACACCGATGGGATTCTTTCATTCACCACGAGGTAGATAAGTATGCCAATAGATCGATTCCATGAGGTTCCGCCTAACGTTTTCGTTTAAGCTAATACGTTAGTCAACGTAGATTAATATGAAATACAAAAATACTCAATAATGGACTTAATGAGTTGATTAAAAAAATGAGTGTTGCAATATGAAACTAATTCTAGTGGGAGTCTGAAACGAGGAAATAATTCAATGATTAAAATGGTAGCTACACTTTCTATGGTTGAATTCAGAAGCTTCATGCTTCTGCACATCTGGTAGAGTAATTAGTGCATGTCAAGATGAAAGTTTTACATGAACTCGCTAGAGGATGAATAGGACTGATGAATTTCAACTCCCTTTCTAGAAAAGTTCCAAAGGAAGAATGGGTTGCAAAAGAAAATGTTGTATATCCCAAGGTTCACCCATGCATTGCTAAGTATCACAGAGCTCGACATGATCTTGAACATCCTTGTGAATGGTTGGCCACCATAACCCACTTTGAAAAATATTCTTCACTATTAAATATGCGTCGTGATTATCCTTGACTACCAAAAATTATGGAATGAGCTTTCGTAATGACAGTTGTGACCTCATGAGGTGGCACACATTGAACCTAATTTCAAATAAGATTCTTATAATAAAGATGACCTAAAGTAATAGAAAATCAATAGCTCCATAGAGTGAGCTTTGTTTTTTCTATATACCGTAAATGCGAGGGAGGCATCCCTGTGGAAAGAAAAAACATCATTTCATCATACCACATAGGTGTTTCTAATTCTAGTTTAGGGTTAGGCTTACCGTGATCTAATCATGATAGGGAATTTGCAATAATGTGCAAAGAATCGGGTCTATGGACTACATCATAATCATATTCTTGTAATAATAAAACCCATCTAGCCAATCTTCCAACCAGATTTTGCTATTTCACTAAATAACACAGAGCAAAGTGAACTATATGAAAAGTAAAGGAACCAACAAATAATGTCATAATTTCTTAATAGAATAGATAAGTCCTAGAAATTCCCTTTTTTGTAACTAAATAGTTGGTTTAGTTGCACTGAGGTGTCTACTATCATAATAAATAGGTCCAAACCGAGAGTGTCCTGCCTTTTGCATTAAGACCAAACGAATAAAAATATCCAAAGCATCAAAAAAGGCATGGAAAGGCTGAGACCAATCCCAAGCTTGAAGTATTGGTGCCTATGTGAGTAATGTTTTTAATCTCCAAAAAGCTAGATCACATTCCAAATTCCATTTGAAAGGTGTTGGTTTCACATGAGAAAGAATATTTAAGGGCATCCCAATATGAGCTCAACAACATAAATGCCAGCCATCCCAACAGATTTGACCCAAAAACCATAATACCTCCTTTGGAGAGCATGGCAAGGGTACTTCCAATATGACTTTAACTTTATTCGGATCCATTGCAATTCCAAAGTTGGAGATCATATGTCCAAGTAACTTGCCACATCCTACTCAAAAAACCAGTTTAGTCGGGTTTAAACTCAAATGCATTTCCTTGCACTTAGTAAAGCACAATCTTAAATGTGGAGCTACCATGGAATTAGAGCTCGTATGGAGTTTTCCAAAGTGAGTAACTATCAGAGCTATTGGATCTTCAAAGGTTAAGGTTACCATCTTATTCATTGGAGCCTTAAGTCTAGCTTCTTGCTTTTTTCTATTGTGGCCTTGAGCATTGGGACAATTAGCACAAATATGAACAAATTCTAAAGAAAACTGATATTGTGTCCCTTTACCTTCCTTTTCATATTCCCCTTTGTCCCTATGATATCTATTGAAGGGTCGACAACTTCTCCCAAATCCTTGATAATTTATCCGAGTATGATCCCTATTACCTAAACAAACTTGTTCTTACATATTTCGAGGCTTGCTTGAATCATTTAATTGAACATGATGTACAAAGGGTGATGAATACCATTGACTATCTTATCAAGGTTTAGGTTGAATATGAATAGTTATTTTCACTTGATTTCTAGTATTGTATCTACATTGATCCATACTATGATTCATAAGGTTATAAATTGAATATGTAAGCCGTCGGAAAGGAACTCATACTTTTGTAATATATATTCTGAAAAGTCGCGCGCATTATGAAAAGGCATAGCGCAAAGTTGTAACTTTTGGGGGAAGATTAATGAAAGAGTCATGTGAAGCAGAAGGGGTAGTCGCCGGACTGTTCGTCTGGGCGAGAGCCAGAAGCTAAGCGTTGTTTGTCAAACTCTGTGTAAACTGTATCTTCTTTCAATTCCATTGACTAAGTTTAATCATTAAGTGAAGTTAAATGAATTATTAAGTAAATTGAGTAACGCGATAAGTGAAGAAGTTGTGCGGAACACTGTCTGACGTGGAAGTGTATTGAAGAACGTATTCGAACCAGTATTGGGAAGATTATCTTGGTTAACGTGAAATTCAGTGAAGTAGTATATTCTTAATTTGTAGATTGGGAAAATACAATAGGGCCTCTATTTACAGACCCCTAACCATCCCAAGAACCCACGACTGAAATTAGATTAAACTGGCAAAGGTTTAACACTGGCACCATCTGTGGGAAATGGAGTAGTTGTTTGTATAGAAGATTAAAGATTGATCAAGAATTGTTTGATATATGCCGGTAACACGCTTTGGTGAATCATACCCCAAATACCGCAGAGATCAACATCCCTGGGCAGTTCCGAACCTATTAGGAACACCCCTTGGTGGTAGAAGTACAGGACAATTAAGTCCAGTTGTAGAAGGTTCACTACAGCCAGCCAACAGCAAATTTGATGGCAGTTCTGTAGCACACGGTGAGATCCCGATGCCGTCCGGTGTGTCCGGTACCTTCTGGAGAAAGTACGGTGGTTTTTGGTTGTATAGAGGGGCAATGCGGAGACAGTTCAATGCTATTTGGTCAGAATTCGGTCATTTTTGGTGACAGGTTCACGTTATCCAGTGAGAACATTAGCGGTGATAGTGGAGTCTGGTCCGGTGCAAATTTGGCGAGTTTCAGTGAGAGTTTGGTATTACCTGGTGGCGATTCAAGACTTTTCGATGAAACTGCAGTGCTGTTTGGTGGACACTTACTGCATTCACCATTTGTTGGTGCAAGTTTAGCTAATTTTGACACCAAAGTTGAGGAAGAGCTGATAGATTTGGGGTTAAGCCATCGGTTCAACGACATTTTAGGACCGAAAAGTGAGCAGGTCGACCATACAGTCCAGGAACATCAAGAGATACCTCCCCAAAATTTAGGTAACAACATCACCAATAACAACAGCACCATGAGTGGCTCACAGCAATAACAACAAACACCGCCATAGCCGCAACCACAACATCAGCATCAACAGGTTATCCCACCGCACTCGGTACCAGCGGGAGTCATGTATACAAAATTTGGAGGATTTTTGGGGGATGATCCAGATGCGCACGTGCGGACCTTTGAGATTAATTATGCAGTTTTGAACTACCTAGCAGACCCCGCCTACAAAGCTATTGTATTCCAGGCAACCCTGGTTAATGAAGTTGCACGATGGCTAATCGAATATGATTTGAACCACTTTCAATAGTATGATGATGTAAAGGATGCCTTTCTGCAATGGTTTCGATTAAAGAAGAACCCCGCCGAAATTTTTGACTACTTGCAGAACAATAGGCAGAAACCACACCAAACTGTACAGGATTATGCCACGCTATTTCAGACTCATTTATGAAAGTTGCCACCAGCACATGCTAATTTACCAGATGATGTTATCACACAGAGGTCATCAATGGATTAAAGCCCCAATTGAAGCAGATTATGATCATGCGGTGTGTGGGTGGAATGACTTTGAATGCCATAATTGCTATGGCATTACAATTAGAAAACAAAGTGGGTGGATTCACCGAAGACCTAGAGTGGCTGAAAGCATCTAGGCAATCCAACCAGGACCCTTTAAAACAAATTTATTGTACCAAATGCAACAATCCAGGGCATAGCAATTCAACATGTGCACTGAACCAAATGTATTGTGCCATTTGCCACACAACAGACCACACTACGGATACTCGTCCGTATAATGCCAAGGTACAGAACAGAGTAGCGGTTAATGCCATCATTCAGGAGCAAGGGCAACCAGCCAGCCATTATGTACCACCACAGATGAGGAACATCCCGTACCAGGGAGGACGGACAAACAACTTTGGACAAGCTCGGTGGAATGCAGGTCCATCAGGAGAAGGTACATCTCCTCCACCTCCCAAATGTCATTTCTGTGGTGAAATAGGGCATATTCGGAGGTTCTGCAAAGATGCAATGGAGTATGACAAAAAGAAAAAAGAACGATAACATCCGATGGCAAATATGGTGTATATCTCAGCTGTGGATACACAAGCAGCAGCGGTGCAAACACGATCGGGCGAGCAACTACAGCTAGTTGCAGAGGTCTTCGAACCAGGAATTCATGAACAACAGAAGGCATTTACAAAGGCAAGTAAGTGGGCTATGCAGGAACGAGCTATTTTCCCTGATCCAGTTCCAGTGATGCAGCAAGGCATACTGCCGGAAGCACCAGGAAGGCAAAATCTGACTCACACAGTACCGGAGTCCATACCGGAGACAGTACTGGAAGCAGCCAAAACTGATTGGGTGTAAGATGTTCTGTCTAAGGCATCAATCACATTGCCCTTGGGTCAACTATTGGCTTTGGTCCCTGGAGTGCGAAAACAGTTCCAAGAGTAGGTCAGTCCAAGATCCTCGAGTGCTCCCACAATAGCTACAATCCAACCGGAATTGGACCCACTCGTGGATCACACAGTACCAGTGATTACGGTATGGTACAAAAACCATAAAATCATAAAAGTCCTAATTGATGGTGGATCTGGTGTAAACATAGCAACAACTGCACTTTGCAAATGGATGGGGTGGATGCAAATTGAGCCTGTTCAATTCTTTGTACGCATGGCTGATCAATCTCGAGTCCATCCGGTGGGCTTGGTGCACGACATTCCGATTACTCTACAAGGTGTTGTCTTCAAAATGACCTTTGTTGTGTTGGACTTACCAGAATCTAGTCTGGACTACAATCTGCTCTTTGGACGTCCCTGGCTAAAACAAGCTAAGGTAGTGCAAGACTGGTCAGCACATCAATTAGTGTTTAAAAATAGTCACCAGAAATATGTTGTCCCGCTGGACGACATGAAACCCTGTGACTTACATGCACGACCGTATTTAGCGGAGCCTGTACACATATTGGATGGCCTCTCCGATGATGAAGAGGAAGTGTTCCTTACATCCAACAAGGATCTAATGGCACTTGGCACTGTAGATTTACAAACGGTGGCTGATAACTGGAGTCCGGAAACCTGTACGGTGGTACCACTGATTGGAGATCACGAGTCACGTATGGAACAGACCTTGGATGATACGATGCTCCAACAATTACTTCAGTCAGGAGACAATTTGGAGATGCCCCGACAGTTCTATGTACCGAAAGATCAACTGATCACCTGCAATTTAGGTGACCAACCCAACCCGTGACCAGTAAAAATAAAAGCAGGACTGTTCGAGACCTTCCAGGAGCATCTGTTGCAGCTGTTACGAGAGTTCGTTGATGTGTTTGCATGGGCTACAGGGATATGAAGGGGTTGGACCCACGAATTTATCAACACAGAGTGGTGATGAAGCCGGACGCAAGACCCATCAAACAACCCAGTTACAGGATGAATCCTAACTATGCGGCACAAGTTAAAGCCGAACTTGATCGATTATTGAAGGTGGGATTTATTGTGCCTATTGAGCATGGAGAATGGATCTCTCCCATTGTTATAGTTCCGAAGAAAAACAAGCAGTTGTGGATATGCGTGGACTACCGGAAGCTCAATGCCGCAACCGTACCTGATCCATTTCCGTTGACGTTCCTGGATACCATGCTAGACGACATGGCTGACAGGGAGATGTATTCCTTTCTAGATGGTTACAGTGGGTACAATCAAGTAAGTTCGAATGGCCAAGCAAGATATACCCAAGACTGCATTTATTACCAACTGGGGTGTCTATGCATGTACCGTAATGTGGTTTGGACTACACAATGCTCCTAGTACGTTCCAACGCTGCATGCAGGAAATTTTTTCCCCTTATCTCACCACATTTATGAGAGTGTAGTTGGATGATTTTTCGCTATCACGTGATACTTCAACACACCTGTATCATTTACGGTGTTGCTTTTCCAAGTGTCGGGAATATCGCCTGTGTCTGAATCCGAATAAATCGGTATTCTCTGTTTCTTGTGGAAAGTTGCTCGGACACATTATTTCAAAACAAGGCATTCAGGTGGATCCAGATAAAGTGAAGCTCGTACTGGAGCTCCTGCTCCTAAGACACCTAAGGACGTGATGCGGTTTTTGGTCCAGATTCGGTGGCATGGGCGACATCTGCGTTGGCTTGCTCATTTGGAAATACCACTTAATCGATTGTTAACCAGTAGCCCACGTTAGTTTGAATGGAACAAAGAGTGTCAACTTTCTTTTGACAGACTAAAATCATTGTTAACTAAGGCTCCCATTTTACAAGCACCAAATTGGGAATTGCCCTTTCATGTCTTTGTGGATGCATCCGACAGTGCCATTGGAAGCGTGTTGATGCAACAGACGGATAAATGGTTTCGTCCCGTATATTATGCGAGTTGCAGATTGGCCCCGGTAGAGCGTAACTATTTGGTTACTGAACGAGAATGTCTTGGCTTAGTATACTCTGTGAAAGAATTTCGACATTATCTATTGGGTAGACGCTTCGCCTTCCACGTAGATCATCCAGCATTGGTGTATCTTGTGCGCCAACAGCATTTGGGAGGACGGTTAGCACGGTGGGTCTTGCTGCTTCAAGAATTTGATTATTCCATCGTACATCAACCAGGGTCATCACATGCGCTTACTGACTTTCTTTCTCGGTTGGATTCCGGTGAGCCTCCGGAGGGAATTGATGATACAACACCAACCATCTATGCAGCAGAGACAATACAGGAAGACCAACAGGAATTACCGCTTCCCTCTTCTTACTATGATACCTTGCTTTTGTTCTTGACTAGTGGATGTTCGCCTAGGATGCTTTCTTTAGCTGCTCGACGCAGACTAGCCACGTACAGTCGACGCTTTCGGTTGATTGTCGGACAATTATATTACATGGATCACTCTGGAGTACTACTCAGATGTGTCCCCCCACATGAAATTGCTTCAGTCGTTACCCTGGCCCATACTGCCCCAACCGGAGGACATTTTGCAGTGGATCTGACTCACCGGAAGATTCTCCAGAGTGGATTGTGTTGGCCCACTCAGTATCATGATGTAACCAAGTATGTCCAACAGTGCGAGTGCCACCATTTCGGTCAACCTTTACAGAGACATTACTTTCCTCTCCAACCCGTTGTGCCTCTTGAACCTTTTCAAAAACGGGGCTTGGATTTTATCGGACTGATTACACCTCCGACGACAGTCAGCAATAATAGATATATTCTTACATGCACAAATTACGCAACTAGATGGGCTGAAGCATGGGCTCTACGATCAGCCACCACGACTGCTATTGTTAAATGTTTAATGAAGGATATTTTTCCGCGCTATGGGTTACCCGTGGAGATAGTAACTGATCAAGGTACACACTTTGCAAATACCTTAATGCAAGTGCTTACGAAAACATTCTAGATTGTGCACAAATTTAGTTCTCCCTATTATCCACGGGCCAATGGACTTGCTGAGAGTACCAACAAATCGCTCTTAAACATCTTGAAGAAACTGGTCTTGGATTGCCTAGAGAGATGGGACCAATTTCTACCTGTTGTACTATGGGCTTATCGTACCACATACAAAGTGGCGACCAGAACAACTCCTTTTAAGTTGGCATATGGATTGGAGGCAATTGCTCTGATGGAACTGGTGGTTCCCAGTTTACGTGTGGCCCTGGAATAGAAGCTCTTACCCGAAGAATCTTTTCCCTTTCGACTGGAGGCCTTACGGTCCCTAGATGAACAACGTCTAGAGAGTTTCCTGGTGATGTAGGAATTGCAGCTGAGATAAGAAAAACCCACGATCGCTTTCTCAAAACCCCGTGTTTACGGTGAACCAATTAGTCCTCTTTTATAACGTTAAGTCTAATAGATCCACCGAAAAATTTAAGCTACGATGGTTCGGTCCATACCGGATTGCTAAACAAGTGGGACTCGCAGCTTTTTGGTTATCCACCTTAACTGGTCACCTTCTCCCTAAAGTGATTAATGGTTTGAAGCTTTGACCCTACTATCCATCGTCTACCACCTCATGAGGTGTCTTCGGTATTTTTCTTCTTGTAAGCTTGTTACTGTTGTCCATCGCCTTTCTTTTCTACTCTCCATGTTTCGGTTGACTAAATGACCGTAATCCTTTCGTTTTCTTATCTAACCATGATTAATAGCCGCCTCTGTGTCACTGCGTCTGTTAATACATGCATGTCGCCATTATGTGGGTATACTTCCAATACTGCGTTATGATTAGGGTTTCTGCCGCCTGATTTTTTCAGTGTTTCTACTTAATCTTGTTCTTTCCGCTGTTAGTCGCTATTGTGTCTTTGTGTGTTTGCACCCAGTGTGTGCTCTGTGTTTTTGCTTTTCTCTGAGTGCACCATGGAAGCTCTTGTGAACATCGTAACCTTCCGTGCGGGTCTCACTCCGGATGTGAGTGAGTACTTGCGTGCTTGGGGACTGTTGGCCTTCGCTGAATTGCCTTGGCATTTAGTAGAGTGTCATCCCTTTCACATGCAGATTATCTCTGCCATCACCACCACGCCTGCTACAGAGCAGTGCTGGCCATTAACATGCTTAAACCCCCGTATAGTAGTTACACTAAACACGGTTGTTGAGGGGTTCCATCTCCCTCAGGAAGGATTGATTAATGGACCACTCCTTCCGCTGGCAACTATGAAGGAACTTTTTCCCTGGTACTCATCTAATGAGTTTTCCATCCTCTGTCGCCCCGAGCCAGAGCGCACCGCGCTGCAGTTTCTTTTAGCAGCATTAAACTTGCAAAAATGCACGTATGGCATCTCTCGTCCTTTTTACTCAATGATTGATACCACCTCACGAGAGCATGTCAATTTCACATCCTTCTTCTTCCAATGCATTCATCATGAATGCTTAGCAGTTACAAAACAACTCGCCAAGCATGACATTCCCCCTGTTACACGAGGACTCTACACAGATGCTGGAGGAGGACGATGACGAAGACCTGCTCCAATTTTTTCACCGTAAACGAAGACGTATTAGCCCAATGCAAAGCCAAGTGCAGGGTTCCACCACAGTACAATAAGTTGAGCTCTTCCACGACACCACCACTTCTTTACAGGCCGAATTTCTCCCGCCTCCTCCTAATCAGCAGCCGGACAAGGACATTATTATGGAAGACGTAGCTGAAGTCTCATCGAGGGAGGAATCTCCGCAACTAGATGTTGAGGCTGTGAAGGAGATCGCTGAAGCTACCATTGTTATAGACTGTCCATCTCCTTCTTCACCAACTGTCGGTGCCCAAGCAGATGCAGTCAATCAATTGACTGGAAATGCAGAGGCAGTTACCGAAGTGGCCTTGTCAGTACCACAGATTGAGATCGGAATAGTTTTGGTTTTGACTGCCCTTATCCCTATTCCTCCTCCAACTACCATTCCTGAGGCTGTTGACGTTCTTCTCGTTGCGCCTTCAACTGCCATTCGTGAGGCATCAACCCATCTCCTTTCTTCTCCCAACTACTCTCCACCCTCCTCATCTCATCTGCTCTCTGCCTCATCATCACAGCTTCCTCCTTCTCTTCCCCCCCCCAGTAGTAATGTTCAAGGAATTGGCATCTATGGGCCAACTTCTCATTCAATTTTCTCAACAACTACCTTTCTAGATGAAGATGGCAACTCAAACAATTCAACAGGAGCTACAACGTAAGGTTGACCTTCTAGAAGCAGATATCACACCCCTTTAAGAGGAAGTGCTTGCACGAAGGCTCAGACCAGTACCTGCAAAGAGTGGATTCATCTTTTAGAAGTCGAATTGAATGAGAAGAACGTTCTCCTTGCTGCTCGCGATGAAGAAATTTCTCAATTGGAACAAATGGTACATGATAAAGAAGATGCCAGGGTTGCGCTAGGAAATCTCGTGGAAATTAAAGAAGGTGTCTGAAGAACGTTTTCAGAAAAGTGGTGATTTGGAAACAGAGATTGGCCTGACTATTCAGTTAAAGAAGGAACTTACAGGTGTGCAAAAGGAGAGAGAAGACTTTTACAAGACGATGCAGTTTCAAGCTCAGGGACTTGAAAGAAGAGAAAAGCAGTTAGGTGTTCAGGCAGACAGGCTCTCGCGAATTGATGCAGATGTAGCAGAAATGAAGTTGCGACGAGACACTGTTCTGGCCAATGATTTTTATCTACATGAAACTTTTTTGCAGACTCAGACCGAATTACTTATCAGTCATGTTATAGCTTCCAGTTCGGTTACAACTGATGCACAACTTATAGAACCAGCTATTTTGAAAGATATGCTAGATTCCCTCAAGCAGAAGATTACACGTACATTTAAATTAGCTCGAACTATGTATATTCAGGGAATCATAGATGAACCTTGATTTTGTAATCACCATTTGTGGGTTCGAGTCCACCGTGCGTGCCAGTGTAAGCCGCCGGAAAGGAACTCATACTTTTGTAATATATATTCTGAAAAGTCGCAGGCATTATGAAAAGGCATAGCGCAAAGTTGTAACTTTTGGGGGAAGATTAATGAAAGAGTCGCGTGAAGCAGAAGGGATAGTCGCCGGACTGTTCGTCTGGGTGAGAGCCGAAAGCGAAGCGCTGTTTGTCAAACTCTGTGTAAACTGTATCTTCTGTCAATTCTGTTGACTAAGTTTAATCATTAAGTGAAGTTAAATGAAGTATTAAGTAAATTGAGTAACGCGATAAGTGAAGAAGTTGTGCGGAACACTGTTTGACGTGGAAGTGTATTGAACAACGTATTCGAACCAGTATTGGGAAGATTATCCAGGTTAACGTGTAATTCGGTGAAGTAGTATATTCTTAATTTGTAGATTAGGAAAATACAACAGGGCCTTTGTTTACAGACCCCTAACCATCCCAAGAACCCAGGACTGAAATTAGATTAAACTGGCAAAGGTTTAACAAATAATAAACTTGATTTAGAGCACAATTGGAAGCTACATGTCTCAGATTCTTGCATTTTGTACAATATACTTGGCTATACGGATAATTCACTACCAAAGTGTTTGAGTTTACCATATGTAAGGCTTCCGAAGAATGTTGGCAACAGTATCGGATCTCACAATAAAGATGACCAATAAAATCCTAAGTATGATACTCACAGTACTCAAAGTTTTTAAGCATGCAGAATATACAGTTTTGAATTTCATCCGCATTAACCAAGGTAGAGATATCCTCATTTTTTATCTATATGTTATGCTTATTCATCTTACAATTATGGCATATTACTCCCAACTTATGTTTTTGTCGAGTTCATGCATGCAAACTTTTGAGGAAGCATTTTTTACAGGATTTTTTGAGATTGACTCAGAAATTTTCTTGAAGATGTCAACTAATCTGAATGCCAGACTCATTGCATATGATTTAAGCTTCTTTGCAGACCACAGACAGGCACTACATGACGGTGTAAAAGTAGAACAATGGAAACAACTCATGATACATGAAGTCAATCTGCTTAATGAAATAGAGCAAAAGGTATATAGGACATACTCCTGTCGACATCCAAAGCCTGTCGGGGATGACAAAGTTCAGGAGGGGGTGGTGTTGAAGGATAGTCAAGCAAAAAGAAAAGAAGAAGAAAACCAAGAAAGAAGCTTCACTAAACAGAATCAATTTGAAGAATCAACACTGTAGGAAGCCCCGCCAGGGCACACAACATCCATCTCTGCACAAAGCCCCGCAGGGGCACACAACAGTGGAAAGTACACAACAGGCAAGAACGGATCAAGGCCAGCAATTACCCATGAAGAAGTGCAAGAAGATATCCGACAGATCACGAGCCCCGGAATGTGCTTCCACCTCTTGATCTTAGGCCCAGATCAAAGGCTGAAAATCCAGACCTTCATACCTTCCATATGGTTGCGTGTATGGCAGCCCGACTTAACACAACAAAAACCAATGCAACAGGTCCCGAGTTATGATCAGCTCCTTGACCATTGGTAAAAATATATCTTTAGGACTTCCACAGGAGCTGGCAGTGGTCAACTATAAAGAGGCTATCAGTTAATAAGGAACCAAATCGACTACAGGCACTGAACTAGAGACAAGAAGCAAAGCCTATCAAGGGATAACAGAGACAAAGAGGGGGTGAGTGTTGCAAAATAAAGAAGAGCAGAGATACAAAGAAAAAGAAGGGCCCCAAAATTTTTCCGATTTGGACACTTTATTTTTGTAACATAGTCACTTTCTAATATATTTTCGATATAAATGCACTAGAGTCCTCTACATGCATATCCATAGATATCTATATCATTTGTAAACTAGTATGAAATTAGCCTTTTATTAAATAAAGTGCCAGTCTCTTGTGTGAAAAGACCATTTTTAGGGCACATGTATACAAGTCATTTTGTGACTCTTTGTAAACACTTTTTGCCATTGTGAGAATCAAGAGCACACATAGAATTTTGAATTTGTGTCTTCTCCTCTTGTATCTTCTTCCTTGTGAGCTTGCATGCATGTATGTGGCTTGAAAAGAGTGCTTTGAAGTGTTGTCTATCCATGGTAGTGCTTGTTTGTTATTGGTTATTTGTGTGCAAAGTGTAGGAAGTGTTGAAGTGCAGGTAGATCATTCTCGTGGCTCAGTATTTTTCTCATAACCTGAAGCAAGAATGTCAGAATCAAGTGAAAATACCACCATTGGATGCGTCTTTTCGAGTGCTTTGAAATGAACCTCTATTTTGTATATTCCAAGTCTGGAGCTTTGAATGTGATATTTTACACTTGTTTGCACCTTTGTTAGTTCACATTTGCACTGACCGTCATTTGAATGCATGTCCTCATACACTCGGCTAGGTTATGATACTTCTTGGATTGATAATTAAATCATGAATCCCCACTATATGCACTTGTAGGGGATTGAGGTATAGTCTCTTTCTCTTCAAGTCCCTAAGTAGATACTTAGGTACACAAAATCCATGACATGAATTTTGAACCTGCAAATGCTAAGTATGTAGAGGTACTTCTTCTATCATCCTTTGCTCCTACCCAATCTGCATCTGCATAGATTTTGATATCTAAAGCTCAAGATTAAGCATAATAGATACCTTCATTAAGTGTCCCTTTGAGGTACTTGAGTACTCTCTTTGCAGCATCCATGTGTAGCCTTCTAGGTGAGTGCATGAACTGATTAAGCACTCCCACACTATATGATATGTCTAGTCTTGTGTGAGTAGCATATATGAAGATACCAACTACACTTTGATATTCTTTAGAATCATCCATCTACTCACCTTCATAAACACTTAGCTTATGGTTCGATTCCAAAAGTGTACTCGCAAGGTTTTTGTTCTCCATTCTAAACTTGAGAAGAAGGTCTTGAATGTATCTGTTCTGAGTTGGATACATCCCTTCATCTGTATAAATCACTTGCATACCTATTGAGCCCATCAAAGTCATATTGGTCAAATTCAATCTAGTCAAAGTCAAAATGATCAAAGTCAAATTGATCAAAGAAGATGGCCAAAGTCAAAGTGGTTAAAGTCAAATAGGTCAGGGTGCACAGGTAGTGCACCATCAATTTATTCACATTGGTTATGTTTTGCAAGAAGTGGATGCAGGTTGTAGATTGTCTTTCTATAAGTTTCAAGGGTTTTGAAGGTTTTTGAAAAGTTTAGGTGAACCCTCCCTTAAATACACATATTGAAGAAATGGAGGCAAAAGTGAAGGTATGTGAAGTGGAAGCAGTATGTAAAAGTGAAAGTATGGCCCCCCATTTAAAATTTTGTTCTAGTCTTAAAGTCACTACAAGACAAAAAAGGGAGTCATTGGCTATACATAGTTTGAGACATTCTTGGGACATCAAAGTGAGCACCAAGATACACTATCAATTAGGAGTGGTGTATGTAAGTGAATCGACACTCAACTCAAGATATGCATTATTCTTGGAGTTAGACTAAGCAAGTTTGAGCATAATCTACACTAGATGAGAAGAGCAAGAGACATTCAGTCAGAGCATGATGCAGAGAAGAAAGTGTGAGGCAAAGTGTGCAAGAAGTGTGATCTAGTGTGTAGAGAAGTTTTTTTGGAAAGGAAATAAATAAATAAATAAATAAATAAATTAAAAAAAAAATATATATATATATATATATATGTATATGTGTGTATGTGTATATATATATATATATATATATATATATATATATATATATATATATATATATATATATATATATATATATATATATATATATATATATATATATATATCTATATATATATATATATATATATATATATATATATATATATATATATATATATATATATATATATATATATATATATATATATATATATATATATATATATATATATATATATATATATATATATATATATATATGTGAGTGTGTGTGTGTGTGTAGATATTTATTTATTAATTTATTATTTTTATTGCAAAAATGCTTTTGGTTTTAGATTGCACCTCGGCTGGCCATTTTTTTCAAACTTGGAGTCATTTTCATGTCTTTTGGCAGCTCTCAACTCGTTTGTTTCATTAATTTTACCAAAATCACAACTTTATGCCTATGTTTGGTCAAAACCCACATGTTTTATGCACATTTCTCACGTGTTTTTTATTTTGCACATTGTCTATTATCACCTTATTTTCCCATATGTTTCACATTTTTTGTGTGAACCCTTTGGAGCTCTCATGTTTTAGAATTTTGGCCCCATCTAGAGCCTTTTCTCATTCTCCATGACCCTCCCTTTATACCTCCACCCAGCCCCACCCTTACCCCTCCTTACCCTATCCTTATTAACCCTTCAACCCTCCCTGAACTTTCCTTTCTACCATCTATTCTCCCACATCTACTTCTTCAATGCAAAATTTCAAGTTTTGGTTCTTCCTTGGTGATTTTTCTTAACTACTTTTGAGTGTACTTGTAGCTGCTCAATTGTCCTTTTGAAGATTTTGCACAACAGGAATCAAGGTCACATCTCTACTCATGATTTGGTTGTTAGCTCTTTGGGACGGAGAGCCCATTAGGTGGTGGGCAACTATTGAGCACATCAAAGTCATATTGGTCAAAGTCAATCTAGTCAAAGTCAAAATGGTCAAAGTCAAACTAGTCAATGCAAAGATGGTCAAAGTCAAAGTGAATAGAGTCAAATTGGTCAAGGTGCACAGGTAGTGCAAAAGCAATTTATTCACAATGGTTATGTTTTGTAGGAAGTGGATGCAGGTTTTAGATTGTCTTTGTGTAAGTTTCAAGGGTTTTAAAGGTGATTCAAAGCTTTAGGTGAACCCTCCCTTAGGTACACATATTGAAGAAATGAAGGAAAAAGTGAAGGTATGTGAAGCGGAAGTGGTACATAAAAGTGAAAGTATGAAACCCCCCATTTAAAATTTTGTTTTAGTCCTAAAGTCACTACAGGACAAAATAAAGAGTCATTGGTTGTACACAATTCTTGAGATATCAAAGTGAGCACCAAGATACACTATCAATTAGGAGCCGTGAACCTAAGTGAATCAACACTCAACTCAAGATATGCATTATTCTTGGAGTTAAACTAAGCAAGTGTGAGCATAATCTACACTAGGTGAGAAGAGCAAGAGACATTCAATCAGAGTGCAATGTAGAGAAGAAAGTGTGAGGCCAAGTAAGCAAGAAGTGTGATCTAGTGTGCAGAGAAGTTCTTTTGGAAAGTATATATATATATATATATATATATATATATATATATATATATATATATATATATATATATATATATATATATATATAATGTTTATTGGAAAGAACGTTTTGGCTCTAGATTGCATCTTTGGTGGCCATTTTTTTCAGACTTGGGGTTATTTTCATGTCGTTTGGCACCTTTGGACATGTTGTTCAAAACCCACATGTTTTATGCACATTTATAGCCCAAAGGCTAGGGGCCATTATACAAATTGTTGTGCTAAGAACCATGCATCTACATCTGGGCCACAAATTCAAATGATTTCTGTGAGCAAAAAAGAAGTTGCAAAACAAGTCAATGTGCCATCACCATCTACCAGAGTAGTGGAGCTAGAAAAAATTGACTCTTTTGTAATGTAGACAAGAAGCAAGGGGAAGGCTCAATTGGACATAAGTCAAGAGTCAAAGACCAATGGATTGAACAAAGGCAAAGGGATCACCGAAGACAAGGACAATACCTGTGAAGATACAAGCCAAAGAGAAGATCTCATAAGTACTAGTGATGCCATTGGGCATGCATTTAGTAGGGCTCATGAGGAGTTTGATAAGTCGAATAGAGCCCATGCTTTTAAGGGATTAGAAAGATTACTCAATTCCATGAAAAAGGAGGTTAGTATTTTTTATTTAATAAAGATGGATGTGAGATTCAGGTTAGAGCTCTTGCAGATAATTGATGAGGTTTCCACAAACACTTTAGTGGCAAAGAGTGTGGCTATGCATAAAGATAGAATTGTAGGGGAAGTCCCCCTCATAGATTATAAGATCCCTCAACTAACATTCACTATTAGAAGACATGAGTTTCAAGGAGTTATTGTAGATGGCGGTTCTGGCACTGACTTGATGCTTGAACATACCATGAAAAAGGTTGGACTACAACCTTCAAGGCCTGCCAACTTCACTATAACATTGGCAAACCAAAGCATAGTAAGGCCTATGGGAGTGGTCCCTGGAGTTCCAGTGGAGATACAAGGTAACATCTTCAACTTGGATTTTATTATCTTAAGGCTGCTACAGGTAGATGGAAGTTTCCCACTGTTGATTGGGAGACCTTGGTTAAGGCATGCCAATGTGCTACATGACTAAGGTAAGGACAAAATGTGGGTAAAACAAGAGGGAAAAGAGTTGCAACATATATTTTTAGAAGAAGAACAAGGCAACCAAAGACATGACAACACCATGCAGACAATTGGTATTTCTATGGAAGAAAAATTGTTGGACAACCTAGAGGCATATCTATATGAAGAAGCAAATTTATATGAAGAAGAAAACATGTTGGCTTGGCTCCATGGAGAAGACCCATCTTCTTGCTATATAATTTTTCCAAACCATGCAAGGAGACAGGAAGTCTATGAAGGAAAAGAGGATATCATTCAGGTTACTAATTCAAGTGAGACAGTCTCAAACAAAGGCCATAAAAGGGAGAAGATAAGGAAATCCCTTAAGCAATAGAGATGAAGCTGATTTGAAAGCTATATCAATGGTGGATTGGTTATGGATACTGGTATGGATATCTTCTTTTATGATAATTTTTATGGCAGTAAGTGCAGGGCTTTACAAGGATGAGGAAGGAGTACTTGCATGTCTTTGGAAACACACGATTCCATTAGCTAGAGAATCTAGAATAGTAAAAATGAAAATTTGCAAATTAAATCATACAATAGTTGAAACAGAGATAGAAAAGATGCGGTATGCTAGAGACATTATTCTAGTGAAGGACTCAGAGTGGCCCTATCAAGGGGTCAATGTGCCCAAAAGGAAGAGAGTTCAAATAAATTGTGATACAATTAGAGACTTTGGAGAGCAAGCAGCTTCCATTGCTAATCATATCCGAGCTCAAGGCCTATCATCAACAAAAGTGAAGATTTCTTGATCACCTAGAACTTGTTAAATTAGTCTAGGTTGTACATAACCTTTTTGCATAATTTTTTTTAATGTTTTATTAGTTTCCATCAATTTACATGATTTTTTTGAGTTTCTTATGCAATTTAGAAGCCATTTTCATGAACACCATGCTAGAAATTTTTAGGAATTTTTAAAGATTTTTAAGAATTTCTTTTACATTTTTTTTTGAAAATTTCAACTTTTTTCAATGTCATTTTTCTTGATAACATAGAAGAAAAAAAGGAAGCTCTCTATGGTTTTGAATGGGAAAGTTGTTCTAGACATTTAGAAATTTTTTTGAGAATTTTTAGTGATTTTTTTGGCTTTTTTTCTATTTTCTATATATTTTCAAAAAAAAAGCAGTCCCCCAAGGGTTATTTTTTATTTTCAGATAAAAAACTTTCTCTCTCTACATTATCTCTCTAGATCTTTCTACCTTATCTCTCTACCTTCTCTCTCTCTCTCTCTCCCCCCTCCCTCTCCTCTCTCTCTAACTCTCTCTACTTCTCTCTTCTCTCTCTACCGCTCTCTCCTCTCCCCCCCCACTCCTCCTCGCCCCCCCTTATGTTTTTACTTTGAAAACATACTCGCCCTGCAGATGGTTTTTTGGGAAAGAATATATATATATATATATATATATATATATATATATATATATATATATATATATATATATATATATATATATATATATATATATATATATATATATATATATATATATAAGTTTTATTGCAAAAATGCTTTTGGCTTTAGATTGCACATGGAACGGCCATTGTTTTCAGATTTGTGGTCATTTTCATGTCTTTTGGCAGCTCTAGACTCATTTTTTGCATTAATTTTACCAAAATTCCAACTTTCTCCTAATTTTGGTCAAAACTCACATGTTTTTTGCACATTTTTCATGTGCTTTTCATTTTGCACATGGTCCACATGCTCTTTCTTTTCCCAAATGTTTCACATTTTTCCGTGTAAACCCTCTAGAGCTCTCATGTTTTAGCATTTTGGCCCCATCTAGAGCCCTTTCTCATTCTGCATGCTCCTCCCTTTACACCTCCATGGAGCCTCCTTACTCATCCTTACCCTATCCTTATTAACCCTTCAGCCATCCCTAAACTTTCCTTTCTACCATCTATTCTCCCATGTCTGCTTCTTCAATGAAAAATTTCAAGTTTTGGGTCTTCCCTGGTGATTGTTCTTGACTACTCCTAAGTGGACTTGGTAGCTCCTCAATTGTCCTTTTGAAGATTTTTCACAACAAGAATCAAGGTCACATCTCTGCTCATGATTTGGTTGTTAGCTCTCTAGGACGGAGAGCCCATTAGGTGGTGGGCAACTATTGAGTCCATCAAAGTCATATTGGTCAAAGTCAATATGGTCAAAGTCAATTTGGTCAAAGTCAATCTGGTCAAAGGCAAACTAGTTAAAGTGAAGATGGTCAAAGTCAAAGCGATTAGAGTCAAATTGGCCAAGGTGCATAGGTAGTGCACAATCAATACAATGGTTATGTTTTGTAGGAAGTGGATGCAGGTTGCAGATTGTCTTTCTATAAGTTTCAAGGTGTTTGAAAGGTTTAGGTAAACCCTCCCTTAGGTACACATATTGAAGAAATGAAGGCAAAAGTGAAGGTATGTGATGTGGAAGTGGTACGTAAAAGTGAAAGTATGGCCGCCCATTTAAAATTTTGTTCTAGTCCTAAAGTCAGTATAGGACAAAATAGGGAGTCCTTCGTTGTACAAAATTTGAGACATTCTTGGGACATCAAAGTGAGCACCTAGATACAATGTCAGTTAGGAGCGGCATACGTAAGTGAATCAATACTCAACTCAAGATATGCATTATTCTTGGAGTTAGAATAAGTGAGTGTGAGCATAATCTACACTAGGTGAGAAGAGCAAGAGACGTTCAATCAGAGTGCGACACAGGGAAGAAAGTGTGAGGCAAAGTGTGTAAGAAGTGTGAACTAGTGTGCAGAGAAGGAGTGTAGAGAGCCAGTAAGCTAGACAATCAAAGGTGGTGGCACAAGGTACCATTGAAGAGGTGTGTGCATTGACAAAAGGTGTCCATCCCTCCTACCCTATTGGAAGCTTGAGTGCAAGGTGTGCACAAAGTATAAGCCGCTGGAGAAGCTGGAGGTCTCGTGCAGAGAAGATTGGCAGAATAAGGAACCTTGGGTATCTTGTAACCTTGTGTGATTGTGTACTCTTTGGGAATATGCATTGCATAGAGAGCATTTCGTTTTGTGCTATAAATCATCATTGTATTTTTCTCTTTATAATCTATATATCTCACTTCTTCTCCTTCTTTATTCTCCTACAAACACTCAAGTCCCTTTCTCCACAAGAATCCCCCAACAATACCTAAGAAATATGTGAGCTCACCTAAGCCACTGATTTTGAACTCCTCTTGCATGTGTTTCTTGATCCTTTGAATTGTTGGAACAATTCCATGGCAAGTCCAAGTGATGGCTTGAGTCATCAAAAGACCTAGAGACTTGAAAGAAATGTCTAGTCTTTGTAAAGTTCACTTGTGAACTACCTCTTGTAATTTTTGAGTAATTACTTGACGTAAAAGTAAACGAATCTAAGTGGTTGAGTCCATTTGATGAGTAGGAAGGAGAAAAGCCACAAATTTGTGATTGACTGAGTATGAGAATCAATCACAAAGATTGGAGAGTGATTTTAGGAGAGATTCAAATTCAAAATTAGGCTCCAAACATGACTATATATACATGGCCTTCTAGTCGCAGTTTTTGTACCTCCATGAGCAGGGTTTCATGCCATATCAGAGTGTGGTTTCAAGGCACACATATGTACCAGTAATTCCATTCTACTTTACAATCAATATACATTCATTTTCATGATCATTTGTATCCATAACTTCATGCTTTTGCAAGTGTACTGTTCACTACCATATCTCTCAGTTTTCTCAGTCAGATTGAAGAGATGCTTACTCTGCTCTTGGTGCATCATTTTCAGTGGTTTAAGTTGGTAACATTTTCTCCATACATCTACTATATACTCACAAATTTTTATTGCAATTGATTTTTTCAATCATGAACTATGTTCATTTGAATTCACCTATATCTCTTCATATTCTACTTCTCTATCAGCACTCCATCATATCAATGTTTTTCTCAGAGCTCGTTCTCAGTGTATAGTTCATCATTTTCCATGATTCAAATCTTGATAGAATTAACACAGTGTCTAGTATATGCTTACAAATTTTCATAAGCATTGCACCTTGGAATCTTGAGATATCACCATTTCTCTGCTCACGGGTGTGAGTACTGTTACACACTACAAGAAAAAGGGGGGCGTAGCGACACCCCCGAATCGGGAAAAAAACAGGAACCGTCGCTTATGCGACGAGGCCGTCGCATAAGCGACGGTAGGAATTTCGGATTTTTTTTTTGCCTGACCCTCATCGCATAAGCGACGCTACTTAAAAAGCGTCACTATCACCGTCACTGATTAGCGATGAATTTAACGACATTGGCAAACTGCAGAGCGTCACATATGCGACGCTCTGGAATGTAAAAAAAAAAATGATTTCTCCCAGCACATTTGTGCTGGGACTTGGACGCGAGCAAGAACGGAGAGACCGAGAGAGAGAGAGAGAGAGAGAGAGAGAGAGAGAGAGAGAGAGAGAGAGAGAGAGAGAGAGAGAGAGAGAGAGAGAGAGAGAGAGAGAGAGAGAGAGAGAGAGAGCGCGCGCGAGAGGGAGAGAGAGAGAGAGCGAGACCATTTGGCAGGTATGCGCACACACACACACTTACACACACATACATATGTACACACACATATACATGCATAGACACACACACATACGCATAGACACACACACACATACACACAAATACACACACATATACACACATACACAATGCATAATGCATACACATACACACATGCACACATAATGCATACACATGCACACACATATACATGCATAATTCACATGTATACATACACATACATAATGCATATGCATACATAATGCACATGCATACATACACATACATAATGCATACACATACATAATGCATACACATACATAATGCATACACATACATAATGCATACACACAAATATGCATACATCATGCATACACACACATACACACATATGCAGACATACACACATAGACACATACACACATAGACACATACACACATAGACACATAGACACACATAGACACATACACACACATAAACACATACACACTCATAGACACACACACATACACAAAGACGTGCACACACATACACACACATATACACACACATACACACATAGACACATACACACATAGACACATACACACATAGACACATACACACATAATGATGCATTCACACACATACACATGCATACACACATAGACACACATATACACACACACACATCCAAACATACACACTCATAGACACACATAATGATGCATTCACACACATACACATGCATACACACATAGACACACATATACACTTACACATCCAAACATACACAATCATAGACACACATTCATACACACACACATCCAAACATACACACTCATAGACACACACACATACACGTAGACGCACACACACATACACACACATAGACGCACACACACATACACACACAGACACATACACACATAATGATGCATCCACACACATACACATGCATACAAACATAGACACACATATACACACACACATACACACACATATATGCATACACACACACATAGAGAGACATACACACACATACACATACATGCATACATATGCATACATAATGCATATGCATACATACACATACATAATGCATACACACACATATGCATACATAATGCATACACACACATACACAAACCTATGCATACATACATGCATACACACACATAGACACATACACACATAGACACATACACACACATAGACACATACACACACATAAACACATACACATTCATAGACGTGTAGCGACGCATACACATAGACACACACACATACACACACATATACACAAACACATACACACATAGAACATACACACATAGACACCTACACACATAGACACATACACACTCAATGATGCATACACACATATACACATGCATACACATACATATGCATACATACATGCATACACATACACACATAAACACATACACACACATAGACACATACACACATAAACACATACACACTCATAGGTACACACACATACACATAGACACACACACACATATAGTATATACACACATGCACACATAGACACATACACACATACACATGCATACACACATACAGACACATATACACACACATACACACACATATATGCATACACACACATAGAGAGACATACACACATAAACACATACATGCATACATATGCATACATAATGCATATGCATATGCATACAATGTACATACATACTTACATGCATACATAATGCACATGCATAGATACATACACACACATAGATACATACACACATAGACACATACACACACATGAACACAACATACTCATAGATACACACACATACACATAGACACACACACATACACACACATACACACACATACACACATAATGATGCATACACACACATACACATGCATACACACATACAAACACATGTACACACACATTCACACACACATTCACACACATATATGCATACACACACATACACATACATGCATGCATATTGCATATGCATATGCATACATACATACTTACATGCATATCCATACACACACACATATGCATACATACATACTTACATGCATATGCATACACACACACACATATGCATACATAATGCATATGCATATGCATACATAATGCACATGCTTACATACACTGTCATAATGTATAGACACACACATACACACATAGACACATACACACATAATGATGCATACACACACATACATATGCATACACACACATACATATGCATACACACACATATGCATACATACATGCATACACATACACACACATAGATACATACATACACATAAATACATACACACTCATAGACACACACACATACACAGACACACACACATACACACACATACACACATAGACACATACACGTAATGATGCATACACACATACACATGCATACATAGACACACATAATGATGCATACACACACATACATATGCATACACACACATATGCATACATACATGCATACACATACACACATAGACACATATACACACATAGATACATACATACACATAAACACATACACACTCATAAACACACACACATACACATAGACACACACACATATACACACACATACACACATAGACACATGCACATGTAATGATGCATACACACATACACATGCATACATAGACACACATAATGATGCATACACACACATACATATGCATACACACACATATGCATACACACACATATGCATACATACATGCATACACATACACACATAGATACATACACACACATAGATACATACATATACATAAACACATACACACTCATAGATACACACACATACACATAGACAACACACACATATACCTACACACATACACACATAATAATGCATACACACACATACACATGCATACACACACATATGCATACATACATGCATACACATACACACATAGACACATACACACACATAGATACATACACACACATACACATGCATACACACATACAAACACATATACACACACACATACACACATAGACACATACACACGTAATGATGCATACACACATACACATGCATACATAGACACACATAATGATGCATACACACACATACATATGCATACACACACATATGCATACATACATGCATACACATACACACATAGACACATACACACACATAGATACATAGATATACATAAACACATACACACTCATATACACACACACATACACATAGACAACACACACATATACATACACACATACACACATAGACACATACACACATAATGATACATACACACACATACACATGCATACACACATATATGCATACATACATACATGCATACACATACACACATAGACACATACACACACATAGATACATACATACACATAAACACATACACACTCATAGACACACACACACATACACATAGACACACACACACACACATATACACACACACAAACACACATAGACACTTACACACATAATGATGCATACACACACATACACATGCATACACACATACAAACACATATACACACACACATACACACATAGACACATACACACGTAATGATGCATACACACATACACATGCATACATAGACACACATAATGATGCATACACGCACATACATATGCATACACACACATATGCATACATACATGCATACACATACACACATAGACACATACACACACATAGATACATACATATACATAAACACATACACACTCATAGACACACACACATACACATAGACAACACACACATATACATAGACACATAGACACATAGACACATAGACACATAGACACATAGACACATAGACACATAGACACATAGACACATACACACATAATGATGCATACACACATATATGCATACATACATGCATACACATACACACATAGACACATACACACACATAGATACATACATACACATAAACACATACACACTCATAGACACACACACATACAGATAGACACACACACACACATACACACACACACACAAACACACATAGACACTTACACACATAATGATGCATACACACACATACACATGCATACACACACATACATGTATATATATATATTGATTTCTAATCATTTTGTTCTATATGTTAGGTAGTATGGATCTCAGTAGAGAGAGAAAGGCGAAACTCACTCTCATAAAAAGTCTTATGAGAGCAAGAGTTCCGTCAGATACTCTAGGGGCCATAATGCGGGACTACGCAGAGATGTCTGATGAGGAGCTAAATTATACGATCCAGATGCTTACGCGATCACAAGAGGTCTCTTCTGTGGCTCCACATGCAGGAAGAGAGCTATCTGCTCATAGGTATGTTTTTTTTCATAAACTTTTTTAATGATATTATAACACATATTTTTATTTATTTCTATCCATCTATTTTCAGGACACCTATACCACCTCCAGCACGTGATAGCAGAGTAGAGACGTTGCCTATGAGGACATGCATAGGCACGTTAGGACTAGAGCGCGACATAGAGCCAGAGGGGAATATTGTATACATAGGAAATGGATTGGAGTTCAAGAGCAGAATGTGCGCACTATGCGACTCTTACCTGCGCTTTATCCACTTACCGTGGAAGTAAGTAAAAGTTTTACATATAAATTGAAATATATATCTTATGTTTTATTTATATTATGTTTTTTATTTTTGTAGTGAGCATGATGAGAGGGATAAAAAGTACGTGCTCAGTTCACTTGAGATGGAGTTTGGGACAGGGTGGTCTCTTAAATGGTCATGTAGATAGGATACATAAATATAAAATTGAGTAGATATATTATGCATCACACATACATGCCTAAATGCACACATAAATATTTATATACATACTAACATATTTACATGTACATATTTACACATACATGTACATGCCTACATGCACACATAAACATATATATACATGCATACATATTTACATGTACATATTTACACATAGACACATATACATATATACATGTACACAATTATAAACACTTGCATATATTATGTACATGAATACATGAATATTTTACATAAATGCATATGCATATTTAACACATGTATACATATATCACACACATGCAAACACATACATATACATGAAATACATATATATGCATACTAACCTATGTATACATATAATACACATGAATACACACACATATGCATACATACATGATAAAAATTTACTCCTCGAAGATAAAGCTATATATAAAATAATTAGGCATACCCCCGAGCTTCATGTTCTAACTTAGAAGAACGTGATTTCATCTCTCTAGTAGGATTCATCATTATTCAAGTTAATAAAAAAAAACCTATTTTCTGATATCCATTCAGAAGCTTCAAGTTACTATCTAATCTGCTCATATGTTTTCATTATTGCCATCATTTTGGTAAGACATCAATATAGTCTCATCTTCATTATCCTTATTGATTTCATTTATTTCTTCTATTGTTAAATCTAGGTTCTCATGAATCACATCATCTATTGGTGGATTAATATCTATTTCTGGTAATTCCTCTTCCTCATCAGTAGAACCAGCATGTAGAGAATTATCCTCTTCATAAAAAAGATTAGTATCATTATCACGTATAATGAGTCTAATTTCTATTCCAGATGTTGATGTATCAGTATCTGATGTTGAATCATCAAGAGGACTTTCTTCAATCTCTCTAACAATAAAATGTTCAAACAATGACCTACCTCTAGGTTGCACATGAATGACTTGCCACCAAGGATGAGCATCTCGGTTTTTATAAAAAAATGCTTGTTCAATATGCCTAGGAAGAATATATGGTTCTTTAGTAGATCGCATTACCTTGGAAGAATCATTTGCCCAAAACCCAGATAATTCCTTTCTTATTGTAGAATTACTACCTTTATACTCCACTCGATACCAGTCAACCTTCAAAATGACCTATCAAAATATATAACAACAAAAACGTCCCATTATTAGGTGCTTAAAAAAATAACTAACTCTAAAAAATATATATAAACTTTTTTCTACCTATTTGAATGTACGAAATGAAATTTTGTAGATACCAACAATAGTTCCTACGTAACCAAGTTCGCTATCTATAAGGTTCGTGTCTTTTGAGCTAGCACATGATAGTTGCTTGAAACAAGCAACAATACTAGAATCCTCTGTTTTACGTAAAGAATCAATGGCTTTGATTCTAATATGTTGTCCAAAAGCCCACATATTAGTGAACATTCAAGCCTGCAAAATAAATTCAATTAGTAAATAGAAACTAACGTACATATATGAAAAAAATAAAATATATATTTTAATAAAATTACCTTTTGTTCACAACCTATCATTAACTCTCTTTGCTCATCTGAGATTTCTTCATTATTTGCGTTGGCGCGTTGCAAACGACTATATAGCCAATCCGTGAAAGAAGGTATATCCGTAATCTCATTATTATCGAGATTACGTCTAGATCTTTTGTTTTTTCGCCTTTTACTTCGGAGACTTTGAAGTTCCTCGTACTCGCTAACGAATGCTTGCATGCATTCGCTATTATATGCTACAAAAGTAGAAACATCATTTTTTTCTTGAAATGTAAATAAGAATGGAACCCCCTTACCTGATAATACATCATTTGTTATTTTTGAAGAAGACTCGTTGGTCCATGCACGTGGAGCTTCTTCATGAACTCTTTCAAGGTACTCACTAACGTAATACATGCACTCTTCAAGCATCCAGCCCTTTTCCATGGATCCTTCTGGTTTTGCTCTTTGTCGCACGTAACCTTTTAGTATTCCCATAAATCGCTCGACCCAAAATATCCATCGAGTGTTGACAACACCAGCAATCTCTATCTCATCTACAAGATGGACTAGTAAATGAACCTGAATATCAAAAAATGAAGTAGGAAGTTCTTTTTCCATCAAACATAGTAGCTCTTTGCATTCACGTTTTTTTTGTGGGATCGAATTTTTATTGATCTCTTTGGATGTAATCCACCTATACAAATCATAAAAACAATTGTAAAGAAGTTAATTAAAAAATAAAAGATATCCAATATTCATACATATTAAATATAAAAGTATCATAATTACCTTATAAGTGATCCAAGACGATAGATCACATCTCGTACTCCTTTCGTTGTACATCTATCGATAACCAAAGGTAAAATATGTTTCAAAAAGTTATGCCAGTCATGGGTCTTTAACCCAGATAAGCTCTTATCATCCATAGTAAACATGTTTTGAAACGATGCTCCATATCCTGTAGGAGTCTTGATCAATTGAATTCTATTGTTGATAGTCTGTATCTCTTTTGTTGTAAGTACCCAAGGAGCAGATGCATAAGTCGTTTCTTGTCGATGTCTATCAAAAACTGGCCATAACTTTGGTTTGGATTTTTTATCTTTCAAATCATTCCTTGATGCTATGGTATCTTTTAGTCCAAGAAGATGCTGCCATAGTGAATAACCAATATTTTTGAATATATGCATAGGATCAAGAAGATGACATACTTTTAACTCTTTCCAATACTCCAAAGAATACCATATTGATATGTTCTCTACGAGTGCCAATTTCCCTTTACCTCTGTTCACATACTCATTATCTGAATCATCACTGAAGATTTCTACTTCTGGATCTATTAGAGGGCCATCTGTCCATTTTTTATACCAATCCATAGGCGTCATAGGTTTTGGATACTGGCCTGTTTCAAGCTTTCCATTAAAATGTATCGCTTCTCTTTTAGATCTTAATGGATGATCATCAGGCAGGAATCGTCGATGTCGAAGATAAATATTTTTGTTGAGATTCTTACTATAGATTGATCTCAACCAATCACCACAATATGGACAAGCTTTATAACCCTTAGTAGATATTCCTGCATCATGGAAAATGATAAAAATATAATTAGATTAAATCATATTTATTTACATGCATATTGAATAAAAAAATTACATCAATACCTGAACAAACGCCATATCCAGGAAAATCGTGAATAGTCCAAGCCACAATACCACGAATCGTAATATGTCTTTCATTGATGCTTTTCGATACATCAATGACATTAATACCTCTCCATAACTCTTGAAGATCGTCAATGAGAGGAGCAAGATATACATTCATATCTTTAACTTGTCTTTTGCCTGGGATTAAAAGTGAAAGCATTAAATGTTCCTTTTTAATGCTAAGATATGGCAGAAGATTGTAGTTTATGACTACCACTGGCCATGTTGACCATTTACTAGATTTCATGGAGAATGGATTAACCCCATCTAATGCAACTCCTAACTTTAGATTCTGTGGATTTTGTGCAAATTCAGGCCATGTAGAATCAATATGCTGAAAAGCAACACTATTATGAGGAATTCTGATTATTCCATCAGTACTTTTGTGATCATGTCCCCAAGTCAAAAGCTTTGATAATTCGGGGCTTTGAAACATATGTCTAATCCGGGAGCCAATGGAAAATGTCTCAATACCTTTTTCAAGATTTTACCTTCTTCACCCTTATATCGAGGAGATTGACATTTGGGGCATGTCAAAGAGTGTGCATATTCACCTCTATATAAAATACAATCGTTAGGACATGCATGTATACATTGATAATCTATACCAAGATTGTTGATTATCTTCTTCATTTCATCATGTGAGGTAGGAAGAATATTCTGACTTGGTAAAAACTTTTCAGATAATAACCTGTAAGTTTATAAAAAAAAAGATATATTAAAAAAGGTAAATAAATATATATACATATATACATGCAAGTTTTTATTCTTACTTTAGATAAGGTAAGAACAAGAACTTGAATTGAATAGATACTTTTTGTCCGCGCATCTTTTAAAACTATTAATGCATCTTTCAAAATATTTACGCAAAATTTGGATGGTAGAATACGATTGTTTGTTTTGGATGATATGAAGTATGTACCTTCATTGAATGATTTGTCGATTCACACTTTCAAACTGAACATATGTGTGAATCCACAAATCATTCATATCCTCCAAAACAAACAATCGTATCCCGCCATCCAAACAATCGTATCCTGCCATCCAAACAATCGTATCCTATCAATTCACACATATGTTCATATAATGGTGACCTGGATGAATCGCATGCACAGAGGTTACTCAAGATAGAGCAAGATTTCTCGGGTATGCAGTAAACCTCTTGCATGTCAATGATGAGCATCTGAACTTTAGGATACAAAGTGGACTACTCCATTATAATCAAATTGCTGTCTCTTGAGTAACCTCTGTGCATGCGACTCATCCAGGTCACCATTGCGAATATTTGGAAAGATGCATTAATAGTTTTAAAAGATGCGCGGACAAAAAGTTTCCATTCAATTCAAGTTCTTGTTCTTACCTTATCTAAAGTAAGAATAAAAACCTGCATATATATATATATATATATATATATATATATATATATATATATATATATATATATATATATATATATATATATATATATATATATATATATATATATATATATATATATATATATATGCATATATATTTATAAATAGATAGAAAATTGAAATTTATACCTTAATAGTGTCGAAACAGATACATTACTCCATCCAAAACGATTTTGAAGGTTGAGAATAAGTAAGCTCGCATTTAGTCGTGTCAAACGACTTCCTTCATATACATGCTTTAGACATTCCTCTCGAAGCTATTTCTCATTTTTAGAAATATCCATGCTCTCACTGTCATTTTGATACCAATCCTCAATAAAATCTGCCATGCCATCATCTTCATCATTGTCACACAAATCTTGTACTTTATTATCTTTTGAATATAGATCTTTCAACTTTGCATATTGCACAGGATTAGTTTTGCGTAGCCTCCTCATGGAAGCTTCTGATAAATGAGGTCTTACTGGTAATTGTGAATGATGTGGACGAATATCATCAACATCATACTGAATCTACACATATAAATAAAACTCATTAGTATTCCATAAATGAATAAAAATTAAACTTCAAATATAAAACTAAGTATATAACTTATTAAATATGGATAGAAAATTTTTATTCTCTCTAGCTAAAAGGTGCTCTTGGAGGTCTACGCCATCCATAATTCACTAATAGTTCATCACCAACATGTAATGTAGTAATAGCATTGACAACTATGTATCTTGATACATCTCTACTCATGTATGGTGATTCATGACTATTTTCACGCTCCTCAAATGTGAAATTAGTCCTTGAACTACTATGTAACCCTCGACTACTATTTATTAAACTTGCTATATTTCCATATGTGTAAGGTCTTCCATCAATATATAATCTTTCATTTTCTGCATGTAAAATCCTTCTACTAGTAAGGGATGTTGCGTTCAAGCATATTCCATAAGTACTCATGCTTTGAACATAACGTGAAAGTCAATGCCAATCTCCCCATCCATATATAGGACCACAAAATGACATAAGAGTGACTTCAGAGTTCGGAGGCACATACAAATCCTCTACAATAAAGAGACCACGACCAGCATGAGTAATAGTGGATGGAGCAATCATATAGCGATTACCCCAAAAGTTGAAAACCTCTCCATCTAAAGGAAGTGGTCCAAAAGTGATCACGAGCTGGCAATGGATAATCTCCAGCCGTTTCATTCTCTAAACCAGGAGGTAGAGGATTTCTAGAAACCTCTGCTTGTAATTGATGAACAGCAAGTCCATGACGTGTACGAGGTATATTAACATTATGAGAAAAATCATCATCATCATCATCATCGAGCAAGTATTCCTGTATATCAATAATAATTTGATTTTATACATGGGTTTTAAATAAAATAATGACATTAATATATATAGAAAATACATACCCAAGCATTATCACGTTGACTAGGTGATGGTGCACGCTCAAAAGTACCATACTCTGCCTCATGTTGAATACATTCCAATCGTGGTCTTTGATACGTGCCATAACAAGAGTTACACCAACATATAATATGCTCTTGATAGTAAAATTCATCATAATTCCTATCGGAGGACACATGTGAAGTCGTTGCATGGGTAGGAGGTGGTGGAGTACCCTCTGATTGATCATAATCTGCACATCATAAGAAACATAAAAAAAAATATAAGTTATGTATCCATCAAATATAGTTAAAATTAAATATTTCATATATTTACAGTATAAAGTCGTTGCACGATGAGGAGACGGTGGTGGAGTTCCATCTGATTGATCATAATCTACAAATAATGGTATTTGATATTAATAATTTGATTATCTACATAAATAAAAAATTCACATTTACATATTTACACATACACACATATTCACATATACACATTTACACATACACACATATTCACATATACACAACTACATATTATTGTGGGATAAATGCATGTATTTTGTATGAATGAGTGTATATGCATGCATGTGTGTGTACGTATATATGTGGATATGTATATGTGTGTTTATGTTATATGTATGTATATGTGTATATGTATACATATATGCATGCGTATATGTTTGCATGTATATGTGTATGTGGGTATGTGTATGTGTATGTGTATGTGTATGTGTGTGTATATATGTGTATGTATTCTGACTTTTTTTCTGTTTGAGATTAAATTAACAGGAGATATTGTATGGTCGAAAAAAATAAGAGGCGAGCTAACATACCACCTGAGTCGTGGTAGTTTTTTCGTAGACAGCTACGTCTTCAGGAGTCATTTCCTCAACAGAAGGTACACAAATTAATAGTTTATATTTTTAATTTTTATATATTTTAGTAATCTTTTACATTTAATTTATGTATTTTTTTTCTTGAATAAACAGGCTCCTGCAAAGAAGAGAGTGGAGTCGGGCCACACATCGCACTTAGGCCAAATGGGCCATAATGGTTTTGTAGCTACATTTGTAAGTATATGTGTTATTGTGAGTATATTTTTTATTTTAGTTAAAATGCAAGCAACCAATGTTTTTTATTTGTTTCATTGCAGCGAAAGGATTATGGCCGATATCCTACGAAACACGAGATCGAGTATGCTACACATTTTGGATATTGGTGTTTGGGTGAGTATATACAAGATAATCCTGATGCCTTTGTGAGTATTTTTAAATTTTATATAATTATTTTGTTGTTATGAATGTTTTAATTATTTTATGGATTTATGTTTGTTATATGTAATACAGGAGTATTATGGGGAGACAAATATGGATGAGGTGGAGAGACAAACATAGGAGGGACGATCTCGATCGTCACAGGGTGATCATGACGATGAGGATGAGGAAGATCAGGATGATCATGATATTGCTGATGATGATGATGATCATCATGATGATGATGATTAGGATTTTAGTTGATTATGACATTGGATTATATGTATTTACATTGATATATATATATATATATTTATCTATATATTTTTCATTTCAGTTATGTTTTGAATTGTGTGTATGGTATTAAGTAATGAAGAGTTTTGTTCTATTGATTGTTATTATTGTTTATATTAAGCATGTGTTTTAATACTTTAATTATATAATTCATTCATATGTGTGTACCTAAGTGTATATGTATGTGTGTGTATATGCATGTATGTGCATGTGTATGTGTGTGTATATGTATGTATGTGCATGTGCATGTATAAGTGTATATGTGTGTATGAGTATGTGCATGTGCATGTGTATGTGTGTGTATATGTATATGCATGTATATGTATAACTCTATGTGTATGTGTGTGTATGTGCATGTATATGTGTATATGTAGGTATGTGCATGTGTGTGTGCATGTGTATATGTGTTTTAATACTTTAATTATATGATTCATTCATATGTGTGTACCTAAGTGTATATGTATGTGTGTGTATATGTATGTATGTGCATGTGCATGTGTGTGTATATGTATGTATGTGCATGTTCATGTATAAGTGTATGTGTGTGTATGAGTATGTGCATGTGCATGTGTATGTGTGTGTATATGTATATGCATGTATATGTATAACTCTATGTGTATGTGTGTGTATGTGCATGTATATGTGTATATGTAGGTATGTGCATGTGTATATGTGTTTTAATACTTTAATTATATAATTCATTCATATGTGTGTACCTAAGTGTATATGTATGTGTGTGTATATGTATGTATGTGCATGTGTATGTGTGTGTATATGTATGTATGTGCATGTGCATGTATAAGTGTATATGTGTGTATGAGTATGTGCATGTGCATGTGTATGTGTGTGTATATGTATATGCATGTATATGTATAACTCTATATGTATGTGTGTGTATGTGCATGTATATGTGTATATGTAGGTATGTGCATGTGTGTGTGCATGTGTATATGTGTTTTAATACTTTAATTATATAATTCATTCATATGTGTGTACCTAAGTGTATATGTATGTGTGTGTATATGTATGTATGTGCATGTGTATGTGTGTGTATATGTATCTATGTGCATGTGCATGTATAAGTGTATATGTGTGTATGAGTATGTGCATGTGCATGTGTATGTGTGTGTATATGTATATGCATGTATATGTATAACTCTATGTGTATGTGCATGTATATGTGTATATGTAGGTATGTGCATGTGTGTGTGCATGTGTATATGTGTTTTAATACTTTAATTATATAATTCATTCATATGTGTGTACCTAAGTGTACATGTATGTGTGTGTATATGTATGTATGTGCATGTGTATGTGTGTGTATATGTATGTATGTGCATGTACATGTATAAGTGTATATGTATGTATCAATATGTGCATGTTCTTGTGTATGTGTGTGTATATGTATAACTCTATGTGTATGTGTGTGTATGTGCATGTATATGTGTATATGTGAGTATATGCATGTGTGTGTGCATCTTCATCATGTATAAGTGTATGAGTGCATATCAATAAGTGTGAGTATGGTATGTAATAAAAATAACACAATTCAAATGATCTACAAATAATAGAAATTGTACTTACAATTGTTAGCCATAGTTTTTGCTTGGTTAGCTTCTTGAATAACCTGCAATAAAGAGAGAAAGAAAAGAGAGAGAGAGAGATCTAGAGAGAGAGAGAGAATTCAAAGAGAGAAAGATGTAGAAAGAGAGAAACAAAGACAGAGGGAGACAATAATAGAGAGCTTAGGCAAAACAACAATTCTACATATACTTGCTTCAGTTCGTAAGCGCAGTGCAATTGCGAACTTTGGAGAGCTCTTCGATCGGATGCGTGAAAATGCCGATTGCAGAGCCTCCAACGTTTTAATTTTTGTCCGTCAACAGATCGTCGTGTAAGCGATGCTATTCATCATTGTATAAGCGACATTTTTTAGCGTCGCTTATGCGACGGCTACCGGCGTCGCTTATGCGACGCAAAAAAGCGTCGCTTAAGCAACGCATTTAAATAGCGTCGTTTTAGCGACATTGTACGGGAGCGTCGCAATCCAAGTCGCAATTATCGTCGTTTTTTGCATCGTCTAATCGACGGTCCCCGCCCGACGCTAATTACGATGCAAGTTGCAATTTTATAGCGACGGAATTTTGTCGCCTTAACCGTCGCTATACGCCCGTATTCCTTGTAGTGACAACCCGTGAAAATCAGGGTGAGGCTACAACTTTCTAAAAACTTTCCTCTTTATGTAGCCCTTCATTTTTTATGAAATAACCCTTGATTGTTAGCTTACTAAGTTAATAAGAGTTCCCCAAAAGGAATCAAGTTAACTGTTGTTGTGGCCAGAGAACTGTTCAAAACACTCAGCAGGTGTATGAACCAAAATAGCAAGTTTTTTACACTTGATTCAACTTCTACCTATCTTTTTTTATTTATCTTTTTGAGAGTGATCTTCCAAGGTACATAGGGTATCCAATACATCCTTTGGAAAGCTAAAAGGGCCCACTTCATATCCTTGGAGTTTATTTGGCTGGTGTAGTGCAAAGTTCGTGCACCACCAGTTCATCTTCTCCAAGTTCAAATCTATCTCTTCACAGTGGTATCAGAGCAACGTTGGACAACATGGCAGATGGGTTTCCTTCATCAATTGACAAATTGAATAGAGATAACTACTCAGCCTCGTCATTAAGGATGGAAGCTTATCTTCAAGGCAGGAATTTATATGGTTGTATAGGTCGAGATGAAGTTATGCCAATTTTCAAGAACAAAGGTCAACCAACACAAGAAGAGCAAGAAAGATTGAGCACATGGTGCTCCAAGGATGCACTTGCAAGGTCTTATCTCCTCAACTCTATCTCACAATGGAGGGAGAAACTACAATCATAACTACAATCAAGGCTACAACAACAACAATTATCAAGGAGGTTTCAGAGTAAGAAGAGATTATAACAACTACACAAAGACCAAGAGGATTCTCTACTCATCATGAACATGACATCCAAGCAAGCTAAAGATGATGAGCATCTTTTCTATATTGATTCAGGTTGTTCCAATCATGTGGTTGGAAATGTAGCACTACTATCTGATCTTGAAGAACACAAAGAGAATCATGAAGTATAGACAGGTGATGACACTAAACACAGTCAAGCAAATTAGAAATGTCAAGACCTCTGATGGTTACATGAACCTCTTAAGTAAGGTTTTGTATGTGCCAACTATAAAAAAACCTATATAATGTGGATAGATTGTTGAGAAAGGCTTATAGGTCAAATTTACAAGGCATGGAGCATATGTGGAAGATCCTCAACAAGGCTTCAAAAGGATTTCTAAAGGTGAGAAATCTAGTAGATTATTTACATTTGAGATTGAAGGCACCAGAAGCATAGCACTCTCCAACTACAAAGATCAAACCCTATCTGAACCAGAGATATGGCACAAAAGGCTAGGACACATAGGAGAAAGAACACTAAAGCAATATGTAGGGATCGGAGTGTGCTTGGCATCCCCAATGTGTCCAAGCAACACATGATACACAAATGTGGAGTATGTCAATTTGGTAAAGCTCATAGGCAACCATTCAGCAGAAATGGGTACATGTATGAAGACTACTTGGAGCTTGTATGCATTGATGTGTGGGGTCCTAGCAAAGATCCATCAATCTCAGGTTCAAGGTACTATGTTTCATCTATACATGATTACATTAGATGGACAATCCTTTATTTCATGAAGCATAAGGATGAAGTATTTACATGTTTGAAAAAGTATTCCGCATCAGCTAAGAAGCAAACAGGTAGAAGCTTGAAGCGGATCAGATTTGATGGAGGTGGTGAGTATTTTTCACATGAATTTGATTGATTTCTACAAGAAAGAGGTATAAAGAGGGAAGTAACAACAAGATATACTCCTGAATTAAATGGAGTGGCAGAGAGAAGGAACAGGTTGATAGCAAAGCTGCAAGGTCAATGTTAAATGAGATGAGGCTACCTAATTACCTATGGGTAGAGGCTATTTCCACAGCCACTTACTTGGTTAACAAGCTCCCATCCAAATCCTTGGATGGAATGACACCCTATCAAGAATGGAATGGTAGGAGACCCTCTTTGGACCATTTCCAAATATTTGGGGTCATTGCTTATGCACACATTCCCTCACAGATTAGAGGGAAGCTTGAACCTAAAGCTGAAAAGTGTATATTCATTGGGCATGAACAAAACCAGAATGGTTATAGGCTATACAATCCCACTAACAAAGGATTTATAGTTAGTAGGGATGTAGTACTTGATGAAAATAATTCATGGTTTGAAGATGATTGCAGGAAAGTCAAGTTATCTTATGATTTGGAAAGTGATTTTCTAACTCTCACTCAAGAAGATCAATAATTACCAGAAGATACGAATTCAAAGGATGAAGAGAAAATGGATTTCAAGGCTTGGATGTCAAAAGGCAAGGCCAATATGAAGCAATTGGAAGACATTCCAGAGTCCTTCAATCAAGCACTCAGGAGATCTCAAAGGGAAAGCAAAAAGCCCATAAGCTATGGCTATGATACATCATTAGTAACCAAGCATTCTGTGTATGTCACTAAAGACCCTATGACAAAAGAACCTTCTTCGTTTGAAGAGGCTAGTAAGAGGGAAGAATGGAGAGAAGCCATGCAAGAATAAATAGAAGCACTTCATGAAAACCATACTTGAGACTTGGTTCCCAAGAAGCCAAGCATGAAGGTAATAGGATCCAGATGAATATATAAAATGAATAAAAAAATCAGATTGTTCTATAAACAAGTACAAGGCAAGGCTAGTGGCAAAGGGGTTTGCTTAAACCCATGGGGTGGACTATGAAGAAACCTTTTCACCTATGGCAAAGATGCCAACAATTAGGGTTTTGGTAAGTGTTTCTGCTTTCGAGAATTGGAACCTATATCAGTTAGATGTCAAGAATGCATTCTTAAATGGATGGATATCAGAAGAAGTGTTTATGGCACAATCACCAGGGCTTGAAGACAAAGGTAAATCAGGTTATCTATGCAAGCTAAGGAAGGCACTTTATGGCCTAAAGCAAGCTCCTCGAGCTTGGAACCATAGGCTTGTTACTTATTTGCAGGACCAAGGTTTTGTGGCTAGCAAGGTAGATTCTTCTTTATTTATAAAGAAGACCAATTCAGAAGTTATCTACTTATGTGTCTATGTGGATGACATTATCATTATAGGGAATGATGCCAATGGCATCAAACAGGTTGAATCTCAACTAATGGAAGAATCTAAAATCAGTGATCTTGTCTTGTTAACATATTTTCTTGGTTTAGAACTTGTGTATACACATTCTGGTATATTTATTACTCAAAGAAAATATATTCATGATATGTTGGTAAAATTCAAGTTGGAGAATACCAAAATTGCATGTATACCCATGGAACTCGACCATAAGCTTAGGTCTCATGAAGGAGAACTCCTTGAGCATGTTACAGGTTACCCAAAGCTTGTAGGGAGCCTCAACTCTGCTACTCTAACAAGAGTATACATTGCTTATGGAGTAAGTACATTGAGTCAGTTTATGCATGCACCAAGGAAGCCTCGCATGGAAGTTGCCAAGAGGGTGCTAAAGTATTTAAAGGGTACCATAAATGAAGGGTTGTTTTATCCCTTCACTTCTAACTTAGATATAAAGATGTATTCTGATGCAAATTGGGCTGGCTCCAAGGATGACAAGAGGAGCACTTCAGGACATTTATCCTTTGCCGGTTCAAAGCTTATATCATGGTCATCTAAGAAATAACCAATTGTGGCCCTATCATCTACAGAAGTAGAATACAAAGTTTTGGAAAATGCAACTCGAGAAGTTATGTGGCTCAAGAAACTCTATGCAGATTTGGGGTTACACTCTTACACTCCAACAATCTTTGGAGACAACACTAGTTCACTTCATTTGGCTGCTAATCTTGTATATCATGCAAGGTCTAAGCACATTGAAATGAACTATCATTATGTGAAGGAGAAATTTCTTAGAAAGGATATTCAACTATCATATGTGTCAACTCATTTACAATGTGCAGATATACTCACAAAGTCTTGGGATGGAACCAAGATGAATAGATTCACATTGATGATTGGTTTGGAGGAGATCAAGGAGGAATGAAGAACAAGCATGTTGAGCTTGAGGGGAAGCAATTGGTGCAAGAGAATGCAAGCCCACATTTTGGTTGATTAGCATGATAGTCATGAAGTCTCATGTGATCAATCCCTTGTAAATTCAAGTCTATTTACTTTTGTAAAAGTATCCTACAACCACATGGAGTTAGAAAGCATCAAATCTCGAATCATTAGGTAGTTGAGTAATGAGAGAATATATCCTATTCTTTAGGATTCACTTTTAGGTGAACGTTTCAATTTGAATTCAAAAGGTTGGCTCCAAACTCAATTATAAAAGAAGGATCAAAAGACCCACATGATATCTCGACTCCATGAGATCAATTGGAGAGGGATACATTGTGAATTGAGAGCTCACTTCATAGCCCATTCACCTCCCATACATCGGGCAATTGATTATTGTCAATGACATTGTATTTGTACATGATTTAATACATATATCTTCACTTCACTTCTCTGCCATGAATACATCAGAATAGTGATCTTCTTAGAGTTTGTTCTCAGTGTATGACTAACCATTTGTCATGATTTAAAGCATGATAGATTTAGCATATTGTCTAGTATATAACTACAAATTCTCATTATCATTGCTTCTGTGAATCGTGAGATATTAACATATCTTTACTCTTTGGTCTATTGACTAATGCACCCCAAAAATGTCGAGCATGTCCTATGATTTTCTAAACATCATACTCAGTGTGTAATTTATCATTTTTTATGAAATCACTCATGATTGGTAGCTATCTAAGCTAATTGTATATCCTCCAAAGGAATTATTCTAATTGCGACTATGCTCAGAGAACTGTTCAAAACACTGTATAGGTGTAGAGACAAGAATAGCAAGTTTTTTATCTTGGATTAATTTCCTACCTACCTATTTTTATCCATTGATTAGTGGATCATGTTCCAAACATCATATGTGATTATTTATGATCATTAGCTAGCTAAAGAGGCCCAGTGCACTCTCCAGCAACTATTCTTGGCAAGTGTGAAGTAGGATCAAGCAACACCACTTCATCTCTGAAGAGTATCCACCATCTCCTCCAAGAGTATCTACTAAGTTCAAATAGTTGTTGTGGATGTAGCCTTTGTGGTTGAATGGTTGTCTTTGTGCCTTCCCAATTCAGCATGCATCACATCTTTTGATCATGTGTTGCTTTGATATGTTTGGAAATCCAAGAGCACTTTGATCCTTGCATATATCTTTCAAGGTTCTTTCATTCACGTGAGCTAGCCTCTTATATCACACTTCAAGCTCACTTAGGGTTTGAGACCCAAAGTTAAATAGAGCTATGTTTTTGGTTTCTCCTACTTAAAAAGTAAAGATCCTACCATCCTTCTCACCTCTAGATATCTTCTTGAAGTCTTGACATGCATCTTCCACAAAAGCTCCACGTTGGGTGAACTTAACTTGCAAGCCTTTCTCAACTATTTGGAATACATTTATTAGGTTTTTTGTAATAGTGGGAACATAGATTACCTTGATCATAATATTTGTCCTACCATTGGAAGCTTTGACATTACCAATCTTCTCCACACTATCCTTTGTGTCATCCCCTATTTGAACTTCATGTCTATGCTTTGTACTTTTTAAATTAGATAAGAGAGCTATGTTGTCTACAACATGATTTGACCATCTTGAATCTACATAGAATAAATAATCATCTTCTTTACCTTCCTTGTGGCTTAGATTCATCAAGAGCAATGAATATTCATGTTGTTGATCTTTAGAATAATTGTTGATCTTCTGTTATGGCTTCTTCTTGCCTTTCAACTTCTTGTCCTTCTTATCTTCATATAGATCACTAGTTGAGTTAGCATGATAGAAGTTACCTTCCTTTATGCTATTTTTAGCCTCTTGATTGAAGAATTGCCCAAGAAAGGTGTTGATGTTTGGAGTTTTCACATCCATGATGAGATCATAGGCTGTGGTGAAAGATTGCTATTGCTTGTCACCTCTAATCCCATTGAGGATTTTCCTCATGATGGCCTCTTCTTCAATCAGCTCTCCAATGGATGCCAATTGATTAGAAACCTCCTTGAAATTTGTAAAAAACTCATTGATTGTTTCTTTTGGAGTCTTCTTCATCTCGTTGAACTCATTTCAAAGATGGTTCTTCTTTGCTTTTGTACTAGTAGAAAAGAAAGTCTCTAGAGCATCCCAAGTCTCTTGAGATGTCTTGCATCCTCTAATATGTGGTAATGGAAAATCAGAGATAGAGTTGAGTATATATGACCTTGCTTGAGCATCCCTTGCACACCAAAGTGTGAGCCTATCTGTTTCCTCTTGAGTAGGTCCTCCTTTGGATCTTTGAATAGGCATTGCTTCATCACCTGATGAAATCCCATATAGATTTCTCCCTTGCAAGTAAGCCTCCATTCAAATTTGCCAAGCAGCATAATTATATCTATCAAGCTTCTAAATCATTGATGGAAATCCATCTCCCATCTTGAAGTTGGAGAAACTTGGAGAGGCTTGGAAAGTTGAGTTTTCAAGTGGTGATGTTGTTCCAGCAAACCATCATAGGACCAGCCCTAGCTCTTTGGATATGTAAATTAGGCCTTGTAGGATTTTTTTTAGTGCAATAAAATCCAATAGGTACTTTGGAACATCAACAAGAACAAGTTGATGTGAAACAAATAACTTTCACCTTGATTAGTTCACAAAAACCTTTTAAAAATGGATGGAAGTTCTGACTTCAGACACAGAGCAGATACCAAAGTAACAATTGGAAAAATATCTCTTAAAGGAGTTTCATACATAGGGTTGGCTTAATAAAATTCATAAAATCCCTAATTTATATCGACCAATGAAGGAGAAGTCACCTTAACATTGATTGGGTGTCATCCCAATTTTTTAGGGATGTGGAGAGAATGACTCAAAGATTATAAAACTCAAATTGCTCTGAAAGTAATCAACCAAATGGCTTGAAATTTTGTACTCATAAACTAGAAATTTATACCTTTACAATGAATGCTTAAAAATTGGATTTGGAGCTCTATTGGGAGAGCACAAATCTTTGCAAGTTGACTGAGTCTAAGGAAGAAGGAGTAGAGAATAGAAATGGCACCAAGTGATGATCAAAAGTATATGTATTGCTTCAAATCAACAACCTACTTAATGTAAAAATGTTTTGGAGTCTCTAGACAGACTCTTGAGGATATGACCATGCCTTTAATTCATGGATTTGAATTCGAAATTAGGCGGGTTTGGTAGTTTAGATTGATTGGACTCTTTTCCTACAATCTACAAAAAGAGAAAGTTGAAGTCATATCTGCTTTTTGATTGGTTGATTGAGAATCAATCCCAACCACTTCTAACTTGTGGATTTTAGGACTTTTAATCTTTCCTTTTACAAAGATAAATACTTTGGAAATTACATAAGAAGGTGATCCTATGATCAAAATCTCAATACAATAAATGAATGCAAATAAAACTCTACAAGGAGTATATGTGGCATCATTCAAATGATGGATTTGATGAAGATCATGTCCACCTCAATAATAATGAAAGCTTGATGTTCCAACATAGAGGAACACTTCCTTTAGATGGAGAGGTTTTTAACTTTTAGGATAATCGCTATATGATTGCTCCCTCCAGTATGACTAGTGCTGGTCATATACTCTTTATTGTAGATGCTTTTATGTGCCTCCGAACTCTAAATTCACTCTTACGTCATTTTGTGGTCCTATATATTCATGGGAGGATTGGCATCACTACACATTATGTTCAAAGCATGAGCACTTATGGATTATGCCTTAGAAATATAACAAGTTTAATAAATACAAGTCGAGGATATAATAGTTCAATGACTAATTCCACATTTGAGGAGCATCAAAATAGTCATGAATCATCATACATGAGCAGATATGTAGCAAGATACATACATGTTAATGCTATTACTTCATTATGTATTGGTGATGAATTATTTGTGAATTATGGATGGTGTAGACCTCCAAGAACACCTTTTAGCTAGAGATTAATAAAAACTCTTTTCAAATTGACTTACATATTTTTTATGCTTTAAGTTTACTTTTCATTCATTTATAGAATACTAATGATTGTTATTCATGTATGTAGATTCCAATGTATGATATTGATGATCTTCCACCACACTATTTGGAGCTTCCAGTAAGACCTCATCTATTAGAAGCATCCACGAGAAGGCTACGTAAAAGTGATCCTGTAGAATATGCAAGATTGAAAGAACTATATTCAAAAGAAGATAAAGTACAAGATTTTTGTGATGATGATGATGATAGCATGGCAGATTTTATTGAGGATTGGTATCAAAAATACGATGAAAGCATTGATGTTTCTAAACAAAAATATCTTTGAGAAGAATTTCTAAAGCATATATATGAAGGAAGTTTGCTTGACACGACTAAAATCAAGCTTACTTATTCTCAATATTCAATTTTATTTTGGATGGAATAATGTATTTGTTTTGATTAAGGTATATTTTTTATTTTCTATCTATCCATATATATACACACATATTGTCATGCACATACACATATAAATATATACATACACACACATACACATACATATGCATGCTATGAAAGTAAAGCAAAAGTGAGAAAAGCTAAGGTGAGAACAAGAACCTACACAAGATGAACACTTTTTGATTGCCCATCCTATAGATGAAAATATAGGGAAAAAAACACGAATTTACATTATCTAGAATAAAAAATACCAAAATGAAAGGAACCTGTAAGAATAAAATCCTCTTTGGTTCTTTTGCATCGAATCTTTTCTATATTTGATTTGAAAACCTTTACAATCTTCTAGATAGATTTGCTTCTTCCATTTTCAAGATGAATTAGTACCTACATTACTAATTTCTTTGTGAACTTTGTAGAGAAATGTGTAAGTCTCAGTTACCAAGGTAGGTATTAGGTCATCCAAAGAATGGGAAAATAGAACTCATTGAAAATATTCTAATGGTTTCCAAATCAAAGATGGAAAAAAAATGGATAAAAAAGAGCCAAAGAAGAGAATCATCTTTGGCTCTTTGGCATTAATCTTTTTCCATATTTGATTTAGAAACCTTTAGAATCATTTAGATAAATTTGATTCTCCCACTTTCTAGAGGACCTAATACCTACCTTTCTAACTAACAATTGCACTTTGTAGATAAATGTGTAAGTCTTAGTTAACAAGACTGATTTTAAGTTGTCTGTAAAATGGGAGAGGCAAGTGATCTAGTAGCCCAAATAGACAAAGAGTAGTGACATAAACATACATACACATACACATACACATGCACACACATATACATATACATACACATACACATACACATACACACACATACACATACACACACATACACATATACACTTTTTTACATATTTTCATTCATAACACCTTTTTTTCATGAATTTTGTAGGTTACTGTTTGAGACGTTCTTACCAAGCAACAATATTCTTCCTACATCACATGATGAAATGAAGAAGATAATAAACAATCTTGGTATAGATTATCATTGTATACATGCATTTCCTAACGATTGTATTTTATATAGAGGTGAATATGTAAACTCTTTGACATGTCCAAAATTTCAATTTCTTCAATATAAGGACGAAGAGGATAAAATCCCAAAAAAAGGTATTGAGACAATTTCCATTAGCTCCACAAATTAAACATATTTTTCAATGCCCTAAATTATCAAAGCTTTTGACATCGGGATTCAATCATACAAGTACTAATGGAGTAAAGAGAACTCCAACTGATAGTGCATCTTTTCAACATATTGTTTCTAGATGGCCTAAATTTGCACAAGATCCATGCAATCTAAATATAGGAGTTGCATTAGATGGGTTTAATCCATTTTTATGAAATCTAGTACATGGTCAACATGTCCAATGGTAGTCATCAACTACAATCTGGCACCAAATCTTAGCATTAAAAAGAAACATTTAATGCTTTCACTTTTAATCCCTTGAAGAAGACAAGTTAAAGACATGAATGTATATTTTTCTCCTCTCATTCGTGATTTTCAAGAGTTATGGAGAGGTATAAATGCCATTGATGTATCAAAAAGAATTAATCAAAGAAACATTATGGTGCATGGAATTGTGGCTTGGAATATACATGATTTTCCAAGATATGGTGTCTGTTTAGGTAATGATGCAATTTTTTTATTTAATATATATACAATTGTATGTGAGTTAATCTAATTATATTTTTATGGTTTTCATGCATGCAAGAATATCTACTAAGGGATCTAAGGATTTCCTTACTGTGTGATTGGTTGAGATGAGTTTATAATAAGAATCTCAATAAAAATATTTATCTTTGACAATGATGGTTCTTGCTCGACGATCATCCATTATGACACAAAAGAGAAGGAATACATTTCAATAGAAAGATTGAAACATGTCATTGTCCAAAGGCAATGAAACCTATGGATTGGTATCAAAAATGGACAAATGGGCCTCTTATAGATCCACAATCCAAAATATTCAGTGATGATTAAGATGATGAGAATGTGAAGATTAGAGGTAAAGGAAAATTGTCACTGGAATAGAATATATCGATATGGTATTGTTTGGAGTATTGGAGAGAGTTAAAGATCTATCATGTTCTTGATCCTATGCATGTATTCAAGAATACTGGTTATTCATTATTGAAACATCTTCTTGGATTAAAAGACACAACAACATCAAGAAATGATTTAAATTATCAAAACTCAAAACCAAATTTATGGCCAATTTTTTATTAAAAAAATTGATGGGAAACAACTTATGAACTTGCTCCTTGGATACTTATGAAAAAGGGGATGCAAACTATCAACAATAGGATCCAGTCGATTCGAACACCTACAAGACATGGAGCATCTTTCCAAAACATGTTTACTTTAGATGATAAGAGCTTATCTGGGTTAAAGACAAATGATTGACATAACTTTGTGAAGCATATTCTACCTCCAGTTATTAATGGATGTACAATGAAAGGAGTACAGGACGTGATCTATTAACTTGGATCACTTATAAGATAATTATCATACTTTTATGTTTAATATATAAGACTATTTGATATCTTTTCTTTACAAATTAATTTCTTTATAATTTAATTTATGAATGATAATAGGTGGATTACATCAAAAGAGATTGACAAAGACTCGATCACACAAAATAAACTAGAATGCAGGCAGCTACTATGGCTAATGGAGAAAGTGCTTCCAACATCATTTTTTGATGTTCAAGTTCATTTATTGATCCATCTTGTGAATGAAATAGAGATTGCAAGTGTTGTAAACATTCAATGGATGGGCATCCAATTTGGAGCTCTATAGAAAGAGTAGCAGCCTCTTCAAGCATATTAATGGTGAAGAAGATGATGTAGAAAAATGAAGGAGCAAGACAATGATGGCCACAAGTGTATGTATATTGCTTCCTTGTAATGTACAAGTGATTTGAAGTCTTTATATAGACTTTTCAACTACTCCATGAATTTTGCAAGTGGATTTTGAATTCAAATGAAGGTGGTAAAGGTTTTTGGAGGGAATGAATTCACTTTCACACAATCTAGGAAAAATGAAGATCTAGTTTGATCTACTTTTAGGTGATTGATTCATTCATTGATTGCAACTCAACCACCTCAAATTCGTGGAAGTTTAGCTCTGTTTTTTACATGTGTAAAGCTCTAGGTTTTAAGAATGGTAAAAGATTCATAAAAAATCTTTTTAAAAAATACAATGAGTGAGCATAAGTAAAAGAACTCTCCAACGGATATTCTTTTGATGTAATCCAAGTGATAGCTTTTGATGTAGATCAAATACACCTCAAGCATAGTGTAAGCTTGATGTTCCAACAAAAATCATAAATGTATGATGTGTGTATGTTGTTACACTTATGTGTTCCTTGAGTAGCTTTGATGTGAACTTTTCCCTATACATGGGCACTTTTTACTCTAGTGTTGGCGAGAGGTTTTTTCCCCATGTTACCATGTACATGATTCACTCATATTTGGTGGTACTTTGTACTTAGGAATATTATTTAGTTATTACTTCAGTTTAGTTCATTGTCAATAGAGAGAGCTATTCTAGCCTTCGTCTTCTTCCTGTGTCTTGATACATTTGTGCTCCTTGTGTGTGCTTCTCATGTGTCTCAGCTCCTTCTCAAGTTTTGATTTTTCACATCGTGATGTGCGTGCACTTTTAATAGTGAAAATCGATTTTGGAGCATAGAATAGTGAATTTTAGTAGCCAAGAAATAGTTCCATCAGTTGCACTAAGCTTTACCCCCAGTTTGAAGCCATTCCTATAGTTAGAATCGCCGTCAGAGTGATGGTTTGTGAGCTAAAATTTCAGCATTCATTTTAGCTTTCATCGAAGTAAACATTTTGTCACATTCTTGTTCCTTAGTGAAATGGGGGGCATCAATGACTTGTTTGGCATGCTTCAAGCTGAAGGTAAGCTTGACGGGACCAACTATCCAATGTGGTCTTACATAATGAAGTATTTTGCAAAACAACTTTGGAACATAGTGGCAGATGTAGATCAAAGACCCACAGGTTCTTCTACTTCATAGTCTACTGTCACAAATGGAGCTTCTTCTTCAAGTATAGTGGCTAGTCCCTCTCCACCTACACAAGAGCAACTTAGATGGGATGGAAAAGATACTCAAGCTCATGCATTGATTGCACTTTCTATGAAGTGTCATATAGTTCCACACATGCGGTCATGTTCTACATCAACATAGGCATGGGACACTTTTGCTTCTTTGTATGCCGTGCGTAATGAAGCATGTGTTGCATACTTGAGGAAGCAACTTGAGGATGTATGCATGGCTGAAAATGAGTCATTGGATGTGTATGTGATACACATCAGGGACTTAAGAGAGCGATTGGCAAACATAGATGAGATTATTCCAGATGCATCACTCATTTCTATATTGTGGAAAGGATTACCAGAATCTTTTCAAAGCTTTGCTACTACACTCCGTTTGGTTGCAAAAGGAAATCCTAATATGTATGCATTTGATGAGGTTTTGTCTCTTCTTTTGCAAGAAGAGAAATCTAGAGTGAATAGGAGTGGTTTGATCGAGGGAACGCAGCACTTGCTATCTCACAAAAGGGGAAAAGCAAGTATGGTTCAGCTTTGGGTTCATCAAAACCAAAGCCTCAACCTTCCTCTTCCACTCATTCCTCTAATGATGGTAATTTGCGAAAGAAAAAGAGATGTAAGTATTGTCGAAAGGCTGTTCATACTATTGATGAGTGTAGAAAGCTTGCTAATTGCAATTAAAAGAAGAAGGAACCTGGCATGTCTATTGTTGAAAATTCAGCAAATGCAAAGAGTGATGAAGCCAACATGGATCAAGATTTTTGGGCATGTGTTGTTTCATGTCATTATGATGCATCTTTGCATTCTAAATGTATGGTTGTGAGTGATGCTGATTTAGTTTGTTTCTTTGATAATGGTGCTTCAAAGCACTTAACATCATGCAAAAGATTTTTTGCATCTTTGAAAGATGCACCCAAAGGAGGACATGTGGTGTGTGCAAACAATGTCTCTTATCCTATCATTGGAGTAGGAGAAATTGAGCTTAGGACTGCAAATGAAGGTGTGATTCTCTTGAAAAATGCATTGTATGTACTAGGAATCAAGAAGAACTTAATTCCACTTGTGTTGGTTGCCAAAGTTGGACTTCATGTACACTTTATTGATGATAAGTGTATGGTTCATGATTTCAGCAATGTTGATATTATCGTGATGTTTGGTACATTATGTAATGGTTTGTATCACATGGATAGATATAAGAGGGTTGCCTTGAGTGCCTTGATTGCTCATACTTCTTCCATGGCTGAAATGGAGCTTTGGCATGCTTGTTTTGGTCATTAGCACTTCAATAGTTTTCTTTACTTGCAAAAGAAGGACATGGTTATTGGTTTTCCAACACTTGATTCCATTGAAAAACATGCATGTGAAGGTTGCATTCTTGGAAAAATGCATCGTGCTTCTTTTCCAAAAGATACTCATACACACACTACAAGAAAATTGTAGCTTGTTCATAGTGATGTATGTGGTCCTGTCAAGACTCCATCTTTTGGGAAGCATGTATATTTTGTTACCTTCATTGATGATGCCACTCACCATACATGGGTGTGTCCTATGAAAGCAAAGAATGATGTATTTTCTTGCTTCAAAGCATTTTTAGCTATGGCTAAAAATGTTTCTTCACAAAAGCTTTTGACTCTATGCACGGATCGTGGTGGTGAATACATGTCACATGAGTTTAATGCTTTTCTTCATAAAATAGGTATTTTATACCAATGTACGATGCCATATACACCTCAGCAAAATTGTGTTGCCGAGCATAATAATAGAACTCTACTTGAAATGGCATGATGTATGGTTAAAGGAAAGCACCTTCCTGATAAGTTTTGGATGGAAGTAGTGATGTGTGCAAACTGTGTTGAATCACTGCCTACAAAAGCATTGAGAGTCATCACTCCTTATGAGGCTTGAAATGGACATAATCCCATGGTTAGTCATATGTGCATGTTTGGTTGTTTGGCGTATGCTCTTGTGCCATCACAACATTGTAACAAACTTGAGGACAAAGCAAAGAAATGTATATTTGTTGGTTATAGTGCTAAAAGTAAGGGATATCATTTGTACCATCCATTGATGAACACGATTATTGTGAGTCGAGATGTGATATTGATGAAAATTTAGTTTTCCCTCTACTTGAATGCATAAAATAGCCAACAGTTAGCTCAAAAGATGTGTTCGATACACTCATGCCTTTGTTCCAAAATGGTGCATTTGACTACGGCCATGTAGACTAGCCAAGTGAGGCTCAAAGAGCTAAAAAATTCCATCAAAAGAGCATATGGTTCGTCACTTGCATAAAACCTTCTATGGTCTCAAGCAAGCTCCACGTGCATGGTATGACAAAATCCATAAGCACTTGATTGCTCTCAGATTCACATGTAGTCCAATTGAAAGCACACTCTATGTATGCAAATATGGGGTTGATCTTATAGTGCTTGTTCTTTATGTGGATGACATACTCTTGGTTGGGTCATGTGATGCAAAACTTGACATTAGTATGTCTGATTTGTAGCATACTTTTGATGTCACTTATCTTGGTCTTTTGAGCTAATATTTTGGCATTCAGTTTGTATCCGTTGAGGGGGGAATTGTTATGCATCAAGCAAGGTATGTTGAAAAAAAACTTCATCATTTTGACTTTGAGGATTGCAAGCCAGTTTCCACACCAGTTGAATCAGGATTTAGGTTCTCAGTTGAGGATTCTAGTGATGCATTTGACACTTCTCTTTATCATCAAGCTATCGGATGTCTTATATATGCATGCTATAGTTTCCCAGCTGAGTGATTCATGCATAGCCCTGGCAATAAGCATTGGCAAGTAGTAAAACATGTCTTTAGATATCTTAGAGGCACTTTAAGCTGAGGTCTCTTTTATGGAAGAGATATTCATCCATGCTTGCATGCTTTTACAAATAGTGATTGGGCTGGTCCACTAATGGTAATTGCTTTTTCTTTGGAGACTCATGCATATCTTGGTTGAGTAAGAAGCAACCTACAATGGTGACATTGAGTTGTGAAGCTGAGTATAGGGTTGTTTTTGCTATAGTGGAGTGTATATGGTTGAGATGCCTATTGATGGACCTTTGCATGGAGATTGACGCTGCTATGCATATTCTCACTGATAGTTAGAGTGCTTTGGCTATTGCATGAAACTCAATGTTTCATGCACGGACCAAACATATTGAGGTGCATTATCACTATGTGAGAGAGCGCCTTCATGCAGGGAATATTGATTTAGTATATGTGCCTACATAAGATAATGTGGCAAACATATTCACCAAAGCTCTTCCACGGGAAAAGTTTGAAGCTTCTCGCAAAGCTTTAGCCTTATTACCTTGTGGGGGCTCATCTATCACTCCCTGTATGTGTTCACATCATTCACTCTAGGGGGGGTTTGTTACACTTATGTGTTCCTCGAGTAGTTTTGATGTGAAACTTTTCCCTATACATGGGCACTTTTTACTCCAGTGCTAACTAGAGGTTTTTTCCCCATGTTACCACATACATGATTCACTCATATGTGGTAGTGCTTTGTACTTAGAGATATTATTTAGCTCTTACTTCAATTCAGTTCATCATCAATAGAGAGAGCTATTCCAACCATACTTCTTCTCCATGTGTCTTGTTGCATTTGAGCTCCTTGTGTGTGCTTCTCATGTGTCTCTCGCATTTCTACACACACCCAACATATGTATGTATATATTTGTGTGTGTATGTGTGTGTATGTGTGTGTATGTGTATGCATCTCTATGTGTATGTGTATGTGTATGTGTATGTGTATGTGTATGTGTATGTGTATGTGTATGTGTATGTGTATGAGTATGTGTATGTGTATGTGTATGTGTATGTGTATGTGTATGTATATGTGTATGTGTATGTGTATGTGTATGTGTATGTGTATGTGTATGTGTATGTGTACGTGTATGTGAATGTGAATGTGTATGTGTATGTGTATGTGTATGTGTATGTGTATGTGTATGTGTTTGTGTACGTGTACGTGTATGTGTATGTGTACGTGTACGTGTACGTGTATGTGTATGTGTATGTGTATGTGTATGTGTATGTGTATGTGTATGTGTATGTGTATGTGTATGTGTATGTGTATGTGTATGTGTATGTGTATGTGTATGTGTATGTGTATGTGTATGTGTATGTGCATGTGCATGTGCATGTGCATGTGTATGTGCATGTGTATGTGTATGTGTATGTGTATGTGTATGTGTATGTGTATGTGTATGTGTATGTGTATGTGTATGTGTATGTGTATGTGTATGTGTATGTGTATGTGTATGTGTATGTGTATGTGTATGTGTATGTGTATGTGTATGTGTATGTGTATGTGTATGTGTATGTGTATGTTTGTGTGTTATCTATGTGTGTGTATGCATGTGTATCTATGTAATGCGTATTTGTGTGTTTGTGTGCATGTATTTATTATGTATGTGTGTATGTGTTTGTGTATGTGTATGTGTGTGTATGTGTTTGTGTATGTGTATGTGTGTGTATGTGTATGTATGTGTATGTGTATGTGTATGTGTATGTGTATGCGTATGTGTATGTGTATGTGTATGCATATGTATATGTGTATGTGTATGTGTATGTGTATGTGTATGCGTATGTGTATGTGTATGTGTATGTGTATGCGTATGTGTATGTGTATGTGTATGTGTATGTGTATGTGTATGTGTATGTGTGTTGAGCCCATAAAAGTCGTATTGGTCAAAGTCAACCACAATCAAAGTCAAACATAGTCAAAGCCAAAGTGCTCAAAGCCAACATGTTCAAGGTCAAAGTCAAGATGGGTGAAGTCAAAGTGCTCAAAGCACGGGTGTCAAGGCAGAGATAGTGCAGAATTAATTGTTCATAAAGGGTATAATTGCAGAAAGTTGTTTGCAGGTTGCAGAGGTATTTCTGTAATTCCCTAAGGTTCAAAAGTGTTTTTAAAGTCTTTTTAAAGTCTTTTGGAAGGTTCATGTGAGCCCTCTATTAGGTGCACATTTGAGAAATTAAAAGGCAAAATGTGAAGATATGTTAAGCAGCAACATACGCAGAAGTGAAAGTATGGCCCCCCAATTTAAAATTTTGTTTTAGTCTAAAGTCGCTACAGGACAAAACAGGGATTTGTTGGCTACCCATCTTTGGAAACAATCTTGGGACATCAAAGGGAGCACTAAGATACTCTAGCAGTTAGGAGTGTACGTGAATCGACACTCAAATCAAGGCAAGGCATTATTCTTTAAGACTAAGCAAGGTGAGCATAGTCTAAGCTAAGCAAGAGAGAGAAGTGCAAGAGACACACAGTGTGCGATGCAGAGAAGTGAAGTGCAAGGTGTGCATGAAGAGTGACTAACAAGTGTGCAGAGGTGTGCTAATCTTACACCAAAAGATCCCAAGGTCCCCTTGAAGCTGTGTGCATGCCAATAGAAGGTGTCCATCCCTCCCCCTTATTGGAACCTTGGTGCAAGGTGTGCATAAGTGCAGGCCTAGAGAAGGTGGAGGTCTGGTGTAGAGAAGGCCGACAACAACAAGACCCTTGGGTATTTTGTATTTTGTGATTGTGCACTCTGTGGGATTTCGTGCAGAAGCATTGAATTGTATTGTGCATGACCATTGTATTTGTCTTCTTATCATCAATCGAACAGAGGCTTCTAGTGTGTATCTTTCTTCTTATCTTTCCCTTTTCTCCTACAAACACTCAAATCCCTTCTTGTACAAGAATCCCCCAACAAAATTTGGCACGCACGGTGGGACTCCAAGGAGATTTGAGCATAGGAGAAGCAAAGTGCAAAGTGTAGAAGAGTTCAAGTGCCAGCAGTGCTACAGTGCTACTTCATTGGGTTAAGAGGTAAATTTACTTATCAATTCTCTTAGCCTAAAGAGGATTATGAACAGCTCATGACCGCAACCCGGTCTCAAACATTGAGGGTCACCTACAAAGCAACAAGAAGGAAGGCTGTTAGAAGATCCTCTAGTCCACTCTCGTCAACCTCATCAGTAAAGAGCATGGCAGGTCAGGTAGATTTGGAAACCCTACTTTCAAAATTAAATATAAAATTTCCTTCTTTCAAAGGCTTAGCTCAGGAGGATCAGGACGAGCATATTAGGAGGTTTTTAGCACTATGCAAAACAAGAGGCTTGATGGGAAGAGAGGATGCCTTTTTGATACTCTTCCCTACCACATTAGAAGGGTTCGAAGATAAATGGTTTAGCCAGTTTGCTGAAAACCATTTCATCACTTGGGACTTAATGAAAGATGCATTCAAAACTCAATTCCAGCATGGAAATACTACAGAGATAATCATAGAGGAATTAGAAAACTTGAGATTGGGTCCAGGTGAAAAGTTTCGAGAGTTTGAAAAGTTTCTAGAGTTTGTAACTAGGGCCAAGGCACTAATGGCTAAGTTGTTTGATCCTCCACATGATTTCTTTATTAAGAAATGGTTAGCTAAGCCACTTCCAGTGACCACACAATGTAAAATCAAGGACTTAGTGTTGCCAACAGCCTCCATAGAGGAGTTCATCAATACAGCTACAAGACTAGAACAAATAAGGCAATAATATGGAGCAAGTTCTTCTCAAGTATCCTATTTTACAGAAATGGAGGACCCAGTAATCCAGCTAAGGAAAGGGCTAGAGGGCTTAAAAAGGAATAAGCCCCACAAAGAGGAGGAGAATGTTGTTACTCAATTGATGAGGGAGATTGAGGCATTGAAGCTACAAAAGGAAGAGGAAGCCCAAGCAAAAGAACTACCTCAGCTTGGACAAGAAGGGGGTGGCATCAAAAGTGGACTATGGTGTACCATGTGCAACAAGCAAGGTGATGTAGTAAGTGAATGTCCTCTGTTAAGTGTAACTTGCTAGCTATGTAGGAAAGTTGGTCATGAGGCCCATGAATGTCAATCAAGAGGAATACCTACAACAACATATTGGACACAAGGAGGAGCCCTACCACCAACAAATGTGATGGCGGCTGCACCCAATCAAGGTAACAATTATAATCCTAGACATAGGAATAACTTTGTAAATGGGCAAAGGAGGCCAATTATTTGTTTCAAATGTGGAGAATGTGGGCATTACCAAACTAGGTGCACTCTCCCAGAAAATGCCCCTCCTTGCAAGAACAACCCAGAGGCCAGAGACCACTATACTAATTGTTGTCCTAAGATCCAAGCATCTTCATCTAGACCCCACATTCAAATGATTTTTGTGTGCAAAGAAGAAATGGTAGATCAAGTCAATGGGCCATCATCATCTGCTAGGGTGGTGCAGTTAGAAGAAATTGAATCTTTTACAGTGCAGACAAGAAGCAAGGGGAAGGCTCAAGTGGAAATAGGTCAAGAATCAAGGATTAATGGATTGAACAAAGACAAAGAGACTTCTGAAGACAAAACCACCACATGTGCAGATACAAGGCAAAAAGGAAATCTCATATGTACCAGTGATGCCATTGGGCATGCATTCGACAGGGTTCATGAGGAATTTGATAAGTCAATTGGAGCCCATGCTCTTAAGGAATCAAAAGCTTCTAGACTACTCAAGTCCATAAAAAAGGAGGTCAGTATTTTTTATTTAATAAAGACGGATGGGAAATTCAGGTCAAAACTCTTGCAGATAATTGATGAGGTATCCATAACAATTTTAGTGGCAAAGGCTGCTATTATGCATAAAGATAAAATTGTAGGGGAAGCACTCCTCACAGATTATAAGAGCCCTTGGTTAACAGTCTCTATCAAAGGTCATGAGTTTCAAGGAGTTATTGTAGATGGTGGTTCTGGCATTAACTTGATGCCTGAACATACCATGAAAAGGATTGGACTACACCCTTCAAGACCTGCCAACTTCACTGTAACACTGGTAGACCAAAACATAGTAAAACCTATGGGAGTGGTCCCTAGAGTCCTAGACAAGATACAAGGTACCATCTTTAACTTGGATTTTGTTTTTTTAAGGTTGCCACAGGTAGAAGGAAGTTCCCCCTATTAATTAGGAGACCTTGGTTAAGACATGCCAATGTACATCTTTCTGCTATGGAACTTTTCCAAACTCAAGTAGAGAGGAAGCATATGAAGAAAAAGAGGACATCATTCAAGTTACTGACTTGAGTGAGACAGTCTCAGTCAAAGGCCATAGAAGAGCTAAGAAAAGAAAAGCCCTTAAGTGCAGCAGTGATGAAGACACTTCAAATCATATGTCAATGGCCATTTTTTTATGGATGCTGGTATGGATATCATGTGTTATGTCAATTTTTATGATACTAAGTGCAGGGATTTACAAGGATGTGGAAGGAGTATCTGCAAGTCTTTGGAAACAGAGGGTTCCATGGGATGAAGAAGTTGGAGTAGTAAAAATGAAATTTTGTAGATTAAGTTATAAAGTTGCTGAAACAAAGATACAAAAGATGCAGTATGGAGGAGATAATATTCTAATGAAGGATTTAGGGTACCCCTATCAGATGATCAGTGTGCCCAACAAGAAGACAAAACAAATGAAGTGCACTACAATTGGAGATTATGGAGGAGATCCTCTTAGTCAACATATCAAGACTCAAGGCCTATCATCAACACAACCGAAGATTTATGGATCACCTCGAACCTGCAAAATTTGTCCAGGTTGTACATAGCCTTCTCATGTCATTTTTGCTTAAGCTTTAGTAGTTTTTATCCATTTTCATGCTTGTTCTTTGAGTTTTTAGCAAATCTAGCAACCCTTTCATAGCAGTTTGCATAGGTACAATTTTTGGAAATTTTTGGGATTTTTTTGGCAATTTTTCCAGGCATTTTTAGAATTGTTTCTAGCACTTTTTCATCTTTTTCAATGCCTTTTTCTTAATTAAATGCACATATAAATGAAGCTCTCTATGGTTTGAATGGAAAAATTGCTTAGAAATACTGAGAATTTTTTTGGGAATTTTTCTTGAAGTTTTTGCATTTTTTTTGGATTTTTTAAGCATTTTTTCTTTTTAATTTCAGGGTATTTTTAACCCCCCCAAAAAAAGGCCCCTAGAGGCTAAATTTATTTAAAAAAATCTCTCTCTCTCTCTCTCTCTCTCTCTCTCTCTCTCTCTCTCCCCCCCTTGTCGCTACCCCCCCCCGCCCCCACCCACCCCGCACCCACCCCCCATCGTCTCCCCACCCACCTCCCACCGCCCCCACCCTCCCCCCACCCAACCCCCATGGCCTCCCCACCCCCCACCCACCCCCCACTATCCTCCCACCCACCCCCCACCGTCCCCCCACCCTCCACCCACCGACCCCCCACCCCCCACCGTCCTCCCACCCAACCCCCAACGTCCCCCCACCCACCCCCATCGTTCCCCCACCCACCCCCACCATTCCCCCACCCACCCCCCACCGTCCCCCCACCCAACCCCCACCGTCCCCCCCCCCCCCCCCCCCCCCCCAAATATATATATTTTTATTTTCTATGGTCCATGCTTTTGGCTCTAGATTGCGCCGTGGATGGCCATTTTTTTCAAACTTGGGGTCATTTTCATGTATCTTGGCACCTCTGAACTCATTTTTGGCCTTACTTTTTCAAAAATCCCACCTTTTCTATGGTTTTGGTCAAAACCCACATATTTTGCACACATTTCTCACGTGTTTTTCATTACCCACATGGTCCACATAGTCTATTCTCACTTTGTTTTTACTTTTGTTTCACAATTTCCCATATGCACCCCATGTAGCTCTACTGTTTGATAATTTTGGCCCTCTAGAGAGCCCATAATCCTACTTCCTCACCCTCCCTTTACCCTTCTACCCAACCCCATCCTTAACCCTCCTTGCCCTATCAATCTCAACCCCCTCAACCCTCCCTTCCCCCTTCTTCCTACCCTCCATTCGCCATCCTTTGCTTTTCTATGCAACCTCTCTACTTTTGGTTCTTCTCTGGTGTTTGTCTCTCCTGCTTCTGGTGGATTTGGTTGCTGGTCAAGTGTCCTTTTGAAGATTTTGCAGCACAAGCATATGTTGTCATCTCTGCTCCAAGTTTGGGTTTGTAGCTCTCAGGACGGAGAGCCCATTAGGTGGTGGGCAACTATTGAGCCCATAAAAGTGGTATTGGTCAAAGTCAACCACATCAAAGTCAACCATAGTCAAAGCCAAAGCGATCAAAGCCAAAATGTTCAAGGTCAAAGTCAACATGGGTGAAGTAAAAGTGTTCAAAGTTCGGGTGTCAAGGGACACGTAGTGCACAATTAATTGTTCATAAAGGGTATAATTGCAAAAAGTTGGTTGCAGGTTGCAGAGGTATTTTTGTAATTCCCTAAGGTTCAAAAGTGTTTTTAAAGTTTTGGAAGGTTCAGGTGAACCCTCGCTTAGGTGCACATTTGAGAAATTAAAAGGCAAAATATGAAGGTATGTGAAGCGGCACGTATGCAGAAGTGAAATGATGGCCCTCCAATTTCAAATTTTGTTTTAGTCTAAAGTCACTACATGACAAAACAAGGATTCGTTGGCTGCCCATCTTTGGAGACAATCTTCAGACATCAATGGGAGCACCAAGATACTCTAGCAGTTAGGAGCCTACGTGAATTGACACTCAAATCAAGGCAAGGCATGATTCTTGAAGACTAAGCAAGGTGAGCATAGTTTAAGCTAAGCAAGAGAGAGGTGTAAGAGACACACATTGTGCGACATAGAGAAGTGAAGTGCAAGGTGTGCATGAAGAGTGACTAAGAAGTGTGCAGAGGTGTGCTAATCTTACACCAAAAGATCCCAAGTTCCCCTTGAAGCTGTGCACATCCCAACAAAAGGTGTCCATCCCTCCCCCTTATTGGAAGATTGGTGCAAGGTATGCACAAGTGCAGGCCTGGAGAAGGTGGAGGTCTGGTGCAGAAAAGGTCGACAACAACAAGACCCTTGGGTATTTTGTATTTTGTGATTGTGCACTCTGTGGGATTTCGCACAGAAGCATTGGATTGTATTGTGCATCGCCATTGTATTTGTCTTCTTATAATCAATCAAACAGAGGATTCGAGTGTGTATCTTTCTTCTTATCTTTCCCTTTTCTCCTACAAACACTCAAATACCTTCTTGTACGAGAATCCCCCAACAATGTGCATGTGTATGTGTATGTGTATGTGTATGTGTATGTGTATGTGTATGTGTATGTGTATGTGTATGTGTATTTGTATGTGTATGTGTAAGTGTATATGTATGTGTATGTGTATGTGTATGTGTATGTGTATGTGTATGTGTATGTGTATGTGTATGTGTATGTGTATGTGTATCTGTATGTGTATGTGTATGTGTATGTGTATGTGTATATGTATGTGTATGTGTATGTGTATGTGTATGTGTATGTGTATATGTATGTGTATATTGTTGTTGGAACTCAAGGTCAAGCATAAAACATGGAAGCACATCAAAGAAGTGGACATAGAAGAAGAGAGAGCAGGTAGGGAGCTCCAAGAAGTGTATGTCAAATTTTTCAGAAGAATCCCCTACAAAAATAGTGATTTTCATCACTAAAAACCATTGTAAATACCATTATCTATTTTTATAACTCCATTTTGTCCAAGTCGAGGAGTCCTCAAGCTTGAGGAGTATTAGAAGTACCATCGTACCAATTTTCATAATTTTTAGACTTCGTTTGAGCCCTCAAATAAGCCCTGGAACCTAATTTTTAACTAGGCCGGACAGTAGGTCAGGACAGGGCCAAAACTACTCAAAAAACTATAAAAAGAGCTAGAGAGCTCATTTTTGAGGTTAGCTTGTTAGAGAATAGAGCTTTTGTAAGAGAACTCTTTTGCAATCAAAGCTTTCCATTGTTGCTCTCTTTGATCTTACCTTGTACACGTGTGTGTGTATGTGTGTGCATGTTTATGTGCTTTCACTCATGCACTTTGCCTTCACTTGTTCGTGGTCTTCATACCGGTCCTCACGTCTCCGCGGATTGACATATAAAGGAGGTGGTGCTTACACTTGAGCTACACCAAATTTTGGCGTCGTTGCCGGGGAGAGAGCTTTGAGGACGAGCGTTGTGATGGTAAGATTGTAGATTTGTGACGTTGGAAGGTAAAAAAACTGTCATTTTTGTTCATTTTCTGATTTTTCCTCTTCATCTTCATCATCATCATCATCTCCACCTTCTTCCATCTTCTTCTTCATAGAAATTTCTTGTTTTTTAGTGCATTTTCACCATTTTCATACCATTTTTCATGCATTATTGTGTGGGAAGGAGTTAGGAAGTGCAAGAGAGTGCAAGCGCTGTGTTTTTTCATGATTTACTAAACAGAGCTCGCCATTGCTCGACGCTCAGAAATTCGAAGTTCCCGCCAAAAAACACGATTCTGTGATGAAAATCGCGATTCTGTGAAAATTCAAAATTTTTTTGAAAATCGCAATTCTCTGTTTCCCGCCTAAAAGCCTTTTGAAAAGAACACGATTCTGTGGTCATTCCATTAGGGAAAAAAATGAACCCTGAATGGGCCTTTTAGATTAAGGAGTGATTAGTGATGGACCAATCAGAAGAGGGTGGTGGCCACAGTCTATGCCCTATAAAATACTAGGCTGAAGGGTGGAGAGGGGACATATTTCTCCCTTATTTAATGAGCTGCCCCTAGAGAGAGAATGAATCTCGTAACTCAGTTGGGCCCAAAAATTCAAAATTTCTAAAAAGTTTAAAAACTCATTTTAATACCTGAAAATGGACCCCCCATTACTTTTTAGGGTCAAAAGTACTCTTTCTGACCCCAAATTCAAAATCCGTGCATGTTTTGAGCTGAAAAAAATGAGTTTTTTCAAAAATACTCAAAAAAGAGTTATTTATCTCCTAAACCTCACATTTTCATACCCAAGTCCCAAAAAGTCATCTTTTCCCACTACTTTCACTCTGTAGCACACCATTGAAGCTCCTGTTTCTACACTCCAACCTACCTGCATCTCCTATCTCGAATTACTGTTGTAGCTTGAAGACCTTTAGCTTCAATGGCAACATCTAAAGCTTCTAGGTGACCAAAAGATGAAATCCTCACATTAAGATGTCACAATATCAAAGCCACAGATGGACAGTGGCTATCACATGAGTACTCCAAAGGTGCATGGGTGTACATGCAACCCTCTAGAGTTGGGCCTCATCGAGTTAGAGATCGTGGAAACTTAGATCTTCATTGGAAGGGAAAGTTACTTGGCTTCAAGAAGCATAGAGACAATGGGATGGTTGCTATTGTACAACATGTTTTTACAATGGCAACTATGGAACTTGAAAACTCTAGTAGTATGAGATATCCTGTGAACTGTAAGTATTACTCTACAATATCTTATGTTTTCTTGTGTCGGATATATTTCTGAACTATTTAGATATGTTTTTGTTTGTTTCAGATATATTTCCTTCTACTTTGGTGGAAGAGCAACCACTTCATAGTCTTACAGGTACTTTCCAGGCATTGCATGCAGATGTTGGTGCACTAGTCTTTCCGAATATATCTCCTGCTCAACTTTACCATGATAGAGTTTTCTTTTACACACATAGATATGTTGTACCCTCTACAATGAATGGTTTTGGAAGGTTAGAGAGAATTGAAGTACATTCTCTTCTTAGCTTGGAGTGGCCAAAACCTGATATATGGTCCGTATCATCTTTGAAGCAAAAGATGGTAATGGATATACATAACTCTTTGAAATTCACAAAAGTGTCTAGGTCTGTAGGTTTGCACTGGTCTTTTCCCATTCATTGTTTTGTATATTTATTCCAAGGATTCTCATTCCAAGAGACTTCCACCATGTTCATGTGTAAAGATATCACATATGAGCAAGTCGAAAGTCTTCTTGGTGAAAATTGGGGTTTGATGGAAGGAATTGCAAAAGGTGATGAATATCTCTGTAAAATAGGTGGAACAGGTATAGCATTTTGATATTTGAAACAACGTACTTCATTATACATCAGATTCTACTATGATCGTTGGATGTGCAAACTTGGCAAATGGATACCATTTCAAAGTTCAGAGGGATCTTTGCATTCATTTGAAATAAAGCTTAGATTGCCCAACAATGAAACAGAAACTATTTTAGTGAATAATCATTGGACCTTGGCTAATCTGAGAGAACACTTGATGATTATGGGGTTTGAAGGACTAACTCAATCCATCTTCAAAATTCAAGGACATAAGGTGAGAAATGTTTCATGTTTTTGTTAAAGTAATCTTTTTGTTATTGTTTATTTTACTTTAATGACTTCAATTTCTTGCAAATTGATTACAGGTGGGCAGAAGAATGGAATACAAAATGAAAGTCCCTGTATATTGGAGCAAAGATGGAACAGAGCATAGTTCTTTTGCAACCTGATAATGTCACTTCTTGGGCCCTAGTCATTGTATCTCATGGTTTTTGCACTTTCAAGAACCTTGTAAAAAGTAGGACAATTGATTCATGTTAGATATTGTATATACCTTATTCTCTGCAATGATAATTTCAAAACTTTTGGAATGTCAAAAATTCTGTTCACTACTTTGAAATGTGGTTGCTCATGTTTTTTTCTATGCATTATTTTGTCATCAGAAACTCATTTTTTGAAATTGCACTTCTTTATTCTATACTTTTAAAAGTGGGCCCAGTCAATTTAAATACTTGAAACTGCTATAAAAATGGCTCTATGTGCTCATTTCTCACATTTGCACTCTCAAAGAGCTAGAAAGCACAGACTGCAAGCCTCTAGAAATCTCACGCGCAAGTAATGGCTGCTAGCACTTCCACTCCCATGAAATCTCCTCGAGATTTATTCATGGAGTTTTTGGATACTACAGACTACAATGGTCGTACGGATTTGTATGACCTAGTCTGTAGAGTCCCTAATCTTGAAGGGACAATAGCCATGAATTCCGATGTGATCGATGAGATCACAGATTTTATGGAATTCTATATTTTAAGATATGCCATAGATATTCCAGCATATGAGTGTAAATGGGTCCCCTGTGACCTGCTTTTTTACATTCATAAAGGAGATGAGGCATTTGCGAAGCACTTAAAGCGTTTCATGGCTATTGCTGAGGCTTCAAGGCACCTGTTAGATGACACAGTGCCCTTAATTAAACAATTAAATAAGAAAAGGAAAATGGGAAGAAAATATCTTTCCTACATAGCAACAACAATCTTTTTTGTCAATGAGGAGCCCGAACCTTCACCCATGGACCTACCCCATCTTGTTACTGGGGGTTTTGTAGATGACAAGAAGGAACCCCAGACAGAAGCTCTCAACTTATTAGAAGAGAGTCGAAAAATTTCCAGAGAATTTCCTCAAGGAGTAGTGGAAAAATTAAAGGAAGCCAGTACACAGAAGAGTCCACCCTCCAACTTAGACCCCGTGGAACCCACTCTACCAGAGGTAGAGATGGAAATGTTTTCAGTTGTACTTGTTGATGGAGAGGAATTTTTGTTCCTGCACGATATTGAGAAGGCATTCGGTCTACGCCTCGACGAATGCCTTAGTATTTTCAGCTCAACCTCGGATGTTCCCATGGACAACACTTCTGACATTATCGAAAAGGCAACAATTCCACTTGGTGATTCAGTTGCGGACACCATTGCATTTGTGTGTGAAGAGATTTAGCCATGCCAACCAAGATGCCAGTGAAGAAGATCTAGCCACAGCAAGGGAAAGAATTTTGGAGAAGAAGATTCCAACATCCCCTATTGTGGAGCAAAGTGGCATGGCCCATTCATCAATTCCACTAGATGCAATGGGAAGAGGAGAGGATGAAGACAGGCTTCAAGATGTAAGTCTCTACTGACATTTATGGTTGTCTCATATTCATACAAGATGTATCTATTTAATTTTATGATTGTCTATGTGCAGGAAACAATTGAAGTGGATAAGTTTGCAGCAAGGAGTGGTGGTGACCGTGTTTCCCGGGGCCATGGCTCTTCCTTGGCACAGTACATTGGAAAATTGCCAAAGGAAGATTTTGTAATAATCCACAAGGACTTTTCCCCTCAAGGACACTTCATGACTTGGTGTATGAAGGCCTTGAGTAAAGTTTTGTGCCTATCTACAATAATGCAAGGGACCAATTGTATATTTCTAGTTAGGAAGTCCCTTGCCCTTACTACCCTAGGAGTTAACTTTAGAGGAAAAATATTAGGTCAAATAGGAATAGCTTTGGGTCTTGGATTGACAGACCCTCAATTAATATCCCAATCAGTTTTGACTTAACAATTGCCTCTATCTTTTCAGAGAAGAAAGAATGTAGTGGAGAGGCTCAAGGCCAAGAGCCAATTGTAAAAACTTTATAATACCAATGTTTTGTTTTTCCAATTTCCATGTGCATTCAATCTATTATATCTTTATGGTTTGACAATCTCATAACTTTTGCACAGTTTAATCAGTCTTTTTCCATTGTTTCTTGTAATTTGTGTTGCCCAAAATGCATGGAATGGCTTAGGAATGCAAAAAAAAGGCCTGCCACAGAAACGCGGGGATGTGCCCTGCAAAACTTTTGCAGGGCCCATCCCCGCGTTTCTGTGGCAGGCCTTTTTTTTGCATTCCTAGGCCATCCTATGCACTAGGTTACCTGTATTGCAAGTCTATCTTCTCAATTAGCACCTTCACTTGGGGAAATGTGGAACACTCTTCTTATATGCAATAATTAGAGAAAATTAAAACTCCTCTGGGTGCACATAAGCATGCAGCAGTAAATAAGTGCATGTATGTTCATAAACATTGCTTAGCTATTGGTCAGGGGGTTAGCATGCAGTGCACTCTAGCCAAGGCCAATCATATGCCCCCATGTGCATGGCATGGGTTTTCATGGCTTGGAAATGCCAAAAAAAGGCCTGCCACAGAAACGCGGGGATAGGCCCTGCAAAACTCTTGAGGGCCCATCCCCGCGTTTCTATGGCAGGCCTTTTTTTGGCATTTCTTGGCCATGAAATGCATTAAATAGCATTACCACTTACAACAAGTATAGAAAAAAGAATGATACAACTATGAAAAACACTTCAAAGATGTACTGGAAAAACACACCTACAAACATAGGAGAAATAAACTTCAAAACATGTACACTAAGAGATAAACATTTGGGAGAGCAAATATGAGAAGACAAAGATTATATTCATCATTTGGGTTTTACAAAATATTCATCATATGGGATATACAAAAGGTTCTCCAAACAAGGGAGTACAAATTATGGTTAATGGTTATTCCCTCTAATTCTCCTAGCTAGCTGCAAATCTTTAGGTTGTATTGTCACTCTCTTTGCATGGATGGCACATAGGTTAGAGTCCTCCAACATTGATATAAGATACACCTCTGCAGCTTCTTGGAGAGCTTCAATGGCTATCCCTTGGATACCAAGTCCAGTGCAATAGCATTGGATCTCTTCCTTCACAACTCTTGCAAATGACCTTTGTGGAATCAGAATCTCCACAGACTTTTGATAGTGTCGAATCTCCGCAAAGGCTCTAGTTTGCTTTCTGCGCCTTTGTGGTGCTCTTGCATTTGGGGGGATGTTGGGTTGTGGTCGTTGTGGTCTACGACGTGGTTGATAGTTCTTCTTTCTTCTTGGAGGACGCCTAGATGGTTGTGCCTCATCATTTACTTCCTCTGCCCGACCTTGCTCTCTTTCTTCATCGGTTGGTCTTTGTCCTTGTCTTGGGGGGAGTGTCTTGCCTCCTTGTGTTACTCGATGGTTCACGGGGATATCATCATTGTTCCATGGTGGCTCATTTATACTTTCTTCATCTGAGGAACTCGATAAATTTGATGTCTCAATCACAACTCTTCTATATCCTCGTTGTTTGGGCCTTGCCTTCATTGGTGTCCTGATTGGGGGCTCATCATCAGATGCGGAAGGGGAATAATTTATTTCTTGGGATACATCTCTCTCTGGTGAAGCTTCATCCCCCCGCGATGCAATGCTACCGGACTGTGTCCCTGCACCCGAGTTTCGTCTTGAAGAGTGGCTTGTGGTTCGACGCTTCTTGTGGGGTGTCATCCATGTTGGGCGTTGAGTACCTTGCACATGGCTAGGGTAGACGACATGATCCTTCCTAGCAGTCTGCTTTGTGCGTGCCATTCTCTTAGGTTGTAAAGTGGTAAAATGAGGAAGGACACCTCTATTTATAGGCTTTCACTTAAGAATTTTCCTGTTCACATTTAAATGGATAAAAATTAGTTTTAAGACATTAAAAGTATATTCACAAAAATAGTAGAATTTTATTTGAAGTGAAAGGGGTTATAAAAACCTTGAAAAGTATAATGCATTTTAAGAGTTTGGAAATTATTTCCAAGCAGAATCCTCGCGGACTCTTTGTGCACGCCATTGGGCATGATGTTCAGGTACTGACGATGACATCCACTTCTCTCTTGCAATATCATGTTGTAGCTTTCGTGTAATCTTTGCTAGTTGTGACTCACATGCCTTTTCCATTACATATTTTCTAGCAAATGTCGCATGAAAAAACCAATTGAACATTTCTTCTAAATAGTTTGATTGGAGTAGACCACCCCCATGACGAGTGTTTTTAAAGTAAACACCTCTAGCCCTGTAATGTGACTTCTGCATTCCTTGTGTACTAAAAATGTCCAATGACCCATATCGATTCATAAAATATGCTCCATGTGCAAAAAGAATATGCTATGATCTGGTCAATAAGATATACACATAGTGTTTAAGACCAAATAAAAAAATGTAAGCGAAACTTACTATGTAATGTGTAATGTTGCTTTCTCCCCAAGATAAGATGAATGACTGTGTAAACTCCTTCAAAGACACTTGGAATAATTCTCGTTGTGAAGCATTAGTGGAAACCAAACACATCAAATGTAACAATTGATCGAACGATGACCAAACCTTCTTTTGCTTGTTAATGAGATCAACCTGACTATCATTGTCAGTTGTAATTGAACAGAGGTCCTTCCAAAGCTCCCATTTCTCATCATCTTGACTATTCACATCTTTTTTAAAGAAACGTTGTGCCTTCTTCCCAGTCATTGAAACTTGTAAAATCTCTTGAGACTCACCATACTTCTTAACAACTAAAGATACGTGGCCACCATGACAACCTATAGAATTCAAAAGATCTTCTATTTTTTGGATTGCTATTGTAGACCTCTCTAGTGGTTTCATTGCAAATGCATATTCAACATGGAGCTTCAAAAGCCTATCAAAGATCCTCATGAATGCATGCAAAGTACAAAAGTGAACATTGACTAATGGAAATGGGATAATGGGGTTCCAATCATTGCTTATTTTATCACGAGTCGGTTCCTGTAACATTGGACACCTCAAAAGTGATATCTCCCATTCCCTGTGATTCGATGAGTCTGTTTCATCAATTTCTTAAGAGTCATCAACTCTCGTCAATGCCCTTGCATGTTTAGACTGTCTCTTAGATCCTTTGTAACCTTGTGTACAATATGGGCAAGGATAGAGAGAAGATGCTCCTTGTTTACAACCTAACATGCATTTTATACTCTTAAGGTCTCCACCCAAATGCCATTCTACATCAAAATCACCTATATCATCTACAAAAAGCTTTTGCCCATGTATTTGAGAAGAGATTACTTCCGTAATCCACGGAGTCCTACTAAAAATCCATGAAATAACATTATTTGTTTCTTTGGGAACTTCTATAGCACCTAACCACCAGATATCTCTCTCTGATTGCACACTATAAGTCAAATGGTCCCTCCCTCCTAAAGTTTCATCACTCATTGCATGGTCCATAATTTCGTTCATTAGCGTCACACTCAACCTTTCTAGTCGCCGACCCTTTATGATTTGACACTCATCAAGCTTCAGTATGAACTTTAACTTAACATTACAGTCTGCACAAAAGAGAAAACATTATCTTAATATGACACTTGAATGCAATAGAACTTCAACACCAAATAAAATGTAGTAGGGGTACCTTTGTTTGTTGAACTATAAAAGTGAACCATTGCTTGTTGAAGCTTCTGAAGATCCACAAATATATTGTTGAATTTAGTGTAAGTAAATCCTTGTGTAGATAGGATTTTTGATTGCTTCTTGGGAATATTTGGATGATAAATAGAGGCAGGCATAGTTTCTTCTATGAATAAATATTGTCCAATAGTACGAGTCACATCCTCATTTGAAGTTTTTTTATTGATAGACACTTTATATGGGCATGGAAATATACTTCGAGAAATACCTTGTGATTGTAAGGCTTGCCTGAGAAGGGTGTACATTGCAGTATACCCATTTCTACTGATGCCCGCTTCGTCACATATTGCCTGCACATCTTGCACTGTGATAAGATTTTTTAACTTCTTTGAAAACTCAGCTTCAACAACAACTCTAATACACTTTCCTATGAGTGAGTCTAAAGCAGAAGTGATTTCTTTGGTGTTTATACAGCTATTCATCAGCTTGAATTGGTCTTGTGTTGTTGATGAAGCAGTTATGTCTTCAATAAACGACCTACACAATGAAATATTCCATTACAAATCTTCATTAAAACATATAAAAGTAAAACAAACACTCACCTTGTTGCATATATACGTCGTTTGCGTGCTCCACCACCTTTTGAAAGAGCTTCAAAGGATGACAATGATCTTTTCCTATGTCTCATACCAAGTGGAGTCTCTTTCAGCTGTTGGAGATTGGTAGTTAACTTTGAAATTGTGCTTTGTTTTGCTTCAGTATCCTGTACCAAATCTGCAATTTGTTTTTGTAAAGATATGATTGTGCTTTCTAAAGTGACTACCCTCATATGATGGATGTGATATTGTTGGAACCAATACTTAGCAGTAGCAAGTGAATGTGTAGATAATCTCTTGCAGTAACCTAATAGTCCAGCTTCACCCGCACCAATGAACTGAAGTAAAGTTGAGAGGTTATGGAATGTTGGATGGTAAGAAGATATTGGATCAAGAGGATAGAGTGAACCATGAGCCCAAAGATCAATACTTTTTTCTCCAGCTGCACGACGTTCATTTTGAGAATCGGCATCATTGTTGCATCGTGTATTTGGAGCAAACTCTCTAGTCACATGAACATGGATACTTGTTGATGCAGGAGCATGAGGACGTTCTACTGTGAAGTTTGTGATACATGTCAACACCATCTTTGCTAATGACCAACAATATCAAAAACAAAGATGAAAAACCGGTTGGAAGGGAGTCTAAATCATATGTTTTTCTCAAAAAATGTGTTTTCTTGTATGTGTATGGGTTAAAGTGTATTTTTCCACTGAGTATGGCTGAAAATGATGAAATTTGAAAAAAGTCATTTTTTGGGGGAAGCATAGTCACAAATTTGATGATGTGGCACTTACTTTTGGAGGGAGTTTGAAAATTATACTTTTTCTAAAAGAAACTTCAAAAAATGGGCCCAAAAAAGTGACTTCTGACATATATATTAAAAACTAGGCTCTTTTGAGTTAATATACACTGAAAATGAGACTTTTTAAAAAAATTCATTTTTTTATTCAAATACATGTACGAGTTTGATGATGTGGAAAGTAGATTCTCTTTCTCTCTCTCTAGAATAAGAAAGAGAGAGGCCTATTGAAGCCTAAAAAAAAGCCTACTTCAGCCTACTAAAAAGTGCCCTATTAAATGCACTTTGTCCCCTTAAACAAGAACAGAATTAAGCTTAATCCCTAAAAATTAGGGATCCTTACAAGGCCCATGCAGGGTTCATTTTTTCCCCTAATGCTCAGAATCACGATTCTGTGGTTGTGCTCAAAATCGCGATTCTCTAAATTTTTGGAAACCACGATTCTGAGACAAAATCGCGATTTTCAAAACACGATTCTGTGAAAACACGATTCTCTGCTCAAAATCGTGATTCTCACAAATCACGATTTTCAGCAAAAACACGATTTTATGAAAACACGATTCTGTGAAAACACGATTCTGTGAAAACACGATTCTCTGTTGGCAATCGTGATTTTCAAAAACACGATTCTGTGCTCAAAATCGCGATTCTCTAAATTTTGAAAATCACGATTCTCCAAGACAAAATCGCGATTCTCTAGAACACGATTCTCTAAAACACGATTCTGTGAACCACGATTCTGTGAACCACGATTCTGTGAAAACACGATTCTCTGCTCAAAATCGCAATTCTCAAAAACACGATTCTCTGCTCAAAGTCGTGTTCTCAAAAATCACGATTTTCAGCCAAAAATCACGATTTTCAGCGAAGAACACGATTCTGTGAAAACACGATTTTGTGAACCACTATTTTGTGAACCACGATTTTGTGAAAACACGATTCTCTGCTCAAAATCGTGATTCTCAAAAATCACGATTTTCAGCCAAAAACACGATTTTGTGAAAACACGATTCTCAAGGTACAAAATCGCGATTCTCTTGAAGTTCACAAAATCGCGATTCTCTTGAAGTTCACAAAATCGCGATTCTCTTGATTTCACAAAATTGTGATTTTTTCCAGAAGGTCTTGTTTGCCTGATTTGACCCCCAGGAGCTTGATAATTTGAAGTTGGGTCTTCAAGTGGGACTAGGAAACCAAGGGGGGCTCCAAAGGATTTTTGAACTATACCAAGGGGAAATTTTGGACTCTTAGCCAAAGCTTATGAACCTGAGATCTGGTAGACATCTAGGCAAGGATAGACAAAGCATTAGATCTTCTCAGTCTAGTGTCAACCATATAGCTAAGTCTTGGGCACAACAACTAAGTGGTTGTCCTTATGTACTAAGCTCTGATACAAGTGACTCTGAAATGTCTTTTAGCATGGGGAAACCAACAGGTGGCTCAGGAACTGCCCATCTACAAACACCAGAAGGACCCTATAAAACACAATTGGAATATATTCGGACCAACCGATTAGGTGCTCGCATCTATGAGGATGGCTTGAGGCGATCAGTGGTCCAACTCAAAAATCCAGATCAACCCTTTGGACTTGAACACCTAGTGGTCAAGTTCGAAGAGGGTTCATACATTGATAAGGAAGGAACCATGTATGTGTTCACCAACCTACGAGATAGGACCGATGAGTTTGGAAATGTCATTCATGAGAATGAGATAGGAGACCTAGAACAAGGAAATGTAGGACAAGGACCCCAGACTCCTAGAGGTAAGTCAATTCTGACCAGAGTGATCACACCAGATTGGATCCCTCAAGACAACAAAAGCATAGAACTATTCTTGAATAGAGAAACAAAGGAAGCCTTTTGGAGATTCAAGCCAAATCAACCTAGCCAATTGGGCATAGTCATCATCTACGAGTTCAAGGACCCAGAGATACCACGAAAAGTTGTCTAGTTGGATAACACATCAGAGAAAGTGTTCTTGGTAACAGAACATGATAGACATGCATATACTTGGAAGAGTGAATTGATTTTCCCTCCATCAAGATCCAATGTTTCCCATGGCCTCCAAGGAGTAGGATCATCCCAAGCTCATGAAGCCCAAAGAGAAAGAAATAGAGAGAGGCATGAGGTAAGTTTTGCACACCCTGTGGGCAGGAATAGATCAGGAGTTGAAAATGAAAGACTTGAAAGAGAGAGACATCAAGCACATAGGCAACAAAGAGATGAACATGATTTCCCATTGCCTAGATCCCGAGAGCACACAAGAACCCTTAGACCCACTAAAGTGATCAAGGCAATGAAGAATTATTTTGACGGGTCAGGAGATCCTTATGATCATTTGGCTGAGTTCAAACAAGTGTTAAGAGCTGAACATGTTGAGGATTTGTTCACCAAGTACGAGGCATTTGGTTTGACTCTTAAGGGCACTGCCTTAGCTTGGTTTCAACCACTGAGTAGTCACAACTATCGTGACATAGGTCAGCTGCTAGACGAATTCATTGTAGAATTTTCCAAGAGTGGTATCAGGCATAACACATCATCTTTAATCCACAGTTTCAAGCAGACACCCCAAGAAACAGTACGACTAGCATGTAGAAGGTTCAGACAATACCTAGAAAGATGTCCTGCTCCAGAGTTACCCACACCAGCCAAACAAGTGGCTTTGTTCTTAGATGGCTTATTGAGCACAAAGTTGAGATCATATGTGTATTTGAAAGAGCCCAGATCCATAGAAGAGTGTGTGCGGACGTGCATTGACATAGAAGATAACTTGGGTGAGGAGTTAGGATTGTCCAAACTCTATAAGGATTCTGATAGTTCTACTAGTCATACTTCAAAAATCTCCACGGAAATAGATGAGATAGCTGAGCAAGTTGCCAAAAAGCTGGGTGGCCAAAATAGACAAACACAAAGAGTCACCTCATTGAACCGATGTTATACCTGCGGAGGCGACCACATGGCTAATGTATGCCCAATGCAAAACCAAAACATTAGAGAAAGGAATGCTCCATATTGCACTATTGAGAGAAAATACACGAACCACACGGCTCAAGATTGTCCCTACAATAGGCAAGCTGTTAGACAGAATTATCAGCAACCTTACCAACAAGGTAGGTATCAGAAACCAATACCAACAGCCATATTATCGACCACAACAGCAATATCAGGCGCACTATAGGCCACAACCAGTCGTGGGAAACCAACCACAAGCTCCTGCCAACGTGATTCCAGTCAAGTATGCTGTGGGAGAGGAAAATCCAAATAGAGCATTGGTGCCACTAACCCCATTGATACCAGATAATGACTCTCACGCTCATAGTTCAGACTACTCCCATGAAGGTACTCCACATGCTTATTACACTGAATCACCTGAGCATAGTGAGATTTACTCATATCAATATGAGGCACCACCTATGGAGCAAAATTGGGAGCTAGAATACTCCAATGTAATGTACAAAAATCCTAACCCTAGGCCCCAATTGAGAAAATGAGACCACAAGCCCCTAGAGGATCTTGTTTCAGATGTCAAGGTGACCATTTCATTCGTGATTGTCCCCACCCATCATCTCCGAATCAAGGTCAGGCCATCACAATACAAGCTTTTTGTCCTGAATGTGGCAAAGACCATCTCCCCAGATATTGTCCAAGAAACCCCTCTAGTGCACCCAAGATTACAACCATTAATGTGGTAGGGTTAGTGGCGGATTCAAGTTCAAGTAGTAGTAATGTGGCACCTGTACAGGCAGTTATTAGGGCACAGGCATTAAAACAAGATAAACCAGCAGAACAATCGGAGTCGAGTGAATCAGGAGAGCCTAGTAAGAGGAAAACAAGAACATGGAAGGATACCAGAGAAAAGGCCAATCGTAAGTGGAATAAAAAGTTATCGGAACTAGAAGAAAGCTTGAAAGATGCAAAAACAAAAATAGAAGACATCGAATCTCAAAACCCCTCGCATGCCGACACTCCATCCACTCCGCCTCATCCCACCCCACCACCCATTGTACATAGGCCACAACCAGGGTATGTTCTTGCAGATCCAACCCCAGAAGGCTTGGACATGATGTTCAAGGCCTACTAGGCTCGACTTCAAGAAGGGCCAACAGCTGCAAATCTAGACAAGAGTTACCCTAGAGCGGATTTAGAGATTGAACGGATGAAAATGTGCATGAAAATGGTAGAACAAGCTCAAGCTATACTTGAGACTAGTCAAAAGTTCAATCAGACAAACTCTGTCAAACCAAATTTGCATTTCCAAGGGTTACTAGAAAGATTAGAGCAGTTGGTAAACAAACCGCAAGTTTCTTTACCTCCACAGGCTCAACTAGTTATTGAGAGAGGAAGCTCACCACCAATGGGAGCTTATGTTCCTAATTCCACGGATGTTGGAATGCCTCCTTCAATTCAACAGTACTCTCAAGAGTTCTTGCGGGAAATACAAGAAGAGAAATGGGCCAAGGAGAAGGGTAACTCCCCTCCTATTCCTGAGATTGATGATCTTCATGATCAATTTCCCCAAGACATTCCATCTATTTACGGAGATGAAGCAGAACAACAAGAAGACGAAAGATTAGATATTGAATCTAATACCCTAGAAGAATTGCCTCAATTTCCAGGCCCATGGGAATCTGAATCTCTCCAGATTAGAGCTCCCACAATACTAGTAAGAAATGAAGACTCAGTGGTTCCAAGGAACACTGATGCCATGAAGAACACTAAGGTTCAGTGTCATCTCACTGTAGAAGAGCTGCTCAAAGCAAAACCTGAGCTATGGAATCATGTGAAGGATGAGGTTCCAGAACTTGATTCCAATAAGCCAAAAACAAGCTCTAAGCAAAAAGTTCCAGAGATACCTCTAGACAAAATAGGGGACATGTGTGAGGGTGAAGAAGGTAATACTTATCTTCCAATCACCTACCAAGGTTACACAACCAAAGCAATCATAGATTCAGGTGCTGGTGTTGCCATTGCGATCACCTCCTTGTGGAAGCAATGGGGCAAACCCACATTAAGACCAACTAGAATGAAGCTTCAAATGGCCGACGGTCATTTTGAAAGACCTCTAGGATTGCTCGAAGGGATAACTCTAACCACTTGTGGTGTGGAGTTTGAACATACATTTGCTATATGTGACTTTGAGAAAAATAACGTCTATGAGATGATCTTAGGAAGACCCTTCCTACGACAATTGCAAATAGTACAGGATTGGGGAACCAACTCCTTGTACTTACAACACTTAGGGGTCACCACCAAGGTCAATTTGAAGGATTACACCTTCAGAGATGTACCACCCCTACAATGGAATTCTATCCACAAAGCGAAAGAAGATTCCATCTCTGTGCATTCTGAAAGTTCACCTGATCCATCATGGCTGCATGAAGATACTCATTTGTGGATGTGCAAGGTCGCAAAGGAAGAGGAAAAACGTTTAAAGGCAAGAGAAGAAGGAACTTCGCCAGGAGATAGACCAGTTAGAGATCCAGCCTACACTCCAATGATCTTTCCAGATGAGGAATTTGAGCCTCATGGCTGGCCAGAAATCTTAGCCACCATGGACATTGCTGTCAATGAAGAACAATGGACACCTCATTGTGATGAGGAGGGTTATGATATTTCAGTGTTCATGTGTCAGCCCCTGAAAGAAGAATGTGACCCTAGTGATGTCATAGAAGAAGAAGAGAATGACGATGATATAGAGTCCATCGTGATGGATAGTTGCTTTAACTCAGAGCAGCACTATCTAGAAGATATAGGAGTGTTCACCCAGAAAGAAGAAGAACCTCTCACAAGTATTAAAATGGTAAATTCAAAGGATGGAAGTGAGAGCAGTCAAAAGAAAAAGAAAAGAAAAGCAGTGAAACAAGGAGAGGAGGAATCATTGTTTGAAGTACCATAAAACTTCAAGAAATATGAAGTTGACGACCGCAAAATTTTGGTACGAATGCCTAAGAGAGAGGCTATCATAAGAGAATCATATGATAATAAAGAAAAGACCAAGAAGATTGTAGTGACCATCGAAGAGAATGAAGAGAGATACACATATATAGGAGATGACCTAAGTGCAAGAGAAGAAATGGAGCTCGTAGCTCTATTAAGGGAATATAGGGATGTGTTTGCATGGCACTATAGAGACTTGAAAGGGGTAGATCCAAGAATTTGCTCTCATACTGTCCCCATGACTACTGATGCCAAGCCCACCAAACAGAAGCCCTACACATATAATGATACATATGCAGCCAAAATAAAAGAAGAAATTGATAGGCTGATTGAAGCTGGATTCATCTATGAGATTGAGCATACTGAATGGGTGTCCCCCATCGTAGTGGTGCCCAAGAAGAACGGGAAGTTGCGAGTGTGTATTAACCTTAAAAAAGCTAATGCTGCTACGATCAGAGATAGTTATCCGCTTCCAATCACGGAGCACCTATTGGAGCGTGTTGCAGGCAACGAAGTTTATAGCTTCCTTGATGGATTTTCAGGTTACAATCAAGTAGCCATTGCCCCAGAAAATCAACACAAAACAGCTTTTGCCACAGAGTGAGGAATCTTTGCATTTCGTGTGATGCCATTTGGGCTCACCAATGCACCTGCAACCTTCCAAAGGCTCATGTGTCATGTCTTCAAAGAGTTCTTGCGAAAGAGCTTAGAAGTGTATGTGGACGATTTATGTGCTCATTCCCAAGAAAGAAGATACCACATCCCTGAGCTCAAACAGATCTTCAACAAGTGTAGAGAATATCGAGTGTGTCTGAACCCAAAAAAGTGTGTGTTCATGGTGCGTCAAGGTAAAATCTTAGGTCATATTGTTTCTAAGAATGGAATCTCAACAGATGAAGATAAGGTACGGGCCATAGCGGAGCTGCCAAGGCCGAGGAATGTCAAAGAGGTACAAGCCTTTATGGGCCATTGTGGATATTACCGTAGGTTTATCCACATGTACGCGATCATAGCTAGACCCCTTTATGCCTTGTTATCTAATTTTGAGTGGAACGATGAATGCGAGAATTCTTTCAATGAACTGAAGAGACGTTTGTGCACAGCACCAATACTGACCACTCTTGATTGGAATAAGCCATTCCATGTCCATGTGGATGCATCCAATCATGCCATAGGATGTGTGCTAGCACAACCCACAGGTGAAGGGAATTTAGATTTGCCCATAGCATATGCTAGTAGACAACTAAACCCAGCCGAAAGAAATTATACCACAACCGAGCGAGAAGGGTTAGGCATGGTATATGCTGTGAAGAAGTTTAGACACTATTTATTGGCCAACAAGTTCAAGTTTTTCACTGATCATCAAGCTTTGTTATATTTGGTCAATAAACCTTGCAATACTGGACGCTTACGGTTCCTCTTACTAATGGAGTATGACTTTGAAGTTGTTGTCAGGAAAGGTAAAACCCACCTTTGGGCAGACCACCTTTCTCGCATCACTTCAGGAGAGTCACCACAAGGAGTGTCTGATGAATTACCCGATGCTTATCTGTTCAATTTAGAAGTTGTTCCTAAATGGGCAAATAAGTTGGTACCAGTCCTAACCTTCGGCCCTGCAAATAAGAATGTGAAAACATCGCAAGAAGAAATTGTAAAATCACAAAAATACCACACATTGGCAGGAAGCCTGTACAAACAAGACACTGAGGGTGTATTGGCTTGTTGTGTTGAGGACAATGAACATAGTAGTTGGTTGCAACAAGCTCATGAAGGATTGCTAGGAAATCATTATTCTAAACAGTGCACATTACAAAATCTGAAACGTTTAGGAGTGTATTGGCCTAGCATGGACAAAGAAATACATGAGTGGATTAAGAATTGTCCAATGTGCAGAGAGAGACCACCAGTGGAGCATGGGACCCTTTATCAAGTGTCATTAATTCCAGATTGGAGTGCTCCATTGGTAGAGTTTATGAGGTCAAGAAGATTACCCAAAGAAGCTAGCCTAGCAAGAAGACGAAGCATGGAGCAAGAGGCTCAAGGCTATGCCTTAGTAGGAGACAACATATACCGAAGAGGCAAAGATGGTTACTTAAGACTGTGCGTTCATGAATCAGACTATTTAAAGGTCTTAGAGACTGCACACAGTGGTGTTGCAGGGGGACATTTTGGTCCTGAACGAGTGATCAAGACCATCCTATTCTCAGGACTTTGGTGGCCCACTCTTCATATGGATGCTCATACCTATGTGAAGAAATGTGACACATGCCAACGTGCACAATATCCAGTTAGAAAAGACGAGATGCCTTTGAGGCCAATGATGGGAGGACGTGCATTCTCGAAATGGGGTATAGACTTTGTAGGTCCTATTAACCCCCCAGCTAGAAAATCCCATGCAGAGTACATTATTGTAGCCACAGATTACCTTACCAAGTGGGTAGAAGTGAAAGCCACAACAAAGAATGATGCTCAGACTATGGCAAAATTCTTATTTGAGAATGTGTTCACGAGATATGGATTACCAATAGAGTTAGTAAGTGATAGAGGTACACATTTCTTGAATGAAGTCATTGAAAATCTTCTCCAAGAATTCTTGGTGATACATAAGAAGTCTGCCCCCTATCATCCACAAGCTAACTGACAAGCCGAGAGCACGAATAAGATCCTATGTAATGTGTTGACAAAATTAGTGAATAATAAACGCTCTGATTGGGATAAACAGCTTCATCATGCTGTTTGGGCTTACCGAGTTGCCTACAAAATGGTACTCAATGCCACCCCATTTCAGATGGTCTTTGTCCAGAATGTTGTGCTACCATTAGATTTCCTAATCCCAGCTTTAAAAGTAGCACAAGAGCATGAGTGGAATGGACATGAATTGTCCTCTAGGATCTTTGACCTAGAACGCTTAGGTGAGACGAGGCTTCGAGCAGCAGCAGGTATCTATGCTGCAAAGAAAAGGCAAAAGGCATACTTTGATGCACACATCAAGGATAAGGGACTGAAAGAGGGAGATCTAGTGTTGGTTTACACACTAAAGCAACATGCCCGTAAGTTGGAAAAAAGAGGATACGGACCCATGATCATTAATAGAATTTCCACTAGTGGTGCAGTTCAGTTGGCCACTCTAGAAGGAGATATCTTGCCAAACTATATTAGTGGATGTAGAGTCAAGTTATACCAAGAACCTCTTACAGAGGATATGCTTATGAGACTCAACATGCTAAGAAGCGAAAAGAAGAAGAGTTAAGAGTGAGAGAAGAAGCATAGGCAGAGGCCAGAGAGCGTATTAGGCGAAATAAGTTAAGGCGACTAGGCCTAGATGTCAACTCAAAGGCCCCAAAATATCACATGGATATGTGCCAAAAATCAGGCATATAGACTTCTCAAGTCATTGACCGAAGACCCTTTGTGACCATAGAGATAGGACAAGGGAAGGGTGCAAGGACTGTGAAAGCATTGATTGACTCAGGTGCAACAAGTAGTGCAGTTAGACTTTCCTACTACCAAGACTTGCAGTTGAACATCAATCCCATAGAAGCTTATCTCATAGGATTGGGAGGTGTGGAAACCCCTTGTTTGGGTGAGGTGGAACTTCCCACCTACCTTCAAGATGTTCCAATGAAAGTCAAAGCGCTAGTGTGTCAAGATGAGAACCTTACAGAACCACTTGTCTTAGGACAAGATTGGATTTATGACAATGCAGTCAACTTGAACCTAAGAAGTCAACTTCTTCAAGTTTGGGTCCAGGGACAATGCTTTACATTAGAACTAGAAAATGGCATACTCACAAATCTAGATGTCATATCTTGCAGTTCTCCTAGGACTAATTTTAGCAAAAGAGATGTTGTATGCGTCAAAAGATCTATGTCGCAGGAGAACTCAATCATGGAAGAACAGGCTCAAAGACAAGCGGACTCCTCCTCTGGTGCAAGGACTAATGCCGCCACTACAACTCAACCAACAAGGCAAGCACAACAGAACAGGACCACTGCTATATCAAATAGACAATGGGATTTCCAAAGGAAAGTAGTGCTGGGCATGAAGCAGATCTGGATACAAAAAGGAGAGCAGCCATCACCCTTGGCCTCACAAACCCCATCCAGGCAAGTCAACCAGGCCAGAAGACGAAGGAAGAAGATTGGACAAGCTCAACCACAAGATCTCCGACAAATTTGGATACCTAAGAAATTAGTTGCAGCTCAACAAGGGCGATTACACATGTGGGTACCCAGGAAGCTCTTACGTCCGCAACAACCTATGCTCTCCAATACGCGAAAAGTCTCAACAAAGAAGCCAAGGCGAGGCAAAGGCCAGAACCAAACACCAAGAACAACAGTAGACCAAGTAACCTCTTCAACGCGAGTCAAGCGACCAGCCACAGAGGTAGGGGTATGGAAGCCAAAAGCACCGGTAGGCCTCACAGAACCAAAGAGCCAACCACGAAGGATCAAACCCTCAAGAAACCATCCAAACATGAAGCAACCAAAGGAGATTGCTACACAGTCGAAGACCGTTCTCAAATGGATCCCTATAAGGAGGAATGATCAACTGCCATCTCGAGATACAATGGATACCTCCAACAAAGATGGCGTCAACATCTGCAAATGACATTAAGCCTCGACGAGCAACAACCATGTGCTCCCTGCACAACCCTGTCTTTTGCACCATTCAGGCCATGCATTTCCAAAGTATGCATTAACATGGGGCCACATTACATGGCCGTGCATAGACACAACTAAGAGTCCCATGCACAAGAGCACATTGACATATGTCAATTATTTTTTCTGATACTAACATCTGTCTTCATGTGTGTGACATTATTTCAAAAAAAAAAAGTCAGAACTTGTTCCCAGGTTTTGCTCATGGAACATGAATGAGACATGCTTAGTTGAAGATGGAACTATTGATTACTCGGCACTTACCAGTTTGGATAGAAGTGTGTTTCGGCTAGCAAGTGTGAAGAACTTGAAGGTCCGCAACTTGAGTGATGCTTAACTACTGCATGTACTATAATCTACAAGGAGATATCTGCAAGAGGTAGTTTAGTATCCTAAGAATTCTTGTCCGTATACTGGGTGAGAAGACTTCTGCTTATGGTGAGCTAAAGAGAATGTGTGAAACTAAGCTTGGTGTAGTTACCCAATATTGTTTGCCAAGGAATATAAAGAAATTCAATTCTCAGTATTTCGCAAATGTTGCTTGAAAAAAGGAGACAGGACCAGGCGCTCAAAAAAAAAATTTCATCGGTGGACCATCAACACGGACATTCATCGACAAGGTTCCATCACAAATACCGGCTGTACAACACGAAGAGATGAACATCGGTCTAACCTTCACAATGGTAAGTATCTTTACTTTGGCAACACCATCACCATGATAGATGGAAACCTCTTCGTTGGCATACCCTTTAGCACCTAGCTCAAGACCCCCAATTTTTGCACCATACGTCTTCCGATGCATTTTCCAAGTAAGCATGCATAGGGCTACATTACAAGGCCGTGCACAAGGCACATATTTTCCTCAACCCATGCACGAACACACTTACTCATCATCCATTAGGGGTTATGAGTACTTGGCATGACTACTATGAACATCATCCTTGGACGATCTGAGGTCATCAATGGAGACTCACAACGACAGTCATGCTGGAATCCAAGGCTGAAGCACATACCAAGGGACTACAACCTGCAAAGGCTCGCAGTGACAAATGAAGAACCGGAGAACCAACCTTGCCACATTTGGAAAAGAGACAGCTCTGGTTCATCCAAATGGGCACTCCCTCTCAAAGCAACCTAGAATAACCATTACAACAAGGGTCTATCAGGGACGACAGACTCGAGAGGGGGGGGGAGTGTTGGAACTCAAGGTCAAGCATAAAACATGGAAGCACATCAAAGAAGTGGACATATAAGAAGAGAGAGCAAGTAGGGAGCTCCAAGAAGTGTATGCCAAATTTTCAGAAGAATCCCCTACAAAAATAGTGATTTTCATCACTAAAACCATTGTAAATACCATTATCTATTTTTATAACTCCATTTTGTCCAAGCCGAGGAGTCCTCGAGCTTGAGGAGTATTAGAAGTACCATCGTACCAATTTTCATAATTTTTAGACTTCGTTTGAGCCCTCAAATAAGCCCTGGAACCTAATTTTTAACTAGGCCGGACACTAGGTCTGGACAGGGCCAAAACTACTCAAAAAACTATGAAAAGAGCTAGAGAGCTCATTTTTGAGGTTAGCTTGTTAGAGAATACAACTTTTGTAAGAGAACTCTTTTGCAATCAAAGCTTTCCATTGTTCCTCTCTTTGATCTTACCTTGTGCACGTGTGTGTGTATGTGTGTGCATGTTTGTGTGCTTTCACTCACGCACTTGTGCCTTCACTTGTTCGTGGTCTTCATACCGGTCCTCACGTCTCCGCGGATTGACATATAAAGGAGGTGGTGCTTACGCTTGAGCTACATATGTGTATGTGTATGTGTATGTGTATGTGTATGTGTATGTGTATGTGTATGTGTATGTGTATGTGTATGTGTATGTGCATGTGTATGTGTATGTGTATGTGTATGTGTATGTGTATGTGTATGTGTATGTGCATGTGCATGTGTATGTGTATGTGTATGTGTATGTGTATGTGTATGTGTATGTGTATGTGTACGTGTGTCACTCTAACACAATGGCAAGTACCAACGTGAGGAGATCCACCTTATAATTGTCAATCTGTGGAGATGTGAGGGCTAGTATGAAGACCATGAGCAAGTGATGACACAAGTGTGTGAGTGAGAAGCACACAAACATGCACACACATACACACACACGCACACAAGGCAAGAACAAGGAGAGGAACAATGGAGTTCTTTGCATTAGTCAAAAAGTGTTTTACATAAGCTCAAATCACTAACAATCCAAAATGAGCTCTCTAGATCGTTTTTATAGTTTTTTGACTAGCTTTGGCCTTGTCCAGACCTAGTGTCTAGCCTACTTAAAAATTAGGTTCGAGAGCCTATTTGAGGGCTCAAACGGAGTCTAAAAATTATGAAAACTGGTATGTAGCTAATTCTAATACTCTTCAAGCTCCAAGACTCCTTGGCTTGAACAAAATGGAGTCTACTCTACCAAAAACGGAATTTACAATGTTTGTGTAGTGATGAAAATCACTAAAGTTGGAAATAGTTCATGGAAAAATTGATTAGGCCTTGTCACGGGATTGTGCATGATTGCTCCTTGGTGCTGGTATGCTCTTCTTTCTACTTGTATGCCAACACTTCCCCCTTCCTAGTGTCTGTCGCCCCTGACAGACCTCTATTCTATAGGGTGGTCAATATAGTACTGTATAACATTGGTGGCTAGCTCGTGTTCTCCTATCCGTAATCCTCATGCAAGATCAGCTTGCAACGCATCCCAATTTATTGCACCTGGGACACTGGGTTGCGGTGTCATGTAGTACTCAGAGTACATAGCTTGTTCACATGCAAAGAGATGAAGCAGGTGTGTAGGCTTTGGTGCGAAGACCTCCGAGTGATACTCCTAGAAACCTGATCTGAACATGTCCTTGAATGTCTGTTTATAGCATGCAGGGAGGTATTTGATGCATGCATGCCAGGCGTAAGCCACACGAATGTTGGGGTGGTGCTCATGTCATACACCAAATCGTAATTTCCATGGGTAAACCCCGGTAGATGTACCTGTGGTGCTTCTACATTTCTAAAAGTTTTGAGCACAACTTGCATCATGTCCAAAATTTTAAGCAGCATTTGGGCTGCAACATCCAGCATGGGCTTCAGTCGAGGCATCCAATGTCAAATTGTTGCCATCATGTACGCTGTTGATGGTGGTCCTTGTGGTGGCACAATGTAAGGATAGTTTAGCCATCCTTACATTGGGTTTTGTTCTGCACTTTAATGTTGAATGCTTTCCATGACCTGCGTCGTGGAACTGGGCCATAGCATGGATTGTACAGTAGATGTAAAGGAGCATGGTTCCATGTGCGTAGCATTTCAAGATATGTCTCCAAAAGCTTTTGCCGCCATGTCAGTTGATAGATTTTACCTTTCTGTGCTTCTGGAGGAAGGTCTTGTGGTTGAAACTGTGTTGCAAAGGAAGGAATCTTTCCTGTGACTCTCTGTATTTTTGAATTGTAATCTGCCAGAATGACGTAGTAAGGCTTGTATTGGAGTTTTGATGATATGATGAGACGTCTAGATGACAAGTTCTTGAAATAACTAGATTGTAATATTGTGTCTTCTATGACTCTCATGGCATGATTCTGCACCACCATGCGCTCTTCATCAGAACTGCCAATTTCTTCCACCTGTTTAAACCACGGAGGTCATGGCGCTTCAAAAGTATCCTCACCTTCTTCTATTTGTCATCCCCCTGGAATGGGATGCGGCTCATAATCCTCTTCAAATGTCTGTTCCACAGGAATCTGTACTGTTTCTTCATCGGTGGGAGCCTCGGGTGGGGAAGGTGGTCTTTCATATTGTAGTAGGCGTGCTTGCAATTTTGTGACTTGTTTTTGGAGATATTTTAGGACCTCTAAGTCCGTGAGAAGTGAAGCAGTGGAGGCGGTGGTTTGTTCAATCCGAGAAGACATGAGGATGGTATGAAGACCTCGAACAAGTGATGGCACAAGTGTGTGAGTGAGAAGCACACTAACATGCACACACATACACACACACGCACACACAAGGCAAGAACAAAGAGAGAGACAATGGAGTTCTTTAGATTACTCAAAAGCGCTCTTACAACTTCAATTCTACAACAAGCTAACCTCAAAAATGAGCTCTATAGCTCTATTTATAGTTTTTGACTAGTTTTTGGCCCTATCCAGACCTAGTGTCTAGCCTAGTTAAAAATTAGGTTCTAGGGCCTATTTGAGTGCTCAAATGGAGTCTAAAAAATATGAAAATTAATAGATAGGTACTTCTAATGCTCCTCAAGCTCAAGGACTCCTTGGCTTGCACAAAATGGAGTCGAAACTATCCAAAAACGGTATTTACAAGGTTAAGGTAGTGATGAAAATCACTGTTCAAATGAGGTTTGGCTGGAAAATTTGGATGGCCTATTTGCCAGATCTTTGTTGACTACTTTGTCTGCTTGTGCCTTCTCTCTGCTCTGGCTCCCTTCTTTGGCTTCCTTGTCTTGTGAGTCCTTGGGTGCCTTGACTGCTGCCAACAGTCGCTGCTTCATCTAGGGCATCATCGACACCCCTTTGGTCATAATCTCAAAATTGCACGAAATTTGGTAAGCATACTCAGGGTGATTAGGAGATTAAAATGACTCCATTGTCTGGTGCTAAAATCGTGATGTGAGCTCGTTTTGGCCTCCGAACGCAGTATCATAGTGCTTGTGTAGGCAATATTGTCTTTTTGTGCCAAAGATATATATAGGTTTTGGTTTGCCAATATAAGCATCTCGAAGTTTGCTACAAGTTTAGTAGAACTCATTAGGGTACTTCGTTCAAAGTTTTCAAATATAGTCATTTTTCTACATCAATGTATTTTAGTCAGTGGCCATGGCTGAAAGCACTGATGTATTCCGTATGTTGGTTGTTGAGGATAAGTTGGATGGTACCAATTACCCATTGTGGGCTTATATGATGCATCATGTATTGGTTGCAAAAGGACTATGGAATATTGTGTAGGGTGCTGAAAAATGTCCTATTTCACATACAAACACAATTGCTTAAGGTGATGTAGATGGCATTGAAGATGGTGATATTCTTCATGTTCCTATTCATGTTGCAGTTCTTGTTGCACCTACTATAGAGCACATTTGTTGGGATAGTAGAGATGCTCAGGCACATGCATTGATAGCCTTATCTATCAAACATGCCATTATTCCTCATATTCACTCTTGCAAAACAGTGAAGGATGCTTGGGATACACTTACCACTTTATACCAGGTAAGGAATGAGGCTCATGTTGTTTAACTTTGAAAATAGTTGGAGAGTGAGCACATGAATGAAGGAGATTCCATGGAGGATTTTATGACAAAGATCAAAGATATGAAGGAATAGTTGATTTCTGCTGATGAAGTCTTACCTGACAGTTCACTTGTGTAGAATGTTGTGAATGGTCTTCCCAATTCATATTAGAGTTTTGCTTCTACTCTTTGTTTGATGATGAAAGACAATCCAAATGCCTTAACATTTGACGAGTTAGTCTTTGTTCTATTGCACGAAGATTCGTCTAGGAAGAAGAGGTCCATTATGTGTGTTGCAGATCAAGCTTTCTTGGTTAGTCAGAAGGGCGAAGGTAAATGGAGCTCTTCTACTAGTAAGTAGAAATCTACAAATTCTGCACAATAAAAGAAAGAAGACAGAGACGAGAAGAAATTAGAAAAGCAAAAATTGTTTTGCAAATACTATAAAGGAAATGATCATGTCATAAAGAGCTGTCCAAAACTGGTTGCTAAAGAGGCAAGGAAGAAAGAGGCTAGAATGCTTGTTGTAGAGGCCTCTACACCCAAAACAGAGTTTGCTAATCTTGTGGAGAATGAAGAATGCACATTTACTACTATTTGCTGTTATGACCCATCTTCTCATGAACAATGTATGTCTGCAATAGACTCAGATGTTTGGCACTTTGATAGTGGGCGACCGAACATATTACCTCACAACGCAGTTTCTTCAGTTCACTTGAGCCTACCCCTACATGGAATACTGTTACATGCACCAACAACTCCTCTTATCCTGTTATGGGAGTTGGTAAGATGATTCTGAATACTGCTAATGGTAGTTCCTTTACATTGTCAGATGCTTTATTTGTACCAGGAACCAAGAAAAATCTGTTATTAGTTTCATCTTTAGCCAAGATTGGCTTGGTTGTGAAATTTGTTGATGACAGATGTATAGTTCAAGATCCGTCAAATGGCGACGTCATTATTGCTTCTGGCATTTTATGTCATGGGTTGTATAAGCTCATAGACTATGAAAAATCTATGAATGATTCAGCATGTGGAGTACATGATTTTCAAACTATGTCAGATGCAAAGCTTTGACATGCATGCTTTGGTCATCTAAATTTTGCAAGTTTTTCTATGCCTGTAGAAATCTCAAATGGTGTCTTCTCTGCCCAAACTTGAGGCACTTGGTAAAGATGTCTGTGAAGGCTATATTTTGGGCAAAATGCAATGTTCCTCATTCCCAAAAAATGGTACAATTTGAGCTACTCAGAATATGCAGCTTGTTCACAGTGATGTCTATGGTCCTATGTAGACACCCTCTTTTGGAAACTATCTTTACTTCATGACTTTCATTGATGAGTTTTCCAAGCATGCATGGGTATATCCATTGAAAGCGGAGTCCAAAGTGCTTATGTACTTCAAACAATTTTTGGTCTTGGCTGAAAATCTATCAGCATGTAAGATGGGCACCCTCGATTTTGATGGGGGGGGGATAATATGTCTTCAGCCTTTAATGCATTTCTGGCTGAACGTGGATAAAACATCAACGTACAATGTGATATAAACCTCAAGAGAATGGAGTTGCTGAACGGAAGAACATGTCACTCATGGAGATAGTGAGGTGTATGGTGAAGAGTCAAGCTTTACCACATAGTTTATGGCTTGAGGCTATCATGTATGCAACATATGTACTTAACAGGTGTCCCACTAAAGCATCGTAGTCTATCAATCCATATGAGGCTTGGCATGGTCACAAGCCATCTCTTGCTTACCTACATGTTTTTGGTTGTCTGGCATATGCATTAGTGCCTGAACAACAACGCAAGAAATGAGATGATAAAGCAATGAAATGTATTTTTGTTGGGTACAGTTCTGAAAGCAAAGGCTATCATCTATATCATCCACATACTAAACACATTTTGGTTAGCCGTGATGTTATTTTTGTGGAAGATGCTATTCAGCCATTACTTTCATGTACTAAGTAGACATCTGTTAGCTCCAAAAACATGTATGATACTTTGTTGCCTCTTTTTATAGGTGGACAATCTAATGTTGGTCCTAATGAGGCAAACTCTCAACCTTTGTAGGTTTCATGTGATGATGCATATCATTTCATTTTGGATCTAGTTTTACATGATGCACTTGTTGATGAGAGAGCTGATATTAAGGAGGCAAAAAGTATGGCAAAATGGTTGGCGCAGACTTTGCATGATAGCAAATTAGATGCAACTCTTTCATATCGTACTCATTTTGGCTCTCATAGTGCTTCTTTTGCATCAGATTGCTATGCTATGGCTGCCTCTACTCTCTATGATGAGAATGAGCCTGTTTCATTTGATGAAGCACTAAATTTTGAAAATTGGATGGCTGCTATGGAATCTGAATATGATGCTATAATGGAAAATGGTATGTGGGATTTATGTGACTTACCTCCTGGCAAGAAGGCCATCGGCACTACGTGGGTATACAAGCTTACACTTAAGCCTGATGGAGCAGTTGACAGACATGAGGCTAGGCTTGTTACAAAGGGTTATGCTTAGGAAAGAGGAATTGATTTTGATTAGAACTTTGCTCCTACTTGCGGAATGACTATTGTTCATAGCATCTGTGCATTTGAAACTCATCATGGTTGGAATGTACATCAATTGAACATTAAAAACCCATTTCTAAATGGTGATTTGCATGAAGAAGTGTATGTCTTCCTGCCCCATTGCTTTGTGCACAAAGGGCATGAAAACCAAGTGTGCAAGTTGAAAAAGGCATAATATGGTTTGAAGCAAGCACCACATGCTTGGTATGAAAAGATACATGCCTATCTGATTGCACATGGTTTTGAGAACAATCCAATTGAGAGCACCTTATATGTTAAGCATGCAAATGATGTGCTTGTGATTGTTGTTTATGTTGATGACATGCTACTGATTGGTCCTCATAAGAAGCATATTACTGATTTTAAGGCTGATTTACATGCCTCATTTGAGATGTCTGATTTGGGGCATTTGCACCATCATTTGGGCATCCCATTTATGCAAGTTGATGGTGGAATAGCTTTGTGTCAAACAAAATATATTGACACATTAGTGCTACATTTTGACCTTGATGACTGTAAACCTATTGCCATTCCTATGAAGATAGGTTTACGATTGAGTGTTCATGATGCTAGAGAAGCATTTGATGTTGTTCTCTATCAGCAGGCTATTGGATGCTTGATTTACTTATGCATTACTCAGCTAGATATTGAGTTTTCTATCTCACAAATAAGCACGTTTATGCATTACCCAGGTGTCAAGCATTGGCAGGCAGTTAAGCGCATCTTCAGCTACTTAGTGGTACTTGGCTACTTGGATTGTTTTATCCCAAGGGGGATCACTGCCACCACATTTACATGCTTTTTCTTACTCTAAATGGGCTGATTGCTATGATACTCGTGAGTCCACTAGTGGCTTTTACTTCATTGTTGGTAGCTCATGCATATCTTGGTTGAGCAAGAAGCAGCCTATTGTGGCCACTTCTAGTTGTGAAGTTGAGTATAGGGAAGCTTTCACAACGACTATTGAGTGTGTGTGGCTCAGATTCCTTATGGCTAATTTGGGTGTTGGTCATTCTTCTACCACCACCATCTTCACTGACAGTTAGAGCACATTGGCAGTTGGGAGGAACCCTGTGTTCCATGCTTGCACTAAGCACATTGAGGTGCATTATTATTATGTCAGGGAGAGGTTCTTGATGGAGAGTGTTAATATCCAAAAGAACAAGCTATTTGTGAAGTTAAAGCACTTCTATATCAAGAATAACTCAAAACCTCTACCAATTTAGAGGATCAATGCTCAATTACCAAAATCTTGAACAAACTCTGGAGAAAGTAACTGCACAGAAAGTCTACTGCACATAACTCACTCATTGACTAATCAAATGTGTAAAGTTTTTAATAAACCTTTGCATAAGGTGTTGTGTATAGTTTTTGCACCTTCTCCAAGTCAAATCATCTCAAAAGACTTAGTAGATCTTGAGAAATGATCTTAACAATCCACCTATGTCTAAAATTGTACTTCTTTACAGTCGACTTTGACACCTATAACTTTAAACACATATTTCTCCCAAACTACAACCCGTTTATTCAAATGCTTTTAGCCATAGGTAGCTTACCTTTCAACTTAAAGAATGAGTGCTTGGTTGCTCAAAACTTTACACTGTGGAAGGAGAACTGACCAAAATATTAGCATCAAATTATGCGTGTGTTGCAACTTCACTTCTTCACATTTACACATGTAAATGTTCCTACACTCAATTCTCTCAGCGTGATCTCAATTAGAAGCTAAAAACGTGTACAGAGGTCAATCAACTATAGACTTAGACTTGTACAAAGCATTTCACAGAAGATTCAACACAGAAGGAGAATTCTCAGAAATATCGGGTGCAATTTTTCTTCTATTCATGAAGTTCTTACATCTAGATGAGAGAGTGATCTACTTCATTTCTAAAGTGTCTAATGACTTCTAATTCTTCTAAAATCTCGTTCTCTCATACTCTCTCATATTTTCCCTGACATTTTTCCTTGTATATATAGGCAAATATGTATAAACTCATAACCAAACAAAAGGTATAAGTGAGCTAACTCTAAATTAATGTACATATGTATACAACCCTTCATCTTCTGAACATGTGCTTTCTTCATGCTTCATAAATTGATCTTTTCTTCAATCCTTGACTTCAATCCTTCATCAAAACTTCAATTGTTGATTGTCTTGCACCAACAGCTCCGCCTCAATCATCAATTGAGGTTTTCTCTATCTTCTTTATACCTGCCATGTCTTTGAATCTCTGTAGCTTTGGTCCATCCAAGCTTTTGGTTAACATATCAGCTATCTGATCTTTTGTTGAAGTATGTATGACTTCAATCTCCTTGTCCATCACCTTCTCTCTTAGAAAGTGATACTGTATCTCAATGTGTTTAGTCCTGGAATGAAAAACAAGGTTAGCTGCTAGATACAAAGAACTCATGTTATCTCCATGAATAGTGGATGTACTCTGAATAATGTGAAAACTCTTCATAAGAGTCTTAAGCCATATCACTTCCTTTGCAGCTTCAACCATACCTTTGTACTCAGCCTTTGTAGGTGATAAAGCAACTGTGTGTTGCTCCTTAGAACACCAAGAGATTAGCTTATCTCCCACATAACACAAGTATCCATAAGTTGATCTCCTATCATCAAGATTACCTGCCCAATCTGCATCACTATATATCTTGATGTTTGTATCTGATGTAAAACCATAATACAAACCTTCTTTGAGTGTACCTTGGATGTACCTCAACACCCTTTGTCCTAGAACCCAATGTTCTTTCCTAGGACAATGCATGAATTGAGACAACACTACTACTGCATATGACAAGTCAGGCCTAGTTAATGTAGCATAGATCAGACTACCAACCAAGATTTGATACATCTTCATATCCTTGAACTCTTCTCCTCCATATCTGCTCAATTTGTGATTCGCTTCCATTGGAGTAGGTGCTACTCTACAATCTTCCATTTTAAACTTGATCAACAAATTCTTCAAATACCTTTCTTGAGTTACATACACTCCATGTTGAGTGTATGAGATCTCCATGCCCAAGAAATATGACAAGTCTCCCAAGCCACTAATCTTGAACTCTTTCTCCATTTGCTTCTTTAGGCTTTGAATGCCTTTCTCATCTGTACCTGTAAGGATTATATCATCAACATATATGCACATGTAAATGAACCCATCGTCACTTGCTTTGACAAGCAAGCTATTATCTGCTTTAGATACTTGAAAATCAAGTTCCTTCAAGAACTTCACAAGTCTATAATTCCATGCTCTTGGGGCCTGCTTTAAACCATACAAAGCTCTCTTGACCTTACATACATGATCTGGATACCTTTCATCTCTGAATCCTTGTGGTTGCTCCATGAAAACATCATCTGAAATATAACCATTTAGAAAAGAATTCTTCACATCTAATTGACATAACTTCCAACCTTTACATGCAGCAATGGCTATGAGTGTCCTGATGGTTGTCATCTTTGCCACATGACTATAGGTCTCATCATAATCTATACCATATGTATGAGCAAACCCTTTCACAACAAGTCTAGCTTTATATCTATACACCTTCCATCTGCATACCTCTTTGTCTTGTAGACCCATTTGCATCCAATGATCTTCTGACTATTTGGTTTAGGAACCAAATCCCATGTCTCATTCTCCATCAATGCATCATATTCTTCTTGCATAGCTTTCTCCCAATTTTCCTTACCTTTTGCCCCTTCATATGTAGAAGGGTCTTCATTTACCTTTACCATATAAGCATAATCTTTAGTAGCCAAAAAAGAAGTGTCATAGCTATACCTTGTAGGTTGCCATTTGTGTCTTGATGACCTTCTGAGTTCTCCACTTCTTGAGGTTTCTGGTTCATCACATTCTGGATCAAACCTTGGCACTTCTTCAACTTCAATCTATGCTTCATTGTTCTCTTCTTCATCAAATATTTGAACCTTTGATTTACCTTTCTTTTGATTCACAACTTCTTCATCACCTGCATGAATATTGATTGTACCTACATACCAAGTACCTTGCTCATCAAATGTAACATCCTTTGATACAAGGAATTGTTTTGTGGATGGAATCCACAACCTATATCCCATCTGCTTATCATCATATCCAATGAACACATACTTTTCAGCTTTAGGTTCCAATTTGTGCCTTAATTGAGATGGCACATATGCATATGCCAAACATCCAAACACTTTGCAATGATCTAGGATAGGTCTCTTACCCCACCATGCCTCATATGGTGTCATACCCTGCAAAGCTTTACATGGTAATCTATTGACCAAATATGTAGCTGTATTTACAGCCTTAGCCCACAAATAATTGGGACAATTTTTCTCCTTCATCATGGATCTTGCAAACTCAGCAAGAGTTCTATTCCTCCTTTCTGCTACACCATTTTGTTGAGGAGAGTACCTGCAAGTAACTTCCCTTTTTATACCTGCATTCCACAAGTAATCATTGAACTCATTAGAGAAATACTCTCCCCCTCCATCTGACCTTAGTCTCTTCAACTTTTGACTTGTAATTCTTTCTGCATACACATGATAATGTTTGAACGTATTGAATACCTTTGATTTATCTTTGATCACATATATTGTGATCCACCTGGTAGCATCATCAACATAAATCACATAATATCTTGAACCGTTTATACTAAATTCCTTTGATGGTCCCCACACATCTGTGTGTAGCAATTCAAGCTTCCCTGAATACAAAAAACCATGCTTGGAATAAGATTGTTTATGTGCCTTACCTAATTGACATGCCTCACATCTGTATGTCATATGTTGACCTTCAACATTAGGCAATCCAAGCACTCAGCCATTGTTAACCATATCTCTAATACCTCTTTCATTGAAATTTCCAAGCCTTTTGTGCCAAAGATCTAACTCAGAGATCTTATGTCCTCCATATGTGAACAAGGCATGACCAACATTACCTTGAATCTTCAATGTGAAGAGTCTTCGTTCTTTCTTCCCTGAAACAATTTGTTTATACCCATTGCTACGGTCTTCCACAAAAACTCCTTCATTAGTGAACCTTACTTCATAAACTTTTTCAACAATTTTCCCTACACTTATCAAGTTCTTTGGAATTGTAGGAACATACAAAACCTTACTCAAGAGAGTACTTCCATCCTTGGCCTTCACTGATCCAATTGACTTCACATTATGCTTTGTATTGTCACCTGTTTGAACTACATGATTAGTTACCTTATTCTCCAAATCAGTCATCAAAGCTATCTTGCCACTCAGGTGATTGCTACACCCTGAGTCAATGTAGAAGACTCTTTGGTCTTCACTTTGCCTTTCACAAGTTGTAGTCATTATTAAGGTTGAATCCTCCTTCTGATCTGAAGCATAATTGTAGTAGGTATTGTTGTAGGATTGACTTTGGAATCCTCTACCTACATTTCTTCCAAAGTAACCTCTACTACCTCTACCTCTGAAATTACCTTTTTGATTTTTGCCACCTCTTGCTCTTAAATTAAAGTTCTGATTATATCCACCATTGTTCTGAGTATTATGCCAACAATCATGAGCTAAATGATTTGTCTTACCACAAATCCAGCAAGCTTTGGCTCCATCTTTATTACTTCTACCTCTTCCTCTACCTTTGCCACTCCTCTTCCTCTTAGGAAGTTAGCCTGGCTAGTTTTGCCTTCATCTTCATTTGCTTGTTGCTTCCCTTTGTTATTCTTCTTCTTATCCTTTGAATACATTGCTTGACCTGCACTCTTATCATTTTCACCTTTGACATCGTGCTCAAAGGCTAGCATGTGTCCTAGCAACTGATTTAAATCAGAAGTAAAATGATCTAGTGACAATTCAGTAGACAAAATGAATGGATTCCATTTGTCATCACCTCTCAAACCTGTGAGGATTTGCCCTACAAATTTATCCTCCTCAATATCTTCATCAACTGCTCCTAATGCATCTGCAATGTCCTCCATCCTTGTTACATAATCAGAAATGGATTGAGATGCCTTCTTCTTGAATCTGGTAAACTCTGCCCACAAAGATGCCTTCCTTGACTTTCTAGTGTTTTGGAAATGATCCTCCAAAGCATTCCATATATCACTTGCACTTTCAAGACCTCTAATGTGAGGTGGCAAGTAGTCATTGACTCCCATGTAGATAATTCTCCTAGCTTAAGCATCTCTCTTCATCCAAGTCTTCAAATCTGATAGTTCATCCCTAGTTGGAACACTAGGATCTCTGAATTGAGGCTTTTCTTCTTCACCTGTGATGTAACCAATCAGGTCTTTGCTCATAAGATGAGCTTCCATCCTCATTGACCATGCTGAATAGTTTTCTCTATCCAATTTCTCTATCTGAAGAGAATCTCCCATCCTTTCTTCACCTGTGTATTAAATTCTTCAACCTTTATAATGAATAAGTGTACCTTTAATTCAAATGAAGTTCCTTCTGGTCTTCTTGATATCTTCAGGCCTCCTTCTCAAGCTTTAAGCTTTCACCTCTTGAATCTTCAAATGTTGAATTCTTTATGACTGCAACAGTCGAGGTCCTCCTTTCTTCAATTTTGATGCTTCCTGCTTTGATACCACTGATGGAGAGTGTTAATCTCCAAAAGAACAAGCTATTCTTGAAGTTAGAGCACGTCTATATGAAGGATAACTCAAAACCTCTACCAATTTCGAGGATCAATGCACAATTACCAAAATCTTGAACAAACTATGAAGAAAGTAACTACACAGAAAGTTTGTTGCACATAACTCACTCATTCACTGATCAAATGAGTAAAGTTTTTGATAAAACTTTGCAGAACGTGTTGTCTATAGTTTGTGCACCTTCTCTAAGTTAAATCATATCAAAAGACTCAGTAGATCTTGAGAAATAATCTTAACAATTCACCTATGTCTAAAAATGTACTTTTTTATGGTCGACTTTGACACCTGTAACTTTAAACACATAGTTCTCCCAAAGTACAACCCATTTATTCAAATGATTTTAGGCATGGGTAGCTTACCTTCCAACTTAAAGAATGAGTGCTTTCTTGCTCAAAACTTTACACTGTCGAAGGAGAACTGACCAAAACATTAGCATCAAATTTTGCACCTACTGCAACTTCACTTCTTCACATTTACACATGTAAATGTTCCTACACTCAATTCTCTGAGCCTGATCACAATTAGAAGCTGAAAACTTGTACATAGGTCAATCAACTATAGAACTAGATTTGTACAAAAGCATTTTACAAAAGATTCAACAGAGAAGGAGAACTCTCAGAAATATCTGATGCAATTTTTTCTTCTAGTCAGGAAGTTCTTACATCTAGATGAGAGAGTGATCTACTTCACTTCTAAAGTGTCTAATGACTTCTAATTCTTCTAAAATCTTGTTCTCTCATACTCTCTCATACTTTCCACGACATTTTTCCTTGTATATATAGGAAAATATGTATAAGATCATAACAAAACAAAAGGTATAAGTGAGCTAACTCTAAATTAATGTACATATGTATACAAGTCTTCATCTTCTGAACATGTGCTTTCTTTATGCTTCATAAATTGATCTTTTCTTCAATCCTTGACTTCAATACTTCATCAAAACTTCAATTGTTGATTGTCTTGCACCAATAGCTCTCTACTAGGGACATCAGCTTGGCATATGTGCCCACGTAGGAGAACATTGCATACCTTTTCACGAAGGCTTTGCCTAGGGAGAACTTTGAAGCTTTCTGCAAAACTTTGGGCTTACTTCTTTTTGCGGATTGATTCCACATAGCTTGGCACTTCCTTATACATGAGTGCCAACTCCTTTTTCACTGCATCACTTCTAGGAGGGATTTGTTGATATATTTAGGTAGTGATGTGTATGAACACACTAGGACTATCGAGGCACTTTTTTCCCTCTTTAGGAGGTTTTTTCCCCCGGATTGTATATATGCCTATTGCCCTAATGAGTCACTTATCTTTGTACATTCCAGTGGTAATTCATTCAGTATTGTGTGTTGTGCTCCAAGCTTCTTCTTCTTCTTCATTTTTCCTCTCTATTTTTCCTTATTCTTTTTATACTTTTCTTTTTCTTTTTATATTCTTTTTTTGAAATTTATTTTTATTCTTATCAATTATACATACTTCTTTTTATTTTTCTATTTTCTTTAATTCTTTAATTTCTTTTTTGTTCACATTAGTTTTTATTTACACTATTTTTTTTAATTTTAATATCACTTCTACTTTTATTTTAAATTTAATTTACTTTATCTTTATTCTATAAATAAATTTACTATCTACAAATTTCTTTTTAGTTAAGTAATTCCTTGTATTTTTATTTTATATCTTTATTTTTCTTTTCAGTTAAATTTTCTACTTTAATTTAATTACTTAATATTATATATTTATTTTATTACATATTAAGTTGTTAGAAGATGTATTTTATGAAGCATTTTTTATGAAAATAATTGTAAAATGCCAAAAACTTGTAAAAATATTTATACAACTGATGTAAAAATAAGGAAGAGTCTTCCTTATGTAGAATAGAATTTTATATAATTTTTCTAGAATTTTTGGAAACTCTTAAATAGCATATTTTTAGAATAATAGAGGAAAGGACCAAAATTCAAGTGTGAAAAGGGACACTTGAAAATGTATATAAGACAATTTCCTCTATTATGAGGTTGTTGGTTGATTATTTGTTTACATGCTATCCAAGTGAATAGAGAGAGAGTTTCCTGCTGAAAATCGTGTTTTCTCCTCTTTGTGTGGTTTCATTGATTTGTTGAGTCTATTCTTTGTGTATCCATGGAGATTTGTGAGCTTCTATTTTGTAATTCTGTTGAAGGTGTATGAAGAGAGCTGAATATTAATGTGTTGAGTGAGAAATTGATGAAGAATGGTGCTGGAGATGAAAATCGTCTGTTTACACAGAATCACAATTGTCTCGTCTGTATAATACAGGTAATATTTTTGAGTTTTGACTTCATAATTGTGTTCTGCTAAGAAAATAGCATGTATTAGACACCAAGATTGTGGAAAATGGTGGAGATTTGCTCAAGATAATCCAAACCCTAGAAATTCCTCTTCATTTTCACCATTCTCAGAAATCCAGCCATTATTCTCTTATTTCTTGGATTTTATCATCTAGAAGGGGTTGTGGTCTCTTGAATACTTCCAGGATTGATAAAATAAAGATGTCTTGTTAATTCTTTATGCTAAATGATTGGAGAGGACAACTCCAAAGATCAATAACAAACATTTTTTGGCGTCGTTGCCGGGGACTATATCAAAAACTTCATTGAAGTTGGACCTTGCTGGATCTTCTATTGTTGATGGTAATGAACACATGGAAAAGTTAATACTCTTTAATCAAGAAATGTAAACATGAAAAGATAGATGTCTTTGTTTGTCTTTTGGGAAAAGAAAGCAATAGATAATCTTTTGAGAATTGGAAGTGCTGATATTTTTGTAAATTGATAGTTAATCATCTCATTTTTTGAAGAAAAGTGCAGGTGTGTGAAAAGTTTGAATCAAGAAAGCTGAAGATAAGGTAACATGTGTCTATTCTTGTATTTTTAGAGTGCTTTTTGACTAAGTACTAGGCAAAATTGTTGATCTTGGGAAGATAACATGGTTGCATTAAGGAAAAGTCAAGTAAAGTAGCTAGATGCAAGTAGATAAGATCCATTTGTTTACCTAGTCAAAGCATTAATCTTGAAAAAAATTGATTTGCATCTTGAAGAAAAAAATGTTTGAGTTTATCTTTGCAAAAGTTGATACTTGCATTTCCTAGCACATTTTTCTTTGAGAAGTTTTCTCATGAACTGTTTTGATAGCCAAAAGTATAAGATAATATAACCAATCAAGGAACACAGGATCAATAGATCACCAAACAAGAAACTCTAAGTGAAGTGTTTACCTTAACTTAGGGCAAAATACTAAAAAAAAATCATAAAATTCACTAAAACAATCAAACAAATTTCTTTTCTCCTTGGAAGATGGACTGAAGTTTTGTTGACAAGTGTGGAAGAGACCTGGTGGTAAGAAAGCAAAAAATTTGCCAAAAACTAGAAAATCAGAAAAAAACACGATTCTCTGCACAAGATCGCGATTTTCTGGATAATTTTGTGATTTTGATGTAAAATTGTCATTGACAGTTGAACTAGAATTGGTAAAGGGGATTAAAAGGAGACAAGAGAAAAGAATACTCAAAATTGCAAAAAATAGGAAATACAGAAGAATCATGATTCTCTACACAAAATCGCGATTTTTTGTAAGAAAATAATTTTTGGGAAATTTGAGTATAATTGGGTTTTTTTGGAGAAAGGTAATTGTAAGAAATTTCATTTACATTGAGAAAGTAAGAAAGTTAATTTCCAAAGACTCAGTGAAGATTGAGTATTAAGTGAGTGAGGTGGAAAAAATACAAAATCGTGACTTTCACCAAGAGCTAATGAGAGTGACTAATCATGAAAGAATGAACAATTGAGAATTAAAACCATAAAGTTGTTGAAAAATGAAATTGGACAAGTGACAAAGTGAAAATTAGTGGAAACTGCACAAAATCGCGATTTTGTGAACACTATAAAAGTTTGGAATTTCAGAGAAAAGTCATTTTTTGAGTAAGAGAGAGAGTGAGAGCAGGATCAGAATCGCGATCTTCGGCAGAGCAAAGCTTTTTGAGATTTCTGGGACAAAGCAAGCAAGGTAAAGAGCCATGACCTGAATTTCTTTGTTTTTTCTTTACATTCACATGGTCATTAAGCACAAATAAGCACAAAAACAAGCAGAAACACCAAAAACACGGAATCGCGATTTTTTTTATTTCTGAATTTTCTGAGAAAAGTTGATAGACTTTATAAAACCCTTTTATTGCATGTCAAAAAATAATTAAGGCAATTCTATAGAAGAAATAAAAATTTGAAAATCAACACTTGAAAATTTTTCAAAAAAATTAACAGAATCGCGATTCTGTAGTCAGACACAAAATCGCGATTCTCTGAAACTAAGAACAAAATCGCGATTTCTAGAACACGATTTTCATAAGAAAATTGTGTTATTTACAATTGTGAGCAATCACGATTGACTGGGAACAAAATCGTGAAAAACATGATTTTGAGCACAAAATCGTGGAAAACACGATTTTGGACACAAAATCGTGAAAAACACGATTTAGAGCACAAAATCGTGGAAAACACGATTTTGGACACAAAATCGTGATAAACACGATTTTGACAAGGCAATCGTGGAATACACGTTTTTTAGCACAAAATCGTGGAAAACACGATTTTGAGCACAAAATCGTGGAAAACACGATTTTGGGCACAAAATCGTGGAAAACACGATTTTGGACACAAAATCGTGAAAAACACGATTTTGAGCACAAAATCGTGGAAAACACGATTTTGGACACAAAATCGTGATAAACACGATTTTGACAAGGCAATTGTGGAAAACACGATTTTGGACACAAAATTGTGGAAAACACGATTTTGGACACAAAATCGTGATAAACACGATTTTGACAAGGCAATCGTGGAAAACACGATTTTGGACACAAAATCGTGAAAAACATGATTTTCAGCACAAAATCGTGAAAAACACGATTTTGACAAGGCAATCGTGAAAAACACGATTTTGGACAGAAAATCGTGAAAAACACGATTTTGATCAGGCAATCGTGAAAAACACAATTTTGACCAGGTAATCGTGAAAAACACGATTTTGATCAGAAAATCGTGAAAAACACGATTTTGATCAGAAAATCGTGAAAAACACGATTTTGACCAGAAAATCGTGAAAAACACGATTTTGGATAGAAAATCGTGGAAAACACGATTCTGACCATTGAATTGTGAAAATTAATTCAATCCTTAGGTTTGGGAACAAGTTAAACACACATACTAAGCAAGACTTAGGAAGGAAGGAAATAGAGCCAATGGAAGGGGAAGTGCATAAAAAAAATCTAGGGCAAGAAAACAACATGGAAAATTTAAACGAAACAAATGATCCCATTGAAACTAGGGATTATAGAAATATCCTCAAATACATGTATACAAATAGGTTTGGAACCTATGTATATCAGGATGGAATGCATAAGTTTCTCATTAGATTGAGAAACTTAGAAGTTCCCCTGAACATAACACCAGTAGCTCAATTCAAAGATGGTAGGTATGAGGATAGGCAAGGATGTGTATACATCTTCTCCCAAGACCCAAAAAATTCAAATGACTTAGGGCAATGTGTTGACAAAGGACCTTGGGAACATAACCTAGGACAATCAGACTTACCAAGACCACATGAAAACTACACTAGTACTGAGCAACAACAAGGGAGGAGAACACATGCTTCCCCAAATCCTTTTGAAAAGGAACCAGAAGGATTTAATGAATTTTCACTAAGGAGAAGATATCATTGGCAACATCAGGGTAGAATGCTTAGACCATATCAAGTAGCCAAATGCATGAAAAATCAATATGAAGGGTATTTTGATCCTCATACTCATGCTGCAGAGTTTAGGCAATTAATTAGAGCTGAGGAGGTGGAAGATTACAAAGTCCAATTTGAAGCATTTGGTCTAACCCTAACAGGACCTGCATTATCTTGGTTCATCCCTTTGAGAAAGGAAATGTACCTAGATATTGAATCCTTCCTAGAAGCCTTCATTAGGGAATTCTCAAAGACTGGAATAAAACATAGCACAGCCACTCTGATACACAGCTTTAAACAACAAAAAGATGAAAATGTCAGAGAGGCAACCAGGAGATTTAAGCAATACATTGACAGATGTCCCAAAGAAGAAGTACCTTCCATGGCAAGACAAGTATCCATATTCATAGAAGGATTAAGAAGTGCTCAATTAAGAACCCTAGTGTACTATAGGAGATTCCTTGACCTAGGAGCTTGTGTAAAAGAAGCAATAGATTTGGAAGATAACAGAGGCCAAGATCTGTTAGCATTTGATCAACCTAGATCAAATGAAGATAAAATCCCACCAGCAGAAGAATTGGCTCAAGCCATTGCTAAAGCCCTAGAGGTAAGCACCAAAACCAATTTGATAAACTCTAGGATAAACACAAATAAAAAATGCTACAATTGTGGAGAAAGTCATTTGGTACAACAGTGCCCATATCAAAAGCCACCACATTTGCAAGATAGGAAAACACTCAAATATTGTACACTAGAGAGGAAATGGACAAATCATACCAAGGAGGAATGCTTCTATAATAAACAACCCATAAAGGAGAGAGATTATGGGAGCCAAAGAGAATCAGGGTATATTGAGCAACCAAGACCTGTGCTTGGGCAACAACCTCCTATACCAACAAATGTGGTACCAATTAAATACACACCAATAGAGGAGGGAAACTCAAAAACAAAGTCACCATACAAGGAAGATTATCAATGGAATGAAGGATATCAAGAAGAATGGGAAGGTTATGAATTAAGAGAACCAGAATTACAAGCCCTAGACTTGGGAAATGGGAGAATTGAGATGGATACTGCCACTTTCATGTATATAACCAATAATTATATGTCCAATCAAAAACCTCAATTCAAAGGGGGAACAAAGATAACTTGTTATAGGTGTGGGGGAGAACATTTCATTAGAGACTGTCCACAACCTCCTACGTTAAGAATAGAGGGAGCTTATTGCAAGGATTGTGGCAGGGAACATTTGATAAAGGATTGTCCAAAAAATCCTCAAAAACAACAAAACACACCTAATAACATACCACTAAAAGCAGTCAACACCATGGAACAAGAAGAATTGAGTGACATTGACCAAGTGAATGTAAATGCTATAACAAGGTCACAAACTAAACAACAAAGAACAACTAAGGAACAAAATGAAGGTTCAATCTCAAAGGTGAAGAAAAATAGACAAAAAGGGAAATGGGAAAGGAAACAAAGAATGGGTAAAAATTTGGAAGAAGAAAATAGGGAACAATCAAACAGTACTCCTCCTCAGAAGACACAAACCCAGTCGGAGATAGGAAATTCACAAAGTCTAGACACTCTAATAAAAGCATACAAGGGAAGAATTCAAGAGGGACCAAGCCCTACTGATCATACAATGGCTTATCCTATGCCAGACTTAGAACATGAAAGGATGCAGAAGTGTAAACAAATCATATGGGAAGTACAACTCAAAATGGGGGAAGTAGACAATTCTCAAAAAACAGTTGAGGAATCTAAGACAACAAAAACAAGAGGAAATAGTAACAAGGAAGAAAACCCACAAGTAAGATTCCAGGTGAATATAGATAAACAATGCACAATTCTATATCACACCACATTGGAAGATTTAATGAAACAAAATCCTCACTTACAAAACAAAATGAAAAAATGGGAAACAACACCAGAAAATCTTCACCCACAACTACAGGAAATGGAGGAATTATGGTATATTCCCATTGATAAGATAGGAGGATATTGTGAAGGAGAAGAGGGAAACTCAACCTTAAAAATACAATTTGGTAAAAATCAGGCCAAAGCTATTCTGGATAGTGGATCAGGAATGGCCATCATGACTAAACAAACTTGGGAAAAATGGGGAAAGAATGAATTATTACCCACCAAAATGAGATTGCAACTTGCAGATGGACACGTAGAAAAACCCCTAGGAATATGGGAAAAAGTGATTGTGGACATATGTGGAATACAGATAGAACATACCTTTGCTATAGTTGAATTCCCACAATCCACTTCATATGAAATTATCCTAGGAAGACCATTTATGAGACAAATGCAAATTGTGCAAGATTGGGGTAATGATTGCTTATACCTTCAGAGCAAAGGAAGAATAACCAACGTAAATCTAAGAAATGGGCACTACTGTGACATATCTCCTCAAGAATGGTATAAAATACACAGAATCAAGATTTAAGTGAAGAATCAGAAATGGAAGACCAGGATGAAACTGAATCATCAATATGGAAGTGCAATATGATAAGAAATCTTACCAATAGAAAAAGGAGATTGAGAAGAGAAGATTGTGTGGAAGGAAGGAAGTTACAAGATGAGAACTATATACCACAACAATTCAAAGATGAGGAGTTTGAGCCATATGGGTGGAATCAAATTTTGGCTACCATGGATCTAGCCAGTGATGAATATGTAGGAGTGGAATTTCAAAATGAAGAAGGATATGATGTCTCTAACATTGGAATACAAATGATAAAGGTATCCAGAACAGAAGAGGACAAAGAAGAAGAAATGATATTAGAAAAAGGGAAAACACAATTTTTGGAAGAAGTAAAAGTTGAAGATGCTATTAAAGATAAAATCTCAGGCAAGTATAAGAAAAATAAACACAAGGAAATAGAAGAAAATCAAGAGGATGAGAAGAAGAAAAGGGAAACAAATAAAGATCAACAATTTGATGTACCAGCAAATTTCAAGACTTATGAAGTAGAAAACAGACAAGAAACCAAAGAGGGAAAAGAAGAAAGGGGAGGCTTATGGTAATGAGGAACAAACTAAAAATGTCATGATCACTCAGGAAGAGGGAGAAGAAAGACATATTGTAGTGGCTAATGACATGACAACTCAAGAAGAGGAGGCACTAAGAAACTTGGCAAGAAACTATAGGGACGTGTTTGCTTATAGCTACAAGGATTTGAAAGGTATTGATCCTAAAATCTGTGAGCATAAGATTCCTATTACACCTGAGGCAAAACCTAGCAAACAGAGACATTACACATTCAATGATAAATACTCTGCTAAAATAAAGGAAGAAATTGACAAGCTATTAGCTGCCAATTTCATCTATGAGATTGAGTATACAGAATGGATATCTCCTATAGTCATGGTACCAAGAAAGAATGGGAAACTTAGGGTATGCATTAACTTGAAAAAGGTAAATGCAACAACTATAAGAGATAATTATCCACTACCTATAATAGATCATCCTCTAGAAAGAGTCGCAAGGAAGGAGGTTTATAGTTTTTTAGATGGTTTTTTAGGATACAATCAGGTACCTATAGCATTGGAAGACCAACATAAAACTGCCTTTTCCACAGAGTGGGGAATTCATGCTTTTAAGGTTATGCCCTTTGGGTTAACCAATGCTCCGGCAACTTTTCAGAGGTTGATCTGTCATATCTTCAAAGAGTTCCTGAGGAATGTAATGGAAATTTACGTAGATGATCTTTGTACTTTTTCATTAAAAAGACAAGATCACTTGCAGGATTTAGAAAATATATTCAGGAAATGCAGAACCTACATAGTATGTTTAAATCTAGAAAAGTGTGTATTCTTTGTAAGACAAGGAAGAATGTTAGGTCACATAGTCTCTAAAAATGGAATTTCAACTGATGAGAAGAAAATAAAGGCCATAATAGAACTTCCAAGACCAACAAATGTAAAGGAACTTCAAACTTTCAAGGGACATTGTGGGTACTATAGGAAATTTGTACACAAATTTGCTGACATAGCCAAACCCTTATATGCCCTAATTACAAAGTTTGAGTGGACCAAGGAGTGTGACCAAGCCTTTGAAACTTTTAAAACTTGTTTGGTAACAGCCCCAATTCTGAAAACACCTCAATGGGATAAAATTTTTCATGTCCATGTCGATGCTTCATATTATGCATTAGGATGCGTGTTAGCACAACCAATAGAAGGAAGCAAGTTAGATTTTCCAATGGCTTATGCTAGTAGGCAATTGAATCTAGCAGAAAAAAATTACACAACCACTGAGAGGGAAGGATTGGGCATGATATTTGCTGTAAAGAAATATAGACATTACCTTTTGGCCAACAAGTTTAAGTTCTTTGTAGACCATCAAGCTTTACTATATTTGGTAAATAAACCTTGTCACACTGGTAGAATAATCAGATGGTTTCTTTTACTAATGGAATTTGAGTTTGAAGTGGTGGTCAGACAAGGGAAAACACACTTGAGAGCAGATCATTTATCTAGAATTCAGTCTAAAGAACCCTGTTCACCTTTAGATGACAACCTGCCAGACACTTATTTGTTCAAAGTAGAGAGTGTTCCTGAGTGGGCCATGACTTTAGTACCATTATTAACCATGGGACCTTGCAGAATAGTTGGGAACAATGCACACTTAGTATTACAAAGCAGGAACTTTATGTTACTAGCTGGGCATTTGTATCATCTCAACCACACAAGCATATTGGAATATTGTACTCCTGAAGAAGAGCAACAAGAATATCTGAAGAGAGCTCATTGTTGGAACCCTTGCACTCATGCTTCTAGGGTAGTCACCCTGAGTAATCTCAATAGGATGGGGGTACATTGGACTAATAAGATTCAAGATGTAACAAAATACATTGCTAATTACAGGAAGTGCCAATTATTGTAAGATTCAGAATTCATAACTCTATATTGGTTCCAGAAAAGTCCAGATTGGAGTGAAAATATCATTGAGGAATTGAAAAGAAAGAAGAAAGGAAAACAAGTGATAGCTGGTGCAGATTCCAAAAATCTACAAGTAGTCTCTGAAGAATATCAATTGATAGGAGAACAGTTGTATAAGAGAGGAATGGATGGATACTTAAGAATTTGTGTTCCTGAGAATAAATATCTGGAAATGTTGGAACTGACACATTCTAGAATAGCAGGAGGACACTTCTCAAGTGACAGAACTACTAAACTCATTTTGTATTCTGGCTTTTGGTGGCCAACCCTATTTCGTGATGCAAAAACCTATGTAAAAAGATGTGATGTCTGTCAGAGGGTGAGTCAACCAAATAAAAGAGATAATATGCCATTAGTTCCATTAATTTCAGCAAGAGCCTTTAGTAAATGGGGGTTGGATTTCATTGGACCTATACATCCTCCAACAAAACAATCCCATGCTGAATACATCATAGTGGCTACAGACTACCTGACAATTGGATTTTGAAAAAATGAAGCTTAAATTGAAAATAAATGACAAAAGGTTTTTAATATTTTTATTGAGTAATGAAGAACAGGAAATTCAATCAGATGTTCATGATATACACTTGGAAGGATTTACTTTTGCATTTGAAGATACATAGACATTACCAATACAAATGTTAAATGATCAAGCTTCATGTAATCAAAATCAGCAAAAGATTGGAAGAACAAAGAATGGTGGAGAGATAGGAAGAAGGTGGCAATCATGGCATTGTCTAAAGAATCAAAACATCAGAACAAGAAGCATATGGAATCAAAGTCTACAAGAGGTCCGCTCATCAAAACAGAAATCCAGGACAAAATGGATATGGAGACCAAAAAATCCTACAAAATGCTTATCAGAAGGAAATGGATGTTTGCCTGAAACCAGGACAATTAGAGTTAGGAAGTATTGGGTCAAAAAATCGGAGTTGTTTCAATGGAAAAAAGATAATTCATATTTGATCTGTATTTAGAAAATCATAACATATTGAAAATTATGACAAAAATATTTGACCTTATCCTTTTTCTAAAAAGAGAATTAGGAGGGGAAGAAAAGAAATAGAAAAAAATTATTATTAAAAGAAAAAATTAAAAAAAGGGAAAAAAGAGAAAGAAGAGGAAAAAAAAAAGAGAGAAAAAATAAAAGAAAACAATAACAAGAAAAAACAGAAGGAATCATTGTTATTAAAAAAAAAAAAGAGAAAGAAAAGTTGAGAAAAATTGTTTATTTTCTCTTCTTTTTTACAAAAATTATATAGCACAAAGCAAGATCTAGGTAGAAGGGTAGTAGAGTTCTATTTATTTTGTATTAATTTTTCTATCATTGATAAATGTTTTGTTTTTCTCCAAAAGAGTTGTTGGGAAAAGGGAGTGCACTAGACATCTTGCTACACCTGTAATGATCACTTTTATTGAGTCTTTTTGAAGAAACAGAATTTATTTTTAATTTTATTTTCATTCTTATGTCATGACATCTCAAAATAAATATTACTTTTTGATTTCTTATGACTCATGTGGGTGGAGTTTTTCTTTGTGTATTATATTTTCCTCAGAATGGTGAATGCAAAGGAGTTATCAATTCATGACTCAAAGCAGAATCAGTCACCCTATCAAGAGGACATTGGTTCCTAGACAGTGAAGCTGTGGAAGAACAAGTGAACCTGGAATCTGATGAGGAACTAGAGATTCCAGAGGCAGAGAAGGTGGTGAAGGAGCTCAAAGAAACCCTAAGCATTATTGGACAGCATATATTCACAGTGGGAGTAGGTGGATACAAATATACCATGCTGTGTCAAGAATTTTACAGATTTCAAAGGGTTGCTGTCAATCAGAAAAGATGGAAGGCAGTTGGTATACACAAATTATTGGAAGATCCCATCTTCTTCATTGATTTTGAAAGAGTGGCACAAGTAATGAGTAGTCTGTTGGAAATAGGAAAAGGGAATGATGCTTATTTCCGGTGCAAAGTCAAGAACAAGGATAATCAGGAGGTGGGTATCACTATAAAAGCAGAACATATCAGAGCAGCTTTACAATTCTACCCTATGGGAACCAAGCTTGACCCCAGCTTTGTAAAGAAGAATAAGGAAACCTATACAGGGTACACTAAATTCACTGACTTCAAAGGAAGAGAGAATGAAGAATATGCCACAAGGATGTTCTTACAATATTTTTGCTTCCCAAAGCTACCAAGGTATACCATGTTAAAAGTCAAGCTTCAAGCTACAAATTCGTGGGGAATCTTTTATGGACATGTGGAGCAATCAAAGGAAGCCAAAAGCCACGAGATTCCATCAAGAAAAGTCACTCAACCACTCCCCAAGTCATCTCAACTAATTCCTCCAAGTTAGGAGGCTGATTTGGAAAGGTAGTTCCTAGATTTTAGGGGTACACTTCTCATTATAAAAGGAGCATGTATCCCGACTTCTTTTGGGCCATCTTCTTGGAGTTTTAGCTCATGTAAAGTGAGCACTAAGTGCTGGAGTTTTGATAAGCAAGCCCCTTGCTTAAGCTAGCCCCTTGCTTGTTTGTTTGTTTTCTTTTAGTAGGCATATCTATGTGTGTGCGCAGGCAGTGTTGCAACTCTCTACCCCTGAGTTGTTAGCATTGGTTCTCCCTCATATTGTATCCATTTGATGTAATTCTTGTCTCATTGAATAGCTATTAGATTCTATTTTATGCTCACAAAGTCTCTGAATCATTCTCTGAGTAATCTGGGAGCAACATGCATTTTAGTGAAGTTGTGTGATTGATATCTCTCTTGGTGTGTAGGCTCTGTTGGAAATATTTTGCTCTCTGTTGTAAGGGCTGGTTCTCCTTCTCTATGTATCCATTTGCTATGATTTTGGTGTCATTGGGTAGATATTAGAGTCCTATAAAGTTGACCCAAGTTTGAGATTCATTCTTTGTATAATCTTTGAGAAAAGCTTGCTGGAGTGAAGTGAGGTATCTGCTTGACTGGCAGTTGTGAGCATTCAACTAGCTCATGTTGTAGACATTGTTTCTCCTTGTGTAAGCATCCATTTGAAGTGAAATTTGTTTTCTTGGAAAGCTGTTGGTGTCTTCTACAGGTCTACAAAAGCTCACTAGATTTCTCTGCATATGCTCTGAGTAAGGGCATTTTTGGTGTGCAGAGGTCAAAGAAGGATACCTGTGGAGGTCATTCACGTTTCGTCGTTGCTTAGGGGTTGAGATACTTCCCCCATCATACCATGCCACATAAATCTGTTACACTACTTATGTTTAACAACAAGGATAGGACTAAGCCCTTTGGAGTAATGGATGTGATACCATACATCCATGAACAGTTGAAAGAAGCAGCAAAACACTGGGAACAGAAAAAATTCATGAATGGAGCCCAGTTTTTAACCAGGATCATTTATCATGTATTGGGAATGGAAGATCAGTTGAAATTGGCTCCAGAGGCACAATATTTTAGAAGTCTTATGTCAGGGATCAAGAGTCCTCCCAAGAAAATGGCTGTGAGAGAAATAGAAGGACAAACCAGCATGAGGGGAGCAGGGATGAAAAGAAAGGTAATATCCGAGGAAGTGGTTCCTGTAAAGAAAAGGAGGTTGGACCCAAGAAAGGTTGAATTAGAGCCGGATGAAGCTACAAAAGAAGAACATGAAGATGCGCAGAAGCAGGTCCAATCCTCTAGTGATCCTCATCCACCCCAAACAAGCAAAGAACAATTATACACTTATCTAACTCAAGGAAATAACAAAAGAGCAATGTATGAGGCACAATATCAAAAGATGCTGGAAGATTATTCGTGCAAGGCTACAGATTGGGTCCAAGAGGAGGTAGAGCATTATGAAGCACTTCATGATCAGATGATGGCAGCCGAAACAGAAGAGGTATTTGTTAAAAAGGAAGTAGAGTTATTAGCATACTTCAAAGAACTGCAAGGACCTCCAGAAACCAGAACCACAATTGTAGTAAGAAAGAAGATTCAAAAGAAATCAGTGCAAAAGAAGAAGTTGACTAAGAAGGAGAAGGGAAAATCGGTAGTTGAAACTGTACCTATAAAGGAGGAAGAATAAGTAATAGTAAGAGAACAGTAGAAGGAATTTACTGCTAAAGAAGAGTCAAAAGTGGAAAAACCAGGACTTGGAGGATCTTCACATTTTTCCTCAGATTCTGAAAGTGACATTGAAAGTTTCTTATTAAAAAGTCTGAATTTTTCAGTTCCAAGTACTCCTAATGTGGTTACACAGGCCACTTAGAAACAGAAAACACCTGAAGATTTGAGAAAGAAGGCTCAGGAGAAGCAGGTTCAAGAAGAGGCAGTTAAGCAAATTAGTCCTGAAGAAGAAAGAAGGATGATGAAAGGTAAAGCAGTAATGATAGAAGAGGAAAGTAAAGTAGGAGAGGAATTCAATTGTGGGCTCGTACCTGCAAGAATAAAATCAATATGGACAAAACCCTCACAAACTTATTTTAAATTAGATGAGAGCATAGCACAAATAGTAAGAGAAGCACAGAAAAGCAGTCCAGCCATAAAACAGAAAGGTGCAGATCAAGTTCAGGAAGTAGAAGAAATAGAAGTGAAAAAGAATGTTCAAGAAGTTACAGAGGGAGTGGTAGAAAAGGAGATTATCCAAAGTATAAAAGATGTACTTCATGATTTGAAGAGTAATGAAGAATTTACAACCAACAAAAATCAAGGACAAGAAGAAGAAATGGATCTTATGGACATTGATGAGCAGGTTGAAGGGCAGAAACAGCAGACAAGCCATGATCAGATAAAATTCAGTGAGAAAGCTGAGTCAATTTTAATTCAGGAAACCTCAATCCAAGTAAAAGAAGCACAGCTTTCTGCAAAAGAACAACCAGAATTGGAGAATAACAAAGTAGAAGAAGTAAAGGCAGATGAAGATAGATCAAGACAAGAGAACCAGGATACTCAGACATTGGAACATGAAGAAGATATGGAAGATCAAGAAACACTGGAAATTCATCAAAGCAATGAAGGACACCAGGCTAAGGTTATAGAATATGAAGAAGAAGAGGAAGAGGAGAATGAGTGCAAAGAAGACAAACAAATAGAAGCTAAACAAATGGAAATGGAAGTGGGGTTGGAAAGAATACCCAAGAATATAAGATCTGCTTGCGAGATTATTATGAGCAACATTGAGCAGTTTAGACCTTCAAGCAGGAATATGATCATTTCAGGAATGGTAGCAGAGTCTGAATTTGAGAAAGGCAGTATGATCATTAAGGAGCACAAAAGGGAGAAGGAACAAATGTCAGAACAATTGAGGAAGGTGCAGGAGAAAAATGAGGAATTTACAAACAGAATAATTGCTTTGGAAGAGTTAGAAGTACAGAAACAAAATAGAATTCAATATCTAGAAGAAAAGAGTGTAAAACTAACAGAGCAGAATAATAAACTGGAAATGGAGCTGAGAAAAATTGAAGGAAGATATAGAACTTTGGAGACTTCTTATCAAATTTTGACTAAAGCAAATGAGGAAATCAACAGGCTATTATTGGAGGAAGGTCAGTTAAAGGATGAAAGCCAGACTGCTCAGATGACAGAGGAAGAAAAGGAATAATTGCACAAAGAGATTAAGAGATTACAAATAGAATTGAAAGAAGCCAAGGAACTAGAGAAGCAAGCTAGTATACATGCTGCTACATCAATGAGAGGATACAACAAGTTGCACATGGATATGGAAAAAGAAAGGAGTGATTGGCAGTCAAGGATGGAAAAGGAAAAAAATGAATGGATAAAAGAAAGAGAGTTATGGGCAATACAAAATGGAAGTCTGATGGTGACAATAGAAGAATTACAGAAAAAGCTAGAAAAGCCACAAGTTCAGGAAGAAACACATATAGAGACTACATATACAGAAGAATATGAGGTAGGAAATGATGATGGAATACAACATGGCAGTGAACCAGCAAATAAAAGATCAAAGGAAGAACATTCAGAAGAATTTGTCAAAAAATTGCTGACAAACAGAGAATCTAGAATGGATTTTATCAGAAAAATGCATGATGAGTATGAAGATCAAATTGTCACATTTGCTTTGAATAAGGGGATTAATCCAGACCAGCATCATTGGGCTGCAGATGGACTGGGCATACCTTTATGTATGATCATGGAGAGTATCAAGAACTATCAAATAACAAGAGTTGGATTACCTCCAAATAAATATCTAGAATATGAAGAAGATATTAATGTGACCAAAGAATTATTTGAGAAAGCCAATCCAAAGTGGAGGAATAAATGGTTGGATGCAAATAAAGAATGCAGGAAAATTTGGAAGGAAGCACCTCTTCAATTGAAAATTAATCCAGCTTACTGCCCAGTAGCAAGAAGAAGAGAATGGACAGTTTTTTGGGAAAGACGGAGAGAAGGACAAATCCCACCTAAATGGTTGAATTTCCCAAAAATAGCCGGTCCAAAGGTAGGAACATGGCCTACAAAAAACTACATGCTGGATACAGCTGAGTCTGTTATAGCTACATACAAAGATGTAAACGACCCTGCATGCATTTTACTGATGAGAGTAATGAGATTAATTCTGGCATGTATAGAGACATATACAGATACAGATGTCAGAATATTAAATTACATTGGCTTCAATTCTCCAACTGATGCATTATTGTTTGATCTTAGTGAAACACCCGATAGAATCTATTTAATGGCATACTACAACAGAGTAATATTTTTGGGCAGTCACTATTTACAAATTTTTGAAGATGCATTTGATTATGGGTTTTTTGAGAGAGAGTCAGAAATATTCGGAAACTTGTCAGTAGTCACCAAGTCTCGCCTTACTGCATATGAAGCTGCTTACACAGAATATTTGAAAAAGGATGTAATTGATAAACCAGAAGCTGCAGTATAGTGGAGGAAAGCATTGTTTGAAATGGTAAATAACCTGAACATTACAGAAAGAAAAAGTCATGACCTTCTGTCACAAGTCTATCAAAGAAAGAAAAAGTGAAGAAAGCAATCAGGACATCAGAGCAGGAAAGTCTTTTGTCAGGAGCCAAAAGGTTTAGGAGGGGAAGGATGTTAGAAGATGTATTTTTTGAAGCATTTTTTATGAAAATAACTGTAAAATGCCAAAAACTTGTAAAAATATTTATACCACTGATGTAAAAATAAGGAAGATTCTTCCTTATGTAGAATAGAATTTCATATAATTTTTCTAGAATTTTTGGAAACTCCTAGATAGCATATTTTTAGAATAATAGAGGAAAGGACCAAAATTCAAGTGTGAAAAGGGACACTTGAAAATGTATATAAGACAATTTCCTCTATTATGAGGTTGTTGATTGATTATTTGTTTACATGCTATCCAAGTGAATAGAGAGAGAGTTTCCTGCTCAAAATCGTGTTTTCTCCTCTTTGTGTGGTTTCATTGATTTGTTGAGTCTATTCTTTGTGTATCCATGGAGATTTGTGAGCTTCTATTGTGTAATTCTGTTGAAGGTGTATGAAGAGAGCTGAATATTGATGTGTTGAGTGAGAAATTGATGAAGAATGGTGCTGGAGATGAAAATCGTCTATTTACACAGAATCACGATTGTCTCGTCTGTATGGTACAGGTAATATTTTTTAGTTTTGACTTCAGAATTGTGTTCCGCTGAGAAAATAGCATGTATTAGACACCAAGATTGTGGAAAATGGTGGAGATTTGCTCAAGATAATCCAAACCCTAGAAATTCCTCTTCATTTTTACCATTCTCAGAAATCCAGCCATTATTCTCGTATTTCTTGGATTCTATCATCTAGAAGGGGTTGTGGTCTCTTGAATACTTCCAGGATTGACAAAATAAAGATGTCTTGTTAATTCTTTATGCTAAATGATTGGAGAGGAAAACTTCAAAGATCAATAACAAACATAAGTAATTCCTAAATTTTATTTACATTACTTTTTTAATTAAGTGTTTTATTTATATTTTCATAGTCATTTTCTTTGTTCTTTTTATTCATTAAGTATACTAACGAAAAATAAGTTAAACAATATTAACATAACTAAATAAAATAAACAAAATATCGAGTTCTCTCTCTCTCTATTTCTCTTTGCTACGTATCGAACCAATTTGTGTGAGCACCTATTTCTCTCTCTCTCTCTCTCTCTCTCTCTTCCCTTCTAACTATCTCCAATGCTGATTTTAGAAAAGTAAAGTGCAATAGTGGAGCAAATTTTCTCACTTATGTTTTGCATGTTCCCACAATATCTAAGAACTTGATTAGTGTGGGAAAAATATTTGAAAAATCTTTTCAATTCAAGTTTACAAATGAAGGAGTGTTTGTGGAAGATCCAAAGAATGGATATAATCAGATTTTCTATGGTAAGAAGGAAGGTAGATTATTCACCTTGAAAGTACAAGGGGATGTTGGTTATTCTTTGCTTAACATGATGAGGAGGTAATTATAGAATTGGACCTCTAGCATAAGAGGTTAGGACACTTCAATGAAATAGGATTCAAAGCTATGGTGGCAAATCAATATGTTCAAGGTCTACCTATTGTGGAGATCAACTTATGGTCTATAAATGTGAAGCATGCCAAATGGGAAAGACACATAGATTACCATTTTAGAAGAAAGGATTCAAGCATGATGGAATACTAGAGCTCATCCATATAGATGTATAGGGACCAACAAAAGAAGGATCAATAGATGGATCTAGGTATTATGTTCTTTTATTGGTGATGCTACAAGATGGATAACTTTTTATGTTTTGAAGGAAAGGTTAGAAGTATTTGGAGCTTTCAAGCATTTCCATGCATATGCAGAAAGAGTAACATGTCAAAAGCTTAAGAGACTAAGGTTTGATAGAGGAGGAGAATACTTCTCCCAAGAATTGAATGATTATCTTTAGAATATAGGTATCAAGAGAGAAATAACTTTCATATACACAACTCAACAAAATGGGTTGGCAAAAAGAAGGAATAGAACCTTGGTTGAGTTGAAGCTCGTGCTGCTTTATTTGGCATGCTAGAATATTCTTGTTTCTTGTTTATTGTGAAGTTAAGATCATGTAAAACTTTACTTCTTCTCTATGGGGAGTACCCTTCACACTTTTCCATCATCTAAAGTGACATTTTATCCATTATATATTGTTTAAATCCTAGTTGGAGAGTAAGTTTCTAATGTCTACATCTTGGGAGTGATATAGCTTAACATTGAAGGAGGGGCATCAATTGTGGGTAAGCACAATGAAGATCAAAGGGACTACAAGTTACTTCATGGAGTACAGACCATGAAAATAGAAGAAACAAATACAAGTGGAGCAAGAAAAAGCTCCCAAAATTTAGAAGGCTCAAGTGTGTGAGCCAATGCTAAATTCAAGTGCCACATCACTTCACTTTTTGGTAAATATTCCAACCACATTTTCACGCATTTGTGAGATAAAGATTCCATCTAACATGATGGAGAAAATTTGGGGCTTTAGGAGACATCATTTCAATTCAAAAATTACAACAACTTTGGAGCATTATATAAGCATGACATTGGAGAGAATTTGTGCTCATCCGCTGGCATCTCTTGGAAACTTGTAGGATCTCATTGTGAGTATATACTTCAAGTGCAAGCTAGAATTAGCTAAGCTAGCCCCTTGCTTATTGGAATTTTCTTAGGCAAAGATATGTGTTCATCTATATCTCATTGTGTCTCAAGTGTTCATTATCATTGAGTATATTGATCTTGAAATCTCACTACTATGATCTCTGCATGTTTCCAACTGTATGTGTATGAATAGTGCACATAGGTACAAGCTGCCTGTTTGGAAACTTATTACTCTATCTTGTACAAGGAGGTTGAAATACCTCACATTCTCCAAATCTAGTGATCTATGGATAGGAATCTTAAAAATTTTATTTTTGTGTGAAAAATGTGAGAGGTTCATTCCTCTATTCCAGAGATCAATTCAATTTTTGGGTGATTGTGGTAGCCAACAAAGTGGTCTTAGGAAGAGAGAATCATTCATTTCTTGCAATTTGGAGTGGATATAATCCATCAGTGGTATTAGAGCTCAATATTGAGAAGCAAGGGCATCAAGAGGAGGCCTTGAAATTGCTCGAGAGCCAAGGGTTGAAGGAAAGACTAGGACAATTTGAAGAAGGATTTGAAGCAAGTGGGAGTTTCTATCATCAACAAATGTTTAAGACAAGTGGAGGCCCTTGTGGGAAGGTAACATATCATTCTTTCTCACATGTATAACAATCCAAGGATGGAATAAGAGCCACTACATAGTCTCAACACAATGGGAGACTATAATACTTAGACTCAGAAGATTCAAAAGAGTAATCACGAACCTTAGAAGTTTAGAATCTCTAACTTCCTCATGAGAAAGGGTCTAAAGGGGTTGATTAATGGTAATAAGGTGAAGCCATACATAGATACACATACACCTAGTGAAAATCAAAGAATAACCACTACCTAGGAAGAAAGAGATACGAGAGCTATCTTCATTCTATCTCAACACATAAAAAACTACATGATAAGTTATATCCAAGACCTAGATACATATAAGAAGGTTTTGGAGTGTTTAGAAAGGTTACTCTACCTCTACAAAGGCTAGCAAAAACCAATGCAAGAATGATCTCAATAACATTAGGAATTCATCAAATTAGAGCATGAGGACTTCATACTCAAAGTAAAAATAGATTTTTGATGCACTTGGTCCAATAGGATGTGTCATAGATGATGATGACCTAGTTTCCCACACACGTAATGGAATTAGGAAAGATGATAAATAGAAGGCATTCACTATCTTTGCATATGTAAGGGACTCATTACCTAATTTTCAAAAACTTACTTCTCTTATGGTGATTGAGGAGCTCAACCATGGAGGCAACAAGTCAAAGGCAACAAGGATCATTTTTTCTATGTAGGCAAAGGAGGAAGAGGCAAACGCAATAGAGGTGGTTCAAGAGGAAGAGGTAGAAGCAACTACTCACAAATCAACCAAAGCTATCAAAGGAGTCAACCAAGCCAAGGTGAAGGTCAATCATCAAGAGGAAGAGGAAGAGGTACATGTAGAGGAGGAATATATGGAGGTCGAGGCTAGTTCAATTCATATGGATGCTTCAATTCTAGGAAGCAAGGACACTATGCCAAAGATTGTTGACAAAAAGAAAGGTGGGAACAATTACAAAGGGCAAGATAACTATGCTACATCCTCAACAAGTTAAAAAAAAGAGAATTTTTTAGCTATGAAGCATAGTAGTGAAGGTCAAGCACATGATGTGGTGTGGTATATAGATAATGGTTATAGTAACCACATGTCAAGTAGACAGGGGTATTTTAGAAATTCCCAAACACCCAAGCAAAGAGGCTTTGTGGAGACATCATACAACACACAACATGAGGTACAACAAATGGGAGATGTGAATCTTGAATGCAACCAAACCGTGAGAGGACTATCTGAGGTATTACATGTTTCCACTAAACTCTGTTTCTCTCTCTTTATTGCAAGTATTCAAGAAGATCAATGAACATAATATATGGATAATTATTTTAAGTACAGTTTTCATTGTTTGTATATCATTTAAATTGTTTTGTTTTCATTGATTAAGATACTCACACTTACACATTCACATGCACATATATGCATATACATGCACATGCATGCTCATGCATCCACATACACATACACATACTTATACACATACACATACACATGGACATACACACATATACACACACACACATATACACACACATATGCACATACACTTAGACATACACATACACACACTACATGCATATGCACAAACATATCTACATGCACATGCATTGACATGCATGCATGCACATACACATACACATACACACATACACACATAAACACATACTTATACACATGCATGCACATGCATCCACATGCACATTGTTACAAGGCCGACGGAGCGAGACAACCGCAACCACAGAAAAAGGACAAACAAGAATTTTGGCTGAAATGACGGAGATGCAGGAAATTACGCAAGAGTCGGTAAATGAAGGATGCGAAAGCAATAAAAAGTAGGATGAAGAGACAGAGAGAGAGAGAATGTTCGCCGCTCCGCTGGGCTGGTGGGAGCAGAGATTACTGTGTGAGACAGAGAGAGAGAGAGAACGTTTTGGATTGCTAGTTACCAGGAATTTACTCGAGAGAAACAGAGAGTTAGAGACGTCAAGAGAAAGCAAGAGTTCAACTGTTGTTTATGTCACGATTGTTATTTTGTAAGTGCATAGCATTAAGTACTTCTTGAGAAGAAAGATTAATCGATAACTGCAAGAAACTGCGATACTATTCTCTGTAGTAGTGAATCTGATTAATATATTGGGATATACCTCTTTTTGAGTACTCTGAATTAAGTGTTACAGTAGATGACGTTCAGTATACTGTTATATCATTTTTTCGACGGTATGTATGCGCACTGTTGATAATAATTTTCTGGTATACACCATTGGTATAACGGATTGTGTGATTGAAGATGAATATGACAGCTTGGAAAGTGTAGTATCGTGAACCATTGAGTAATCTGTTGTGGTGTTGCAGTTCTGTGTACGACGTTTTATTCTGTTATAATCAGAATATAGAATAAGAAACGGTATATTCTGTTTACCTTTGTTGAGAGGACGAGGAAGATAACCACAACTTTGATGTTAGAACTTTTAAATAGTAAGAACGATAGTATGGCAATGAACTGACACACTTGATCCGTGTTAAGAACGATTTTACTGTTGTGAATTGTCCGCAAATCTATTTTGGATATTGATGAAGGATTAGATAAGATGTGGAATGATTAGATGGGAAAATAGTACAGGGCCTCTATGTAATAGACCCCTACCACTCCCAAGAACCCGAGGACCCGATAATACTCTTCCGAAAGTTGGATAGAAAGTATTATCGTTTAACATTGGCGATCCTGCTGGGGATGTGGCACTAAGATTGCCTGGTATTTTGTTCGAATTAAATTTTGTTGGATGGACAGTAGCAACAGAATCAGATTGTTGCAAGACTATTCTGTTCGTAATACTATATGATCAGTACGGAAATGCTACATGCCGATTACTCGATCAGGTGAAAAGTATCCCAAGAATCACCAGTTAGGGGTATTAAGAACAAATCTGGGAGGTACTAGTGCAATTAGACCTGACCCAGTTAACGATAAAACTGATTCCGGTGAAATCACGGTAGAACGTAGTACATCTCTAGAACTGTCTGGTATCACTACGGTGCAGACTGTCGACAATACAGCAATTTTGGAACCTACCAAGACGCAGTTGGAATCTAGTCTAAAAGTTTTCGGAATAGATTCAGATACAATTAGAAACACTTTAGGGAAGGAAATTAACACAGGCGAATCAACACCGTATCCAGTCACAATTTCGAATCCTTCCGGTGGAATTTCGGTAAGAAAAACACAGTTTTTCGGTGACGATTCAGCAGTTTCGGCTGAATCTTCCGTTCAACTACAACGTTTGGAAGCAAGTCCTCCTAATCTGGATATCAAGGAGGAAGGAAGACTATTTGAAATAGAAATTCGCAATATAGTAAGTAAGCTAATTGCACCGGAAAGTGTGCCATTTGGTGAAAAAAATTCCGGTAGTTCAGAAACTCAAAACAGAAATACAGAAGGAGGATATAATACACTCACGATGAACGAACAACCGCAACGACAGTTAGGTCAACCCAGATCGGCTCCAACGGGAGTAACATACACAAAGTTTAGTGGATTTCCAGGAGATGATCCAGATGCTCACGTACGCACCTTTGAAATCAGTTACGCTGTCCTCAACCATCCACCGGACCCGGCATACAAAGCATTTGTTTTTCAATCTACACTTGTGAATGAAGCAGCAAGATGGCTTACTGAATACGATATTAATCATTTCGGTACTTATGAAGCAGTACGAGACGCTTTTTTGCAGCGATTCAGGCTGAAAAAGAATCCTGCAGAGATCTTTGAGTATTTACAGAACAACAGACAGAAACCAAATCAAACTGTACAAGAGTATGCTACCCTTTTCAGAACACATTTAAGACAGTTACCCCAGGCTCATGCTAATTTACCAGACGATGTTATTACACAGTGGTTTATCAATGGCTTACTTCCTCAACTTAGGCAAATCATGATTATAAGATGTGTAGGAGCCATGACCCTCGATGCAGTGATCGCAATGACCCTTCAGCTGGAAAACAAAGTTGGTGGATTTTCAGAGGATTTGGAATGGATAAAAACAAACAAACATGTGGCTGAAGATATAACTAAGCAAGTATACTGCACCACATGCAAGAATTCAGGACATACTAGTGCCCAGTGTGCGTTAAATCAGACCTATTGCGCCATCTGTAACATTGTTGGACATACCACTGAGAATTGTGCATACAATGCCAGAAGATAAGGAACAGCAACAGTTAATGCAATTATTCAGGAACAAGTGCAGCCAGCCAATCAATATGTACCCCCACATTTGAGAAACAATCAACAACAAGGTTATCGACATTATCGAGGACAGAGGAACAACAACTATAATACACCGCGCTGGCAGAATGGACCACCACCGGAAAATCATAATTTACCACCACCACGATGTCATTTTTGTGGACAATTGGGCCATATTAGAAGATTCTGTAGAGATGCAGCGGAATATGACCAAAGGAAAAAGGAACGTCAAAACCCAATGGCCAATGTGGTAACAATCACACCTGTAGAGACGCAGGCAGCAACAGTTCAAACTCGTTCCGGTAAACAATTGCAACCAGCAGCAGAATTATTTGAACCAGGGATACGTGAACAACACAGAATGTATCATAAAGCTAGCCAGTGGACCACCGTAGAACCACCTGTTTTTCCAGAACCTACTCCAGTAATCCAGTCCCCGGATACGACACAAGCTCGTGCTGACAATACAGAAGCAGGTACATCATCTGCAATAGAATTACCATCTTCAGACCAAGCTTCATCTTCAACAGTTAAGGAAGATGCAAATCAATTGCAACCAGCATGGGATATATTGCCAAAAGCATCCATCACACTGCCTTTCGGGCAATTACTGGCATTAGTACCAGGAATACGCCAACAATTTCAACAACAGTTTACTACAAAATCTACTTGCATTCCGGCTACCGCAACAGTACAACCAGAGCCAGACTCTACGGTAGATCACTCAGTTCCTCTCATTACGGTATGGTTTCATAAACATCAAATCCCACAAGTTTTAATTGATGGGGGGTCTGGCGTGAATATTGCCACTGCGTCACTTTGTAAGAAGTTAGGATGGACTAAGATAGAACCAGTTCAATTCTTTGTTAGGATGGCTGATCAATCTAGAGTTCATCCAGTAGGACTGGTCCGAGATATACCCATAACTGTGCAAGACACAACATTCAAGATGACTTTTGTTGTTCTAGAATTGCCGGAATCCACCCTAGATTACAATCTACTTTTCGGCCGTCCTTGGTTGAAACAAGCCAAGGTAATTCAAGAATGTGGTTTGGATTGAGGAATGCACCAAGCACATTTCAAAGATGTATGCAGGAGATATTTTCTCCTTATCTCACCTCATTTATGCAAGTATACCTTGACGATTTTTCAATTTTCGGTAAGATGATCGCACATCTGGTACATTTACGATGTTGTTTTCAGAGATGTAGAGAATATAGATTGTGTTTAAACCCAAACAAATCTGTGTTTGCGGTTTCATGTGGTAAGTTACTTGGTCACATCATATCGGGACAGGGTATTCAAGTCGATCCTGATAAAATTTCAGCAGTATTAGAAGCTCCGGTGCCTAATACACCTAAGGAAGTAATGCGGTTTATGGGTCAAGTGAGATGGCATGGAAGACATTTACGGTGGCTTGCTCATGTGGCAATACCACTGAACAAATTAATTTCCAAGACTCCACGGCAATTCGAATGGACTCAGGAATGTCAGATAGCATTTGATCGACTGAAACAATTATTAACACAGGTTCCCATTTTACAGCCACCAGATTGGGATCACCCATTTCACGTATTTGTTGATGCATCTGATATAGCAATAGGAAGTGTATTGATGCAACAAACAGATAAATGGTTTAGACCAGTATACTATGCTAGCAGAAGATTAGCACCTGCAGAGAAGAACTACTCAGTAACTGAGAGGGAATGCTTAGGACTAGTGTATTCGGTAAAAAAATTCAGACATTATTTGCTGGGCCGAAAATTTACATTTCATGTCGATCACGCTGCACTTGTTTACTTGGTTCGGCAACAACATATAGGTGGCCGCCTAGCACGATGGGTCCTACTATTGCAGGAATCTGACTATGATGTCATTCATCGGCCAGGTAGTTCACATGTTTTAGCAGACTTTTTGTCACGCTTAGATTCAGGTGAACCTCCGGTTGGTATAAATGATACAACGCCAGCCATCTATACTTCAGAACCAACTACTGAGGAATTGTCAACCCAACCAGTACCAACTACGTATTATGATCAGTTATTGACCTTCCTTTTGGATGGATGTCTACCTTCTGAAGTCCCTACAGCTACATGCCGAAAAATTGCAGTTTTTAGTCGAAGATTCTGGTTAGTTGCTGGAGAACTTTATTATGCAGATCATACAGGAACCTTAATCCGATGTATCCCTACACATGAAGTAAACTCAGTCATCAATCTGGCTCACTCAAGTCCAACAGGAGGACATTTTGCAGCAGACCTTACTCACCGAAAAATTCTACAAAGTGGACTTTGGTGGCCAACTATGTACAGAGATGTATTGGAATTTATCAAAACTTGTGATAGCTGTCAAAGAACTGGACAACCACTACAACGACATTACTTTCCACTTCATCCAGTACTTCCTTTAGAACCATTTCAGAAGTGGGGTCTAGATTTTATTGGTCCAATCACACCTCCCGCGGTATTCAGTAATAACCGGTATATATTGACTTGCACAGACTACGCAACCAAGTGGACAGAAGCATGGCCTTTACGTTCGGCTACAGCAGTTGAAGTAGCAAAATGTCTATTATCAGATGTCTTTCCAAGATTTGGATTGCCACTAGAGCTTGTTTCAGATCAGGGCACCCATTTTATGAACAATTTGATGAAAGCATTAACACAGTCATTCCAGATCAGTCATAAATTCAGCTCACCATATTATCCTCGTGCAAATGGATTGGCAGAAAGTACCAACAAATCTTTGCTGAACATGCTTCAGAAATTGACTAGAGAAACACCGAAAAGATGGGATCAGTTGCTACCTGCAGTCTTATGGGCCTATCGCACAACATATAAGGTAACCACCGGCTTGACACCATTCAAATTAGCCTATGGACTAGAAGCAATAGCCCCGATGGAAGTTGTAATACCAAGTTTAAGAGTAGCAATTTCTCAGAAGCTTCTACCCGAAGAGTCATTGGTATTTCGGTTGGAAACACTTATAGAATTAGATGAGCACCGATGGCTCAGTTTCTTAACTATGAAAGAAATCCAACTAAGACAGGCCAGGACACATGACCGTAATTTAAAGACTCCAGTATTTTTGGTAGGACAGCTTGTTCTTTTTTACAATGCGAAGTCCAACAGATCAGCAGGAAAATTCAAGTTACGTTGGTTCGGTCCATTCAAGATTTCAGAACAAGTTGGTCCAGCTACTTTTCGATTGACTACATTGACTGGACAACCACTTCCAAAAGTGATAAACGGTTCTAAGCTACGGCCGTATCAAGTAACGTCACAGCTGCGATAACAAGGGTACACAGGGTACCGCAAGTTCTTAATTTTCTTTCTCTCTTTTAGTTCCTTTTTGTTTTAATTTGGTATAATCAATAAACTAAGTGTAATCGCCGTATTTTAATATCTATTTATGTCAAGCCGCCCGCTCCTTTTTCTCTCTTTGCATGCATGCATACCAGATATAGACATTACTGCCCGTTTTGTGTAATTAGTACCGTTTAAAATATTCTTTGTATAAATCTCTTATATAACTCACTTAAACTCGCCGGATAGGTAATTTAGTATCTTGCGATCACGGCTGTATTTTCTGAATACTCGTGTTTTGTGTCTTGTATCTGTGCGTAATGGAATCCCTAGCAAACTATACAGCTTTTGATGATGGTATCCCTGCTGAAGTAGAAAATTACCTGCGTGTACGAGGATTGGGTAGTTTCGTCGAGCTGCCCTGGCACTCAGTAGAAGCTCACCCCTTCTTCGCACAGATCATTTCTGCTATCGCTCGAGTATCTCCCACCGAAAAACAATGGGTTTTCCTCTCCTTACCTTCTAGAACTGTAATCACATTCCAAGCTTTTGCTCAAGTATACCATTTGACTCCACAAGGCCGCGAGAATCTCCCCATGATTTCTGTAATCCGAATGGCAGAATTGTTCCCTCGTTATTCATCTGATGAATACGCCATTCTCTGCCGACCAGAACCCGAAAGAACTGCATTACAATTCCTAGTTGCTATACTCAATTTCCAGAAACGAACTTATGGTATCTCTCGACCATTTTATTCTGCCATCGATATAGTTGCCCGAGAACCTGTTAACTTCGCGTCGTTTTTCTTTCAACGTATTCATAAGGAGTGCGTCTCAATCATGAAGCAAGTTAACAAAGGAAAAACTCTGAGGTCTCGACTTCCGCACATTCTGTCATTTCTGTTTCCAACTATAATGCAAGCACAACCACCACCAAGAGGACCAGTACTGCAGATTGAAGAATCAGCGCAACCTTTAGATGAAGACGAAGAAGATGAAGAAGAGATTAATCAGTTATTCAGAAGTAAACGAATCAGAATCAGTTCTTCTGAAAGTAACATTGCAGGTTCAGTCGGACAAGACGAAGAAGTACAACAGAAGGTCGATCAGCATCCAGGTGAAGCAATACAAAAGGAAGCCAAACAACAGCAAGAAGTACAACACGACACAGAACAACAACACGAAAATAAAGAAGGGAAAGCCAGTAAACAAGACAAAGCAGTAGAGAATGAAGCTGATCAACAAGACAAGGAAGTAGAAACAGAGACCAAGCATCAAGATGAAGAGAGGTTCATGATACAAATACGTCTATGCATCAGGAATCATCAGCGTATTCATTAGCGTCTGAGCACCAACAAACGCAGAAGCAAATTGAAACTGAAGCAATTTCAACTGATAAAGTCTGTCAGCAGCAGCATCAAGAGAACCAACAAATCCATGAACAACAACCTACTAATGATGCACTGGATAAGCTCCTGAAGGCAGCAGAAACAACAGTTGCCGGCACCGCAGCGAATGTACAACAGGATACAAATAAGGTAACAAGCTCTAACACAGCTCGTCCCATTTTACCACCGGAAAATGAAGTACATCCCATCCAAGACCACCCCAACGATTCATCATCATCTTCCCCTAACTACTCGCCACCGAATTCTCAACAATTACTCACCGATACGTTTGCCCAACCACGACAATTTCTGCAAACACAATCTGTTCAGGTATTTTCTGAATTAGCATCGATCGGACAATTTCTTATTAATCTCTCCCAGCAATTACCTGCTCAGATAAGAGCTGATACAGACAATATCTACAAAAAGTTGCAGCATAAAGTAGAGTTACTGGAAGCCGATATTACTCCTCTTCAAGAAGAATTATACATAGTAAAGGCAGAAAATCAGGCCCTACACGAACAGGTGAAACAGCTGCAAGAACGACTCAGTGACCAAGAAGACATAACAAAACAACGGGATGAAGCTCTGAAAACAATGAACAATCAAAAAGAATTGTTGATAGTAGCCGATGCAGAAATCAATAAGTTAACACAGAACTTCAAAGATGCAGAAGATGTTAGAGTAGCATTAGGTAACTTACTGGAAGAAACTAGATTACAGCTGGCCCAAAAAGATCAACAAAACCAAAAACAGCAAAGAGAACTGAAGCAAAAAGAATTCGAGTTGAATACTACAAAAGACAGTTTATCAACAGTTAACGACATACTGCATAAGTATCTCGTTGAAGAGCCTTAGAAACAAAAAAGATTAGCAGATACGAAAAGGGCAAGAGATGCATATCATAAAACGATCCAGTTCCTCAACCAACAGTTAGAAAGGCTCGACAATCAAGTATGCAACCAAAATGATTACATCCATCGAATGCAGCAACAAGTAACAGACATGAGGACAGCCAGAGATGCAGCATTGGCCAATGAATTTTATTTACAGGAAGCATTCTTACAAACCGAGACTGAAAATTTACTTTCGGAAGCTATTATGCTCAGTTCGGTGCGTACAGATGCCCAATTATTAGAACCCGACACCCTGAAAAATGTATTAGGAACTCTTAAGAAAAAGATTGCCCGTATCTTTCGATCAGCTAGAAGTATGTATTTAGAAGGTCTCACAGCAGAACTGTAAAATTCGGTCCTACAAATCCTATGTTGTACTGATGATTTTTATTAAAAGTCACAATTTTTTGGTACATAATACTCTTCGCACATGTAAAAGACGTTCCAAGTCCAGCATCGATCTACAGGATAAAATACAGAATGATGATTTTTGATGCTACAATTTCGGTAAGAAGTATGAAGTGTCATGTCCGCATGAAATATCATTATTCCAGCAAACGGCAGTTCAACTTCTAGTGCTTATAAAATGAAGCATAGTATTTTTCTGTATAATATTCTGCGAGCTCTCGTACTAATTAACAAAACTTCTAGCATATTATTTTCGGCGAGTCTTACAACTATGTCTGAATCGGATATACTAAGATGGCGACTCAGGAAGCGCGCAATTGCACAGAACCGTGTTGTGACTACAACAGATACTACCTTACAGGATGATAAAGATGACTCAAGAACTTCGACAACATCACCGGGTCAGCATAACAACATATTATTTTCCACAGAATTCAAAATAGAGCTTGACATCCATTCTAGGAGAAATGAGAACTGGTTACGGAGGATCGGACTCCTCCAGTTTGCTAAGTTACCCTGGGAACAGTGGACAGGTAATGAAGATGCAGAGAATCAGTTACACAGCATGCGACAAACAAAAGGTCTCCTTATAAATTAGGTACAATTTTCACCACAATTAGTTTCGTCAGTATTTCAATTACCGTTGTATGAAGAGGCAAACTTTCCCAAATGTTCTTATAACGACCTGCGAAAAGAATTTGGTAAGGGCGAAGGTCGCAGACGCTATTTTATGATGAAGAATGCCACATATACTCGCCGTGAACAATTTAAATGGTACTTAGAAAGGCTCTGCTTTATAGTCAGATTTGATCTTATGTCTAGAGAAAATTTTTCGCCTCTAGTACAAGCGGAGACGGGAGGAAAAGTGAGCTGGGCTCACTGGTTGTACAATCATTTACACAAACAGTTTTTTGTTGGGGACAAACGCAGGTCCCAAAAATACACTCGTTTACCAGTGTATTTAGCTGCTATTTTTCAATTCATACAAGTTAGAAGACCAAATGTTGAAAAACACGGTATGCTCAGCTCAGAGCATAACTACACAAATGAACAAGATGAACCCGATACACTGTTAGACTCCTCTGAGGATGTATGCCCCACACACGGCACTGAACAGGCAAGGGTGTTTGGAACACCTTTTTCGTTGATAACAAAAAGAAAGTTACAGCAGTCACCCCAACCAGTAAATTCGAAGAAGTCGAATACTAATGATTCTATTGCCGGAACCGGAAATCAGGTATATAGCATGCAGAAAAAATTACAGGAAGTCTCAGATTTTTTAATACAACAAGAACAGAAGCTACAACTGGGAAAAGATCAGGCATTGGCCAATATGAACCATTTTAATTCTTTGTTAACATCAAATCAACAATTGCAAAACGCACTGAAAGATAAAACAGAACTGCTGAGAGAAGTACAGAATGAACATAATCAACTGATAGTTACATTAGTTAATATTACCAAATCTATTAAGGAATTCCAACAGTACCAGGAAGCGGTGCAGAAACAGATACATGATGAAATGACCAATTTTTCGGCAATGAATGCCACTCTACAAAACGAAATTGAAGTCTTACGATCCAGAATACAGGTCTTGCAAGATTTAGAAAAACAGGTCTTAACTGGCGAAGGAATTAATCTGGATGCCACTTTGATGACAAAAATCGATATCGAAGCATTAAAACAAAAGTTGAGCACCCATGAACATAACAGTTGGAAGCTTTTTCGTCGCAGATGGTTGGCCATTACAATTCCAAAAATGGACAACATACGCTCAGGTTTTATCTCCCAACACGACCATGATTTGGTAGATATAATTAACCAACAGAAGCAACAGTTGGAACAACAAAAACAGAAAATAAATCAATTACAGAAAGAAATTCGGCAACAAAAATCTGGAACAGGTAGTCCCAAAAAACAAACGCCCTCGATTGCAGATACTGATATCTTTGATAAGATTCAGGTCGATCTTGCGGGTTCGAGTCCACCGTGCGTGCCAGTGTTACAAGGCCGACGGAGCGAGACAACCGCAACCACAGAAAAAGGACAAACAAGAATTTTGGCTGAAATGACGGAGATGCAGGAAATTATGCAAGAGTCGGTAAATGAAGGATGCGAAAGCAATAAAAAGTAGGATGAAGAGACAGAGAGAGAGAGAATGTTCGCCGCTCCGCTGGGCTGGTGGGAGCAGAGATTACTGTGTGAGACAGAGAGAGAGAGAACGTTTTGGATTGCTAGTTACCAGGAATTTACTCGAGAGAAACAGAGAGTTAGAGACGTCAAGAGAAAGCAAGAGTTCAACTGTTGTTTATGTCACGATTGTTATTTTGTACGTGCATAGCATTAAGTACTTCTTGAGAAGAAAGATTAATCGATAACTGCAAGAAACTGCGATACTATTCTCTGTAGTAGTGAATCTGATTAATATATTGGGATATACCTCTTTTTGAGTACTCTGAATTAAGTGTTACAGTAGATGACGTTCAGTATACTGTTATATCATTTTTTCGACGGTATGTATGCGCACTGTTGATAATAATTTTCTGGTATACACCATTGCTATAACGGATTGTGTGATTGAAGATGAATATGACAGCTTGGAAAGTGTAGTATCGTGAACCATTGAGTAATCTGTTGTGGTGTTGCAGTTCTGTGTACGACGTTTTATTCTGTTATAATCAGAATATAGAATAAGAAACGGTATATTCTGTTTACCTTTGTTGAGAGGACGAGGAAGATAACCACAACTTTGATGTTAGAACTTTTAAATAGTAAGAACGATAGTATGGCAATGAACTGACACACTTGATCCGTGTTAAGAACGATTTTACTGTTGTGAATTGTCCGCAAATCTATTTTGGATATTGATGAAGGATTAGATAAGATGTGGAATGATTAGATGGGAAAATAGTACAGGGCCTCTATCTAATAGACCCCTACCACTCCCAAGAACCCGAGGACCCGATAATACTCTTCCGAAAGTTGGATAGAAAGTATTATCGTTTAACAAAATGCATCCACATGCACATGCATCCACATGCATATGCATCCACATGCACATGCATCCACATGCACATGCATCCACATGCACATGCATCCACATGCATATGCATCCACATGCACATGCATCCACATGCACATGCATCCACATGCACATGCATCCACATGCACATGCACATGCACATGCACATGCATCCTCATAAATATACACATCCATATACTCACATACACATAGACATGCATATATACACATACACATACACATACACATACACATACACATACACATACACATACACATACACATACACATACACATACACATACACATACACATACACATACACATACACATACACATACACATACACATACACATACACATACACATACACATACACATACACATACACATACACATACACATACACATACACATACACATACACATACACATACACATACACATACACATACACATACACATACACATACACATACACATAACATACACATACACATACACATACACATACACATACACATACACATACACATACACATACACATACACATACACATACACATACACATACACATACACATACACATACACATACACATACACATACACATACACATACACATACACATACACATACACATACACATACACATACACATACACATACACATACACATACACATACACATACACATACACATACACATACACATACACATACACATACACATACACATACACATACACATACACATACACATACACATACACATACACATACACATACACATACACATACACATACACATACACATACACATACACATACACATACACATACACATACACATACACATACACATACACATACACATACACATACACATACACATACACATACACATACACATACACATACACATACACATACACATACACATACACATACACATACACATACACATACACATACACATACACATACACATACACATACACATACACATACACATACACATACACATACACATACACATACACATACACATACACATACACATACACATACACATACACATACACATACACATACACATACACATACACATACACATACACATACACATACACATACACATACACATACACATACACATACACATACACATACACATACACATACACATACACATACACATACACATACACATACACATACACATACACATACACATACACATACACATACACATACACATACACATACACATACACATACACATACACATACACATACACATACACATACACATACACATACACATGCACATACACACACACAGACACATACACATACACACACACAGACACATACACATACACATACACATACACATACACATACACATACACATACACATACACATACACATACACATACACATACACATACACATACACATACACATACACATACACATACACATACACATACACATACACATACACATACACATACACATACACATACACATACACATACACATACACATACACATACACATACACATACACTTACACATACACATACACTTACACATACACTTACACATACACATACACTTACACATACACTACACTTACACATACACATACACTTACACTTACACATACACTTACACATACACATACACATACACATACACATACACATACACATACACATACACATACACATACACATACACATACTGTAGCTCAGTGATGAGTAGCACCTCCTTTAATGTCAATCCGGGAAGACGTGAGGATGGTATGAAGACCTCGAGCAAGTGGCGGCACAAGTGCGTGAGTGAGAAGCACACAAGCATGCACACACATACACACACACGCGCACACACGGCAAGACAAAGAGAGAGAATCAATGGAGTTCTTTAGATTACTTTCAAAAGCTCTTACAAGTTCGTTTCAATTACAATCTAACCTCAAAAATGAGCTCTCTAGCTCTTTTTATAGTTTTTGACTAGCTTTTGGCCCTGTCCAGACCTAGTGTCCGGCCTAGTTAAAAATTAGGTTCCAGGGCTTATTTGAGGGCTCAAACGAAGTCTAAAAATTATGAAATTTGGTACGATGGTACTTCTAATACTCCTCAAGCTCGAGGACTCCTCGGCTTGCACAAAATGGAGTCTAATCTACCAAAAACGGGATTTACAATGTTTGTGTAGTGATTAAAATCACTTGGGTTGTACATAATCTATGGGAAAAAATGATCTGGCCTTGTTGCCGTATTGTGCATGACTCCTTTATTGCTTTGTATGCCAACACTCCCCCCTTCCTAGCGTCTGTCGCCCCTGACAGACCTTTGTTCCCTCGGGTGGTCGATGTAATATTGGATGACATTGGTGGCCAGTTCATGTTCTCCTATCCTTAAGCCTCTTGCTAGATCGGCTTCCAATGCCTCCCAATTTATTGCACCGGGGGTCTCTGGTTGCGGGGTGGTGTAGTACTCTGAATACATTGCTTGTTCACAAGCAAACAGTTGAAGCAGATGTGTCGGCTTTGGCGCGAAAATCTCCGAGTGGTACTCCCAGAACCCTGATCTGAACATTTCTTCGAAGGTCTGTTTGTAGCAGGCGGGGAGGTATTTGATGCGTGCATGCCAAGCGTAAGCCACACGGATACTGGGGGTGGTGCTCATGTCATACACCAAGTCGTAATTTCCATTGCTAAACCCCGGAAGGCGTACCTGTGGTGCGGCTGCATTTCTAAAGGTCTTCAGCACTACTTGCATCATATCTAAGATTTTTAGCATCATTTGCGCTGCTACATCTGGCATGGGCTTCAAGCGCGGCATCCAGTGGCGGATGGTCCCCATCATATATGCTACCGATGGTGGTCCTTGTGGTGGCGCTATGTACGGGTAGTTCAGCCATTCCTTGCATTGAGCATTGTTCTGTACCTTGATATTAAATGCCTTCCACGACCTGCGGCGGGGGACTGGACCGTAGCATGGGTTGTACAGGAGGTGCAACGGCGCGTTGTTCCATGTGCGTAGCATTTCTGGATAAGTCTCTAAAAGTTTCTGCCGCCATGTTGGTTGACGAATCTTGCCTTTTCGCACCTCTGGAGGAAGGTCTTCGGGTTGAAATTGGGTCGCAAAAGTAGGAATCTGACCCGTGACTCTTTGTATTTCTGCATTATAATCAGCCAAGATAATATAATATGGCCTGTACTGGAGTTCCGATGAGAGAATCAGGCGTCTCGATGACAAGTTCTTGAAGTAATCTGATTGTAAAACAGTCTCCTCTATGACCCTCATAGCCTGATTTTGCACTACGGTGCGCTCTTCATGCGAGGTCCCTATTTCCTCCACTTGTCGTAACCATGGCGGCCGTGGTGCCTCGAACGTGTCCTGCGCTTCTTCTGTTTGTTGGCCTCCTGGGAATGGTTGCGGATCATATTCTTCATCAAACGTTTGTTCCACAGGAATTTGCACAACTTCTTCGTCCGTGGGAGCCTCCGGAGGGGAAGATGGCCTCTCATATTGTAGTAGGCGTGTTTGCAATTCAGTTACCTGTTGCTGGAGATCTTTTATGGCCTCTGCGTCGGAGGGAAGCGAAGCTGCAGAGGGGGTGGTTGGAGGGGCAGCTGTTGGGCCTTGTTGGTGTTCCTGCTTCAGTTGTCCTAGCTCCTCCGATAGCTTATCATGTGCTTCGAGTAGCATGGCATAATCTTCCAATATAATCTTGATGTTATCGGGGGTCACTGCTTGAAACTTGGATGGGCTGATGGGTGCCCCCGGTGTGCTCTCAATAGCTGCTTCCAGGTTCTCTTGATTTTGTAATTGCAGGCGTCTATTCTCTTCCTGCGCAGCCGCAAGATGGCGTTTAAGTAGCGCCATATTGCGCTGAAGTTTTGAGTTGCGTTCCAGTTGTGTCCGTAGGTGACCTTCTACCACCTGCACTGCTTCCTGATCTACGTTCTGTAGCTGTACTTCCAATATATTGTGGGCTTCTTGTAGGGTGTGGAACTGTGTGTGGAGGCGAGTGTTCTCCTCCTCTAGTACCGCAAGGCGGAGCTGTAGTGTCGCTGAGTGCTCTTGCAGGCGTGCGTTTTGTTGCTGAAGCTGAATGTAATCTGTTCTTAAATTTGATATACAAGCCAACATGGTGTCCAATGCATTACCTATAGATGAGTGGGGGGTGTTTACCGTGGAAGATGCATGGGAAGGGAATTGGGGAAGGGAGACAGTGAATGATGTGTCTACGAAAGTTGTGTGTGTGGGTGTAATTGGTGGAGGGGGAATGGGAGGAGGTGAACCCGTGGGTGGAGGTGCCGTGGGTGGTGAAATGTCCATTCCTTCAGGAGTGGGTGTTAGTGTGGGACCTGCCATATACACTGGTATGGTAGGTGGTGTGTGTGTGGAAGTGGTGAATAGATGTGAAGTGGGGTGAGGAGCTGAAAAGACAGGGAATGGTTGAGGGCCTGGTTGAAAAGCCCTAGCAAAGATGTCCTGGAGGGATTGTAGAAATGGAGAGAGGGATATCGGGGGTTGGGGTCGTAAAGTTGAGGAGGGCTGAAAGGGTTGCGTGGTAGCAGGGAAGCCCATGAATGTGGATCTAGGGTCAGGATGACCCGTGGCTGAGGGCGTTGGGGATGGTTGCCCTAGGGCAGGGTCTAGGAGGGGTTCGGCGGATTGTGTAGTGTTGGGGTTGCCTTCGAAGATAGGATTATCAGTGGTAGAGAATAGGGTGGCACTGGAGATCGGAGTACGGAAGATGAAGGTGGGGTCGGTGGGTTGATTAGTCGATGTGGTTTCTACTGTTTCTCCTCTAGGAGGTGATGGCGGGGGAGTAGGTGGTAGTGGTTCGGTGGACTCCTCATGGGTGGCTGGGTGCTGTTGGCTAGCTGTCTGGGAGGTTGTTCTGATAGTTTCAGGTGTAGTAGTCGGCTCTTCTGCAACTGTAACGGGAATTTGTATATTTTTACCTGGGCGAGGTCGTGTCTGGAACCTTCGTGGGTCATATTGAACTGAAGGCCTCTGAATGGCAGTGCGCACAGCTTCTACAACTCCATATGTTTCTGCCATCAATAAGAGACCTTCCCTGTACTCTGAGTCAACTCCCGCTTCTTCCAACAACTGAGTCATAAGTACTCTGCTGCTCTGTTCAGTGAGTAACTGCTGCGATCGCACTCTTTCCATAATCTGATACAGCCTTCGGAGTTCTGCTGTATATGATGGGGCTTCAGTGGTCTCTTCTTCATATGCTTCTTCTTCTTCCGGTTGTCCGTGTTGTTGACTTTGCTGAGCGTCACTCCAATGGACATGTCTACCGTCTGTAGACTTTCGTCTTCTTCGTGAGGATGTGCCCTGCTCCTCTGCCTCTGAATAAAACTCCACATCAGAGAATTGTGTGCTTTGTAGGAATGCTTCAAAATCCTGGGGGTCCAGTCCTTCAGCCTCTCCAGTGGCAGCAAATTCGAATTCAGGTGTAACAGGAGGAGCCGATGGGGTAGGTTGCGCCGTAGTGTCAGATTCCGACCTGGGTATCCTAATGGTGAAGGGGGGTACAGTGCCCTCTCTTAATGGTGATGCCTCAGGAGTAGTCAGGACTTCCCTTGTTTGGACACAAGGGATCGCGCCCCTCATGCGCTTGGACTGATGTGTGGATGTCTTGAGCCTTTTAAACATTTGTAATTGTGCACAAGTTAAGGCACGCTCAATGGGGACATCATATGCCAAGCATCGATAAATGATGCGTGTGAGTGCGCAGCATCCGTTCACCACTAATTTCCTAGATGCCCGTTTGTTTGCTTCATACAACTGATCTATAATCCACACTGGTAGCTTAATAGGTAACGCACCTGCTGCCGCCAAGTAGAGAGCAAACCAGATCTTCTTGTGTGGTTGCGTGAATCGGTCTTGACCGGGGAAGGCGAAGTGTTGCATGCACATTCGGAGAGGGATGGACACATTTGGGGTGAGTGCTGCCATGTCTTTCAGCTTCACTACTTTCCTGTCCTTCATGTTGGTGGGAACGAGAGCATCCTTTTCTGAGGGTACATGCGTGCCATGCATATTTAAAGCATCACTTACCAACTCCACAGTAAGCTCAAACCTCTTCAACTCGTTGTTGCCCAGCAATGAAGGGAGAACAAATGATCCGGGTTGGTCCTTATCTTCATTAGCTTGTAATGTGGAGACCAAATAGTAACATCGGAGGAGATCGGGTTTAGGTAGTGGGGCTTCAAAATATTCCGCCAATCCTGCTCGTTGCCATATGATCTGTAGATCTTCTGTGTTCTGTAAAGTCTCGAACTCTTTGGAGAAAAATTGGAATCGCACCCATGATCTGTCATACTCGCATTTAGACTCCCAGATATACTTGGCCTCTCCTAATGGACCGGGCATGCCATTGAACCAATGAGAGTTGGCATGGACTCTTTCCGTGATTCCTGTAGGTGGGTCTGGCACCGGGAGTTGCTGAAGGTGTTGCATCTCCACTGGTCGTTCAGTCGGGGGCACGTCCACAGGTAGGCTATCCACATCAATTCCTGCAGTAAGTATCCCTACTTGTGAGCCCGAACCTGTCGCTTCTGCCATTTTACTGCTTGCCTTCTGATTCTGTGAGAATATAGAAGCATGTGTTAACATCGTAATGGACAGACTAAATCCGTTGCTGTCCCCGTTACAACATTAACATGAGGTATATGGTGAGTTAGTGGTTAGTAAGTGCACGAAGACAGTGAGTGTAGTTAACGTTTGTGTATTCCTAGGAGACTAATGCCGTTAGTAAGTGGGGTGAATTTACAAATCGGGGTCGGGGGGTTTATCACAGATCTTAGACTGCCAAATGCAGTGGATGGGCTTTGCTTTCGGTTTCGTAGAGACTCCAGAGAGCTGTGTCGGTGTCGCTGTTTGGGAGTGGGGCCTTTTAGGGACCCACTTATAAGTGATTACATGCATGCTCCTGGGTCTTGGTGTGTTCCTAAGTGTTGAGCACGAGGGAATTCTGGTGGTACTCGTAGATGGGTTATGCTGCATAGGTTGCGGCCTTGGCATAACTACTTGTGCCCGCAAGCAAGCCTTAGGCACCCAAATTTGTCTAGATTGTGGGCTTGCCTTCATCGACTTCTTGGGCACCCAAATAGATTTTACTTTAGCAGAAGAATTTCTGAAAGACTTCTTATTAGCGTCGTGTTGTTGGCTACTAATAAGAGGCTTCGCCCGTGTGGTTGACGGTGGTGCAACCGGTCGTTCGCCTTTCCGCACCCACACCTGGTTGAGTTTCTGGGGCATTCTGCTGCGCAGGTACTTTTGATCTCGGACATAGGTAGTACTATGCCTCTTCTGCTTGTAATCCGCCTTTGGTTGCTGCCTCCTTCTGACCTTTGGAAAAGAAGGGAGTTCCGTTGCATCCCTGACTCCTTTTTTGCAAATGTCATTCCTCTGCAACACAGGGTTTTGAACAAGAACAGCATGGTCATCTTCATGTGTACCCCTGGAAGGACCAGGAGTCTGTGCCTTTCCTAGTTCCTTGAGTGCTCCATTGTCTAATTCTACTGTAACTCGACTATGATTGACCCAAACCTGGAGAAGTCCACTTCTTAGGTTTAGATTGACTGCTTGGTCATAGATCCAATCCTGACCCAAGACAAGAGGTTCAGTGAGATCCTCATCTTGACAGACCAGTACTTTAACTGTCATTGCCTCATCATGAATGTAAAGGGGAAGTTCCGCCTCGCCCATGCAAGGGGTTTCCACTCCTCCCAATCCTATAAGATATGCTTCCACAGGATTGACAGTCAATTGTAATTCTTGGCAGTAAGACAATTTAACAGCACTAGTGGCTGCACCTGAGTCAATCAAGGCTCTTACGGTCCTTGCACTCTTTCCTTGTCCTATATCTAAGGTTATGAAAGGACGTCTATCCATTATCCTATGCGAGCTTGTTCCTGCAACTTCACACATGGCTATGGGAAATCCTTGGTCCGCAGAGTCATTCGCTCCAGGCTGATCTCTACCTTGCCTTCGTAATTTCATCCTTCTGATGCGTTCTAAAGCCTCTGCTTGAGCTTCTTCTCTAATTCTCTTTTCTTCCTCTTTGCGTTTCTTAGCAGTGTTGAGTCGGCTAAGCATTTCCTCCGTGAGGGGTTCCTGATACAACTTGACTCTGCAACCGCTAATATAATTTGGGAGAACATCACCCTCTAATGTGGCCAATTGCACTGCTCCACTTGTGGAGATCCTATTGATGATCATAGGTCCGTAGCCTCTCTTTTCTAGCTTCCTCGCGTGTTGTTTTAGTGTATAGACTAAGACTAGATCTCCTGCTTTCAAGCCTTTATCCTTCACGTGGGCATCAAAGTATGCCTTCTGTCTCTTCTTGGCTGCATATATCCCTGCAGCGGCTCTCAGTCTTGTTTCTCCTAATCGTTCAAGGTCAAAGATCCTAGAGGAGAGCTCATGACCTGTCCATTCGTGCTCTCGTGCTACTCTCAATGTAGGGATCAAGAAGTCCAAGGGTAACACAGCGTTTTGACCGAATACCATCTGAAAGGGAGTGGCTTGGAGTACCGTTTTGTAGGCCACTCGGTATGCCCAAACAGCATGGTGTAGCTGTTTGTCCCAATCAGAGCGTTTAGTGTTCACTAATTTCGTCAGTACATTGCATAAAATCTTATTAGTGCTCTCAGCTTGTCCATTAGCTTGAGGATGATAGGGGGCAGACTTCTTGTGTATTACCAAGAATTCTTGGAGTAGATTTTCAATCACTTCGTTCAAGAAATGAGTGCCTCTATCACTTACAAGCTCTATGGGTAGCCCATATCTTGTGAATACATTCTCAAACAAGAATTTGGCAGTTGTTTGAGCATCGTTCTTGGTTGTAGCCTTTACCTCTACCCATTTGGTGAGATAATCTGTTGCCACAATGATGTATTCCACATGAGAACCCTTAGCTGGGGGATTAATAGGACCTACGAAGTCTATTCCCCACTTAGAGAATGCACGTCCACCCATCATAGGTTTCAGTGGCATCTCATCTTTGCGTATAGGATACTGAGTCCTTTGACAGACATCACACCGTTTCACATAGGTATGTGCATCCATGTGAAGGGTAGGCCACCAGAAGCCCGCAAATAGTATCGCCTTGATTACCCGATCTGGTCCAAAGTGTCCTCCTGCTACACCTTGGTGAGCAGTTTCCAAGATCTTAAGATATTCACTCTCATGGATACACAGTCTCAGGTAACCATCCTTACCGCGTTTGTATAGATTATCACCAATGAGTGAGTAATCCAAGGCTTCTTGTTCTAAACTCCTTTTCCTAGCCAGAGTCATGTCTGGAGGGAATGTGTTTGTCCTCAGGAATGATACTAGTGGTTCGCTCCAATCTGGCACAATGGATACTTGATAAAGAGTGGCATGTTCCACTGGTGGTTTAGTGCAACAGATTGGGCATGCTTTGCACAACTTTTGGACATCCGCTTCCATAGTTGGCCAGTGCACTCCGAATCTCTTTAGAGTTTGCAACGTTCGTTGCTTCGAATGGTGTTGCTCTAACGCGCCTACATGTGCTAATTGCAACCATTTAGCGTACTCATCCTCTTCTACGCAACAAGCCAAGATCCCTTGATCTGTGTGCTTGTACATGCTGCCTGCCATGATATGGTACTTTTGGGCTTTTACGATCTCTCTATTCCGTGTGTTCACCACTGGATGATTAGGCCCGTATGTCAATACTGGTACTATTGGCTTGGCCCACTGCGGCACCACTTCCAAATTAAACAAGTAAGCATCAGGAAGGTCATCTGACACTCCTTGTGGGGCTTCTCCCGATGTGAGCCTAGAGAGATGATCTGCTCTCAAGTGGGTTCTACCTTTTCTTACCACAACCTCAAAATCATATTCCATTAGCAGGAGAAACCATCTTACTAATCTTCCCGTATTGCATGGTTTGTTTACTAAGTACAACAATGCCTGATGGTCTGTAAAAAATTTAAACTTATTTGCAAGCAAATAATGTCTAAACTTTTTAACTGCATATACCATGCCTAATCCTTCTCGTTCAGTAGTGGTATAATTTCGTTCAGCCGCATTCAATTGTCTACTGGCATAGGCAATTGGAAGATCCATATTACCTTCACCAGTAGGTTGTGCGAGCACACATCCAATAGCATAATTGGACGCATCCACGTGAACATGGAATGGCTTATTCCAATCTGGTGTGGTCAAGATTGGTGCTGAACACAATCTTCGTTTAAGCTCTTGGAAGGAATTCTCACATTCATCCGTCCACTCAAAGTTTGTCAGAAGTCCGTACATGGGTTTTGCAATGACAGCGTACATGTGTATAAATCGTCGATAATAACCACAATGCCCCATGAAAGCTTGTACTTCCTTGACATTCTTTGGCCTAGGTAGCTCTGCTATGGCTCTCACTTTCTCCTCGTCAGTAGATATGCCATTCTTTGACACTATGTGTCCTAGAATCTTGCCTTGCCTGACCATAAAAACGCACTTTTCTGGGTTTAGGCAGACTTGATATTCTCTACATTTGTCAAAGATTTGTCTGAGTTCAGGAATATGAGTTTGCCTAACGTTGGAATGAGCACAAAGATCATCAACATAGACTTCTAAACTCTTCCTTAGGAACTCCTTAAACACATGGCACATCAGTCTTTGGAAGGTAGCTGGTGCGTTGGTAAGCCCAAATGGCATTACTCTAAAAGCAAAAATGCCCCATTCTGTGGCAAAGGCTGTCTTATGCTGATCCTCTGGAGCTATGGCTACTTGATTGTAGCCCGAAAATCCATCAAGGAAGCTGTACACTTCCTTGCCTGCCACTCTTTCTAAGAGATGTTCTGTGATGGGAAGCGGATAATTATCTCGAATCGTGGCGGCATTAACCTTTTTCAAGTTAATGCACACACGCAGTTTGCCATTCTTCTTGGGCACCACTACGATGGGGGATACCCATTCAGTGTGCTCAATTTCATAGATAAATCCAGCTTCGACCAGTCTATCTATCGCTTCCTTGATCTTAGCAGCGTAATTATCGTTATATGTATAAGGCTTTTGCTTAGAGGGTTTGGCGTCTGAGGTCATGGGAATAGTGTGTGAGCATATGTCCGGGTCAACCCCTTTCAAATCCTTGTAACTCCAAGCGAATACATCTCTGTATTCTCTTAGCAAGGCAATCAATTCGTACTCTTCTCCTTCTGTCAGGTCATGGCCTATATACGTGCATCTCTCCTCTCCTTCTTCTATGGCCACTACTATTTTCTTGGTGGTTTCTTTGTTATCATAGGCCTCTCCTGATTGTGCTTCTCGTTTAGGCATTCTTATCATGACTCTCCTGTCGTCTATCTCGTACTTCTTAAAATTTTCTGGGACCTCAAACAAAGATTCTTCCTCTTCTGGTAAGGCTTCTCTCTTCTTTCGTTTCTTCCCTTCTTCCTTAGGGGTCATATGCGTTGCTAATCTTACATCATTTGTAACCTCTCCATGCCTCTGGGGTTGAAATTCTACTGCATGGAAGTATTCTTCATCTGATGCAAATGGTGGGTCCATAATGATTGACTCTAGATCGGAGTCACTTGCATCCTCAAATGCAACAGGGCTAGGTTCGCATTCTTCTAAAACTGCCTCTCCCATGATCGGCTCTATGGAGAAGACTGAAATATCATAACCATCCTCATCACAGTGAGGTGTCCATTGTTCTTCATTGATGGCTACGTCCATTGTTGCTAAAATTTCTGCCCAGCCATGGGGTTCAAATTCCTCGTCTGGAAAAACTACAGGTGCATAGGCTGGGTCTTGAATGGGTCTATGGGTTTCATTTGCACCTATTTCTCTGGCCTTCTCTCTCTTCTCTTCCTCCACTGCTACTTTGCACATCCATAAGTGAGTGTCTTCGTGCATCCATGAGGATCCAGACCCTATGGAATGCACCGATTCCGTATCATCTTTGGCTCTATGGATGGGATTCCACTGGATAGGAGGGACATCTCTATGAGAATAATCCTTGAGATTGACTTTGGTTGTAACACCTAAGTGCTGCAGGTACAAGGAATTGGTCCCCCAATCCTGTACCACTTGCAACTGTCGCATGAATGGTCTCCCTAAAATCATTTCATAGGCATGATTTTTGCTGAAATCACATATGGCAAAGGTATGTTCAAACTCGACACCACAAGTGGTGAGAGTTATTCCTTCTAGCAATCCTAGGGGTCTCTCTATGTGGCCATCGGCCATCTGCAATTTCATTCTCGTCGGCCTGAGTGCTGGCTTGCCCCAACGCTTCCATAAGGAGGTGGTGGCAATTGCAACTCCTGCACCTGAGTCCAAAATTGCCTTCGTGGTGTAGTCCTGATAGGTGATGGGAAGGTAGGTGTTCCCTTCTTCACCTTCACACATATCTCCTATCTTATCCAAGGGAATTTCCGGTACTGTCCTATGGGATCCTACCCGGGAACGTGGTTTTGCTATCTCTGGTGCTTGTTTGGCTACATGTTTCCATAATTCAGGTCTAACCTTGAGTAGCTCTTCTAACTTGAGATTACACTGCACAGTAGTGTTCTTCACTACCTCTTTGTTCCTAGGAATGACTGAGTCGTCGTTCCTTACCATGACTGTGGGTGCTCTCATACATGTGGACTTTGCTTCCCATGGGCCTGTGAAGTGGGGTAGCTCTTGTATGGAATTAGACTCAAAGTCTAATCTCTCGTGAGACTGAACACTCTCATGCTCCCCGTAAATAGATGGAATGTCTTGTGGGAATTGGTCGTGTGCATCGTCCACAAGTTCAAAAGGAGGGGCGACCTCGCTTTCGTTATCCCATTTGTCTTCTTGAATCTCTCGTAGGAAGTCTGGTGCAAACCGATTCATAGAAGAAGAAGTGTCTGGCTCCGTAGAATTAGGCGCATAAGCAACCTGGGAAGGAGGACTTATTCTATCGTTGATTCTCTCCTCGTTCTCGCAAATGGCTGGAGCACAAGCTTCTTGGGGAGGATTACTTATTCTATTACTTTTCCGAACAGGCTCACACATCCCCTGAGAAGGAATGGAGGCAACCTGTGGAGGTACTTGAGCTTTCGAGGGAGGCTCATCTGCCTTTTGGGGGGGAAGATAAGCTTCTTGAGGAGGCCCACGGGCTTCCTGAAGAGGCTGGCTCACCCGTTCTCTTGCCCTTTCCTTTCTTTGAGGGGTAGGTTCCTTTTCTGGCTGTGCTATTGGCCTCTCTATTCTTTCTAAGGAGGGGAAGTTGTCCGGTTTAGGGGCCTTGGCCACATACACTTCTGATTGAGAATGATTCCTGTTTTTGCTTGCTTTTTCTTGGTCTTGATTTTTTTCTTCCTTGTCAGATCTTGCAATTATCCTCTCTAACTTCTCTAGGAATCCATCCAAGTGTAATTGCGTTTTGGCTGAGCCTGAGTAGTTGAAAAGGCGACTGGCTTCAAACATAGTCTGAGCCAATGCGACCATTTTCGCGCATAGTTTTGTTCTTTCTATCTCTAGGTCAGCTCTAGGATAGCACTTGTCATGATCCGTGACGTTTGGCCCTTCTTGGATTCTGGCCTGATATGCCTTAAGCATCATTTCTATGTCTTCGGGAGTGGGATCAGCTAATACTGATCCTGTTTGGGGTGGCGGGTGGGTTGCGTGGGCTGTCTTAGAGGGTGAAGGGATGGAGGGTGATGGGGATGGTAGCGGTGGGAATGTGTGAGAGTGCGGTTGAGACGTGATCTCTATGATTTTAGCCTTGGTTTCTCGTAGACTTTCCTCAAGTTCACTCATCTTCTTTGCCCATTGCCTTTTCATGCGTTCGCGGCTATCTTTCCAAGCTCTTGTTCTCTTTTTATTTTGGCTCTCAGTATCGCTAGCATCTAGGCTCTTTTCCTGGCCTACCCCTTGGTTTTGCTGCAATGCCTGAGCCCTAGTGACTACCTGCACTGGTGCAGTGGAAGTGACACTTCCTGAGGAGTCTACCACTAACCCAACAACGTTGATAGGGGTGATTTTAGGCATGCTATTGGGGTTCTTAGGGCAATCTCGTAAGAGATGCTCTTTTCCGCAGTCTTGGCAAAAGCCTTGGATAGTCACGGACTGAGGTTGTGTGGGCGGAGGCAAGGGACAATCACGAATGAAGTGATCCCCCTGACATCGGTAGCATGGTCCTCTAGGAATTGGTGGTCGTACCTGTCTCGGTTGAGGCCTAGAATTGGGGTTTGCATACATGACGTTCGTGTAATCTGACTCCCAACTAGGTTCGTTTGGCTCTTCACCATAGTAGGACTCACCATGCTCAGGAGACTGCATGTAGTAGGCCTGGGGGCTATCAACATGGGTAGAATCAAAGCTATGATCACTTGGGTCATTTTCAGAGATCAAGGGTGTTACTGGGACTATAGCTCTATTCAGGTTCTCTTCTGCAGCAGTATACTTTACCGGGATCACATTAGCTGGGGCTGGGGGTTGTTGTGCTAGCACAGGCTGAGGCCTTTGATATTGAGGTTGGAAATTTTGTTGTGGCCTGCCATATGGTTGTGGAGGGTACTGGTTCTGGTATCTGCCTTGTTGGTAGGGCTGAGGGTAGGGTTGCCTAACCGCCTGCTTGTTGTATGGGCAATCTTGCGCGGTGTGGTTGGTGTATCTCCGTTCTATGGTGCAGTACTGGCTACTGGGGTTTACTTGGGGTTGAGCCATAATGGGACAGACGTTCGCCATATGGTCACCACCGCATGTATAGCACCTTTTCACAGGAGCAAACCTTGGAATTTGTTTGCTAGTCACACCTAATTTCTGAGCTACTTTTTCGGCCAGTTCCTCAATTGATGTGGCTTGTGTGGAAGATTGACTAGATGCACTATCTGAATCTTTGTAAATTTTGGACAGCTCTAGCTCTTCTCCTAGGTTGTCTTCAATGTCAATGCACATACGTACACACTCTTCTATAGTCCTAGGGTCTTTCAGATACACGTAGGATCTCAATTTCGTACTCAGCAATCCATCAAGAAATAAGGCTACTTGTTTAGCAGATGTGGGTAGCTCCGAAATAGGGCACCTTTCAAGATATTGTCTAAATCTTCTTCCGGCCAATCTGACAGTCTCTTGGGGGGTCTGTTTGAAGCTGTGAATCAATGAGGATGTATTGTGTCTTATGCCACTCTTAGAGAACTCTACGATGAAAGCCTCTAGGAGTTGATCTATACTCCTGAACTGGCGTTCATCTAATGGCTGAAACCACGTAAGTGCTGTGTTCCTAAGGGTTAGACCGAAGGCATTGTACTGCGTGAACAGATCCTCCACTTGTTCAGCTCTCAAGACTTGCTTGAACTCCGCCACATGATCATAGGGATCTCCTGTGCCGTCAAAGTAATTCTTCATGGACTTAACTAGCTGGGTGGGTCTCAAAGTTCTTGTGTGCTCTCTAGGCCTCGGCAGAGGGAATCCATCTACATTTCTTTGGTTCCTGTGGGCTCTCTGCATCTCATGTTCTACCCTATTCGTCTCTGTTCTCGTTCTTTCTCTGCCCACGGGATTGGCAAAACTTACTTCCGGTCTATCTCTACTTCTGTCTCTTTGCGTACCATGAGCTTGGGAAGTTCCAGCCCCAGGGTGACCATAGGATACATTTGATCTAGGTTGGGGGAAAATAAATTCACCCTTCCAAGTGTAGGCATGCCTATCATTTTCTGTCACCACAAAGATCCGTTCCGAAGCATGATCTAAGTAGGTCACTCTGCCTGGGCTATCCGGATCCTTGAGCTCATAGATCATGATATTTCCTATATCAGTTGGCTGATTGGATTTATACCTCCAAAAGGCTTCATCAGTTTCTCGATTGAGGAGCAACTCTATGCTCTTGTTGTCTTGGGGGACCCATTCAGGCGTGATAATCCTAGTGAGAACTGATTTACCTCGAGGGGTTCTAGGTTCCGCACCCATGTTCCCTTGTTCCAGGTCACCTAAGTCCGCTTCTGAAATTACATTTCCAAATTCATCTGTCCTATCTGGATGACTGGTGACTACGTATATGGTTCCTTCCTTGTCCAGGTATGCACCGTTTTCAAACTTGACAGCTGGGTGCTCTAGTCCTATGGATTGGTCAGGGTTTTTAATCTGGACCACAGATCTTCCTAGGCCATCCTCATAGATGCTCGCACCTAATCGGTTGGTCCTAAGGTATTCCAGCCGTGTTTTGTAAGGGCCTTCTACCCTGTACAAATAAGGCACTCCTGAACTTCCCGTCGGTCTGTCCATGCCTTGAGACATTTCTGACTCACTGGTCTCAGGGCTAGGGTAGTATGAGTGGTGGCTCAACTGCTGGGCCCAAGACCTTGCAGTATGATTGACACTAGCCTCTGAAGACCTAAGGCTTTGTCTTTCCCTTGCTAAATGTCGTCCTGATCTAAGGTTCATATGCCTAACTGATTAGCCCAAAAATTTTTTTCCAGAGTACAACCTCGTTGCCGATCAATTGGTACCAGTCACTTGGTTCTTTTTAGTTAATTGTTGTGTTTATGGTCTTATCTGTTATTACGTCGTCAGGAATACTTGAATGTTCTCCGTACTCTCAGGTTGATCGTTCCACGTTAGGTTCTTTCCTTTATGTTGTCGACAGTACAGAGATTAAGTTTTTAGCTTGAACTTGAGTTTTTAGGTAGTCTTCAACTTGATAGTGGCCTATCGTCGCCTTGACTTACTCCTACTTCTAATCGCTCTTAGCCTAGGCTAGGAATTGACGAAGAGGAGTTGAGAATATTCCGACCTTTCTTGCCGAACCTTGCTCTTTAGTGCTCGAGAAGTTGATTCTCAAGCGTGTGCCACACCCTTGCTTGGATACTCTCAATTGCTTCTCAATAGGCCTGCATAAATCTCAAGATTAGCTCCAAGTAGACCTTTCAATTGACAGACAATTTATTTCAGACACTTTTTAATGACCCTTATTCCCCCTTTTGCATTGTTAGAAATTTACTCTAGAGCTCCCTTGGTGTTCCTACCCCTCAGTATGTCAATTTCCAAATATCCTATCTGAAAATCAACGCATTATTCTTATAAAAAACAGTTGAGGGCGTGTAGTATATGTCACGAGCTTTCCGACAAGCCCTAGAGCTCAGAAAATGGATTTCGTATGAAAAAGTTATGACCGTTCAGGGTTTAGGGGGTTACTAGACAAACAGAACCTTTCGAGGGTTTTAATGCATTTTCTATGGCCTTTGTAAGTAGATGAGTACATGAAAGTGCAAATATGCCCAAAATTTAGCCTAAATTTCCAAAAATTCACTCCTTAATTTTTTGCCGAAAATGCCTGTCTATCGCGATAGACGGTGTCTGTCGCGATAGACACAATCTATCGTGGGGGCTGTCTGTCGCGATAGACGGTGTCTGTCGCGATAGACAGTGTCTATCGTGGAATTCTGTCTGTCGCGATAGACGGTGTCTGTCGCGATAGACAGTGTCTATCGTGGAATTCTGTCTGTCGCGATAGACGGTGTCTGTCGCGATAGACAGTGTCTATCGTGGAATTCTGTCTGTCGCGATAGACGGTGTCTGTCGCGATAGACGGTGTCTGTCGCGATAGACGGTGTCTATCGTGGGATTCTGTCTGTCGCGATAGACGGTGTCTGTCGCGATAGACGGTGTCTGTCGCGATAGACGGTGTCTATCGTGGAATTCTGTCTGTCGCGATAGACGGTGTCTGTCGTGGGATTCTGTCTGTCGCGATAGACGGTGTCTGTCGCGATAGACGGTGTCTGTCGCGATAGACGGTGTCTATCGTGGGATTCTGTCTGTCGCGATAGACGGTGTCTGTCGCGATAGACGGTGTCTGTCGCGATAGACGGTGTCTGTCGCGATAGACTGAAAAAATGCAAATTTTTGAAAAACTTCTAGTGATCTAGAGTGCCCACAAGGTGTAGGTTACAGTGGTAATCATGCATTCACAAAATGTTAAGATTTTCTGTCTGTCGCGATAGACAGAGACTGTCGTCCCGGGACCTGTGTAGAGCCTGTCGTACCTGCGCACACTGCTGGGGATGATGGTACAGCAAAAAACCTGCAAAATAGCTCAGAAAACATGCAAAAACAGCACATGCAAGTTCGCTCTCTCGCTCTCTCTCACAAGTGAAATGAGGGAAATGAGGTGGAGGTGGGGATATAGTCAAAAAACTGAAATTTTCGCGATGATGGAGATGGACGTGGGAGATGGTGATGATGATGATGGTGAAGAAGGTAAAAGAAAATCGATGAGAGTGCAGAAAATACCTACTACTCCAACGCGTCAACTCTACGTCTTACCATCACACGCTCGTCCTCAAAGCTCGATCCCCGGCAACGGCGCCAAAATTTGGTGTAGCTCAGTGATGAGTAGCACCTCCTTTAATGTCAATCCGGGAAGACGTGAGGATGGTATGAAGACCTCGAGCAAGTGGCGGCACAAGTGCGTGAGTGAGAAGCACACAAGCATGCACACACATACACACACACGCGCACACACGGCAAGACAAAGAGAGAGAATCAATGGAGTTCTTTAGATTACTTTCAAAAGCTCTTACAAGTTCGTTTCAATTACAATCTAACCTCAAAAATGAGCTCTCTAGCTCTTTTTATAGTTTTTGACTAGCTTTTGGCCCTGTCCAGACCTAGTGTCCGGCCTAGTTAAAAATTAGGTTCCAGGGCTTATTTGAGGGCTCAAACGAAGTCTAAAAATTATGAAATTTGGTACGATGGTACTTCTAATACTCCTCAAGCTCGAGGACTCCTCGGCTTGCACAAAATGGAGTCTAATCTACCAAAAACGGGATTTACAATGTTTGTGTAGTGATTAAAATCACTTGGGTTGTACATAATCTATGGGAAAAAATGATCTGGCCTTGTTGCCGTATTGTGCATGACTCCTTTATTGCTTTGTATGCCAACACATACACATACACATACACATACACATACACATACACATACACATACACATACACATACACATACACATACACATACACATACACATACACATACACATAACACATACACATACACATACACATACACATACACATACACATACACATACACATACACATACACATACACATACACATACACATACACATACACATACACATACACATACACATACACATACACATACACATACACATACACATACACATACACATACACATACACATACACATACACATACACATACACATACACATACACATACACATACACATACACATACACATACACATACACATACACATACACATACACATACACATACACATACACATACATACACATACACATACACATACACATACACATACACATACACATACACATACACATACACATACACATACACATACACATACACATACACATACACATACACATACACATACACATACACATACACATACACATACACATACACATACACATACACATACACATACACATACACATACACATACACATACACATACACATACACATACACATACACATACACATACACATACACATACACATACACATACACATACACATACACATACACATACACATACACATACACATACACATACACATACACATACACATACACATACACATACACATACACATACACATACACATACACATACACATACACATACACATACACGTACACGTACACATACACATACACGTACACGTACACATACACATACACGTACACGTACACATACACATACACGTACACGTACACATACACATACACATACACATACACATACACATACACATACACATACACATACACACACATATAGATACACCTTCATATACACATACACATACCTATACACATATACACACATAACACATACATATACCTATACACATATGCACACATACACATACACATACACATACACACATAGATACACACACATGCATGCATATACACACACTTACAAATAAACATATATACCTACATGTGCATTGTTGAAGCTCAAGGTCAAGGACAAAGCATAGGAGCACATCAAAGAGGTGGACACACAAGAAGGTGGAGCATATAGGGAGCTCCAAGAAGCACATGTCAAATTTTCAGAAGAAATCCCTATTGCTTGAAGTTTAGAAGCTCCCAGTTTTTCCAATTCCACCACTCTCTCAGATAATTCATGTCTAGTCCACTTGTATTGACTACCCACCTTTAGTGTTGGAATAAGGAATTCTAAATGCAGAACTACATTTTGTCCATATACCAAATTAAATGGTGTGGTTCCAACTGCAGTTTTGTGTGCCACTCTATAAGCCCATAAGACATGATTAAGTTGCAAATCCCAATCATTCCTATTTGTGTTTACCAATTTTGACAACACAATGCAAAGTACTTTATTAGTACTTTTTGCTAATCCATTGGCTTGTGGGTGATATGGGGCTGACTTTCTATGACTGACCATGAAATATTCAGTTATGTTTTCTATTATTTGGTTCAAAAAATGAGTCCCTCTTTCACTTACCAATTCAATTGGTAATCCAAATCTGGTGATAATATTTTCATAAAGAAAGCTTGCAGTGGTCTGAGCATCATTCCTTTTTGTAGCCCTGGGCTCTGCCCATTTAGTCAGGTAATCTGTGGCTACTAGTATATACTCAGCATGGGATTGTTTTGTTGGAGGGTGTATAGGTCTAATGAAATCCAACCCCCATTTGCTAAATGCTCTTGCTGAAATAAGTGGTACTAATGGCATATTGTCTCTTTTATTTGGTTGACTTATTCTTTGAAAAATGTCACATCTTTTCACATATGTTCTTGCATCAGGAATTAGACTTGGCCACCAAAAACCAGAATATAATATGAGTTTAGTAGTTCTTTCACTTGAAAAATGTCCTCCTACCACTCCAGAATGTGCCATCTCTAACATTTCCATATATTTATTTTCAGGAACACAAACTCTTAAATATCCATCCATCCCTTTCGTGTACAATTGATCTCCTTTCAGTTGATACTCTTCAGGATTCATTTGTAGATTCTTGGAGTCTGCACTAGTTCTTACTGGCTTTCCTTTCTTGTTTCTTTTCAACTCCTCAATTATGCTTGCACTCCAATCTGGATTTTTTTGAAACCAATATAAGGTTACAATTTTTGAATTTTGCAAGGATTGGCATTCCCAGCAGCTGGAAATATATTTTTTTACATCTTGAGTCTTGTTAGGCCAATGTACTCCCATCCTATTGAGATTATTTAGGGTGACTATCATGGAAGCATGAATACAGGGATTCCAACAATGAGCTCTTCTTAAATACTCCTGTTGCTCATCTTCTGGAGTACAATATTCCAATATACCCATATGATTGAGATGATACAAATGTCCAGCTAACAGCACAAAATTCCTACTTTGTAATACCAGATGTGTGTTGTTTCCAGATGTTCTGCAAGGTCCCATGGTAAGCAAAGGTACTAAAGTCATGGCCCATTTAGGAATACTTTCTATTTTGAACAGATATGCATCTGGCAAGTCATCATCTAAAGGTAAACGTGGCTCTTTGGTTTGGATTCTGGACAAATGGTCTGCTCTTAAATGAGTTTTTTGTTGTATGACCACCACCTCAAACTCAAATTCCATCAGTAGGAGAAACCATCTGACTATCCTACCTGTGTGAAATGGTTTGTTTACTAAGTAGAGTAAAGCTTGGTGATCCACAAAGAATTTAAACTTGTTGGCTAAAAGATAATGTCTATATTTTTTCACAGCAAATATCATTCCCAACCCTTCCCTCTTAGTGGTTGTATAATTTTTTTCTACTGAATTCAATTGCCTACTAGCATAAACAACTCGAAAGTCTAGTTTGCTCCCTTCTATTGGTTGTGCTAACACACATCCCAAAGCATAATTTGAAGCATCCACATGGACATGAAAAATTTTATCCCACTGTGGGGTTTTCAAAATTGGTGTTGTTACCAAACAAGTTTTTAAAGTCTCAAAAGCTTGGTCACACTCTTTGGTCCACTCAAATTTTGTGATTAAAGCATACAATGGTTTTGCAACGTCTCCAAACTTGTGTACAAATTTTCTATAATAACCACAATGTCCCATGAAAGTTTTAAGTTCCTTTACATTTGTTGGTCTTGGAAGTTCCACTATGGCCTTAATTTTTCTTTCGTCAGTTGAAATTCCATTTCTAGAAACTATGTGACCCAAAATTCTCCCTTGCCTCACAAAGAACACACGTTTCTCTGGATTTAGAGATACTCTGTATGTTCTACATTTTTTGAATATATTTTCTAGATCCTTCAAATGATCTTGTCTTTTTAATGAAAAAGTGCAAAGATCATCCACATAAATTTCCATTATATTTCTAAGGAATTCTTTGAATATGTGACACATTAATCTTTGAAAAGTTGTTGGGGCATTAGTTAGACCAAATAGCAAACTCTAAAAGCATAGATTCTCCATTCTGTGGAAAAGGCAATTTTATGTTGGTCTTCCAAAGCTATGGGTACCTGATTGTATCCTGAAAAACCATCCAGAAAACTATAGACCTCCTTACTTGCAACTCTTTCCAAAAGATGGTATGTTATGGGTAATGGATAGCTATCCCTTATAGTTGCAGCATTCACCTTTTTCAAGTTAATGCATACCTTGAGTTTCCCATTCTTTTTAGGTACCACAACTATAGGAGATATCCACTCTGTATACTCAATCTCATAGATGAAATTGGCAGCCAGCAGCTTGTCAATTTCTTCCTTTATTTTTGCAGAGTATTTTTCATTAAATGTATAGTGTCTTTGTTTTCTAGGTTTTGCATCAGGTGTAATAGGAATCTTATGCTCATAGATTTTAGGGTCAATTCCTTTCAAATCCTTGTAGCTGTAAGCAAACACATCCCTATAGTTTCTAGCCAAATTCCTTAATGCTTCCTCCTCTTGATTTGTCATGTCATCAGCTATGACAATATGTCTCTCTTTCCCTTCTTCTTGGGTGATCATCACCTTCTTGGTTTGTTCCTCATTGTCATATGCCTCCCCCTTTTTCTTTTCTCTTTTTGGTTTCATTTTTAGAAGTAGTCTGTCTTCTACTTCATAGGTCCTGAAATTTGAAGGTACATCAAATTGTTGATCTTTGTTTGTTAGTTTTTTATCTTTTCCTACTTCTTGATCTTTTTCTATTTCCTTGTGTTTGTTTTTTCTATATTTTCCCGAGAATTTGTCTTTTATATCATCTGTAGCTTCTATTTCTTCCAGATATTGTGTTTTTCCACTTTTTAATATTATTCCTTCCTCCTAGTCTTCCTCTGCTTTTGAGACCTTTATCATTTGTATTCCTATGTGGAAGATATCATATCCATCTTCATTTTGGAATTTTACTCCCACATACTCATCATTAGCTAGATCCATGGTGGTAAAAAGTTGATTCCAACCATAAGGCTCAAATTCTTCATCTTTAAATTCTTGTGGTATGTAGCTTTCATCTTGTGATTTCCTCTCTCCCAGACTATCTCCTTTTTTTAACATCCTTTTCTTATCTGTGAGATTCCTTATCACATTACATTTCCACATTGATGATTCTGTCTCATTCTGATCTTCACTCCCTGATTCTTCACTTAATTCTTGATTTTGATGTACTTTGAACCATTCTTGAGGGGACATATCACAATATTGACCATTTCTTAAATTTACGCTAGTTATCCTTCCTTTGCTTTGAAGATATAAGCAATCATTACCCCAATCTTGCACAATTTGCATTTGTCTCATAAATGGTCTTCCCAGAATAATTTCATATGAAGTGGATTGTGGGAATTCAACTATGGCAAAAGTATGCTCTATTTCTATTCCACATATTTCCACAATTACCTTTTCCCATATTCCTAGGGGTTTTTCCATGTGTCCATTTGCAAGTTGTAATCTCATTTTAGTGGGTATTAACTCATTTTTTCCCCATTTCTCCCAAGTTTGTTTAGTCATGATAGCCACTCCTGATCCATTGTCTAATATAGCCTTGGCATGATTTTCACCAAACTGTATTCTCAGAGTTGAGTTTCCTTCTTCCCCTTCACAATATCCTCCTATTTTGTCAATAGGTATGTACAACAACTCTTCCAATTCTTGTTGTTGTGGATCTAGGTTCTTTGACTTTGTTTCCCACTTTTTCATATTGTGTTGTAAGTGAGGATTTTGTTTTACTATTTCCTCCATTGTGGTGTGGTATAAAGTTGTACAGTGTTTGTCTATATTGATTTGGAAGGTTATTTGTGAATTTTCTTCCTGATCAAGATGTTTTCTCGTTCAGTTGTACTTGCTCCTTCAACTATTGTTTGATAATTGTCTGGTTCCCCCATTTTGAGTTGTGCTTCTTGTATAATTTGTTTAAATCTTTGCATCCTTTCATCCTCTAAATATGGCATAGGATATGCCATCACATGATCTGTAGGATTTGGTCCATCTTGAATTCTTCATTTGTATGCTCTTATCAGAGTCTCCAAACTTTGTGAATTTTTTGTCTCTTCCTAAGTCTGTATATTTTGTGGTTGGTTATTGTTTGACTGTTCCATAGTCTCTTCTTCCAAATTTTTACCCATTCTCATTTTTCTTTCCCATCTCCCTTTTTGTCTGTTTTTCTTTTCTTTTGGAAATGGAATTTTCTTATGTTCTTGTGTATGTGTCTCCTTTTTTGTTTCTTGTTGTTTATCTTGTGCTCTTGTTATAGCATTTACAGTTACCTGGTCATGGTCACTCAATTCTTCTTGCTCCATTATGTTAACTGTTTTTAATGGTATGTTATTAGATGTGTTCTGTTGTTTTTGAGGGTTTCTTGGACAATCCTTTATTAAGTGTTCCCTGCCACAATCCTTGCAATAGGCTTTTTCTATTTTTAGTGTAGGAGGTTGTGGGCAGTCTCTAATGAAATGTTCTCCCCCACATCTATAACAAGTTATCTTTTGACTCCCTTTGAATTGAGGTTTTTGATAGGACATATAATTATTAGTTATATACATGAATGTGGCTGTGTCCATTTCAATTCTCCCATTTCCCCGATCCAGGGCTTGCAGTTCTGGTTCTCTTTGTTCATATCCTTCCCAATCTTCCTGATATCCTTCATTCCAATGATAATCCTCTCTGTAAGATGATCTAAGTCTTAAGCTTTCTTCTTCTATTGGTGTGTATTTCACTCGTACTACATTTGTTGGTAAAGGTGGTTGTTGTCCAAGTACAAGTCTTGGTTGCTCAACAAATCCAGATTCTCTTTGTAAGTTTTGTTGGTTCACATATTCTCTTTCTTCAATGGGTTGTTTATTGTAGAAGCATTCCTCTCTGGTATGATTTGTCCATTTTCTTTCCAATGTACATTATTTGAGTGTTTTTCTACCTTGCAAATGTTGTGGTTTTTGATAAGGACATTGTTGAACCAAATGATTTTCTCCACAGTTATAGCATTTCTTATTTGTTGTTATCCTTGTGTTTATCAAATTTGTCTTGGTACTAACTTCTAGGGCTTTAGCAATGGCTGTTGGTGCAGACCAATCACCAATTGAAGGCTTGGAAGATTAAAGGATGAAGGAATAATCAATTCCTAAAGTGTGGAAGAAGATTACATTCAGAGGACAAGAGAAGTGTACACATATGTACATTAGTTTAGTCATAGCTGACTTAGATCTTTTGTTTAGTAAGAATCATGTACAAATTTATCTATAAATACTTTGAGAAAAGTCGGGGCAAATATGAGAGCATATGTGACAATAGTTAGAAGCCAAGATTGAGGAAGTTAGAAGTCATGAGATAGAGGAAAAGTTAGTTGAGTTAGCTCTCATCACTCAACTGTTTTTCTTCTGAGTAATTGAAAATTTTTGCGCCCGATGTTTCTGCGTGTTCTCCTTCTACAGAAGATCAATTGTGAAATGCTTTTGTACAAGTCTAAGTTAGAAGTTGCTTGACCTCTGTGCAAAGTTTTAGCTTCCAATTGTAATCAGGCTGAGTGAATTAAGTGTAGGAACATTCATATGTGAAGTATGTTCACTGGTTCCTAAAACAGGCGCAGATTTTGAAGTTAATGTTTTGATCATTTCTCCTAGCACAGTTTAAAGTTTTGCATGAGTGAGAGCTTAATCTTTAAGTTGGAAGATAAGCTACTCATGTCTAGAAGCATTTTGGAAAACGGGTTCTATTCAAGGAGAACCAAGTCTTAAAAGTTGCAGGTGTAAAATCGACTGTTCTGAATGACAGTTTCTGACATAGGTAACTTGAGAAGTTGATTTCTCAAGTTATACTTAATCTTTTGAAGTAATTCAACTTGGAGTAGATGCGCAATCTCTAGGAGATACTTCGTACAAAGTTTCATAAAAAACTTTACACATTTGATAGGTCAATGTGGAGAAATAGTGCAGCAGACTTTTCTGTGTTTCATCTTCTTCACAAATTTATTAACCTTTTGATAGTTAGTAATTGATCCTCTAAATGAGTGGAAAGTTTTTGACTTATTCTTGGTATAGAGGTGCTCTAATCACAAGAATAGGTTGTTCTTTTGGAGAATAACATTCTCCATCAGTGGTATCAGAGCAGGAGACATCAAATTGAGGAAAGAAGGATCCCGACTGCTGCAGATTCAAGAAATTCAGCACTTGAAGGACTAAGAAGTGAAAGCTTGGAGTCAAAGCTTGAGGAGAAGACTATTTGACATCAAGAAAGGCAAAAGGAGTCTAATTCGAAGTAAAGGTACATACATTGTTTGTAAAGCTTGAAGATTTCAATACACAGGTGGACACAAGATGGGAGAAAGCTTGCAGATTGATAAGCTAGATAGGGAGAATTATCCAGCATGGTCCATGAGGATGGAAGCACACCTCATGAGCAAAGATCTTATATCATTTATTACAGGAGATGAAGAAAAACCAGAGTTTGCAGATCCAAGTATTCCTACTAGGGAAGAGCTTGCAATGTTGAAGACTTGGATGAGAAAGGATGCTCAAGCAAGGAGCATCATCTACATGGCTGTAAATGATTACCTTTTACCTCACATCAGAGGTTTGGAAAGTGCTACAGATGTTTGGAATGCCTTGGAAGAGCATTTCCAAAATACTACTAAGTCAAGGAAGTCCTCACTATGGGCTGAGTTCACAACCTTCAAGAAGAAGAGTTCACAATCAATTTCAGATTATGTGGCAAGGATGAAAGATATTGCAGATAGCTTGGGAGCAGTGGATGAAGACATTGAAGAAGAAAAGTTGGTAAGACAAATACTTACAGGTTTGAGAGGAGATGAGAAGTGGAAGCCTTTTATATTGTCCACCGAATTGTCACTTGATCACTTTACTCCTGATCTTAATCAATTGCTAGGACACATGCTAACCTTTGAGCAGGATCTTAAAGGAGACAATGATAGAAGTACAAGTCAAGCTATGTACTCTAAGGACAAGAAAAAGAATGGCAAGGGAAAGCAATCAAATGATGATGAAGGGAATTCAAATCAAGCTAACTTCACAAAAGGAAAGATGAATTTCAGAGGTAAAGGAAGAGGAGGTAAGAACAAAGATAATGCTAAAGCTTGTTGGATTTGTGGCAGAACAAATCATTTGGCAAATGATTGTTGGTATAACAATCAAAATGGTGGAAGCAATAATCAGAATTATAATCAAAGAGGTAGAGGAGGCAGAAACCAAAGAGGCAATTTCAGAGGAAGAGGTGGTAGGACATCATATGGTAGAGGAGGTGGAAGAAACTTCCAATCTCAGTCCTACAATAATAATTATTACAATTATGCAACAGATCAGAAGGATGACATGACTCTTATCTTGAATGCAACTCATGAATCAATGGGAGAAGATCAAAGAGTGTTTTATATTGACTCAGGGTGCAGCAACCATCTGAGTGGGAATCTATCTTTGATGACTGATATGGAAGCAAGGGTGAATGGACATACAGTTCAGACAGGTGACAATACCAAACATAAAGTGGAGAGCATTGGATCAGTGAAGACAAAGAGTGGAAGTACACTTCTGAGCAAGGTACTTTATGTTCCTACTATTCCTAAAAATTTGATAAGTGTAGGGCAAATTGTGGAGAAAGGATATGAGGTAAGATTCACAAATGATGGTGTTTATGTACAAGATCCAAATAAGGGATATAGAAACATAATTGCAGGAAAAAAGGAAGGAAGATTGTTCACTCTCAAAGTCCAAGGTAATGTGGGACATGCATTATTTACCTATGGAAGTCAAAAGGTATCTGAATTAGACCTATGGCATAAAAGGCTAGGTCATTTCAATGAGAGAGCTATAAAGGAGATGTCAAAGAATCAGATAGTGCTTGGATTGCCAAACATTGAGGGGCAACATATGGTGTACAAGTGTGAAGCTTGTCAATTAGGTAAAGCACATAAAAGTTCTTATAACAAATCAGGGTACAAGCATTCAAATATGCTTGAATTGGTTCATACAGATGTATGGGGTCCCTCAAGGGACTATAGCATAAATGGATCCAGATATTATGTGTTGTTTGTTGATGATGCCACCAGGTGGATTACTTTGTATGTAATCAAGGATAAATCAGAAGTTTTCAAGACATTCAAACATTTTCATGCTTATGCAGAAAGGATCACAGGACAAAAGCTCAAGAGGTTAAGATCAGATGGAGGGGGAGAGTATTTCTCTAAAGAGTTTGATGATTATTTGTGGAATGCAGGTATCAAAAGAGAAGTAACTTGCAGGTACTCCCCTCAACAGAATGGAGTAGCAGAAAGGAGGAATAGGACTCTTGTAGAGTTTGCAAGAGCCATGATGAAGGAAAAGAATTGTCCAAATTACTTATGGGCAGAAGCCATTAACACTGCAACATACCTTGTGAATAGGTTGCCTTGCAAAGCTTTGGATGGAGGAACCCCTTATGAAGCATGGTGGGGTAAGAAGCCTACTCTTGATCATTGTAAAGTATTTGGATGTATTGCATATGCTTATGTTCCTTCACAATTAAGACATAAGCTAGAACCAAAAGCAGAGAAGTATGTGTTTATTGGATATGATGATAGACAGATGGGTTACAGGTTGTGGAGTCCATCCACAAAGCAATTTCTTGTTACTAAAGATGTGACATTTGATGAGCAAAACATGTGGTATACAGGATCACCAAATGAGTTTGCAAGTGTTGCAGAGATACAAAGAAAAGGAAAGGCAAAGGTAAAAGTATGTGAAGAAATTGTTGATGAAGTTGACTCTAGAAGTAGAGTGCAGGATCATGTAGAAGAAGGGCCAAGATTTGATCCAGAATCAAATGAAGCTGAAACTTCAAGAAGTGCAGAAATCAGAAGATCTACAAGGGAAAGGAAAGAACCTATAAGGTATAGTTATGATACATCTTTCCTAACAACAAAAGATTATGCCTACATTGTGAAAACAGAAGAAGATCCAACCACTTATGAAGAAGCCAAAAGTAAACAAAATTGGGAGAAGGCAATGCAAGAAGAGTATGATGCTCTACTTGAAAATGAAACTTGGGAACTAGTACCAAGACCAAAGAATCAGAAGGTCATTGGATGTAAATGGGTATATAAAACAAAGAGGTTTGCAGATGGTAAGGTGTCTAGATATAAGGCTAGACTTGTGGTCAAAGGTTATGCCCAAACTTATGGGGTAGATTATGATGAAACCTTTAGTCCTGTTGCTAAGATGTCTACAATTAGGACATTGATTGCTATTGCTGCTTGCAAGGGATGGAAATTATCACAATTGGATGTGAAAAATGCATTTCTAAATGGATACATTGCAGATGAAGTATATATGGAGCAACCAAAAGGCTTCATGGAATCAATTGGATCAGATTATGTGTGTAAGCTCAAGAGAGCTTTATATGGGTTGAAGCAAGCCCCAAGAGCTTGGAATTACAGATTGGTCAAGTTCTTGAATGAATGTGGATTTCAAGCATCAAAGGCAGATAGTAGCTTGCTAGTGAAGGCAAGTGAAAATGGATACATTTACATGTGCATTTATGTTGGTGATATTATTGTTACAGGAACAGATGCTCAAGGAATCAATGAACTCAAAAGACAAATAGAGAAGGAGTTTAAGATAAGTGATTTGGGAAACTTATCTTATTTTCTAGGAATGCAGATTGTGTATACTCAACATGGAGTATATGTTTCACAAGAGAGATACTTGAAGAATCTTCTAGTCAAGTTTAACATGGAAGATTGCAGGACCTCAACTACACCATTGGAGGTAAATCATAAATTAAGCAGGTATGGAGGTGAAGAGTTCAATGATATGAAGAAATATCAGAGTTTGGTAGGTAGTTTAATCTATGCTACCTTGACAAGGCCAGATCTATCATATGCAGTAGGTGTGTTGTCACAATTTATGCATTGTCCAAAGAAGACTCATTGGATTGCAGCCCAAAGGGTACTCAGATATATCAAAGGAACCCTAAGTGAAGGTTTGTATTATGGTTTCACTTCTGACACAAGAATCAAAGTATTTAGTGATGCAGATTGGGCAGGTGACTCAGATGATAGAAGGTCTACTCATGGGTATCTCTGTTATGTTGGAGATAAGCTAGTTTCTTGGTGTTCAAAGAAGCAACATACAGTTGCTTTATCATCCACAGAAGCTGAGTATAAGGGAATGGTGGAAGCTGCAAAGGAAGTGATATGGTTGAAGACCTTGATGAAAAGTTTTGAGATTGATCATAGTACTCCAATAATTTTTGGAGACAATATGAGTTCTTTGTATTTGGCAGCTAACCCTGTTTTTCATGCCAGGACTAAGCATATAGAGATTCAGTATCATTTCTTGAGGGAAAAGGTACTAGATAAAGAGATTGAAGTGATGTACACTCCAACAAAAGAACAAGTGGCAGATATGATGACAAAGAGCTTGGATGGACCTAAGTTACAAAGGTTCAAAGATATGGCAAGTATCAAGAAGACAGAGAAAACCTCAATTGATGATTGAGGGGGAGCTGTTGGTGCAGACCAATCACCAATTGAAGGCTTGGAAGATTAAAGGATGAAGGAAGAATCAATTCCTAAAGTGTGGAAGAAGATTACATTCAGAGGACAAGAGAAGTGTACACATATGTACATTAGTTTAGTCATAGCTGACTTAGATCTTTTGTTTAGTAAGAATCATGTACAAATTTATCTATAAATACTTTGAGAAAAGTCGGGGCAAATATGAGAGCATATGTGACAATAGTTAGAAGCCAAGATTGAGGAAGTTAGAAGTCATGAGATAGAGGAAAAGTTAGTTGAGTTAGCTCTCATCACTCAACTGTTTTTCTTCTGAGTAATTGAAAATTTTTGCGCCCGATGTTTCTGCGTGTTCTCCTTCTACAGTAGATCAATTGTGAAATGCTTTTGTACAAGTCTAAGTTAGAAGTTGCTTGACCTCTGTGCAAAGTTTTAGCTTCCAATTGTAATCAGGCTGAGTGAATTAAGTGTAGGAACACTAATATGTGAAGTATGTTCACTGGTTCCTAAAACAGGCGCAGATTTCGAAGTTAATGTTTTGATCATTTCTCCTAGCACAGTTTAAAGTTTTGCATGAGTGAGAGCTTAATCTTTAAGTTGGAAGATAAGCTACTCATGTCTAGAAGCATTTTGGAAAACGGGTTCTATTCAAGGAGAACCAAGTCTTAAAAGTTGCAGGTGTAAAATCGACTGTTCTGAATGACAGTTTCTGACATAGGTAACTTGAGAAGTTGATTTCTCAAGTTATACTTAATCTTTTGAAGTAATTCAACTTGGAGTAGATGCGCAATCTCTAGGAGATACTTCGTACAAAGTTTCATCAAAAACTTTACACGTTTGATAGGTCAATGTGGAGAAATAGTGCAGCAGACTTTTCTGTGTTTCATCTTCTTCACAAATTTATTAACCTTTTGATAGTTAGTAATTGATCCTCTAAATGAGTGGAAAGTTTTTGACTTATTCTTGGTATAGAGGTGCTCTAATCACAAGAATAGGTTGTTCTTTTGGAGAATAACATTCTCCATCAATGGCTTGTGCTAATTCTTCTGCTGGTGGGATTTTATCTTCATTTGTTCTAGGTTGATCAAATGCTAATAGATATTGTCCTCTGTTATGTTCCAAATATATTGCCTCTTTCATACATGCTTCCTAGGTCAGGACATCTCCTATAATACACCAAGGTTCTTAATTGTGCACTTCTCAGTCCTTCTATGAATAGAGATACTTGTCTTTCCATGGATGGTACCTCCTCTCTGGGACATCTATCAATGTATTGCTTGAATCTCCTAGCTGCCTCTCTGACATTTTCATCTTTTTGCTATTTAAAACTATGTATCAAGGTAGCTGTACTATGTTTTATTCCAGTTTTTGAGAATTACCCTATGAAGGCTTCAAGGAAAGATTCAATATCTGGATACATTTCCTTTCTCAAGGGAATGAGCCAAGATAGTGCAAGTCCAGTTAGGGTTAGACCAAATACTTCAAATTGTACTTTGTAATCCTCTACTTCTTCTGCCCTAATTAATTGTCTAAATTCTGCAGCATGAGCATGAGGATCAGAATATCCTTCATATTGATTCTTCATGCATTTAGCTACTTGAGAGGGCCTAAGCATTCTTCCATGATTTTGCCACTGATGTCTCCTTCTGAATGGAAAATCATTAATTCCGTCTGCTTCTCTCTCAAATGGATTTGGGGAAGTATGTATTCTCCTACCTTGTTGTTGTTCAATATTATTATGAGTTTCATTTTGTCTTGGCAAGTCTGGTTGCCCTAGGTTTTGTTCCCAAGGTCTCTTGTCTGCACATTGCCCTAAATCATTAGAGTTTTCTGGATCCTGTGAGAAGATGTATACACATCCCTGTCTATCCTCATATCTGCCATCCTTAAATTGTGCCACTGGTGTTATATTTAAGGGAACTTCTAAGTTTCTCAACCTAATGAGAGACTTATGCATCCCATCCTGATACACATAGGTTCCAAACCTATTTGTACACATATACTTGAGAATATTTCTACAATCACCATTTTCAGAAGGTTCATTAGTTTCATTTACGTTTTCCATGTTATTTTCTTGTCCTAAATCTTTTTCTTGTAATTCTCCTATCTCTGGCTCTATCTCCTTCCATTTTAAATCTTGTTTAGAAGGTGAGATCAATTTATTACCAGATCTCAAAATCATCCAACGAATTCACATTTCTGTGAAGAGAATCCTATTTGCCATGATTCTGTGAATAGAATTGTCTTTTCTACGATCTTGAGAAAATTCTTGATTTTCTCACAATTCTGTGAAAATTGTTTTGTTTTGTGTTTTTTTTTTCACGATTCTGTGTATTGGACTATGTTTTTTTTTTCCTTTTTTCACGATTTTGTGAACAGAATCGCGTTTTCCACGATTCTGTGGATAGAATCATGGTTGCCACGATTCTCTTGGATTGAATTGTGTTTTTCACGATCTTATGGATAGAGTCGTGTTTTTCACGATTCTGTGAATAGGATCATGTTTTTCACAATTCTGTGAATAGAATCGTGTTCTTCATGATTCTGTGAATAGGATCGTGTTTTTCACGATTTTGTGAATAGAATCGTATTTTTCATGATTCTGTGAATAGGATCGTGTTTTGCCACGATTCTGTGGATAGAATTGTGTTTTTTCATGATTCTGTGAATAGAATCGTGTTTTTTCATGACTCTGTGAATAGAATCATAATTTTCACGATTCGATGAAGGGAATCATGATTTTCACGATTCTATGAATAGGATCATGTTTTGCCACGATTCTGTGGATAGAATCGTGTTTTTTGTTGATATATTTAGGTAGTGATGTGTGTGAACACTCTAGGACCGTCGGGGCACTTTTTTCCCTCTTTAGGAGGTTTTTTTCCCCCGGCTTGTATATACGCCTATTGCCCTAATGGGCTACTTATCTTTGTACATTCTCTAGTAATAGATTCAGTCTTGTGTGTTGTGCTCCAAGCTTCTTCTTCTTCCTTGTGCTGTTCGCGTGCTTCCGCAGACGTCTAACTCCAACAATTGGTATCAGAGCAGGTTGTCGCTTCTTCTAGGGTGCCGTCGACACTCCTCCGTTTGCAATCTCAGATTCGCACGAAATTTGGTGACCATACTCAGGGTGTTTCCTAGATCAAAACATCTTCGCTCTGTGGTGCCGACATCGCGATCTGAGCTCGTTTCGGCCTCCGAACGCACTATCGCAGTGCTTGTGCAGGCTATTTTGTCCTTTTGTGCCAAAGGTATATACCAGTTTCTGTTCGCCAGTTTAAGTGTCTCGAAGTGTGCTACAGGTCTAGCAGAACTTGTCTGGGTAGTTCCATTCAACTTTTTGAGATACAGTCAATTTTCTGCATCAAGGTATTTTAGTCACCGGCCATGGCTGAAAGCAGTGATGTATTCCGTATGTTGGTTGTTGAGGATAAGTTAGATGGTACCAACTACCCATTATGGGCTTATATGATGCGACATGTATTGGTTGCAAAAGGACTATGGAACATTGTGCAGGGTGTTGAAAGACGTCCTGTTACACCTGCGACTACAGGTACTACAAATACAGGTGCTGGAGGTGCTAGAGTTGATGAAGATGGTGTCGAAGATGATATTGTGCAGATTCCTGTTCGTGCTGTTGTTTCTGTTGCACCTACTGCAGAGCACATTCGTTGGGATGGCAGAGATGCCCAGGCACATGCATTGATAGCTTTGTCTGTCAAACGCGCCATTATTCCTCACATACGCTCTTGCAGAACAGCTAGGGATGCTTGGGATACACTTACCACATTGTACCAAGCTAGGAATGAGGCTCGTGTTGCTTATCTCCGAAAACAGTTGGAGAGTGAGCACATGAATGAAGGTGATTCTATGGACAGTTTCCTAACGAAGATCAAAGATTTGAAGGAACAATTGATTTCTGCTGATGAGGTTATACCAGATAGCTCACTTGTGTAGACCGTTTTGAATGGTCTTCCTGACTCATATCAGAGTTTTGCTTCTACTCTTCGGTTGATGATGAAAGGCAATCCGAATGCCTTATCATTTGAGGAGTTAGTCTCTGTTTTGTTGCAAGAAGATCAGTCCAGGCAGAACAGGTCCATTATGCGAGTTGCAGATCAAGCTTTCCTGGCTAGTCAGAAGGGCAAAGGAAAATGGAGCTCTTCTACTAGTAAGCAAAAATCTGCAAATGCTGCACATTCAAAGAACCAAGACAAAGATGAGAAAAAATCAGAAAAGCAGAAATTGTTTTGTAAGTACTGTAAAGGCAATGATCATATCATAAAGAACTGTCCAAAACTGGCTGCTAAAGAGGCAAAGAAGAAAGAGGCTGGAATGGTTGTTGCAGAGGCCTCTACACCAAAAACAGAGTCTGCAAATCTTGTGCAGGAAGAAGAATGGGCGTTTACTACTTTCTGCAGTTTTGACCCATCTTCTCATGATCAGTGCATGTCTACAGTAGACTCAGATGTTTGGTACTTTGACAGTGGGGCGACCAAACATATTACCTCGCAGCGCAGTTTCTTCTCTTCACTCAAGCCTGCCCCTATAGGGAATACTGTCACATGCGCCAATAACTCCTCTTATCCTGTTCTAGGAGTTGGTAAGATCATTCTGACTACTGCTGATGGTAGTTCTTTCACTTTGTCAGATGCTTTATTTGTGCCAGGGATAAAAAAGAATCTGTTATCAGTTTCTGCATTAGCCAAGATTGGCTTGGTTGTGAAATTCGTTGATGACAGGTGTACAGTCCATGATCTCTCGAATGGCGATGTGATTATTGCTTCTGGCATTTTATGTCGTGGGCTGTATAAGCTCATAGACTATGAAAGATCTGTGAATGATTCGGCATGTGCAGTTCATGATTCTCAGGCTATGTCAGATGCAAAGCTTTGGCATGCACGCTTTGGTCATCTGAATTTTGCTAGTTTGTTACGCCTGTAGAAATCTGAAATGGTGTCCTCTTTGCCCAAACTTGAGGCACCTGGAAAACATGTTTATGAAGGCTGTATTTTGGGCAAAATGCAGCATTCTTCCTTTCCAAAAGATGGTTCAGTTCGGGCTACGCAGAAATTGCAGCTTGTACATAGTGATGTATGTGGTCCTATGCAGACACCCTCTTTTGGAAATTACCTTTACTTCGTGACTTTCATTGATGATTTTTTCCAGGCATGCATGGGTATATCCACTCAAAGCAAAGTCCGAAGTGTTCATGTGCTTCAAACAGTTTTTGGTTTTGGCTGAAAATCTGTCAGCATGTAAAATGGGCACCCTCCGTTCTGATCGAGGGGGGGAATATATGTCTTCAGATTTTAATGCATTTCTGGCTGAACGTGGGATAAAACACCAGTGTACAGTGCCGTATACACCTCAACAGAATGGAGTTGCTAAACGGAAGAACAGGTCTCTCATGGAGATGGCGAGGTGTATGGTCAAGAGTCAGGCTTTACCTCATAGTTTCTGGCTTGAGGCAATCATGTGTGCAACATATGTACTGAACAGGTGTCCCACAAAAGCGTTGCAGTCTATCACTCCATATGAGGCTTGGCATGACCGCAAGCCATCTGTTGCTCATCTGCCTGTTTTTGGTTGTTTGGCATATGCATTAGTGCCTGAACAACATCGCAGAAAATTGGATGATAAGGCAGTAAAATGTATTTTTGTTGGATACAGTTCTGAAAGTAAAGGCTATCGTTTGTATCATCCACAGACTAAACGCATTTTGGTTAGTCGTGATGTTGTCTTTGTGGAAGATGCTATTCAGCCATTGCTTTCATGTACTAAGGAGACATCTGTTAGCTGCAAAGACATGTATGATACTTTGATGCCTCTTTTTACAGGTGGACAGTCTAGTGCTGGTCCTAATGAGGCAACTTCTCAGCCTTTGCAGGTTTCATATGATGATGCACATCATTCCATTTCTGATGCAGATTTACATGATGCACTTGCTGATGAGAGAGCTGATATTAAGCAGGCAAAAACTATGCCAAAATGGCTGGTGCAGACTTTGCATGACAGCAAATTAGATGCACCTTTGTCATATCGTACTCGTTCATGCTCTCATAGTGCCTCCTTTGCATCAGATTGCTATGCTATGGCTGCATCTAGTCTTTGTGATGAGAATGAGCCTGTCTCTTTTGATGAAGCACAGAATTCAGAAAATTGGATGGCTGTTATGCAATCTGAATATGATGCTATAATGAAGAATGGTACATGGTCTTTATGTGACTTGCCTCCTGGCAAGAAGGCCATTGGCACTAAGTGGGTATACAAGCTGAAGCGTAAACCTGATGGTACAGTTGATAGGTATAAGGCTAGGCTTGTTGCAAAGGGTTATGCGCAGGAAAGAGGCATTGATTTTGATGAGACCTTTGCACCTACATGCCGTATGACTACTGTTCGGAGCATTTGTGCACTTGCAACCCATCATGGTTGGAATGTACATCAGTTGGACATTAAAACAGCATTTCTGAATGGTGACTTTCATGAAGAAGTGTATGTTTTTCAGCCCCGTGGCTTTGTGCAGAAAGGGCATGAAAACCAAGTGTGCAGGTTAAAGAAGGCGTTATATGGTTTAAAGCAAGCACCACGTGCTTGGTATGAGAAGATACATGCCTATCTGATTGCACATGGTTTTGAGAACAGTCCAACTGAAATCACCTTATATGTTAAGCGTGCTAATGATGTGCTTCTGATCATTGTTGTCTATGTAGACGACATGCTGCTCACTGGTCCTATTGAGAAGCATATTGCTGATTTCAAGGCTGATTTGCATGCCTCATTTGAGATGTCTGATTTGGGGCATTTGCATCACTATTTGGGCATTCAGTTTATGCAAGTTGATGGTGAATGGCTTTGTGTCAAACAAAATATATTGACACATTATTGCAGCGTTTTGGCCTTGAAGACTGTAAACCTATTGCCACTCCTATGGAGACAGGTTTACGATTAAGTCTTCATGATGCTGGAGATGCATTTGATGTTGTTTTCTATCAGCAGGCTGTTGGATGCTTGATTTACTTATGCATTACTCGGCCAAATATTCAGTTTGCTGTCTCACAGATGAGCAGGTTTATGCATTGCCCAAGAGTCACGCATTGGAAGGCGGTTAAGTGCATCTTTCGCTACTTGAGTGGTACTCAACTACTTGGGTTATTTTATCCCAAGGGGGGATCACTACTGCCAGATTTGCATGCTTTTTCTGACTCAGATTGGGCCAGTTGCTATGACACTCGTGTGTCCACCAGTGGCTTTTGCTTCATGCTTGGTAGCTCATGTATATCTTGGTTGAGCAAGAAGAAGCCTACTGTGGCCACTTCCAGTTGTGAGGCTGAGTATAGGGCAGCTTTCACAGCTATTGTTGAGTGTGTGTGGCTCAGACGCCTTATGGCTGATTTGGGTGTTGGCCAGTCTTCTGCCACCACCATCTTCACTGACAGTCGGAGCGCATTGGCAGTTGCGAGGAACCCTGTGTTCCATGCTGGCACTAAGCACATTGAGGTGCATTATCACTACGTCAGGGAGAGGTTGTCTGCTGGGGAGATCAGCTTGGCATATGTGCCCACGCAGGAGAACATTGTAGACCTTTTCACGAAGGCTCTGCCTAGGGAGAAGTTTGAAGCTTTCCGCAAAGCTTTGGGCTTACTTCCTTTTGTGGAGTGATTTCCACATAGCTTGGCACTTCCTTATACATGAGTGCCAGCTCCTTGTTCACCGCATCACTCCCAGGGAGGATTTGTTGATATATTTAGGTAGTGATGTGTGTGAACACTCTAGGACCGCCGGGGCACTTTTTTCCCTCTTTAGGAGGTTTTTTTCTCCCGGCTTGTATATACGCCTATTGCCCTAATGGGCTACTTATCTTTGTACATTCTCTAGTAATAGATTCAGTCTTGTGTGTTGTGCTCCAAGCTTCTTCTTCTTCCTTGTGCTGTTCGCGTGCTTCCGCAGACGTCTAACTCCAACATTTTTCACGATTCTGTGAATAGAATCGTGTTTTTTCATGACTCTGTGAATAGAATCGTAATTTTCATGATTCTATGAAGGGAATCGTGATTTTCACGATCCTGTGAAGGGGGTCGTGATTTTCACAATTTTGTTCCTAGACAATCGTGATTGCTCACAATCATTAGAAACACGATTTTCTTATGAAAATCGCATTCTGAGAATCGCGTTTTTGAGCTCAAAATGGCGATTTTGTGTTTGATCTTAGAATCGCGATTCTGAGCAGATTCTTAAAATTTTTTTTTGGTCCTAATTTTTTTAAGTTTCTTTTTCTCTAATAGAAGCGCCTTATTAAAATATTAACATGCAATAAAAGATTTTGAACAAAAATATTATTTTTTCTCAAAAAAATTCAAAGAACTGAGAATGGCGATTCCGTGTTTCTTATAATTTTCTGTGTTTTTGTGCTCTTATCATCATGTGAAAACTTGAAATCATGCAAAGATTTATTGGAAGACCATTACCTTGCTTGCTTGATCAAGAAAAATCCAAGAACTTTGTCGTTGCAGGAAGTCGCGATTCTGTCAGGTTCTCTCACTCTCTCTCTCACTCAAATGAGCCTTTTTTCTGAGATTTCGTGCTTTTATAGCCTTCAGACAATCGCGATTTTGTGTGAATTTCTCATAATTTTCACTTTTCACTGTATGATCCTTATCCCTTAGATGTTTTGTGGTTTTGATTCACAATTCTTATCTTTTCAACAAAATTTACTCCCTTTATCCTACTGATGAAAATCGCGATTCTGTACCCAATTCTCAATTTAATCACTTGATGCTCAATTCTTACTGATATTTTGAAATTTGATTTTCTTTACTCCCTCAACTTTATGAAACCTCTTACAATCACTTACCTCAATACCCAAAAGTGCAAAATAAATCAAATTCTTTTTCTTACAGAAAATCGCGATCCTGTGAAGAGAATCGTGTTTTTTCTGAACTTCCAGCTTTTGCACTTTTTGACTTTTCTTTCCACCTAGTCCCCTTCAGTGTTCTTCACCAACTCCAAATCACTTTTCCCCTGCAATTATACACCATCAAACTCATTTAAAAAGTCTTTTTGAAAAATTTAAACAACAACTTCCACTCTAGATATTTTTTTTTTCTTTCAATTTTCAGAATTTTTTTCCACTTTTTCTCCTCCACTTTCAAAAAAAATCCTCCACTCCAACTTTCTAAGAAAAAAGGAAATTTCTTTGAATTTTTTAATGGATTTTATGAAATTTTTCTAGTATTTTGCCCTAAATCAAGGTAAACACTTCACTTAGGGTTTTCTTGTTTAAAGATCCATTGATCTTTTGTTTCATGATTGGTTATACTCTTCTATGCTTGCAATCTAATCAGTTTAGGAGTAAAGCTTTCCAAGGAAATATGTGATAAGAAGTGCAATTATCAATTCATGCAAAGATAAACTCAAACATTTTTTCTTTTCAAGATGCAAATAAATCTTCTCTCAAGATTATTGCTTTGCCTTGGCTAAACAAATGGATCTTATCTATTTGCATATAGCTACTTTACTTGACTTTCCTCAATGCACTCATGTCATCTTTTCCAAGATTAACAAATTTTCTTGGTACTTGGTCAAAAAGCACTCTACCAATGCAAAGATAGTCACATTTTACCTTCCCTTCAACAATCTTGATTCAATTTTTCACACACCTGTACTTAACTCTTAAAAAATGATATGAGCAACTATCAATTTGCAAGAATTTCACAACTTCTTTATCTCAAAAGGTTAACTCTTGCTTTCTTTTCCCAAAAGACAAGCAAAGAAACCTACCTTTTCATGTTTCCTTTCTTGATTAAAGAGTAGTACCTTTTCAATGTGTTCAATACCATCAACAATGGAAGATCCAGCAAGGTCCAAACTTCAATGAAGCTTTTGTTTTATTCCCCAGCAACGGCGCCAAAAAATGTTTGTTGTTACCCTTTGGAGTTGTCCTCTGCAATCATTCTAGCATAAAGGATCAACTACACATCTTTAAATTGTCAATCCGGGAAGTATATTATAGACCACAGCCCCTTATAGTTAATGGAATCCAAGAATAAGAGGAAAATGACTGTTTTTCTGAGAAATTATGAAGATGAAGAGAAATATCTAGGGTTTTGATTATCTTGAGCTAAACAACAGTATTTTCAATGATCTTGGTGTCTAAAGTGTGCCATTTTCTTAGAAGAACACAATTATGAAGTCATATCTCAAAAATGATACCTATATCACACAGATAAGACAATCGCGATTCTGTGAAAACTGAAGGTTTCCATTTCCAGCTTTGTTCTTCTACACTTTCTCACTCAATACATCAAGAATCACCTCTCATCATACACATTACTCAAAAATACACAACTGAAGCTCACAAATTCCATGGATTACACAAAGAATAGACTCAACTAAAAGAAGGTACATGAAAGAGAGAAACACGATTTTCTGCAGGAGAGCTCTTCACATTACTTGGATAGCAAAAATAATACAACCAACCCTCTCAAAATAGAGGAAATTATCTTTTATACATTTTCAAGTGTCCCTTTTCACACTTGAATTTTGGTCCTTTTCCCTTCTAATAAAAAAATATGCTATCAAAGAGCTTCCAAAAATTCTAGAAAAAATACATATGATTCCAATTTTGATGAGGAAGACTCTTCCTCATTTTTACATCATTTGCATAAATATTTCTACAAGTTTTTGACATTTTCAAATAATTTCCCTTCAAAAAATGCTTCTTCTAACATATGCCTATTGCAAAACCAGAACATGAGAGAAAGGAATGCTCCATATTGCACTATTGAGAGAAAATACACGAACCACATGGCTCAAGATTGTCCATACAATAGATAGGCTGTTAGACAGAATTATCAGCAACCTTACCAATAGGGTAGGTATCAGAACCAATACCAACTGCCATATTATCGACCACAACAACAGTATCAGGCACCATATAGGCCACAACCAGTCCTAGGAAACCAACCACCAGCGCCTGCCAATGTAATTCTAGTTAAGTATGCAGTGGCAGAAGAGAACCTTAATAGAGCATTGGTGCTAGTGACCCCACTAATCTCAGAGAATGACTCTCATGCTCATAGTTCAGACTACTCCCATGAAGATACTCCACATGCTTATTACACTGAGTCGCCTGAGCATAGTGAGATTTACTCGTATCAATATGAGGCACCACCTATGGAGCAAAATTGGGAGCTAGAATACTCCAATGTCATGTACACAAATCCTAACCCTAGGCCCCAATTGAGACAAATGAGACCACAAGCCCCTAGAGGACCTTGTTTCAAATGTCAGGGTGACCATTTCATTCGTGATTGTCCCCACCCACCATCTCCGAGTCAAGGTCAGGCTATCACAATACAAGCTTTTTGTCATGTGTGTGGCAAAGACCATCTCCCTAGAGATTGTCCAAGAAACCCCTCTAGTGCACCCAAGGTTACACCCATTAATGTGGTAGGCTTGGTGGTGGATTCAAGTGCAAGTAGTAGTAATGTGGCTCCTGTACAGGCAGTTACTAGGGCACAAGCATTAAAACAAGATAAACCAGCAGAGCAATCGGAGTCGAGTGAATCAAGAGAAGCTAGTAAGAGAAGAATAAGAACATGGAAGAATACTAGGGAGAAGGCCAATCGCAAGTGGAATAGAAAGTTATCTGAACTAGAAGAGAGCCTGAAAGAAGCAAAAACAAAAATAGATGACATTGCATCTCAAAGTCCCTCGCATGCTGAAACCCCATCCACTCCACCTCATCCCATTTCACCACCCATTGTAAATATACCACAACCAGGGTCTGTTCTTGCAGATCCAACCCCAGAAGGCTTGGACATGATGTTCAAGGCTTACCAGGCTCGACTTCAAGAAGGGCCAACATCTGCAAACCTAGACAAGAGTTACCCTAGATCAGATTTAGAGATTGAACGGATGAAAATGTGCATGAAAATGGTAGAACACGCTCAAGCTATACTCGAGACTAGTCAAAAGTTCAATCAGACCAACTCTGTCAAACCGGATTTTCATTTCCAGGGCTTACTAGAAAGATTAGAGCAGTTGGTAAACAAACCACAAGTTTCTTTACCTCCACAGACTCAACCAGTTATTGCGAGAGGAAGCTCACCACCAATGGCAGCTGTAGCTCAGTGATGAGTAGCACCTCCTTTAATGTCAATCCGGGAAGACGTGAGGATGGTATGAAGACCTCGAGCAAGTGGCGGCACTAGTGCGTGAGTGAGAAGCACACAAGCATGCACACACATACACACACACGCGCACACACGGCAAGACAAAGAGAGAGAATCAATGGAGTTCTTCAATTACTTTCAAAATGCTCTTACAAGTTCGTTTCAATTACAATCCACCCTCAAAAATGAGCTCTCTAGCTCTTTTTATAGTTTTTTGACTAGTTTTGGCCCTGTCCAGACCTAGTGTCCGGCCTAGTTAAAAATTAGGTTCCAGGGCTTATTTGAGGGCTCAAACGAAGTCTAAAAATTATGAAAATTGGTACGATGGTGCTTCTAATACTCCTCAAGCTCGAGGACTCCTCGGCTTGCACAAAATGGAGTCTAATCTACCAAAAACGGGGTTTACAATGTTTGTGTAGTGATTAAAATCACTTGAGTTATTCATAATCCATGGAAAAAAATGATCTGGCCTTGTTGCCGTATTGTGCATGATTCCTCTGTTGCTTTGTGTGCCAACACTCCCCCCTTCCTAGCGTCTGTCGCCCCTGACAGACCTTTGTTCTCTCGGGTGGTCGATGTAATATTGGATGACATTGGTGGCCAGTTCATGTTCTCCTATCCTTAAGCCTCTTGCTAGATCGGCTTCCAATGCATCCCAATTTATTGCACCAGGGGTCTCTGGTTGCGGGGTGGTGTAGTACTCTGAATACATTGCTTGTTCACAAGCAAACAGTTGGAGCAGATGTGTTGGCTTTGGTGCGAAAATCTCCGAGTGATACTCCCAGAAACCTGATCTGAACATTTCTTCGAAGGTCTGTTTGTAGCAGGCGGGAAGGTATTTGATGCGTGCATGCCAAGCGTAAGCCACACGAATACTGGGGGTGGTGCTCATGTCATACACCAAGTCGTAATTTACATTGCTAAACCCCGGGAGACGTACCTGTGGTGCGGCTGCATTTCTAAAGGTCTTCAGGACTACTTGCATCATATCTAAGATTTTAAGCATCATTTGCGCTGCTACATCTTGCATGGGCTTCAAGCGCGGCATCCAGTGGCGAATGGTCCCCATCATATATGCTACCGATGGTGGTCCTTGTGGTGGCGCAATGTACGGGTAGTTCAGCCATTCCTTGCATTGCGCGTTGTTTTGTACCTTGATATTGAATGCCTTCCACGACCTGCGGCGGGGGACTGGACCGTAGCATGGATTGTACAGGAGGTGCAAAGGCGCGTTGTTCCATGTGCGTAGCATTTCTGGATATGTCTCTAGAAGTTTCTGCCGCCATGTTGGTTGACGAATTTTGCCTTTTTGCGCCTCTGGAGGAAGGTCTTCGGGTTGAAATTGGGTCGCAAAGGTAGGAATCTGACCCGTGACTCTTTGTATTTCTGCATTATAATCAGCCAAGATAATATAATACGGCCTGTATTGGAGTTCAGATGAGAGAATCAGGCGTCTCGATGACAGGTTCTTAAAGTAAGCTGATTGTAACACAGTCTCCTCTATGACCCTCATGGCCTGATTTTGCACTACGGTGCGCTCTTCGTGCGAACTCCCTATTTCCTCCACTTGACGTAACCATGGGGGCCGTGGTGCCTCGAATGTGTCCTGCGCTTCTTCTGTTTGTTGGCCTCCTGGGAATGGTTGCGGATCGTATTCTTCGTCAAACGTTTGTTCCACAGGAATTTGCACAACTTCTTCGTCCGTGGGAACTTCTGGAGGGGAAGATGGTCTCTCATATTGTAGTAAGTGTGTTTGCAATTCAGTGACCTGTTTCTGGAGATCTTTTATGGCCTCTGCGTCTGTGAGAAGTGAAGCCGCAGAGGGGGTGGTTGGAGGGGCTGCTGTTGGTCCTTGTTGGTGTTCCTGCTTCAATTGTCCCAGTTCCTCCGATAGTTTATCATGTGCTTCAAGCAGCATGGCATAATCTTCCAATATAATCTTGATATTATCGGGGGTCACTGCTTGAAACTTGGATGGGCTGATGGGTGCCCCCGGTGTGCTCTCAATAGCTGCCTCCAGGTTCTCTTGATTTTGTATTTGCAGGCGTCTATTCTCTTCCTGAGCAGCCGCAAGATGGTGTTTGAGTAGTTCCTTATTTCGCTGAAGTTTTGAGTTGCGTTCCAGCTGTGTCCGTAGGTGACCTTCTACCACCTGCACCGCTTCCTGATCTACGTTCTGTAACTGTACCTCCAATATGTTATGGGCTTCTTGGAGGGTTTGGAACTGTGTGTGGAGGCGAGCGTTCTCCTCTTCTAGTGCCGCAAGGCGGTGCTGTAGTGTCTCTGAGTGCTCGTGCAGGCGTTCGTTTTGTTGCTGGAGCTGAATGTAATCTGTTCTTAAATTTGATATACAAGCCAACATGGTGTCCAATGCATTTCCTATAGATGAGTGGGTGGTGTTTACCGTGGGAGATGCATGGGAAGGGAATTGGGGAAGGGGGACAGTGAATGATGTGTCTACGGAAGTTGTGTGTGTGGGTGAAATTGGTGGAGGGGGAATGGGAGGAGGTGAGACCGTGGGTGGAGGTGCCGTGGGTGGTGAAATGTCCATCCCTTCAAGAGTGGGTGTGAGTGTGGGGTCTGCCATATACATTGGGATGGTAGGTGGTGTGTGTGTGGAAGTGGTGAATAGATGCGAAGTGGGGTGGGGAGCTGAAAAGGCGGGGAATGGTTGAGAGCCGGGTTGAAAAGCCCTAGCAAAGAGGTCATGGAGGGATTGTAGAAATGGAGAGAGGGATGTCGGGGGTTGGGGTCGTAAATTTGAGAAGGGCTGAAAGGGTTGCGTGGTAGCAGGGAAGCCCATGAATGTGGATCTAGGGTCAGGATGACCCATGGCTGAGGGCATTGGGGATGGTTGTCCTAGGGCAGGCTCTAGGAGGGGTTCGGTGGATTGTGTAGTGATGGGGTTTGCTTCAAAGATCGGGTTATCAGTGGTAGAGAATAGGGTGGCACTAGAGATGGGAGTACGGAACATGAAGGTGGGGTCAGTGGGTTGAGTAGTCGATGTGGTTTCCACTGTTTCTCTTCTAGGAGGTGATGGTGGGGGAGTGGGTGGTAGTGGTTCGGTGGACTCCTCATGGGTGGCTGGGTGCTGTTGGCTAGCTGTTTGGGAGGTTGTCTTGATAGTTTCAGGTGTAGTAGTTGGCTCTTCTGCAACTGTAATGGGAATTTGGATATTCTTACCTGAGCGAGGTCGTGTCTGGAACCTTCGTGGGTCATATTGAACTGGAGGCCTCTGAATGGCAGTGCGCATTGCTTCTACTACTCCATATGTTTCTGCCATCAATAAGAGACCTTCCCTGTACTCTGAGTCAACTCCCGCTTCTTCTAACAACTGAGTCATAAGTACTCTGCTGCTCTGTTCAGTGAGTAGTTGCTGCGATCGCACTCTTTCCATAATCTGATACAGCCTTCGGAGTTCTGCTGTATAGGCTGGGGCTTCAGTGGTCTCTTCTTCATACGCTTCTTCTTCTTCCGGGTGTCCGTGTTGTTGACTTTGCTGAGCGTCACTCCAATGTACATGTCGACCGTCTGTAGACTTTCTTCTTCTTCGTGAGGATGTGCCCTGCTCCTCTGCCTCTGAATAAAACTCCACATCAGAGAATTGTGTGCTTTGTAGGAATGCTTCGAAATCCTGGGGGTCCAGTCCTTCAGCGTCTCCAGTGGCAGCAAATTCGAATTCAGGTGGAACAGGAGGAGCCGATGGGGTAGCTTGTGTCGTAGTGTCAGATTCCGACCTGGGTATCCTAATGGTAAAGGGAGGTACAGTGGCCTCTCTTAGTGGTGATGCCTCAGGAGTAGTCAGGACTTCCCTTGTCTGGACACAAGGGATCGCACCCCTCATGCGCTTGGATTGATGTGTGGACGTCTTGAGCCTTTTAAACATTTGTAATTGTGCCCAAGTTAAGGCACGTTCAATGGGGACATCATATGCTAGGCATCGGTAAATAATGCGTGTGATTGCACAGCATCCGTTCACCACTAATTTCCTAGAAGCCCGTTTGTTTGCTTCATACAACTGATCTATAATCCATACTGGTAGCTTAATGGGTAACGCACCTGCTTCCGCTAAGTAGAGAGCGAACCAGATCTTCTTGTGTGGTTGTGTGAATCGGTCTTGGCCGGGAAAGGCGAAATGTTGCATGCACATGCGGAGAGGGATGGACACATTTGGGGTGAGTGCTGCCATGTCTTTAAGCTTCAATAGTTTCCTATCCTTCATGTTAGTGGGAACGAGAGCATCCTTTTCAGAGGGTACATGCGTGCCATGCATATTCAAAGCGTCGCTTACCAACTCCACAGTAAGTTCAAACCTCTTCAACTCGTTGTTGCCCAGCAATGAGGGGAGAACAAATGATCCGGGTTTGTCCTTATCTTCATTAGCTTGTAATGTGGAGACCAAATAGTAACATCGGAGGAGATCGGGTTTAGGTAGTGGGGCTTCAAAATATTCTGCCAACCCTGCTCATTGCCATATGGTCTGGAGATCCTCGGTGTTCTGTAAAGTCTCGAACTCCTTGGAGAAAAATTGGAATCGCACCCATGATCTGTCATACTCGCACTTAGACTCCCAGATATACTTGGCCTCTCCTAATGGGCCTGGCATGCCATTGAACCAATGAGAATTGGCATGGACTCTTTCCGTGATCCCTGTAGGTGGATCTGGCACCGAGATTTGCTGAAGATGCTGCATCTCCACTGGTCGTTCAGTCGGGGGCACATCCACAGGTAGACTATCCACATCAATTCCTGCAGTAAGTATCCCTACTTGTGAGCCCGAGCCTGTCGCTTCTGCCATTTTACTTCTTGCCTTCTGATTCTGTGAGAATATAGAATCATGTGTTAACATCGTAATGGACAGAATAAATCCGTTGTTGTCCCCGTTACAACATTAACATGAGGTAGATGGTGAGTTAGTGGTTAGTAAGTGCACGAAGACAGTGAGTGTAGTTAATGTTTGTGTATTCCTAGGAGACTAATGCCGTTAGTAAGTGGGGGTGAATTTACAAATTGGGGTCGGGGGGTTTAATACAGGTCTTAAGCTGCCAAATGCAGTGGATGGGTTTTTCCTTTGGTTTCGTAGAGGCGCTAGAGAACATTATAGGTGTATCTGCTTGAATATGAGGCCTTTTAGGGACCCATTTACAAGTGAGTACATGCGTGCTCTTGGTTCTTGGTGTCTCCCTGAGTGTCGAGAACGAATGAATACGGGCTGTACGCGTAGTTGGGATATGCTGCATAGGTTGTGGCCTTGGCGTAGCTACTTGCGCCCTCAAGCAAGCCTTAGGCACCCAAATTTATCTTGATTGTGGGCTAGCCTTCATCGACTTTTTGGGCACCCAAATGGATTTCACTTTAGCAGAAGAATTTCTGACAGACTTCTTAGTGGCGTCACGTTGTTGGTTACTAGTAAGAAGCTTTGCCCGTGTGGTTGTCGTGAGTGCAACCGGGTGTTCGCCTTTCCGCACCCACGCTTGGTTTACTTTCTGGGACATTTTGCTACGCAGGTACTTTTGATCTCGGACATAGGTAGTACTCTGCTTCTTCTGCCTTTGATCCTCCTTTGGTTGCTGCCTCCTTCTGACCTTTGGAAAAGAAGGGAGTTCCATTGCATCCCTGACTCCTTTTTCGCAAATATCATTCCTCTGCAACACATGGTTTTGAACAAGAACAGCATGGTCATCTTCATGTGTACCCCTGGAAGGACCAGGAGTCTGTGCCTTTCCTAGTTCCTTGAGTGCTCCATTGTCTAATTCTACTATAACTCGACTATGATTGACCCAAACCTAGAGAAGTCCGCTTCTTAGGTTTAGATTGACTGCTTGGTCATAGATCCAATCTTGACCCAAGACGAGAGGTTCAGTGAGATCCTCATCTTGACACACCAGTACTTTAACAGTCATTTCCTCATCATGAATGTAGAGGGGAAGTTCCACCTCGCCCATGCAAGGGGTTTCCACGCCTCCCAACCCTATGAGATATGCTTCCACAGGATTGACAGTTAACTGTAACTCTTGACAGTAAGACACTCTAACAGCACTAGTGGCTGCACCTGAGTCAATCAAGGCTCTTACGTTCCTTGCACTCTTTCCTTGTCCTATATCTAGGGTTATGAAAGGACGTCTATCAATTATCCTATGCGAGCTTGTTCCTGCAACTTCACACATGGCCATAGGATATCCTTGATCTGCATGGTCATTCGCTCTAGGCTGATCTCTACCTTGCCTTCGTAACTTCATCCTTCTGATGCGTTCTAAAGCTTCTGCTTGGGCTTCTTCTCGAACTCGCTTTTCTTCCTCTTTGCGTTTCTTAGCAGTGTTGAGTCGGCTGAGCATTTCCTCCGTGAGGGGTTCCTGATACAACTTGACTCTGCAACCGCTAATATAATTTGGGAGAACATCACCCTCTAATGTGGCCAATTGTACTGCTCCACTCGTGGAGATCCTATTGATGATCATAGGTCCGTAGCCTCTCTTTTCTAGCTTCCTCGCGTGTTGTTTTAGTGTATAGACTAAGACTAGATCTCCTGCTTTCAAGCCTTTGTCCTTCACATGGGCATCGAAATATGCTTTCTGTCTCTTCTTGGCTGCATATATTCCTGCGGCGGCTCTCAGTCTTGTTTCTCCTAATCGTTCAAGGTCAAAGATCCTAGAGGAGAGCTCATGACCTGTCCATTTATACTCTTGTGCTACTCTCAATGTAGGGATCAAGAAGTCCAAGGGTAGCACAGCGTTTTGGCCAAATACCATCTGAAAGGGGGTGGCTTGGAGTACCATTTTGTAGGCAACTCGATATGCCCAAACAGCGTGGTATAGCTGTTTGTCCCAGTCAGAGCGTTTAGTGTTCACTAATTTTGTCAGTACATTGCATAAGATTTTATTAGTGCTCTCAGCTTGTCCATTAGCTTGAGGGTGATAGGGGGCAGACTTCTTGTGTATTACCAAGAATTCTTGGAGTAAATTTTCAATCACTTCATTTAAGAAATGAGTGCCTCTATCACTTACAAGCTCTATAGGTAGCCCGTATCTTGTGAATACATTCTCAAACAAGAATTTAGCAGTTGTTTGAGCATCGTTCTTGGTCGTAGCCTTTACCTCTACCCACTTGGTGAGATAATCTGTTGCAACAATGATGTATTCCGCATGAGAACCTTTAGCTGGGGGATTAATAGGACCTACGAAGTCTATTCCCCACTTAGAGAATGCACGTCCACCCATCATAGGTTTCAGTGGCATCTCATCTTTGCGTATAGGATACTGAGTCCTTTGACAGACATCACACCGTTTCACATAGGTATGTGCATCCATGTGAAGGGTAGGCCACCAGAAGCCCGCAAATAGTATCGCCTTGATCACCCGATCTGGTCCAAAGTGTCCTCCTGCTACACCTTGGTGAGCAGTTTCCAAGATCTTAAGATATTCACTTTCATGGACACATAACCTCAGGTAACCATCTTTACCGCGCTTATATAGATTATCACCAATGAGTGAGTAATCCTGGGCTTCTTGTTCTAAACTCCTTTTCCTAGCCAGAGTCATGTCTGGAGGGAATGTGTTTGTCCTCAGGAAGGATACGAGAGGCTCGCTCCAATCTGGCACAATGGATACTTGATAAAGAGTGGCGTGTTCCACAGGTGGGTTAGTGCAACAGATTGGGCACTCCTTGCACAACTTTTGGACATCAGCTTCCATAGTTGGCCAATGTACTCCGAGTCTCTTTAGGGTCTGTAAAGTTCGCTGCTTTGAGTAGTGTTGCTCTAACGCACCTACATGTGCTAATTGCAACCATTTAGCGTACTCATCCTCTTCTACGCAACAAGCCAAGATCTCTTGATCTGTGTGCTTGTACATGCTTCCTGCCATGATGTGGTACTTTTGGGCTTTTACAACCTCTCTATTCCGTGTGTTTACCACTGGATGGTTAGGCCCGTATGTCAAGACTGGTACCAATGGCTTAGCCCATTGCGGCATCACTTCCAAATTAAATAGGTAAGCATCAGGAAGGTCATCTGATACTCCTTGTGGGGCTTCTCCCGATGTGAGCCTAGAGAGATGATCAGCTCTCAAATGAGTCCTACCTTTCCTTACCACAACTTCAAAGTCATATTCCATGAGCAAGAGAAACCATCTCACTAATCTCCCTGTATTGCAAGGCTTGTTTACGAGGTATAGCAATGCCTGATGATCAGTAAAAAATTTAAACTTATTTGCAAGCAAATAGTGTCTAAATTTCTTAACTGCATATACCATGCCTAACCCTTCTCGCTCTGTAGTGGTGTAATTCCGTTCAGCCGCATTCAATTGTCTACTGGCATAGGCAATTGGAAGATCCATATTACCTTCACCAGTAGGTTGTGCAAGCACACATCCAATGGCATAATTGGATGCATCCACATGAACATGGAATGGCTTATTCCAATCTGGTGTGGTCAAGATTGGTGCTGAACATAATCTTCGTTTAAGCTCCTGGAAGGAGTTCTCACATTCATCCGTCCACTCAAAGTTTGTCAGAAGTCCGTACATGGGCTTTGCAATGACAGCATACATGTGTATAAATCGTCGGTAATAACCACAGTGCCCCATGAAAGCTTGTACTTCCTTGACATTCTTTGGCCTAGGTAGCTCTGCTATGGCTCTCACTTTTTCTTCGTCGGTAGATATGCCATTCTTTGACACTATGTGTCCTAGAATCTTGCCTTGCCTGACCATAAAAACGCACTTTTCTGGGTTCAGGCAGACTTGATATTCTCTACATTTGTCAAAGATTTGTCTGAGTTCAGGAATATGGGTTTGTCTAACATTGGAATGAGCACAGAGATCATCAACATAGACTTCTAAACTCTTCCTCAGGAACTCCTTAAACACATGGCACATCAGCCTCTGGAAGGTAGCTGGTGCATTGGTAAGCCCAAATGGCATTACTCTAAAAGCAAAAATGCCCCATTCTGTGGCAAAGGCTGTCTTATGCTGATCCTCTGGAGCTATGGCTACTTGATTGTAACCCGAAAATCCATCAAGGAAGCTGTACACTTCCTTGCCTGCCACTCTTTCTAAGAGATGTTATGTGATGGGAAGCGGGTAGTTATCTCGAATTGTGGCTGCATTAACTTTTTTCAAGTTAATACACACGCGCAGCTTGCCATTTTTCTTGGGCACCACTACGATGGGGGATACCCATTCAGTGTGCTCAATTTCATAGATAAATCCAGCTTCGACTAGTCTATCTATCTCTTCCTTGATCTTAGCAGCGTAATTATCATTATATGTATAAGGCTTTTGCTTAGAGGGTTTGGCATCTGAGGTCATGGGGATAGTGTGTGAGCATATATCAGGGTCGACACCTTTCAAATCCTTGTAACTCCAAGCGAATACATCTCTGTATTCTCTTAGCAAGGCAATCAATTCGTACTCTTCTTCTTCTGTTAGGTCATGACCTATGTACGTACATCTCTCCTCTCCTTCCTCTATGGCCACTACTATTTTCTTGGTAGTTTCTTTGTTATCATAGGCCTCTCCTACTTGTGCCTCTCATTTAGGCATTCTTATCATGACCCTCCTGTCATCTATCTCATACTTCTTAAAATTTTCTGGGACCTCAAACAAAGATTCTTCCTCTTTTGGTGAGACTTCTCTCTTCTTTCGTTTCTTCCCTTCTTCCTTCGGGGTCACATGTGTTGCTAATCTAACATCGTTTGTAAACTCTCCATGCCTCTGGGGTTGAAATTCTACTTCATGGAAGTATTCTTCATCTGATGCGAATGGTGGGTCCATAATGATTGACTCTAGATCGGAGTCACTTGCATCCTCATATGCATCAGGGCTAGGTTCGCATTCTTCTAGAACTGCCTCTCCCATGATTGGCTCTATGGAGAAGACTGAAATGTCATAGCCATCCTTATCACAGTGAGGTGTCCATTGTTCTTCATTGATGGCTACGTCCATTGTTGCTAAGATTTCTGCCCAACCGTGAGGTTCAAATTCTTCGTCTGGAAAAACTACAGGTGCATAGGCTGGGTCTTGGATTGATCTATGGGTTTCTTTCGCACCTACCTCTCTAGCTTTCTCTCTCTTCTCTTCTTCTACTGCTACCTTGCACATCCATAAGTGAGTGTCTTCATGCATCCATGAGGATCCAGACCCTATGGAATGCACCGATTCTGTATCATCTTTGGCTCTATGGATGGGATTCCATTGGATAAGAGGGACATCTCTATGAGAATAGTCCTTGAGATTGACTTTGGTCGTAACGCCCAAGTGTTGCAAATACAAGGAGTTGGTTCCCCAATCCTGTACCACTTGCAACTGTTGCATAAATGGTCTTCCCAAAATCATCTCATAAGCATGATTTTTGCTGAAGTCACATATAGCAAAACTATGCTCAAACTCGACACCACAAGTGGTGAGAGTTATTCCTTCTAGCAACCCTAGGGGTCTTTCTATGTGACCATCGGCCATTTGCAATTTCATTCTCGTTGGCCTGAGTGCTGGCTTGCCCCAACGCTTCCATAAGGAGGTGGTGGCAATTGCAACTCCTGCACCTGAGTCCAAAATCGCCTTGGTGGTGTACTCCTGGTAGGTAATGGGAAGATAGGTGTTCCCTTCTTCGCCTTCACACATATCTCCTATTTTATCCAAGGGAATTTCTGGCACTGTCCTATGGGATCCTACCCGGGAATGAGGTTTTGCAACTTCAGTTACTCGACTGGCTGCATATTTCCGCGCGTTTGGTCTATCCTCAGGCAGTTCTTCCAAAGTGAGATCGCGTTGCACCTTGGTGTTCGTTACTACCTCCGTGTTCCTTGGTATGACTGAGTCATCATTCCTTACCATGACTGTGGGTGCTCTCATACATGTGGACTTTGCTTCCCATGGGCCTGTGAAGTGGGGTAACTCTTGTATGGAATTAGACTCAAAGTCCAATCTCTCGTGAGACTGAGCACTCTCATGTTCCCCGTAAATAGATGGGATGTCTTGTGGGAATTGGTCGTGTGCATCGTCCACAAGTTCAAAAGGAGGGGCGACCTCGCTTTCGTTATCCCATTTGTCTTCTTGAATCTCTCGTAGGAAGTCTGGTGCAAACCGATTCATAGAAGAAGAAGTGTCTGGCTCCGTAGAATTGGGCACATAAGCAACCTGGGAAGGAGGGCTTGTTCTATCGTTGGCTCTCTCCTTGCTCTCGTAAATGGCGGGAGCACAAGCTTCTTGGGGAGGATTACTTATTCTATTACTCTTCCGAGCAGGCTCATATGCTCCCTGAGAAGGAATGTAGGCAACCTGTGGAGGTACGTGAGCTTTCGAGGGAGGCTCATCTACCTTTTGGGGGGGAAGATAAGCTTCTTGAGGAGGCACATGGGCTTCCTGAAGAGGCTGGCTTATCCGTTCTCTTGCCCTTTCCTTTCTTTGAGGGGTAGGTTCCTTTTCTGACTGTGCAATTAGCCTCTCTATTCTTTCTAAGGAGGGAAAGTTGTCTGGTTTAGTGGAATTGGCCACATACACTTCCGATGGGGAATGATTCATGTTTTTGCTTGCTTTATCTTTTTCTTGATTTTTTTCTTCCTTGGCAGATCTTGCAATTATTTCCTCTAATTTCTCTAGTAATCCATCCAAGTGTAATTGCGTTTTGGCTGAGCCCGAGTGATTGAAAAGGCGACTGGCTTCAAACATAGTCTGAGCCAATGCGACCATTTTCGCGCACAGTTTGGTTCTTTCTATCTCTAGGTCAGCTCTAGGATAGCACTTGTCATGATCCGTGACGTTTGGCCCTTCTTGGATTCTGGCCTGATATGCTTTAAGCATCATGTCTATGTCTTCAGGAGTGGGATCAGCTAATACTGATCCTGTTTGGGGTGGTGGGTGGGTTACGTGGGGTGTCTTAGAGGGTGGAGGAATGGAGGGGGATGGGGACGGTAGCGGTGGGAATGCGTGAGAGTGCGGTGGAGATGTGATCTCTATGATTTTAGCCTTGGTTTCTCGTAGACTTTCCTCAAGTTCACTCATCTTCTTTGCCCATTGCCTTTTCATGCGTTCGCGGCTATCTCTCCAAGCTCTTGTTCTCTTTTTATTTTGGCTCTCAGTATCGCTAGCATCTAGGCTCTGTTCCTGGCCTACCCCTTGGTTTCGCTGCAATGCTTGAGCTCGAGTGACTACCTGTACGGGAGCAGTGGAAGTGACACTTCCTGTGGAATCTACCACTAACCCAATAACGTTGATCGGAGTGATTTTGGGCATATTATTAGGATTCTTAGGGCAATCTCGTAAGAGATGTTCTTTTCCACAGTCTTGGCAAAAACCTTGGATCGTTACTGACTGGGGTTGTGTAGGTGGAGGCAAGGGACAATCACGAATGAGGTGATCTCCTTGGCATCTGTAGCACGGTCCTCTTGGGAATGGAGGTCTTACTTGCCTGGATTGAGGCCTAGGATTGGGGTTTGCATACATGACGTTCGTGTAATCTGACTCCCAACTAGGTTCGTTTGTCTCTTCGCTATAATAGGACTCACCATGCTCAGGAGACTGCATGTAGTAGGCCTGGGGGCTATCAACATGTGTGGAATCAAAGCTATGGTCACTCGGGTCACTTTCAGAAAGCAAGGATGTTACAGGGACTATAGCTCTATTCAGGTTCTCTTCTGCAGCAGTATACTTTACCGGAATCACATTAGCTGGGGCTGGGGGTTGTTGTGCTAGCACAGGTTGAGGCCTTTGTTGGTTTTGATATTGAGGTTGGAAATTTTGTTGTGGCCTGCCATATGGTTGTGGAGGGTACTGGTTCTGGTATCTGCCTTGTTGGTAGGGCTGGGGGTAGGGTTGCCTAACCGCCTGCTTGTTGTATGGGCAATCTTGTGCGGTGTGATTGGTGTATCTCCGTTCTATGGTGCAATATTGGCTACTAGGATTTACTTGGGGTTGAGCCATAATGGGGCAGACATTCGCCATATGGTCGCCACCGCATGTATAGCACCTTTTCACAGGAGCAAACCTTGGGATTTGTTTGCTAGTTAAGCCTAATTTCTGGGCCACTTTCTCTGCGAGTTCCTCAATTGATGTGGATTGCGTGGAGGATTGACTAGATGCACTATCTGAATCTTTGTAGATTTTGGAAAGCTCTAGTTCTTCCCCTAGGTTATCTTCAATGTCAATGCATATACGTACACACTCTTCTATAGTCCTAGGGTCTTTCAGATACACATAGGATCTCAATTTCGTACTCAGTAATCCGTCAAGGAATAAGGCTACTTGTTTGGCAGATGTGGGTAGCTCCGAAACAGGACATCTTTCGAGGTATTGCCTAAATCTTCTTCCTGCAAGTCTCACAGTCTCTTGAGGGGTTTGCTTGAAGCTGTGAATCAGTGAGGAGGTGTTGTGTCTTATGCCACTCTTGGAGAACTCAATAATAAATGCTTCTAGGAGTTGGTCTATGCTCCTGAACTGGCGCTCATCCAATGGCTGAAACCATGTAAGTGCGGTGTTCCTAAGGGTTAGACCGAAGGCATTGTACTGCGTGAATAGATCCTCCACTTGTTCAGCTCTCAAGACTTGCTTGAATTCTGCCACGTGATCATAGGGATCTCCTGTGCCATCAAAGTAATTCTTCATGGACTTAACTAGCTGAGTCGGTCTCAGGGTTCTTGCGTGCTCTCTAGGTCTCGGCAGAGGGAATCCATCCACATTTCTTTGGTTCCTGTGAGCTCTAAGCACCTCAGGTTCTACCCTATTCGTCTCCGTCCTCGTTCTTTCTCTGCCTACTGGGTTGGCAAAGCTTACTTCTGGTCTATCTCTACTTCTGTCTCTTTGCCTTCCTTGAGCTTGGGATGTTCCAGCTCCAGGGTGACCATAGGATACATTCGATCTTGGTTGAGGGAAAATGAATTCACCCTTCCAAGTGTAAGCATGCCTATCATTCTCTGTCACCACAAAGATCCGCTCTCAAGTGTGATCTAAGTAGGTCACTCTACCTGGGCTATCCGGATCCTTAAATTCATAGATCATGATACTCCCTATATCAGTTGGTTGATTAGATTTATACCTCCAGAAGGCTTCGTCGGTTTCTCGATTGAGGAGCAACTCTATGCTCTTGTTGTCCTGGGGTACCCACTCAGGTGTGATAATCCTAGTGAGAACTGATTTACCTCGAGGGGTTCTAGGTTCCGCACCCATGTTTCCTTGCTCTAAGTCACCTAAGTCCGCCTCTGAGATTACATTTCCAAATTCATCCATCCTATCTGGGTGACTGGTGACTACGTATATGGTTCCTTCTTTGTCTAGGTATGCACCGTTGTCAAACTTGACAGCTGGGTGCTCTAGTCCAATGGATTGATCAGAATTTTTAATCTGGACCACGGATCTTCCTAGGCCGTCCTCATAGATGCTAGCACCTAATCGGTTGGTCCTAAGGTACTCTAGCTGCGTTTTGTAAGGGCCTTCTACCCTGTACAAGTAAGGCACACCTGAACTTCCCGTAGGTCTGTCCATACCTTGAGACATCCCTGATTCACTGGTATCAGAGCTAGGGTAATGAGAGTGATGACTCAACTGCTGGGCCCAAGACCTTGCAGTGTGGTTGACACTAGCCTCTGAAGACCTAAGGCTTTGTCTCTCTCTTACTAGGTGTCGTCCTGATCTAAGGTTCATATGCCTAACTGATTAGCCCAATTTTTGCCCAGAGTACAACATCGTTGCCGATCAATTGGTACCAGTCACTTGATTCTTTTTGGTTATTCCTCGTGTTTAAGGTCTTGTCTGCTATTACGTCGTCAGGAATACTTGAATGTTCTTCGTACTTTCAGGTTGATCGTTCCACGTTAGTTTCTTTTCCTTTATGTTATCGACAGTACAGAGATCAGGTTTTTAGCTTGAACTTGAGTTTTTAGGTAGTCTTCAACTTGATACCTGCCTATCGTCGCCCTGACTTATTCCTACTTCTAATCGTTCTTAGCCTAAGCTAGGAATTGACGAAGAGGAGTTGAGAATATTCCGACCTTTCTTGCCGAACCTTGCTCTTTAATGCTCGAGAAGTTGATTCTCAAGCTTGCGCAACACCCTTGCTTGGATACTCTCAATTGCTTCTCAATAGACCTGCATAAGTCCCAAGATTAGCTCCAAGTAGACCTTTCAATTGACAAGCAATTTATTTCAGACACTTTTTTAATGACCCTTGTTCCCCCTTTTGTATTGCTAGAAATTTCCTCTAGAGCTCCCTTGGTGTTCCTACCCCTCAGTGTGTCGACTTCCAAATATCCTATCTGAAAATCAACGCGTTATTCTTATAAAAAATAGTTGAGGGCGTGTAGTATACGTCACGAGCTTTCCGACAAGCCCTAGAGCTCAGAAAATGGATTTCGTATGAAAAAGTTATGACCGTTCAGGGTTTAGGGGGTTACTACACAAACAGATCCTTTCAGGGGTTTTAATGCATTTTCTAAGGCCTTTGTAAGTATATGAGTACTTGAGAGTGCAAATATGCCCAAAATTTTAGCCTAAATTCCCAAAAATTTACCCCTTAATTTTTGCCGAAAATGTCTGTCTATCGCGATAGACGGTGTCTGTCGCGATAGACACAAACTATCGTGGGGGTTGTCTGTCGCGATAGACAGTGTCTGTCGCGATAGACGGTGTCTGTCGCGAAATTTCTGTCTGTCGCGAAATTTCTGTCTGTCGCGATAGACGGTGTCTGTCGCGATAGACGGGGTCTATCGTGGATTTCTGTCTGTCGCGATAGACGGTGTCTGTCGCGATAGACGGTGTCTGTCGCGATAGACGGGGTCTATCGTGGATTTCTGTCTGTCGCGATAGACGGTGTCTGTCGTGATAGACCCTGTCTGTCGTGAATTTTCCGTCTGTCGCGATAGACGGTGTCTGTCGCGAAATTTCGGTCTGTCGCGATAGACGGTGTCTGTCGCGATAGACGGGGTCTATCGTGGATTTCTGTCTGTCGCGATAGACGGTGTCTGTCGTGAAATTTCTGTCTGTCGCGATAGACGGTGTCTATCGCGATAGACGGGGTCTATCGTGGATTTCTGTCTGTCGCGATAGACGGTGTCTGTCGCGATAGACGGTGTCTTTCGCGAAATTTCGGTCTGTCGCGATAGACGGTGTCTGTCGCGATAGATGGGGTCTATCGTGGATTTCTGTCTGTCGCGATAGACGGTGTCTGTCGCGATAGACTGAAAAAACGCAAATTTTTGAGAAACTTCTAGTGATTTAGAGTGCCCTAATGGTGTAGGTTACCGTGCTAAACATGCATTCACAAACTTTAAAGTTTTTCTGTCTGTCACGACAGACAGAGGTCGTCGTCCCCGGACCTGTGCAGAGCCTGTCGTACCTGCGCACACTGCTGGGGATGATGATACAGCAAGAACCTGCAAGATAACTCAAGAAACAAGCAAAAACAGCACACGCAATTTCGCTCTCTCGCTCTCTCTCACAAGTGAAATGAGGGAAATGAGGTGGAGATGGGGATATAGTCAAAAAACTGAAATTTTCGCGATGATGGAGACGGAGGTGGGAGATGGTGATGATGATGATGGAAATGAAGATGGAGAAGAAGGTAAAAGAAAATCGATGAGAGTGAAGAAAATACCTATAACTCCAACGCGTCAACTCTACGTCTTACCATCACACGCTCGTCCTCAAAGCTCGATCCTCGGCAACAGCGCCAAAATTTTGGTGTAGCTCAGTGATGAGTAGCACCTCCTTTAATGTCAATCCGGGAAGACGTGAGGATGGTATGAAGACCTCGAGCAAGTGGCGGCACTAGTGCGTGAGTGAGAAGCACACAAGCATGCACACACATACACACACACGCGCACACACGGCAAGACAAAGAGAGAGAATCAATGGAGTTCTTCAATTACTTTCAAAATGCTCTTACAAGTTCGTTTCAATTACAATCCACCCTAAAAAATGAGCTCTCTAGCTCTTTTTATAGTTTTTTGACTAGTTTTGGCCCTGTCCAGACCTAGTGTCCGGCCTAGTTAAAAATTAGGTTCCAGGGCTTATTTGAGGGCTCAAACGAAGTCTAAAAATTATGAAAATTGGTACGATGGTGCTTCTAATACTCCTCAAGCTCGAGGACTCCTCGGCTTGCACAAAATGGAGTCTAATCTACCAAAAACGGGGTTTACAATGTTTGTGTAGTGATTAAAATCACTTGAGTTATTCATAATCCATGGAAAAAAATGATCTGGCCTTGTTGCCATATTGTGCATGATTCCTCTGTTGCTTTGTGTGCCAACAGCAGCTTATGTTCCTAATTCCACGGATGCTGGAATACCTCCTTCAATTCAACAGTACTCTCAAGAGTTCTTGCGGGAAATACAAGAAGAGAAATGGGCCAAGGAGAAGGGTAATTCCCCTCCTATTCGTGAGATTGATGACCTTCATGATCAATTTCCCCAAGACATTCCATCTATTTACGTAGATGAAGCAGAACAACAAGAAAACGAAAGATTAGATTTTGAATCTAATACTTTAGAAGAGCTGCCACAATTCACTGGCCCTTGGGAATCTGAATCTCTTCAAATCAGAGCTCCCACAATATTGGTAAGAAATGAAGACTTAGTGGTTCCAAGAAGCACTGATGTCGTGAAGAACACTAAGGTTCAATGTCATCTCACTGTAGAAGAGCTGCTCAAAGCAAAACTGAGCTATGGAATCATGTGAAGGATCAGGTCCTAGGACTGGATTCCAATATGCCAAAAGGAGGCTCTAAGCAGAAAGTACCAGATATACCTCTAGACGAAATAGGGGACATGTGTGAGGGTGAAGAAGGTCATACTTATCTTCCAATCACCTACCAAGGTTACACAACCAAAGCAATCATAGATTCAGGTGCGGGTGTTGCTATTGCGACCACCTCCTTGTGGAAGCAATGGGGAAAACCCACATTAAGACCAACTAGAATGAAGCTTCAAATGGCAGAAGGTCATTTTGAAAGACCTCTAGGATTGCTAGAAGGGATAACTCTAACCACCTGTGGGGTAGAGTTTGAGCACACCTTTGATATATGTGACTTTGAGAAAAATAATGTCTATGAGATGATCCTAGGAAGACTGTTCCTATGACAATTGCAAATAGTACAGGATTGGGGAACCAACTCCTTGTACTTACAACACTTAGGGGTCACCACCAAGGTCAATTTGAAGGATTACACCTTCAGAGATGTACCACCCCTACAGTTGAATCCTATCCACAAAGCGAAAGAAGATTCTATCTCTGTGCATTCTGGAAGTTCACCTGATCCATCCTGGTTGCATGAAGATACTCATTTGTGGATGTGCAAGGTCACGGAGGAAGAGGAAAAATTGCTTAAAGGCAAGGGAAGGAGGAACTTCTCGAGGAGATAGAACAATTAAAGACCCAGCCTATACACCGATGATCTTTCTAGATGAGGAATTTGAGCCTCATGGTTGGGCAGAAATCTTAGCTACCATGGACATTGCAGTCAATGAAGAACAATGGACACCTCATTGTGATGAGGAGGGTTATGATATTTCAGTGTTCATGTGTCAGCCCTTGTTGGAAGAATGTGACCCTAGTGATGTCATAGAAGAAGAAGAAAATGACGATGATCTAGAGTCCATTGTGATGGATAGTTGCTTTAACTCAGAGAAGCACTATTTAGAAGATGTAGGAGTGTTTAACCAGAAAGAAGAAGAACCTCTCACAAGCATTAAAACGGTAAATTCAAAGGATGGAAGTGAGGGTAGTCAAAAGAAAAAGAAAAGAAAAGCAGTGAAACAAGAAGAGGAGGAGTCATTGTTCGAAGTACCAGAAAATTTCAAGAAATATGAAGTTGAAGACCAAAAAATTATGGTACGGATGCCTAAGAGAGAGTCCATCATAGGAGAATCATATGATAATAAAGAAAAGACCAAAAAGATTGTTGTGACCATTGAAGGGAACGAAGAGCGATGTACTTACATAGGAGATGACCTAAGTGCAAAAGAAGAAGCAGAGCTTGTAGCTCTATTAAGGGAATATAGGGACATGTTTGCATGGCATTATAGAGACTTGAAGGGAGTAGATCCAAGAATATGCTTTCATACGATTCCCATGACTGTTGATGCCAAGCCCACCGAACAAAAGCCCTACACATATAATGATACTGATGCTGCAAAGATAAAAGAAGAAATTGATAGGTTGATTGAAGCTCGATTTATCTATGAGATTGAGCATACTGAATGGGTGTCCCCTATTGTAGTGGTGCCCAAGAAGAATGGAAAGTTGCGAGTATGTATTAACCTTAAAAAATTTAATGCCGCTACCATCAGAGATAGCCATCCACTTCCAATCATTGAACATTTATTGGAGCGTGTTGCAAGCAAGGAAGTTTATAGCTTTCTTGATGGATTTTCACGTGACAACCAAGTAGCCATTACCATAGAAGATCAACACAAGACGGCTTTTGCCACCGAGTGGGGAATCTTTGCATTTCGTGTGATGCCATTTGGGCTCACAAATGCACCTGCAACATTCTAAAGGCTCATGTGTCATGTCTTCAAAGAGTTCTTGTGAAAGAGCTTAGAAGTATATGTGGATGATTTATGTACTCATTCCCAAGAAAGAAGATACCACATCCCTGAGCTCAGACATATCTTCAACAAATGTAGAGAATATCGCGTGTGTGTGAACCCAGAAAAGTGTGTATTCATGGTTCAGCAAGGTAAAATCTTAGGTCATAATGTTTCTAAGAATGGAATATCAACAGATGAGGACAAATTCAAAGCTATAGCGGAGTTGCCGAGGCCAAGGAATGTTAAAGAGGTACAAGCCTTTATGGGCCATTGTGGATATTACCGCAGGTTTATCCACATGTATGCGATCATAGCTAAACCTCTTTATGGTTTGTTGACAAATTTTGAGTGGAATGATGAATGCGAGAATTCCTTCAATGAGCTGAAGAGACGTTTGTGCACGACACCAATACTAACCACTCCTGATTGGAATAAGCCATTCCATGTTCATGTAGATGCATCCAATCATGCAATAGGATGTATGCTAGCACAACCCACAGGTGAAGGAAATCTAGATTTACCCATAGCAAATCTATGATCTTACCATCACAACGCTTGTCCTCGAAGCTCTCTCCCCGGCAACAGTGCCAAAATTTGGTGTAGCTCAAGCGTAAGCACCACCTCCTTTACTTGTCAATCCATGGAGACATGAGGACCGGTATGAAGACCTCGAGCAAGTGAAGGCACAAGTGCGTGAGTGAAAGCACACAATCATGCACACACATACACACACACACACACAAGGTAAGATCAAAGAGAGGAACAATGGAAAGCTTTGATTGCAAAAGATTTCTCTTACAAAAGCTCTATTCTCTCACAAGCTAACCTCAAAATCGAGCTCTCTAGCTCTTTTTATAGTTTTTTGACTAGTTTTGGTCGTGTCCGGACCTAGTGTCCGGCCTAGTTAAAAATTAGGTTCCAGGGCTTATTTGAGGGCTCAAACAAAGTCTAAAAATTATGAAAATTGGTAGGATGATACTTCTAATACTCCTCAAGCTCAAGGACTCCTTGGCTTGAACAAAATGGAGTTACAAAAATAGAAAATGGTATTTACAATGGTTTTTAGTGATGAAAATCACTATTATTGTAGGGGATTTCTTCAAAAAATTTGACATACACTTCTTGGAGCTCCCTACTTGCTCCCTTTCTTGTGTGTCCACTTCTTTGATGTGCTTCCATGCTTTGTCCTTGACCTTGAGCTTCAACACTCCCCCCCCTCTCGAGTCTCTCGTCCTTGACAGACCCTTGTTGTAATGGTTGTTCCAGGTTGCTTTGAGAGGGAGTGTCCATTCGGAAGAACCAGAGCCGTCTCTCTTCCAAATGTGGCAAGGTTGGTTGTCCGATTCTTCATTTGTCACTGCGAGCCTTTGCACGTTGTAGTCCCTTGGTAGGTGCTTTTGCCTTGGAATCCAGCATGATTGTGTCGTTGTGAGTCTCCATTGATGACCTCAGATCGTCCAAAGATGATGTTCATAGTAGTCATGCCAAGTACTCATAACCCATAATGGATGATGGGTAAGTGTGTTCGTGCATGGGTTGAGGAAAATATGTGCCTTGTGCATGGCCTTGTAATGTAGCCCTATGCATGCTTACTTGGAAAATGCATCGGAAGAAGTATGGTGCAAAAATTGGGGGTCTTGAGCTAAGTGCTCAAGGGTATGCCGACAAAGAGGTTTCCTAAGCTATCATGGTTATGGTGTTTCCAGAGTAAAGATACTTACCATGGAGAAGGTTGATCGATGTTCATCTCTTCGTGTTGTACACTCGGCCTTTGGGATGGAACATTGTTGATAAATGTCCATGTTGAAGGTCCACTGATGAGATCTTTTGAGTGGCTGATCCTATCTCCTCTTTTCAAAGCATCATTTGCCAAATACTGAGAATTGAATTTCTTTATATTCCTTGACAAACAACATTTGATAACTACACCAAGCTTAGTTTCACATACTCTCTTTAGCTCACCATAAGGAGGAGTCTTCTCATCGAGTATACATACAAAGATGTGCAGGGTACCAGAACTATCCCTTGCATATATCTCCTTGGATGCTCTTGTGCATACAGTAGTTAAGCATCACTCAAGTTGCGGACCTTCAAGATCTGCACTCCCATGGTAAGAGGAAACCATAGTTGTGGATGCCATGTTCATGCCAAGTTCTTGACATCTACCAGATAAGGGAGCAATTATATCATCTGCTAGCTGAGACACACTTCTATCCAAACTGATAAATGCCTAGTAATCAACAGTTCCACCATCAACTAAGCATGATTCATTCATGTTTCATGAGCCAAACCTGGGAACAAGTGCTTTCTCTCTCTCTTTTTTTTTTTGAGGAACAATGTCACAAAACAAGAAGATAGACGTTAGTATCAGTAAAACTAGTTGACATATGTCAATGTGCTCTCGTGCATGGGACTCTCAAGTGTGTCTATGCACGGCCACGTAATGTGGCCCTATATTAATGCATACTTTGGAAATGCATGACCTGAATGGTGCAAAAGACAAGGTTGTGCAAGCAGCACATGGTTGTCGCTCGTTGAGGCTTTCGATGTTACTTGTAGATGTTGATGTCAGCTTTGGTGGAGGTATCCATTGGGTCTCGAAATGATTTAATCCTCCTTATTGGAGTCCATTTCAGAATAGCATTTGGCACTGTAGAGATCACTTCAGGCGTCTTCGTCTTTGGATGCTTTCTGAACTGTGGTATCCAGTGTGGCCAGCGCTTTGGTTCGGTGGAGGCTACTTGCACTTTTGGCTTCCAAACCCATACCCTTTTTGCACGTCTTCCTACTATTGTTGAAGAGGTGATTTGATCTTCTTTCGACTTCTGTATGCAGTTCTTACCCTTTTCTCTTTGTGGCTTCTTTGTTGAGATCTTTCGCATGTGGGAGAACATAGGTTGTTGTGGATGTAAGAGTGTCTTAGGTACCCACATCTGTAATCGCCCTTGTTGAATTGCAGCTAATTTCTTAGGCACCCAAACTTGTCGGATACCTTGTGGTTGAGCTTGTCCAAGCTTCTTCCTTCGTCTTCTGGCTTGGTTGGCTTGCTTGAGTGGGATTTGTGGGGGTAAGGCTGGTGGTTGCTCTCCTTTACATACCCAGATCTGCCTCATGCCCGGAACTACTTTCCTTTGGAAATCTCGTTGTCTATTTGATATAGCAGTTGTCCTGTTCTGTTGTGCTTGCTTTGTTGGTTGAGTTGTAGTGGCGGCCTTCGTCCTTGCACCAGAGGAGGGGTCCGCTTGTCTTCGAGCCTGTTCTTCCATGATTGAGTTCTCCTGCGACCTAGAGCTTTTGATGCATGCAACATCTCTTTTGCTAAGATTAGTCCTAGGAGAACTACAAGATATGACATCTGGATTTGTAAGCCTGCCATTTTCTAGTTCTAATGTAAAGCATTGTCCCTGGACCCAAACTTGAAGAAGTTGACTTCTTAGGTTCAAGTTGACTGCATTGTCATAAATCTAATCTTGTCCTAAGACAAGTGGTTCTATAAGGTTCTCATCTTGACACACTAGCACTTTGACTTTCATTGGAACATCTTGAAGGTAGATGGGAAGTTCCACCTCGCCCAAACAAGGGGTTTCCACACCTCCCAATCCTATGAGATAAGCTTCTATGGGATTGATGTTCAACAGCAAGTCTTGGCAGTAGGACAGTCTAACTGCACTACTTGCTGCACCTGAGTCAATCAATGCTTTCACAGTCCTGGCACCCTTTCCTTGTCCGATCTCTATGGTCACAAAGGGACGTCGGTCAATGACTTGAGAAGTAGTTATGCCCGATTTTTGGCACATATCCATGTGATATTTTGAAGCTTTTGAGTTGACATCTAGGCCTAGTCACCTTAACTTATTTCGCCTAATAGGCTCTCTGGCTTCTTCTTGTGCTTCTTCTCTCACCCTTAACTCCTCTTCTTTTCGCTTCTTAGCAGTTTTGAGTCTCGTAAGCATATCCTCTATAAGAGGTTCTTGGTATAACTTGACTCTACATCCACTAATATAGTTGGGCAAGATATCACCTTCTAAAGTAGCCAATTGAATTGCACCGCTAGTGGAAATTCTGTTAATGATCATAGGTCCATATCCTCGTTTTACCAACTTACGGGCATGTTGTTTTAGTGTGTAAACCAACACTAGATCTCCCTCTTTCAGTCCCTTATCCTTGATGTGTGCATCAAAGTATGCCTTTTGTCTTTTCTTTGTAGCATAGATGCCTGTTGCTGCTCGTAGCCTTGTCTCACCTAAGCATTCTAGATCAAAGATCCTAGAGGACAATTCATGTCCATTCCATTCATGCTCTTGTGCTACTTTTAATGCTGGGATGAGGAAATCTAATGGTAGCACAACATTCTGTCCAAAGACCATCTGAAATGGGGTGGCATTCAGTACCATTTTATAGGCAACTCGATAAGCCCAAACAGCATGATGAAGTTGTTTATCCCAATCAGAGCGTTTGTTGTTTACAAGCTTGGTCAAGACATTACATAGGATCTTGTTTGTGCTCTCAACTTGTCCGTTAGCTTGTGGATGATAGGGGGCAGACTTCTAATGTATCACCAAGAATTCTTGGAGAAGATTTTCAATGACTTCATTCAAGAAGTGCGTGCCTCTATCACTTACTAGTTCTATTGGTAACCCATATCTCGTGAACACATTCTCAAATAAGAACTTTGCCGTTGTCTGAGCATCATTCTTTGTTGTGGCTTTGACTTCTGCCCACTTGGTAAGGTAGTCTGTGGCTACAATAATGTATTCAGCATGGGAGTTTCTAGCTGGGGGGTTAATAGGACCTATGAAGTCTATGCCCCACTTCAAAAATGCACGCCCTCCCATCATTGGCCTCAAAGGCATCTCGTCTTTTCTAACTGGATATTGTGCACATTGGCATGTGTCACATTTCTTCACATAGGTATGTGCATCCATATGAAGAGTGGGCCACCAAAGTCCTAAGAATAGAATGGTCTTGATCACTCGGTCAGGACCAAAATCTCCACCTGCAACACCACTGTGTGTAGTCTCTAAGACCTTTAAATAGTCTGATTCATGAACGCACAGTCTTAAGTAACCATCTTTGCCTCTTCGGTATAGGTTCTCTCCTACTACGGCATAGCCTTGAGCCTCTTGCTCCATGCTTCGTCTTCTTGCTAGACTAGCCTCTTTGGGTAATCGTCCCGACCTCATAAACTCTACCAATGGAGCACTCCAATTTGGAATTAATGACACTTGATAAAGGGTCGCATGCTCCACTGGGGGTCTCTCTCTACACATTGGACAATTCTTAATCCACTCATATTTCTTTGTCCATGCTAGGCCAATACACTCCTAAACGCTTCAGATTCTGCAATGTTCGTTGTTTAGAATAGTGATTTCCTAGCAATCCTTCATGAGCTTGCTGCAACCAACTACTATGTTCATCATCCTCGACACAACAAGCTAATACACCCTCAGTATCTTGTTTGTACATGCTTCCTGCCAATATGTGATATTTTTGTGATTTTACAACTTCTTGTGATGTTTTCACATTCTTATTTGCAGGGCCGAAGGTTAGGATTGGTACCAACTTATTTGCCCACAACTTCTAAATTGAACAGATAAGCATCGGGTAATTCATCAGACACTCCTTGTGGTGACTCTCCTGAAGTGATCCGAGAAAGGTGATCTGCCCGAAGGTGGGTTCTACCTTTCTTGACAACAACTTCAAAGTCATATTCCATTAGTAAGAAGAACCATCTTACTAAGCGCCCAGTATTGTAGGGTTCATTGACCAAATATAACAAAGCTTGATGATCAGTGAAAAACTTGAACTTGTTGGCCAATAAGTAGTGTCTAAACTTCTTCATAGCATATACCATGCCTAAGCCCTCTCGCTCAGTTGTGGTATAGTTTTGTTCCGCTGTGGTTAGCTGTGTGCTAGCATATGCTATGGGTAAGTCTAAATTTCCTTCACCGGTGGGTTGTGCTAGCACACATCCTATGGCATGATTGGATGCATCCACATGGACATGGAATGGTTTATTCCAATCAGGAGTGGTCAGTATTGGTGCTGTGCACAAACGTTTCTTCAGTTCATTGAAAGAATTCTCGCATTCGTCATTCCACTCAAAATAAGACAACAAGGCATAAAGGGGTCTAGCTATGATCGCGTACATGTGGATAAACCTACGGTAATATCCACAATGGCGCATAAAGGCTTGTACCTCTTTAACATTCCTTGGCCTTGGCAACTCTGCTATGGCTCATACCTTATCTTCATCTGTTGAGATTCCATTCTTAGAAACAATATGACCTAAGATTTTACCTTGATGCACCATGAACACACACTTTTCTGGGTTCAGACACACTCGATATTCTCTACACTTGTTGAAGATTTGTCTGAGCTCAGGGATGTGAAATCTTCTTTCTTGGGAATGCGCACATAAATCATCCACATACACTTCTAAGCTCTTTTGCAAGAACTCTTTGAAGACATGACACATGAGCCTCTGGAATGTTGCAGGTGCATTGGTGAGCCCGAATGGCATCACACGAAATGCAAAGATTCCCCATTCGGTGGCAAAAGCCGTCTTGTGTTGATCTTATGGGGCAATGGCTACTTGGTTGTAACCTGAAAATCCATCAAGAAAGCTATAAACTTCCTTGCCTGCAACACGCTCCAATAGGTGTTCCGTGATTGGAAGTGGATAACTATCTCTGATCGTAGCGGCATTAACTTTTTTAAGGTTAATACACACTCGCAACTTCCCGTTCTTCTTGGGTACCACTACAATGGGAGACACCCATTCAGTATGCTCAATCTCATAGATGAATCCAGCTTCAATCAGCCTATCAATTTCTTCTTTTATTTTGGCTACATATGTATCATTATATGTGTAGGGCTTCTATTTGGTGGGCTTGGCATCAACAGTCATGGGGATAGTATGAGAGAAAATTCTTGGATCTACCCCTTTCAAGTCTCTATAGTGCCACGCAAAAACATCCCTATATTCCCTTAATAGAGCTACGAGCTCCATCTCTTCTCTTGCACTTAGGTCATCTCCTATATATGTGCATCTCTCTTCGTTCTCTTCACTGGTTACTACAATTTTCTTGGTCTTTTCTTTATTATCATATGATTCTCCTATGATGGCCTCTCTCTTAGGCATTCATACCAAAATTTTGCGATCGTCAACTTCATATTTCTTGAAGTTTTCTGGTACTTCAAACAATGATTCCTCCTCTTCTTGTTTCACAACTTTTCTTTTCTTTTTCTTTTGACTACCCTCACTTCCATCCTTGGAATTTACCGTTTTAATACTTGTGAGAGGTTCTCCTTCTTTCTGGTTAAATACTCCGACATCTTCTAGATAGTGCTTCTCTGAGTTAAAGCAACTATCCATTACAATGGACTCTAGATCATCGTCGTTTTCTTCTTCTTCTATGACATCACTAGGGTCACATTCTTCTAGCAAGGGTTGACACATGAACACTGAAATATCATAACCCTCCACATCACAATGAGGTGTCCATTGTTCTTCATTGACTGCAATGTCCATGGTAGCTAAGATTTCTGGCCAGCCATGAGGCTCAAATTCCTCATATGGAAAGATCATCGGGGTGTAGGCTAGTCTTTAACTGGTCTATCTCCTAGTGAAGTTCCTTCTTCTCTCGCCTTCAAGCATTTTTCCTCTTCCTCTGTGACCTTGCACATCCACAAATGAGTATCTTCATGCAACCAGGATGGATTAGGTGAACTTTCACAATGCATAGAGATTGAATCTTCTTTTGCTTTGTGGATAGGGTTCCACTGTAGGGGTGGTACATCTCTAAAGGAGTAATCCTTCAAATTGACCTTGGTGGTGACCCCTAAGTATTGTAAGTACAAGGAGTTGGTTCCCCAATCTTGTACTATTTGCAATTGTCGTAGGAAGGGTCTTCCTAGGATCATCTCATAAACATTATTTTTCTCAAAGTCACACATAGCAAATGTGTGCTCAAACTCTACACCACAAGTGGTTAGAGTTATCCCTTCAAGCAATCCTAGAGGTCTTTCAAAATGATGGCCATCTGAAGCTTCATTCTAGTTGGTCTTAATGTGGGTTTGCCCCATTGCTTCCACAAGGAGGTGGTCGCAATAGCAACACCAACACCTGAATCTATGATTGCTTTGGTTGTGTAACCTTGGAGGGTGATAGGGAGATAAGTATACCTTCTTCACCCTCACACATGTCCCTATTTTTTCTAGAGGTATCTTTGGTACTTTTTGCTTAGAGCCGCCTTTTGGCACATTGGAATCAAGTTCTGGGACCTGATCCTTCACATGGTTCCATAGCTCAGGTTTTGTTTTGAGCAGCTCTTCTACAGTGAGATGACATTGAACCTTAGTGTTCTTCACGACATCAGTGTTCCTTGGAACCACTGAGTCTTCATGTCTGACTAGTATTGTGGGAGCTCTGATATGAAGAGATTCAGATTCCCAAGGGCCTGGAAATTGAGGCAGTTCTTCTAAGGTATTAGATTGAAAATCTAATCTTTCATCCTCTTGTTGTTCTGCTTCATCTCCATAAATAGATGAAATGTCTTGGGGAAATTGATCATGAAGGTCATCAATCTCACGAATAGGAGGAGAATTACCCTTCTCCTTGGCCCATTTCTCTTCTTGTATTTCCCGTAAGAACTCTTGAGAGTACTGTTGAATTGAAGGAGGTATTCCAGCATCCGTGGAATTAGGAACATAAGCTCCCATTGGTGGTGAGCTTCCTCTTTCAATAACTGGTTGAGCCTGTGGAGGTAAATAAACTTGTGGTTTGTTTACCAACTGTTCTAACCTTTCTAGTAAGCCTTGGAAATGCAAATTTGGTTTGATAGAGTTTGTTTGATTGAACTTTTGACTAGTCTCAAGTATAGCTTGAGCTTGTTCTACCATTTTCATGCACATTTTCATCTGGCTTGAATCTCCAAAAGGCTTCCTCTGTTTCTCTATTCAAGAACATTTCTATGCTTTTGTTGTCTTGAGGGATCCAATCTGGAGTGATCACTCTGGTCAAAACTGACTTACCTCTAGGAGTCTGGGGTCCTTGTCCTACATTTCCTTGTTCTAGGACTCCTATCTCATTCTCATGAATGATATTTCCAAACTCATCAGTCCTATCTAGTAGGTTGGTGACCACATACATGGTTCCTTCCTTATCAATGTATGAAGCCTCTTCGAACTTGACCACCGGGTGTTCAAGTCCAAAGGGTTGATCTGGATTTTTGAGTTGGATCACTGATCGCCTCAGGCCATCCTCATAGATGCGAGCACCTAATCGGTTGGTCCGAATATATTCCAATTGTGTCTTACAGGGACCTTGTGGTGTTTGTAGATGGGCAGTTCCTAAGCCACCTGCAGGTTTCCCCATGCTAAAAGACATTTTTGAGTCACTTGTGTCAGAGTTTAGTACGTAAGGATAACCACTTAGTTGTTGTGCCCAAGACTTAGCTGTATGGTTGACAATAGCCTCAAAAGATCTAATGCTTTTTTTATTCTTGCCTAGGTGTCTACCAGATCTCTCATAAGCTTTGGTTAAGAGTCCAAAATTTCCCCTTGGTATGGTTCAAAATCCTTTGGAGTCCCCTTGGGTTCTAGGTCCCACCTGAAGGTCAACTTCAAATTACCCTATCTAAAAATCAACGCATTATTCTTATAAAAAACAGTTGAGGTCATGTAGGATTCGAAACGAGCTTTCCAACGAGCTATAGAGCTAAAAAAATGACTTTGGATGAAAAAGTTATGTCAAATCAGGCTCCTGGGGTTCAAAACAGGCAAACAGGCACTTGTGGAAAAATCACGATTTTGTAAGAAAATCGCAATTTTGTGAAATCAAGAGAATCGTGATGCTAGGAAATCAAAGAATCGCGATGCTGTGAAGTCTAGAGAATTGCGATTGTGTGAAATCAGAGAATCGTGATTGTGTGAAATCAGAGAATTGTGTTTTTGAGAATCGTGTTCTAGAGAATCGTGGTCTTGTACCTTGGATGAGAATCGTGTTTTAGAGAATCGTGTTTTAGAGGATCGTGTTCTAGAGAATCGTGGTTTTCAAAAATCGTGTTTTATAGAATCGTGTTTTTTGGCTGAAAATCTTGATTTGTGAGAATCGCAATTTTGAGCACAACCACAGAATCGCGATTCTGAGAATGACCACAAAATTGTGATTCTTTCAGCAAGCTTTTAGGCAGGAATTAGAAAATCGTGATTTAAAAAAAAAAATTGAATTTTCACAGAATCGTGATTTTCACCACAGAATCGCGTTTTTTGGCGGGAACTTTGAGTTTTTGAGCGTCGAGCAATGGCGAGCTCCGTATGAGCAAAGATTCATGAAAAACACGGGCACTTGCTCTCCCTTGCACTTCCTAACTCCTTCCCACACAATAATGCATGAAAAATGGTATGAAAATGGTAAAAAGGTACTAAAAAACAAGAAATTTCTATGAAGAAGAAGATGGAAGAAGGTGGAGATGATGATGATGATGAAGATGGAGAAGAAAAATCAGAAAAATAACAGAAAGACAGTTTTTTTACCTTCCAACGTCGCAAATCTACGATCTTACCATCACAACGCTCGTCCTCGAAGCTCTCTCCCCGGCAACGACGCCAAAATTTGGTGTAGCTCAAGCGTAAGCACCACCTCCTTTACTTGTCAATCCGCGGAGACGTGAGGACCGGTATGAAGACCACGAGCAAGTGAAGGCACAAGTGCGTGAGTGAAAGCACACAATCATGCACACACATACACACACATGCGCACAAGGTAAGATCAAAGAGAGGCACAATGGAAAGCTTTGATTGCAAAAGAGTTCTCTTACAAAAGCTCTATTCTCTCACAAGCTAACCTCAAAAATGATCTCTCTAGCTCTTTTTATAGTTTTTTGACTAGTTTTGGCCCTATTCGGACCTAGTGTCTAGCCTAGTTAAAAATTAGGTTCCAAGGCTTATTTGAGGGCTCAAACGAAGTCTAAAAATTATGAAAATTGGTAGGATGATGCTTCTAATACTCCTCAAGCTCAAGGACTCCTTGGATTGAACAAAATGGAGTTACAAAAATAGAAAATGGTATTTATAATGGTTTTTAGTGATGAAAATCACTATTATTGTAGGGGATTTCTTCTAAAAATTTGACATACACTTCTTGGAGCTCCCTACTTGCTCCCTTTCTTGTGTGTCCACTTCTTTGATGTGCTTCCATGCTTTGTCCTTGACCTTGAGCTTCAACACATATGCTACCAGACAGCTAACCGCAGCTGAACGAAACTATATGATAACTAAGCGAGAGGGTTTAGGCATGGTATATGCTATGAAGAAGTTTAGACACTACGTATTGGCCAACAAATTCAATTTTTTCACTGATCATCAAGCTTTATTATATTTGGTCATTAAACCTTGCAATACAGGATGATTAGTAAGATGGTTCCTCTTACTAATGGAATATGACTTTGAAGTTGTTGTTAGAAAAGGTAGGACCCACCTTAGGGCAGATCACCTTTCTCGCATCACTTCAGGCGAGTCACCGCAAGGAGTGTTTGATGAACTACCTGATGCTTATCTGTTCAATTTAGAAGTTGTTCCTAAATGGGAAAATAAGTTGGTACCAGTCTTAACCTTTGGACCCGCAAATAAGAATGTTAAAACATCACAAGAAGAAGTTGTAAAATCACAAAAATATCGCATATTGGCAGGAAGCATGTACAAACAATATACTAAGGGTGTATTAGCTTGTTGTGTTGAGGACGATGAACATAGTAGTTGGTTGCAACAAGCCCATGAAGGATTGCTAGGAAATCACTACTCTAAACAACGAACATTGCACAATCTAAAATGTTTAGGAGTGTATTGGCCTCGCATGGACAAAGAAATACAAGAGTGGATTAGGAATTGTCCAGGATGCAAAGAGAGACCCCCAGTGGAGCATGCTACTCTTTATCAAGTGCCATTAATTCCAGATTGGAGCGCTCCATTGGTAGAATTTATGCGATCAGGAACATTACCCAAAGAGGCTAGTCTAGCAAGAAGATGAAGCATGGATCAAGAGGCTCAAGACTATGCCTTAGTAGGAGACAACCTATATCGAAGAGGCAAAGATGGTTACTTAAGACTATGCGTTCATGAATCAGACTATATGAAAGTCCTAGAAACTACACACAATGGTGTTGCCAGTGGACATTTTGGTCCTGATCAAGGAATCAAGACCATTCTATTCTCAGGACTTTGGTGGCCCACTCTTCATATGGATGCACATACCTATGTGAAGAAATGTGATACATGCCAACGTGCACAATATCCAATACGAAAAGATGAGATGCCTTTGAGGCCAATGATGGGAGGACGTGCATTCTCAAAGTGGGGCATAGACTTTGTAGGTCCTATTAACCCTCCAGCTAGGAACTCCCATGCAGAATATATCATTGTAGCCACAGATTACCTTACCAAGTGGGTAGAAGTGAAAGCCACAACAAAGAATGATGCTCAGACAATGGCTAAGTTCTTATTTGAGAATGTGTTCACTACATATGGACTACCAATAGAGTTAGTGAGCGATCGAGGTACACACTTCTTATATGAAGTCATTGAAAATCTTCTCCAAGAATTCTTGGTGATACATAAGAAGTCTGCCCCCTATCATCCACAAGCTAACGGACAAGCTGAGAGCACGAATAAGATCCAATGTAATGTATTGACAAAACTAGTGAATAATAAACGCTCTGATTAGGACAAACAATTTCATCATGCTGTTTGGGCCTACCGACTTGCCCACAAAATGGTACTCAATGCCACCCCATTTCAGATGGTCTTTGGCCAAAACACTGTGCTACCATTAGATTTCCTAATCCCAGCTTTAAATGTAGCACAAGAGCATGAGTGGAATGGACATGAATTGTCCTCTAAGATCTTTGATCTAGAATGCTTAGGTGAGACGAGGCTACGAGCGGCAGCAGGCATCTATGCTGCAAAGAAAAGACAAAAGGCATACTTTGATGCACACATCAAAGATAAAGGATTGAAAGAGGGAGACCTAGTTCTGGTCTATACACTAAAGCAACATGCCTGTAAGTTGGAAAAAAGAGGATATGGACCCATGATCATTAATAGAATTTCCACTAGCGGTGCGGTTCAATTGGCTACTTTAGAAGGTGACATCTTGCCAAACTATATCAGTGGTTGTAGAGTCAAGCTGTATCAAGAACCTCTTACTGAGGATATGCTAATGAGACTCAACACTGCTAAGAAGCGAAAAGAAGAAGAGTTAAGGGTGAGAGAAGAAGCACAGGAAGAGGCCAGAGAGCATATTAGGTGAAATAAGTTAAGGTGACTAGGCCTAGATGTCAACTCAAAAGCCCCAAAATATCACATGGATATGTGCCGAAAATCAGGCAAATTACTTCTCAAATCATTGATTGATGTCCCTTTGTGACCATAGAGATAGGACAAGGAAAGAGTGCAAGAAGTGTGAAAGCATTGATTGACTTAGGTGCAGCAACTAGTGTAGTTAGACTTTCCTACTGCCAAGACTTGCAATTGAACATCAATCCCATAGAAGCTGATCTCATAGGATTGGGAGGTGTGGAAACCCCTTGTTTGGTCGAGGTGGAATTTCCCATCTATCTTCAAGATGTTCCAATGAAAGTCAAAATGCTAGTGTGTCAAGATGAGGACCTTACGGAACCATTTGTCTTGGGTCAAGATTGGATTTATGACCATGCAATCAACCTGAACCTCAGAAATCAACTTCTTCAAGTTTGGGTACATGAACAATGCATTACATTAGAATTAGAGAACTGCATGCTCACAGATCATGGCACCGCACACTCTCTTAGTTCCTCTAAGACTAATCTTCACGAACAAGATGTTGTACGTGTCAAAAGCTCTATGAGCTAGAAGGACTCAATCATGGAAGGACGGTCACAAAGGCAAGCAGACCCTCCTTCTTTTTCGAAGAATAAAGCATCCACAATAGTTCAACCTCAGAAGCAAGCACAACAATTCAAGACAACTGCTACAGCAAAAAGAAAGACACCATTCAACAAGAAAGAAGTTCCGGGCATGAAGCAGATCTGGGTACGCAAAGGAGAGCAACCACCAACCTTTCCCCCACAAACCCCATCCAGGCAAGCCAACCCGGCCAGAAGACGAAGGAAGAAGCTCGGACAAGCTCAACCACAAGGTATCCAAAAAATTTGGGTGCCTAAGAAATTAGTTGCAGCTAAACAAGGGCAATTACACATGTGGGTACCTAGGAAGCTCTTACGTCCGCAACAACCTATGCTCTCCCATACGCAAAAAGTCTCAACAAAGAAGCCAAGGCAAGGCAAAGGTCAGAACCAGACACCAAGAACCAAAGTAGACCAACTAACCTCTTCAACACGAGTCAGGCGACAAGCCACAAAGGTATGGGTTTGGAAGCCAAAAGCATCAGCGTCCCCTACAAAACCAAAGCACCAACCACAAGGGACACAACAGTCATGAAACCAGCCAAGGATGAACCAGCCAAAGTAGACCAACTAACCTCTTCAACACGAGTCAGGCGACAAGCCACAAAGGTATGGGTTTGGAAGCCAAAAGCATCAGCGTCCCCTACAAAACCAAAGCGCCAACCACAAGGGACACAACAGTCACAAAACCAGCCAAGGATGAATAGGCCAAAGGTGCTCACTACATAGTCGCAGATCCTTCTCAAATGGATCCCCCTAAGGAGGAAGGATCAGTTGTCATCGCGAGATCCAATGGATACCTCCATGACAGATGGCATCAACATCCGTAAATAACATCGAAAGCCTCGACGCACGACAATCATGTGCTCCTTGCACAACCTTGTCTTTTGCACCATTCACATCATGCATTTCCAAAGTATGCATTAATATAGGGCCACATTACATGGTCGTGCATAGACACAATTGAGAGTCCCAAGCACAAGAGCACATTGACACATGTAAACCATTTTTGATACTAACCTTTGTCTTCTTGTTTTGTGACATTGTTCCTCTTTAAAAAAAAAAGAGAGAAAGAACTTGTTCCCAGGTTTGGCTCATGAAACATGAATGAGTCATGCTTAGTTGAGGGTGAAACTGTTGATTTGTGGGAATTTATCAGTTTGGATAGAAGTGTGTCTCAGCTAGCAGATGATATAATTGCTGCCTTATCTGGTAGATGTCAAGAACTTGGCATGAACCTGGTCTCCATAACTATGGTTCCCCCTTACCATGGTAGGAGGGAAGATCTCGAAGGAACTTGAGAGATGCTTAACTACTGTATGTACGAGAGCATCCAAGGAGATATCTGCTGAGGGTAGTTTGGTACCCTGAAAATCCTTGTTTGTATACTAGGTGAGAAGACTCCTACTTATGGTGAGCTAAACAGAATATGTGAAACTAAGCTTGGTGTAGGACCAGGCACTCAAAAAATTTCATTGATGGACCATCAACACGGACATTCATCGACAATGTTCCATCACAAATGTCGGGTGTACAACACGAAGAGATAAAACATCGATCAACCCTTCACCATGGTAAGTATCTTTACTCTGGCAACACCATAACCATGTGTAGCTCAAGCGTAAGCACCACCTCCTTTACTTGTCAATCCGCGGAGACGTGAGGACCGGTATGAAGACCACGAGCAAGTGAAAGCACAAGTGCGTGAGTGAAAGCACACAAACATGCACACACATACACACACACGCGCACAAAGTAAGATCAAAGAGAGGAACAATGGAAAGCTTAGATTGCAAAAGAGTTCTCTTACAAAAGTTCTATTCTCTAACAAGCTAACCTCAAAAATGAGCTCTCTAGCTCTTTTTATAGTTTTTTGACTAGTTTTGGCCCTGTCCAGACCTAGTGTCCGGCCTAGTTAAAAATTAGGTTCCAGGGCTTATTTGAGGGCTCAAACGAAGTCTAAAAATTATGAAAATTGGTACGATGGTACTTCTAATACTCCTCAAGCTCGAGGACTCCTCGGCTTGAACAAAATGGAGTTACTAAAAATAGATAATGGTATTTACAATGGTTTCTAGTGATGAAAATCACTATTTTTGTAGGGGATTCTTCTGAAAATTTGACATACACTTCTTGGAGCTCCCTACTTGCTCTCTCTTCTTCTATGTCCACTTCTTTGATGTGCTTCCATGCTTTGTCCTTGACCTTGAGCTTCAACACTCCCCCCCCTCTCGAGTCTGTCGTCCCTGACAGACCCTTGTTGTAGTGATTGTTCCAAGTAGTGCCTTGAGAGGGAGTGTCCCTTCTGTATGAACACAAGTCGTCCGACGTTCTTCATCTATCACTGTGAGTCTTTGCAGGTTGTAGTCTCTTGGTATGTGCTTCTGCCTTGTATTCCAGCATGACTGTGTCGTTGTGAGTCTCCGTTGATGTTTTCTAGATCTTCCAAAGTTGATCTTCATAGTAGTCAAGCCAAGTACTCATAACCCATATTGAGTGATGGGTAAGTGTGTTCGTGCATGGGTTGAAAAAAGTATGTGCCTTGTGCACGGCCTTGTAATGTAGCCCTACGCATGCTTACTTGGAAAATGCATTGGAAGAAGTATGGTGCAAAAATTGCGGGTCTTGAGCTAAGTGCTCAAGGGTATGCTGACGAAGAGGTTTCCTAAACTATCATGGTTATGGTGTTTCCAGAGTAAAGATACTTACCATGGCGAAGGTTGATGGATGTTTGCCTCTTCGTGTGGTACACTCGGCCTTTGGGATGGAACCTTGTTGATGAATGTCCATGTTGATTGTCCACTGATGAGATCTTTTGAGTGGTGGATCCCCTCTCCTCTTTTCAAAGCAACATTTGTCACTAACAATGTGCATTTCTGAGCTTGGGCTCATGCACGTTCACTTCCCTATATTGACACTCAGAGGAATATTGGACACGTGCCGGTTTCTAAGAGATTACCATGCTGATTGACATAGACCATTCACCAGTGCTACTGTTCCATACTGGTTCAGGAAATACTGAGAATTGAATTGCTTTATATTCCTTGGCAAGCAACATCGGATAACTACACCAAGCTGTGTTTCACATATACTCTTTAGCTCACCATATGCAGGAGTCTTCTCCTCTAGAACTACCTTTTGCAGATATCTCCTTGGATGCTCTGGTACATGAAGTAGTTAAGCATCACGCAAGTTGCGGACCTTCAAGCTCTTCATTCCTACCATGGTAAGAGAAAATCATAGCTGTAGATGCCATGTTCATGCCCAATGCTTGTCCTCTACCAGATAAGGCAGCAATAATCTCACTGCTGGCCGAGACACACTGGGAACAAGCTCTCTCCCACTTCTCTCTCTTTTTTTTTTTTTTTTTTTTTTTTTGAGGAACAGGATATCACAAAACAAGAACACAAAAGTTAGTATCAATAGAAATGTTCGACATATGTCACTGTGCTCTTGTGCATGGGATTCTCAAGTGTGTCTATGCACGGCCGTGTAATGTGGCCCTATATTAATGCATACTTTGGAAATGCATGACCTAAATGGTGCAAAAGACAGGGTTGTGCAAGGAGCACATGGTTGTTGCTCGTTCGAGGCTTTCGATGTTATTTGTGGAGGTTGATGCCGGCCTTAGTGGAGGTATCCATTGAGTCTCGAACTGATGTAATCCTCCTTATTGGAGTCCATTTTAGAACATCATTTGGCACTGTAGAGGTCACTTCAGGCGTCTTTCTCTTTGGATGCTTTCTGAACTGTGGTATCCAGTGTGGTTGATGCTTTGGTTCGGTGGAGGCTACTTGCACTTTTGGCTTCCAAACCCATATCCTTTTTGCATGTCTTCCTACTAATGTTGAAGAGCTGATTTGATCTTCCTTTGGTCTCTGTACGTGGTTCTTACCCTTTTCTCTTTTTGGCCTCTTTGTTGAAACCTTTTGCATGTGGGAGAACAAAGGTTGTTGTGGGTGTAGGATCTTCTTAGGTACCCACATCTGTAATTGCCCTTGTTGAGCTGCAGCTAACTTCTTAGGCACCCAAACTTGTTGGATATCTTGTGACGGAGCTTGTCTGAGCTGCTTCCTTCGTCTTCTGGCTTGGTTAGTGTGCATGGATGGGATTTGTGGGGGTAAGGCTGGTGGTTGCTCTCCTTTGCGTACCCAGATCTGCTTCATGCCCGGAACCGCTTTTTTATCGAATGGTGTCTTTCTATTTGATGTAGCAGTTGTCGTGAACGGTTGTGTTTGCTTGTGTGGTGGGCTCACTACTGTGGCTACTTGAGTCTTTGGAGAAGAAGAAAGATCCACCCGCCTTCGAACCTGGTCTTCCACGATTGACTCCTTCTGCATCATAGAGCTTTGGACACATACAACATCTTCTTTCATATGATTAGTCTTGGAAGAACTAAGAGAGTGTGTGGTGCCATTATCTAGGAGCATGCAGTTCTCTAATTCTAATGTAATGCATTGTTCATGTACCCAAACTTGAAGAATTTGACTTCTTAGGTTTAAGTTAACTGCATGGTCATAGATCCAATCTTGACCCAAGACAAGTGGTTCTGTAAGGTTCTCATCTTGACATACTAGCGCTTTGACTTTCATTGGAACATCTTGAAGGTAGATGGGAAGTTCCACCTCGCCCAAACAAGGGGTTTCCACACCTCCCAATCCTATGAGATAAGCTTCTATGGGATTGATGTTCAACCCCAAGTCTTGGCAGTAGGAAAGTTTAACTGCACTACTTGCTGCACCTGAGTCAATCAATGCTTTCACCGTCCTTGCACCCTTCCCTTGTCCTATCTCTATGGTCACAAAGGGTCTTCGGTCAATGACCTGAGAAGTCGCAATGCCTGACTTTTGACACATATCCATGTGATATTTTGGGGCTTTTGAGTTGACATCTAGGCCTAATCGCCTTAACTTATTTTGCCTAATACGCTCTCTGGCCTCTTCCTGTGCTTCTTCTCTCACTCTTAACTCTTCTTCTTTTCGCTTCTTCGCAGTGTTGAGTCTCATTAGCATATCCTCAATAAGAGGTTCTTGATATAGCTTGACTCTACAGCCACTAATATAGTTTGGCAAGATATCTCCTTCTAGAGTGGCCAACTGAACTGCACCACTAGTGGAAATTCTATTAATGATCATGGGTCCATAACCTCTTTTTTCCAACTTACGGGCATGTTGTTTTAGTGTGTATACCAACACTAGATCTCCCTCTTTCAATCCCTTATCCTTGATGTGTGCATCAAAGTATGCCTTTTGCCTCTTCTTTGCAGCGTAGATGCCTGCTGCCGCTCGTAGCCTCGTTTCACCCAAGCGTTCGAGATCAAAGATCCTAGAGGACAATTCATGCCCATTCCACTCATACTCTTGTGCTACTTTTAAGGCAGGGATTAAGAAATCTAATGGTAGCACAGCGTTCTGTCCGAAGACCATCTGAAATGGGGTGGCGTTGAGTACCGTTTTGTAGGCAACTCGATAAGCCCAAACAGCATGATGAAGTTGTTTGTCCCAATCAGAGCGTTTATTATTTACCAATTTTGTCAATACGTTACAGAGGATCTTATTGGTACTCTCGGCTTGTCCGTTGGCTTGTGGATGATAGGGGGCGGATTTCTTATGTATCACCAAGAATTCTTGGAGAAGATTTTCAATGACTTCATTCAAGAAGTGTGTGCCTCTATCGCTCACCAACTCTATTGGTAGTCCATATCTCATGAACACATTCTCGAATAAGAACTTAGCCGTAGTCTGAGCATCATTCTTTGTTGTGGCTTTGACTTCTACCCACTTTGTAAGGTAATCTGTGGCTACAATGATGTACTCTGCATGGGAGTTTCTAGCTGGGGGGCTAATAGGACCTATGAAGTCTATGCCCCACTTCGAAAATGCACGTCCTCCCATCATTGGCCTCAAGGGCATCTCGTCTTTTCTCACTGGATATTGTGCACGTTGGCAAGTGTCACATTTCTTCACATAGGTATGTGCATCCATATGAAGAGTGGGCCACCAAAGTCCTGAGAATAGAATGGTTTTAATCACTCGGTCAGGGCCAAAATGTCCACCTGCAACACCACTGTGTGCAGTCTCTAAGACCCTTAAATAGTCTGATTCATGAACGCACAGTCTTAAGTAACCATCTTTACCTCTTCGGTATAGGTTTTCTCCTACTAAGGCATAGCCTTGAGCCTCTTGCTCCATATTTCGTCTTCTTGCTAGACTGGCCTCTTTGGGTAATCTTCCCGATCTCATAAACTCTACCAATGGAGTACTCCAATCTGGAATTAATGATACTTGATAAAGGGTCGCATGCTCCACTGGTGGTTTCTCTCTACACATTGGACAATTCTTGATCCACTCATGTATTTCTTTGTCCATGCTAGGCCAATACACTCCTAAACATTTCAAATTCTGCAATGTTCGTTGTTTAGAATAGTGATTTCCTAGCAATCCCTCATGAGCTTGCTGCAACCAACTACTATGTTCATCATCCTCGACACAACAAGCTAATACACCCTCAGTATCTTGTTTGTACATGCTTCCTGCCAATATGTGATATTTTTGTGATTTTACAATTTCTTCTTGTGATGTTTTCACATTCTTATTTGCAGGGCCGAAGGTTAGGACTGGTACCAACTTATTTGCCCATTTAGGAACAACTTCCAAATTGAACAGATAAGCATCAGGTAGTTCATCAGACACTCCTTGTGGTGACTCTCCTGAAGTAATGCGAGAAAGGTGATCTGCCCGAAGGTGGGTTCTACCTTTCCTGACAACAACTTCAAAGTCATACTCCATTAGTAAGAGGAACCATCTTACTAAGCGTCCAGTATTGCAAGGTTTATTGACCAAATATAACAAAGCTTGATGGTCAGTGAAGAACTTGAACTTGTTGGCCAATAAATAGTGTCTAAACTTCTTTACAGCATATACCATGCCTAACCCTTCTCGCTCGGTTGTGGTATAATTTCTTTCGGCTGGGTTTAGTTGTCTACTAGCATATGCTATGGGCAAATCTAAATTCCCTTCACCTGTGGGTTGTGCCAGCACACATCCTATGGCATGATTGGATGCATCCACATGGACATGGAATGGTTTATTCCAATCAGGAGTGGTCAGTATTGGTGCTGTGCACAAACGTTTCTTCAGTTCATTGAAAGAATTCTCGCATTCGTCGTTCCACTCAAAATTAGACAACAAGGCATAAAGGGGTCTAGCTATGATCGCGTACATGTGGATAAACCTACGGTAATATCCACAATGGCCCATAAAGGCTTGTACCTCTTTAACATTCCTTGGCCTTGGCAGCTCCACTATGGCTCGTACCTTATCTTCATCCGTTGAGATTCCATTCTTAGAAACAATATGACCGAGGATTTTACCTTGACGCACCATGAACACACACTTTTCTGGGTTCAGACACACTCGATATTCTCTACACTTGTTGAAGATTTGTCTGAGTTCAGGGATGTGAACCCTTCTTTCTTGGGAATGAGCACATAAATCATCCACATACACTTCTAAGCTCTTTCGCAAGAACTCTTTGAAGACATGACACATGAGCCTTTGGAATGTTGCAGGTGCATTGGTGAGCCCAAATGGCATCACCCGAAATGCAAAGATTCCCCACTCTGTAGCAAAAGCTGTTTTGTGTTGATCTTCTGGGGCAATGGCTACTTGATTGTAACCTGAAAATCCATCAAGGAAGCTATAAACTTCCTTGCCTGCAACACGCTCCAATAGGTGTTCTGTGATTGGAAGTGGATAACTATCTCTAATCGTAGCGGCATTAACTTTTTTAAGGTTAATACACACTCGCAACTTCCCGTTCTTCTTGGGTACCACAACAATGGGGGACACCCATTCGGTATGCTCAATCTCATAGATGAATCCAGCCTCAATCAACCTATCAATTTCTTCTTTGATTTTGGCTGCATAGGTATCATTATATGCGTAGGGCTTCTGTTTGGTGGGCTTAGCATCAGCAGTCATGGGGATAGTATGAGAACAAATTCTTGGATCTACCCCTTTCAAGTCTCTATAGTGCCATGCAAACACATCCCTATATTCCCTTAATAGAGCTATGAGCTCCATTTCTTCTCTTGCACTTAGATCATCTCCTATATATGTGCATCTCTCTTCGTTCTCTTCAATGGTCACTACAATCTTCTTGGTCTTTTCTTTATTATCATATGATTCTCCTATGATGGCCTCTCTCTTAGGCATTCGTACCAGAATTTTGCGGTCGTCAACTTCATATTTCTTGAAGTTTTCTGGTACTTCAAACAATGATTCCTCCTTTTCTTGTTTCACTGCTTTTCTTTTCTTTTTCTTTTGACTACTCTCACTTCCATCCTTTGAGTTTACTGTTTTAATACTTGTGAGAGGTTCTTCTTCTTTCTGGGTGAACACTCCTATATCTTCTAGATAGTGCTGCTCTGAGTTAAAGCAACTATCCATCACAATAGACTCCAAATCATCGTCATTCTCTTCTTCTTCTATGACATCACTAGGGTCACATTCTTCTAGCAAGGGTTGACACATGAACACTGAGATATCATAACCCTCCTCATCACAATGAGGTGTCCATTGTTCCTCATTGACAGCAATGTCCATGGTGGCTAAGGTTTCTGGCCAGCCATGAGGCTCAAACTCCTCATCTGGAAAGATCATCGGTGTGTAGGCTGGGTCCCTAACTGGTCTATCTCCTAGCGAAGTTCCTTCTTCTCTTGCCTTTAAACGTTTTTCCTCTTCCTTTGCGACCTTGCACATCCACAAATGAGTATCTTCATGCAGCCATGATGGATCAGGTGAACTTTCAGAATGCACAGAGATGGAATCTTCTTTCGCTTTGTGGATAGAATTCCACTGTAGGGGTGGTACATCTCTGAAGGTGTAATCCTTCAAATTGACCTTAGTGGTGACCCCTAAGTGCTGTAAGTACAAGGAGTTAGTTCCCCAATCCTGTACTATTTGCAATTGTCGTAGGAAGGGTCTTCCTAGGATCATCTCAAAGACATTATTTTTCTCAAAGTCACATATAGCAAATGTGTGCTCAAATTCTACACCACAAGTGGTTAGAGTGATCCCTTCTAGCAATCCTAGAGGTCTTTCAAAATGACCATCAGCCATTTGAAGCTTCATTCTAGTTGGTCTTAATGTGGGCTTGCCCCATTGCTTCCACAAGGAGGTGGTCGCAATAGCAACACCAGCACCTGAATCTATGATTGCTTTGGTTGTGTAACCTTGGTAGGTGATGGGAAGATAAGTATTACCTTCTTCACCCTCACACATGTCCCCTATTTTGTCTAGAGGTATCTCTGGTACCCTTTGCTTAGAGCCTGCTTTTGGCATGTTGGAATCAAGTTCTGGAACCTGATCCTTCACATGATTCCAGAGCTCAGGTTTTGCTTTGAGCAGCTCTTCTACAGTGAGATGACACTGAACCTTAGTGTTCTTCACGACATCAGTGTTCCTTGGAACCACTGAGTCTTCATTTCTTACCAGTATTGTGGGAGCTCTAATCTGGAGTGATTCAGATTCCCATGGGCCTAGAAATTGAGGCAGTTCTTCTAAGGTATTAGATTCAAAATCTAACCTTTCGTCCTCTTGTTGTTCTGCTTCATCTTCGTAAATAGATGGGATGTCTTGGGGAAATTGATCATGAAGATCATCAATCTCAGGAATAGGAGGGGAATTACCCTTCTCCTTGGCCCATTTCTCTTCTTGTATTTCCCGCAAGAATTCTTGAGAGTACTGTTGAATAGAAGGAGGTATTCCAGCATCCGTGGAATTAGGAACATAAGCTCCCCTGGGTGGTGAGCTTCCTCTTTCAATAACTGGTTGAGCCTGTGGAGGTAAAGAAACTTGTGGTTTGTTTACCAACTGCTCTAATCGTTCTAGTAAGCCCTGGAAATGCAAATCCGATTTGATAGAGTTTGTCTGATTGAACTTTTGACTAGTCTCAAGTATGGCTTGAGCTTGTTCTACCATTTTCATGCACATTTTCATCCGTTCAATCTCTAAATCTGCTCTAGGGTAACTCTTGTCTAGGTTTGCCGCTGTAGGCCCTTCTTGAAGTCGAGCCTGGTAGGCCTTGAACATCATGTCCAAGCCTTCTGGGGTTGGATCTGCAAGAACAGACCCTGGTTGCGGTCAATTTACAATGGGTGGTGGGGTGGGATGAGGTGGAGTGGATGGAGTTTCGGCATGCGAGGGGCTTTGAGATGCAATGTCTTCTATTTTTGTTTTCGCTTCTTTTAAGCTTTCTTCTAGTTCCGATAACTTTTTATTCCACTTGCGATTGGCCTTCTCTCTGGTATCCTTCCATGTTCTTGTTTTCCTCTTACTAGGCTCTCCCGATTCACTCGACTCTGATTGTTCTACTGGTTTATCCTGTTTTAAGGCTTGTGCTCTAGTGACAGCTTGTATAGGAGCCACATTGCTACTACTTGAACTTGGATCTGCCACTAAGCCTACCACATTAATGGGTGTAATCTTGGGTGCACTAGAGGGGTTTCTTGGACAATCTCTGGGGAGGTGGTCTTTGCCACAATCAGGACAAAAAGCCTGTATTGTGATAGCCTGTCCTTGACTCGGAGATGGTGGGTGGGGACAGTCACGAATGAAATGGTCACCATGACATCTGAAACAAGATCCTCTAGGGGCTTGTGGTCTCATTTGTCTCAACTGGGGCCTAGGGTTAGGATTTGTGTACATGACATTGGAGTATTCTGGCTCCCAATTTTGCTCCATAGGCGGTGCCTCATATTGATACGAGTAAATCTCACTATGTTCAGGTGACTCTGTGTAATAAGCATGTGGACTACCTTCATGGGAGTAGTCTGAACTATGAGCATGAGAGTCATTATCTGGTATCAATGGGGTTAGTGGCACCAAAGCTCTATTTGGATTTTCCTCTCCCACAGCATACTTGACTGGAATCACGTTGGCTGGAGCTGGTGGTTGGTTTACCAAGACAGGTTGTGGCCTATATGGTACCTGATATTGCTGTTGTGGTCTGTAATATGGCTGTTGGTATTGATTCTGATACCTACCTTGTGGGTAAGGTTGCTGATAATTTTGTCTAACAGCCTGCCTATTGTAGGGACAATCTTGAGCCGTGTGGTTTGTGTATTTTCTCTCAATAGTGCAATATGGAGCATTCCTTTCTCTAATGTTTTGGTTTTGCATTGGGCATACGTTAGCCATGTGGTCACCTCCGCAAGTATAGCACCGATTCAATGAAGTGACTCTCTGTGTTTGTTTATTTTGGACTCCCAGCTTCTTGGCAACTTGCTCAGCTATCTCTTCTATTTCTGTGGAGGTCTTTGAAGTATGACTAGTAGAACTATCCGAATCTTTGTAGAGTTTGGACAATCCTAACTCCTCACCCAAGTTATCTTCTATGTCTATGCACGTCCGCACACACTCTTCTATGGATCTAGGATCTTTCAAGTATACATAGGATCTTAACTTTGTGCTCAATAAGCCATCTAAAAACAAAGCCACTTGTTTGGCTGGTGTGGGTAGCTCTGGAGCAGGGCATCTTTCTAGGTACTGTCTGAACCTTCTACCTGCTAGTCGCACTGTTTCTTGGGGTGTCTGCTTGAAACTATGGATCAGGGACGATGTGTTATGCCTGATACCACTCTTGGAAAATTCTACAATGAATTCGTCTAGCAGTTGACCTATATCGCGATAGCTGCTTCTACTCAATGGTTGAAACCAAGCTAAGGCAGTGCCTTTAAGGGTCAAACCAAATGCCTCGTACTGGGTGAACCAGTCCTCGATTTGTTCGGCTCTCAGCACTTGTTTGTACTCGGCCACATGATCATAAGGATCCCCTGTCCCATCGAAATAGTTCTTCATTGCCTTGATCACGTGACTGTGTTTAAGGGTTCTTGGGTACTCCCGGGGTCTAGGCAATGGAAAATCCTGTTCATCTCTTTGTTGCATATGTGCTTGATGTCTCTCTCTTTCAGGTCTTTCATTTTCAAATCCTGACCTATTCCTGCCCACGGTGTGTGCAAAACTTACCTCAGGTCTCTCTCTAGTTCTTTCTCTCTGGGCTTCATGAGCCTGGGATGATCCTACACCTTGGAGGCCATGGGAAACATTGGATCTTGGTGGGGGGAAAATCATGTCATTCTTCCATGTATATGCATGTCTATCATGTTCCGTTACCAAGAAAATTTTCTCTGATGTGTTATCCAGGTAGACAACTTTGCCTGGTATCTCAGGATCTTTGAATTCATAGATGATAACTATGCCCAATTGGCTAGGTTGATCTGGCTTGAACCTCCAAAAGGCTTCCTCTGTTTCTCTATTCAAAAATAGTTCTATGCTTTTGTTGTCTTGAGGGATCCAGTCCGGAGTGATCACTCGGGTCAAAACTGACTTACCTCTAGGAGTCTGGGGTCCTTGTCCTACGTTTCCTTGTTCTAGGTCTCCTATCTCATTCTCATGAATGATATTTCCAAACTCATCGGTCCTATCTGGTTGGTTGGTAACCACATACATGGTTCCTTCCTTATCAATGTATGAACCCTCTTCGAACTTGACCACCGGGTGTTCAAGTCCAAAGGATTGATCTGGATTTTTGAGTTGGACCACTGATCGCCTCAGACCATCCTCATAGATGCGAGCACCTAATTGGTTGGTCCGAATATATTCCAACTGTGTCTTATAGGGACCTTCCGGTGTTTGTAGATGGGCAGTCCCTGAGCCACCTGCAGGTTTTCCCATACTAAAAGACATTTCTGAATCACTTGTGTCCGATCTGAGTAAAAGATGACCACTTAGTTGTTGTGCCCAAGACTTGGATGTATGGTTGACACTAGCCTCAGAAGATCTAATGCTTTGTTTATCCTTGCCTAAGTGTCTACCAGATCTCAGGTTCATAAGCTTTAGTCAAGAGTCCAAATTTTCCCTTTGGTATGGTTCACAATTCTTTAGAGCCCCCTTGGTTCCCTAGTCCCACCTGAGGGTCAACTTCAAATTATCCTATCTCAAAATCAACGCATTATTCTTGAAAAAAACAGTTGAGATCGTGTAGGATTTGAAACGAGCTTTCCAACAAGCTATAGAGCTCAAAAAATGGACTTTGGATGAGAAAGTTATGTCAAATCAGGCTCCTGGGGGTCAAAACAGGCAAACAGGACCTTTGGAGAAAATCGCGATTTTGTGAACTTTCTGAAAATCGCGATGCTGTGAAGTCAAAAAAATCGCGATGTTGAGCACAAAATCGTGTTTTTGAAAATCGCGATTTTGAGCAGAAAATCGTGATTTGAAAATCGCGATGTTGATCACAAAATCGTGTTTCAGAGAATCGCGATGTTGATCACAAAATCGTGTTTCAAAGAATCGCGATGTTGATCACAAAATCGTGTTTCTGAAAATCGCGATGTTGATCACAAAATCGTGTTTCAGAGAATCGCGATGTTGATCACAAAATCGTGTTTCAGAGAATCGCGATGTTGATCACAAAATCGTGTTTCAGAGAATCGCGATGTTGATCACAAAATCGTGTTTCAGAGAATCGCGATGTTGATCACAAAATCGTGTTTCAGAGAATCGCGATGTTGATCACAAAATCGTGTTTCTGAAAATCGCGATTTTGACTCAGAGAATCGTGATTCACAAAATCGTGTTTTTGACTGAAAATCGTGTTTTCTCAGAATCGTGTTTTTGACATGAAAATCGCGATTTTGTCCCACAGAATCGTGTTTTTCTCAAAATCGTATTTTTGGCTGAAAATCGTGATTTGTGAGAATCGCGATTTTGAGCAGAAAGTCGTGTTTTTCACAAAATCGTGTTTTTTGCTGAAAATCGTGATTGGCGAGAATCGCGATTTTGAGCAGAGAATCGTGTTTTTTGAAAATCGTATTTTTCACATGAAAATCGCGATGTTGAGCACAAAATCGTGTTTTTGAAAATCGCGATTTTGAGCAAAAAATCGTGTTTTCACAGAATCGCCTTTTTCACAAAATCGTGTTTTTGCTGAAAATCGTGATTGGTGAGAATCGCGATTTTGAGCAAAGAATCGTGTTTTTTTGAGAATCGCGATTTTGAGCAGAGAATCGTGTTTTTGTTTTTTGTTTTTTTTTTTTTTTTTTTGAGAAAAACACAGAATTGTGATTTTTTTCAACCACTTTTAGGCGGGAAAACTGAAAATCGTGATTTTTCAAAAAATTTTGAATTTTCACAGAATCGCGATTTTCATCACAGAATCGCGTTTTTTGGCGGGAAATTCAAATTTCTGAGCGCCGGCTATGGCGAGCTCCGTATGAGCAGAAAATCATAAAAAAAATGCAGCGCTTGCTCTCCCTTGCACCTCCTAACTCCTTCCCACACAATAATGCATGAAAAATGGTATGAAAATGGTGAAAATGCACTAAAAACAAGAAATTTCTGTGAAGAAGAAGATGGAAGAAGGTGGAGATGATGATGATGATGAAGATGAAGAGGAAAAAACAGAAAATGAACTGAAATGACAGTTTTTTTACCTTCCAACGTCGCAAATCTACGATCTTACCATCACAACGCTCGTCCTCGAAGCTCTCTCCCCGGCAACGGCGCCAAAATTTGGTGTAGCTCAAGCGTAAGCACCACCTCCTTTACTTGTCAATCCGCGGAGACGTGAGGACCGGTATGAAGACCACGAGCAAGTGAAAGCACAAGTGCGTGAGTGAAAGCACACAAACATGCACACACATACACACACACGCGCACAAAGTAAGATCAAAGAGAGGAACAATGGAAAGCTTAGATTGCAAAAGAGTTCTCTTACAAAAGTTCTATTCTCTAACAAGCTAACCTCAAAAATGAGCTCTCTAGCTCTTTTTATAGTTTTTTGACTAGTTTTGGCCCTGTCCAGACCTAGTGTCCGGCCTAGTTAAAAATTAGGTTCCAGGGCTTATTTGAGGGCTCAAACGAAGTCTAAAAATTATGAAAATTGGTACGATGGTACTTCTAATACTCCTCAAGCTCGAGGACTCCTCGGCTTGAACAAAATGGAGTTACTAAAAATAGATAATGGTATTTACAATGGTTTCTAGTGATGAAAATCACTATTTTTGTAGGGGATTCTTCTGAAAATTTGACATACACTTCTTGGAGCTCCCTACTTGCTCTCTCTTCTTCTATGTCCACTTCTTTGATGTGCTTCCATGCTTTGTCCTTGACCTTGAGCTTCAACACCATGATAGATTAGGAAACCTCTTCGTCGACATACCCTTGAGCACTTAGCTCAAGACCCCCAATTTTTGCACCATACTTCTTCCAATGCATTTTCCAAGTAAGCATGCATAGGGCTACATTACAAGGCCGTGCACAAGACACATATTTTACTCAACCCATGCATGAACACACTTACCCATCATTCATTATGGGTTACGGGTACTTGCCATGACTCCTATGAACATCACCTTTGGAAGATCTAGAGGCCATCTGTTGGCATCATATGGGAAGAAGCAAGTACGGGTGTACATGCAGATCTAGCACTAAGGCAACCCATCAATTTTTTCCAACCCTTACATCATTTTAAAAGTGATTCTCATCACTAAAAACCCTTGTAAATACCATTTCACCTTTTTGTAGCTCCATTTTGTACAAGCAGAGGAGTCCTCGAGCTTGAGGATCCTTAGAAGTAAGTGCCTAACAATTTTCATATTTTTTATACCTTGTTTGAGCCCTCAAATAAGCCCTGGAACCTAATTTTTAACTAGGCCGGACACTAGGTATGGACAGAGCCAAAGCTAGTCAAAAACTATAAATAGAGCTAGAGAGCTCATTTTTGGGCTAGCTTCTTGTAGCTTTGAGCTTGTATGAGAACTTGTTTGTAATAGAAGTAATTCGATTGTCTTACTCTCTTTGTTCTTTCTGTGTGTGCGCGTGTGTGTATGTGTGTGCATGTTGGTGTGCTTCTCACTCACACATTTGTGCCTTCACTTGCTCGAGGTCTTCATACCATCCTCATGTCTTCCCGGATTGACATTAAAGGAGGTGCTACTCATCACTAAGCTACACCAAATTTTGGCGCCGTTGCCGGGGATCGAGCTTTGAGGACGAGCGTGTGATGGTAAGACGTAGAGAGGACGCGTTGGAATGGTAAGTAGTAGGTAAATCTCTTGTTTTTTTTCTCCATCTCCATCTCCATCTCCATCTCCATCTCCATCTCCATCTCCATCTCCATCTCCATCTCCATCTCCATCTCCATCTCCATCTCCATCTCCATCCCCTTCTCCACTTCATATTCCCTCTTCCTTGTCATTCTCCTCATTTGCTTTGTGCGAGTTTGAGAGAGAGCGAGTGTGTGTACTTGTTTTTGTGTGTTTTTGCATGTTTCTTATAGGTTTCAGCTTCATCACCATCTCCAGCAAGCTCAGCAGGTACAGAATCTTTCTGTGCAAGCCCGAAGGCATCGAGCTCAAGCTATCGCGACACACCAAAAAGTTTACCCAATCACTATTTTGAGTGCACCACGACATTGCGCAGTCTGAGAGCTCCTAGAATCACTAGACAGATCAGAAAAATTCACCATATCCCGACCTATCGCAACACACCCAAGTATCGCGACACACCCAAGTATCGCAACACACCCAAGTATCGCGACACACCCAAGTATCGCAACACCTTGACCTATCGCGACACTCCCAAGTATCACGACACCTCGACCTATTGCGACACTCCCAAGTATTGTGACACCTCGACCTATCACGACACTCCCAAGTATCACGACACCTCGACCTATGGCAACCAGGGAAAACAATAAGGGTGAATTTTAGCCCAATGGCGAATTTAGAGGAAAAATGATTTTAAAAAATTATTTTTTTATTATCTTGAAAACAAAATAATAGTCCAACGTATTATTTTTATGAGAAAATATATAAAAAAGAATCGCCCTAATTTGTACGTGCATACTTTTGGGTGGATATGCATCTTCGCCCATATCGAATTCTTCCCTCCATGTAGTTCTTTACGGTCGCACTGCATTCTACCCTCTGAGTAGCAACTCTACTCAGAGGTTAGAATTCTTCCCACCGTGTAGTTCTTTATGTTCGCCCGGATTCTACCCTCTGAGTAGCAGCTCTCTCCCCGAGTTCTCTCCATCCTTACTTTTGCACGTAGCAGCTTTATTGGACTGCAACTATCACGTAAGGCTGATCTTTTGGAAAAGGAAGGTGTGTGATTCACTAAATTTTTGTTTCTTTCATGATGTACATGCACTATGCATGTGTATATGTGTGCATGAGCAAATTTCACTTTTGTTTGCAAAACTATTTGAATGTGCAAGTCTGTCTATGTGCATGTGTATGAGTGTGCATATTTATACATGTGTGTGTATGTGTGAGCATGTATGTGTGTGTATGTACATGTGGTTGTTGTGTTCATGGCTGCATGAATGTATGTACATTGTGTATATGTGTGCAGCTATATATGCATTTTTGTATGCATAAGCATGCATGTGCACTTCACATGTTTATATGTATGCATGAGCATGTGTGCGACTATTGTGTGCAAGATGTTTGGAATGTGCATGTTTGTATATGTATGCATGTATGTGCACATGTATGATGTGTGTGCTTATGTATGTATGTGTGTATGTGTTTCTACGTGTGTATATGTGCATGTACATATGCATATATGGTTGTTGTGTTCAAGGCTGTTGGAATGCGTGTGCCTTGTGTATATGTGTGCAGATATATTGAATGAGTTGGAGGTGTTAATTACTATTAATAATTTTGTGCATGTCCCATTGTGATGGAAATTGGAATGTGCTACAATGTTGATGCATGCATGTGCATGAATCAGTATGTGAATCTATTTGAATGTGTCTGTGTGTTTGTTTGTATGTGTGTCTATGTATATGTATGTGTGCATGCGTATGCGCATTGTGTATATGCATGCAAATATGTATGTACATATATACATATGTATCTATGTATGTATGTTATCACCTTAATGCCTCATAGGAGGTGTGTGCAAGTGCTACCATGCCATCTACATGACAGACAGGAGGTGGATAATTTATTGGTTGCTATACATATATATTACTCCATGATATAATTTTGCAGGTATTGAAGAGAGCAATTTCTTGCAGGGCATAGTAGTCTCTTTGAAGTGCAATCCAACAAGAGCTCAACTAGATGCTACTGTAAGATTTCTGTATATCATTGGTCTGATACAGTGTTTGAGTGATTCTTATCAATTTTTCTTCAGTCTCAAACTATTCATAAACTGTTCCATAGTTGCAGGTGGGGATACATCCATGTGCTGCTGAATATTTTGTGATACTGAGAAGAGCGACTAGGAGGGTTTCTCGAGATGAACAACCGAAAAGCATTTGAGCTTGAAGCATCAGTTTGCACATCGAGAATATCATGAGCCAGGACCAATCTGAGAAGTGTGTTAGCATAAGTAATGCCATGATGTTTGAGTGGAAGCTTTTGAAAAGTATGTAGTGAGCCCTGTGTAGATACCTCTTTATGTACAGATTAAAATGAGTATTTTTTTCTGGACAGATTTGCTGATTCTATGAGGTATTTATTACCCAAGTGGATGTTCACCTACAAGAACATGGTTTCTTATACATAAAACAAGGAGGAAAGGAAATAAGGCCAGCAAGATTTTACATTATGAAGCTTTTCCCAAGCTTCTAATCTTTGTTTGAATTTTCTTGTATTTAATACATAAGTCCAATTTTCTGAGCATAAAGCCAACAAATAATGTACAGGTGCATGTTCATATGGATGTTTTTTATTTTACATCTGACTGTTACCCTTGATTGGTTGATGACTAGACATCAGTTCTCTACAAGATGCTGATGTCATGCTGATCTTTGATTTGACATTTGCAGTCCGTTTTCTATGATTAGAGTTAGCTTGGTGAGCCGTTCTAATAGTATTGTGTCTAAACTGATAATACATACCTGATTATTGAAAATTTCTTGAGAAATTTCTCATATGTGAAGGGCAATCATTTTCTTTTATTGGAGGGTTAATATAGCCTGTTACTATAAATATCTTTGACCACCCTTCATTTCCAGGGGTCTAGTTTTCAGAATTTTTTGCTATCTAATGGATTTGAACAAAATAGCTTTCTTTTAATTATGAAGCATGCATGTTTTTGCTCCCATTCCATTGGCTGGTTTCTGGTTTTCCGGATCCTTTTATATCTACTCAATTTGTAGATATTCCTATACCATTCTTATGGAGAAAGGACTAAAATACCTCAAGTACTCCTAGGAGATGTGCATATGTACCTACTGGGAGGTTTGTATGTGAGACAAATTCTTGAGAACTTGAGAGTATGGATCTCTTGAAGTGTTATTCAGCCTGGCAAGTAACATTGCTGGGAAAGGTTTTGCCTATTTCTACAATCAACTCTTTTTAGTGAACTAAAATTGTAACATGCAAGCAACACTACTGAGAAAGGTTTTGCGTAACTCTGGAGTGAACTCTTTTCAATGAAATAAAATTTTAACATGTTATTGCTTGGCAAAGGTGTTGATTCCTCGAAATAGTGTAGTGACCACCCTTTGAAATTAATAAACTCATTTCGTGGGCCTCGAAACATGCATCATGAAACTATTGCTAAGGAGATACTTTTGTAAATGATCAAATTGTAATAGACACCTTGATTTTCTATTGATAACTACATAGGTGGTGTCTTCATATCGAGAAGATGGCATGAACAAATCGAGTCAGCCGAATTGTTTTCAGTACAAGGATCTTGATGTACTGCAAGTTCCAAAAGAGTACATAACTTTAGGACTACATTGTGGACAAGGGTTTAGAACTTGAGTACACTGTATTTTTCTTCTTTGATGAGGAATTCAAGCGTGATCTAGATATTTTATCACTCATTGCAACTGGAAAACCTGATGGTTTTTGCATCAATAGAGGTTCATGTTTTGACAATGATTCATTCCAGCCTATTTAGATGGAATCAAGATTATCGTTGTTGATTGAGACTGAACTAGCAAACAGTCACCTTGTTCCAATGATGTTTCTGTCTGTTGAGCTATATTCAATACGAGGATCTTGAAGTAGTGCAAGTTCCAAAAGAGTACATTCATGACCACATTGTACATGATTCATTCCAGCCTATTTAGATGGAATCAGGACAATCACTGTTGATTGAGACTGAACTAGTAAACAATCACCTTGTTCCAATGATGTTTATATCTGTTGAGCTATATTCAATACGAGGATCTTGAAGTAGTGCTTGCCTAAAATTTTATATTTCAAATATAAGTTATCACTAAAATTCGCCAACTTTTTTATTTTTCAAATGGAAATTACTATCAAAATTCGCCAAAATATTTATACTTATAATATGCGATACTTAGAGAAATTCGCCCATATTTATATACTTCTGAGAGAGAGGGGTGGTCTTATTTTTTACCCTGATGGCAACACTCCCAAGTATCGCGACACCTCAACCTATCACGACAGTCCCGAGTATTGCGACACCTCGACCTATCGTGACACTCCCAAGTATCGCGACACCTCGACCTATGGTGACACTCCCAAGTATCACGACACCTCGACCTATCGGGACACTCCCAAGTATTGCGACACCTCGACCTATCGCGACACTCCGACCCGACCTATCGCGATACACGAGCTTCACGCATGAATTTTTAGGGTGAATTAACTAAAGTGAATTGAGGTACATTTGGACTTAATTTTGGACACATTGGGATGATATTAGAGCCTTAGAAGTGAGCAAAATACCTAAAAACCAGGGAGGAATTTCCTGAACCCTGAGAACCTGTTTTGACCCCTAAGTGCCTAAATGGTCATAACTTCACCATACGAACTCTGATTGGTGAGATTTTGGTCTCATTGGAAAGCTTGTTGAGAATCCTACGTAGACCTCGAATGGTTTTTGTAAGAAATCATATGCGGAGTTTTAGAACATGTATTTTTAAGTTGGCCTTTAGGTTGGACTAGGTGGTCATAAGATTTTGGGGGTACAGTGAGTTACTCCAAGGGGGGCCTGTAATTGTTGATGTGTGTTTTTCAATCCATTATGGTAAAGGAGCTATATTAACTTGTGAACTTTTGCAAGAACATTGCGTGCACTCAAGGCATTCCAAGGCAAGTTAGCAAGGGTGAGTACCAAGCTTGGGAGAAGGCTTCCTGGGCTGGTGTAGCGGTCTGAGCAACCAGAGGATTGAGGTTGGAAGTTCTCTCAACCCTCCTTAGTCAATTCCTATCTTAGGCTAGTACGACTTAGGTGTGGTGATTAATTAGAGCAACGCTAGGCACGAATCAAGTCCAAGAGAACTAATCAACAAAGTACAAGCATTAAGTAGAGCTTAAGTGCGAAAATTCTAAGGAACAAAAGTAAACTTAAATCGAGCAAATATCAAGTGCAAAATTCACTTAAGTAATCCTGACGACGTGATTTCAAACAAGAGCTTAACACAATTGTCAACTAAAAAGAACAAAGTGATTGGTGTAAATTAACCTGCAACGAGAGTGTACTTGGGACCAAGGGGGTAGAGAAACTAGGCATATGAACCTTAGGTCAGGCAGACACTTAGGCCGAGACCGACAAAGCCTCAGATCTTCTGAAGCTAGTGTCAATCACACTACTAGGTCTTGGGCCCAGCAGTTGAGTGATTATCCATACACTTCCCGATCAGAAACAAGTGATTCTGAGATGTCCTATAACATGGAGAGACCAGTAGGTAGTTCAGGGGTGGCATACCTAGAAAAGCCAGAAGGACCTTACAAGACTCAATTGGAATACATCAGGACTAATCGTCTAGGTGCTCGCATCTATGAAGATAGTCTGAGAAGATCTCTGGTCCAGATTAAGAACCCCGATCAACCCCATGGACTAGAACACCCGGTAGTCAAGTTCGAGAATGGAGCATACCTCGATAAAGAAGGGACTATTTATGTAGTCACCACCCTTCCAGACAAAACAGATGAGTTTGCGAATGTGATCGCAGAGATGGACATGGGTGATATAGAGCAAGGGAATTTAGAGAGAGAGCCTAGGACTCCTTGTGGTAAATCAGTCTTGACCAGGATCATGACTCCAGAGTGGATTCCCCAGGATAATAAAAGAATAGACTTGCTTTTAAACTGAGAAACTGATGAGGCTTTTTGGAGATATAAGCCTGCCTTGCCTCACGAAGTAGACGCTCTCACAATCTATGAGTTTAAAGACCCTGATAGCCCTGGCAAAGTAACCTACCTAGACAATACAACAGAGAGGATCTTCGTGGTCACTGAGCATGGAAGACATGCCTACACATGGAAGGGTGAGTTTTTTTTTCCCCAACCTCGGTCCAATGTGTCCTATAGTCACCAAGGAGCTGGGACCTCCCAAGCTCATGGAGCTCAACGAGATAGAAGTAGAGACAGACCTGAGGTAAGCTTTGCCAACTCCCTGGGAAGAGAAAGGTTGAGAACAGAAATGGATAAAGAAGAAACTGAGAGACCTAGAGCTCGAAGGAACCAAAGAAATGCTAATGATTTCCCTTTGCCAAGGCCGAGAGAATACACTAGGACCCTGAGGCCAACTCAACTGGTGAAGTCCATGAAGAATTATTTCGATGGCACAGGAGACTCATATGATCATGTAGCTGAATTTAGACAAGTCTTGAGAGCGGAACAAGTGGAGGACATATTCACACAATACAATGCTTTTGGTTTAACCCTTAGGAACACTGCCCTTACATGGTTTCAACCCCTGAACGAGAGGCAGTTTAGGAGCATAGACCAACTTTTAGAGGCTTTCGTCACTGAATTCTCTAAGAGTGGCATACAGCATAATACCTCCTCCATGATTCATAGCTTTAAGCAAACACCTCAAGAGATGGTCCGACTAGCACGAAGACGGTTTAGGCAATACCTAGAGAGGTGCCCAATGCCTGAGTTACCCACACCAGCCAAGCAAGTGGCTTTGTTCTTAGATGGATTTTTGAGCACCAAGCTCAGGTCATATGTATATCTGAAGGACCCCATAACTATAGAAGAATGCGTACGCATATGCATAGACATTGAGGATAATCTAGGCGAGGAGTTGGAGTTATCAAAAATCTACAAGGATTCGGACAGCTCTAGTAGCCTTATGTCGGGTCAATCCACATCCATTGAAGAACTTGCAGAAAAGGTAGCTCAAAAACTAGGAGTCTCTAGCAAACAAATCCCAAGATTTGCCCCAGTTAAGCGGTGCTATACTTGTGGGGGTGACCATATGGCAAGCGTATGTCCCATTATGGCATAACCCCAAGTGAATCCTAGTAACCAGTACTACACCATAGAACGGAGGTACACCAACCACACTGCACAAGACTGCCCTTATAACAAACAAACTATCAGGCAAAATTACCCTCAGCCATATCCACAACAGGGTAGATACCAGAATCAGTACCCACCACAGCAACACGGTAGACCACAGCAACCTTATCAGCCACCTTATCAAGGGCAACAGAGACCTCAACCAGTCCTTGCCCAGCAACCCCCTGCTCCAACCAATGTAATCCCAGTGAAATATGCATCTGCCGAAGAAAATCCGAATAGAGCCATAGTCCCAGTCACCCCGTTGCTATCAGATAGTGATTCAAGTGACCATAGTTTTGACTCCACACATATTGATAGCCCACAGGCTTAGTACATGTAGTCACCCGAGCATAACGAGTCATACTATTATGAGGACCCAAGTGAAAATAGTGGGGAGCCTGAGTATGCTAATGTTATGTACACAAATCCCAACTCTAGAACTCAACCTAGGCAGGTACGACCGCCATTTCCTAGAGGACCTTGCTTTAGATGTCAGGGAGATCACCTCATACGTGATTGCCCACTGCCTGCCCCTACGCAACCCCAACCAGTGACAATTCAAGGTTTTTGTCAAGACTACGAAAAATAGCATCTCTTACAAGATTGCCTAAAGAACCCTAATAACATGCCTAAAATCACTCCTATCAACGTCATTGGGTTAGTGGTAGACTCTACAGGAAGTGTAACTTCCACTGCCCCAGTGCATGTGGTCACAAGAGCTCAAGCCTTGTAGCAAACCCTAGGAGTAGGGCAGGAAAAGAGTTCTGAGGTTAGTGAGATAGAGAGTATAACCAAGAAGAGAACAAGAGCATGGAGAGATAGTCGGGAGAGAATGAAAAGACAATGGTCACAGAAAATGAGCGAACTTGAAGAGAGCTTGAGAGAAACCAAAGCAAAGATAAGTGAACTCGCATCTCAAAACCACTCTCACACTACCCCACCACCACCCTTTCCATCTCCCTCCAACCCATCACCTTCCATCCCCCAACTTTCTAATCCACCATACATAGCCCACCCACCACCCAGAGTAGGATCAGTCCTAGCCGATCCTACTCCTGAGGATCTAGACATGATGCTTAAAGCATATCAGGCCAGAATCCAAGAAGGGCCAAACGTGACAGATCATGACAAATGTTACCCTAGAGCCAATCTAGAGTTAGATCGAACAAAGCTTTGTGCTAAGATGGTCGAATTGGCGCAAGCCATGTTTGAAGCCAGTCGGTTGTTCAATGGCTCTAGCTCCACTAGGACATCATTGCATTTTGATGGTCTATTGGATAGACTGGAGAGGTTACTTACAAAGTCTGGAAAAGAAGCCACTTTCTAGGCTAAGGAGAGGGCAAGAGATAGAACAAGCATTCCTCCTCAGGAAGCTTATGTGCCTAACTCCACTGAACCAGACACCTCTTCTTCTATGAATAGGTATTCACCAGAGTTCCTGAGAGATATTCAAGAAGAGAAATGGGCAAAGGAAAGTGAAGTCCCTCCTCCCATTGAACTTGTGGATGACGTACATGATCAATTCCCACAAGACATCCCTTCTATTTATGAAGAGCAAGAGAGCACCCAATCTCAAGAGAGATTAGACTTTGAGTCTAATTCCTTAGAGGAACTACCCCATTTCACAAGCCCATGGGAAACCAAGTCAACTTGCATGAGAGCACCCACGGTCATGATAAGAAATGAAGATTCGATCATACCTAGGAATACTGAGGTAGTAAAGAACACTAAAGTGCAGTGCAACCTCACTTTAGAAGAGCTACTCAAAGTTAAGCCAGAAGTGTGGAAACACGTAGCCAAACAAGTGCTAGACATAGTTTTTCCTGACGAAGAATTTGAGCCTCATGGATGGGCTGAAATTTTAGCAACGAAGAACAATGGACACCCCACTGTGATGAGGATGGCTATGACATTTCAGTCTTTTCAATAGAACCAATCATGGGAGATGCAGTTTTAGAAGAATGCGAACCTAGCCCTGATGCATTTGAGGATGTAAGTTACTCCGACTTAGAGTCAATCATTATGGACCCACCTTTTGCATCAGATGGAGAATACTTCCATGAAGTAGAAGTTCACCCTCAGAGACATGAAGAGATCATTAATGATATGAGATTAACCACTAAGAGTGAATGAAAGAAAAGGAAGAAGAGAGAAGTCATACCAGTAGAGGAAGAGTCCTTGTTTGAGGTCCCTGAGAACTTTAAAAAATACGAGATAGACGATAGGAGAGTCATGATAAGAATGCCTAAACGCGAGGCACAATCAGGAGAGGCCAATGATAGCAAGGAAACTACCAAGAAAATATTGGTAGCCATAGAAGAGGGAGAAGAAAGATGCACCTACATAGGGCATGACCTGTCGGAAGAAGAAGAGCAAGAGTTGATAGCGTTGCTAAGGGAATATAGAGATGTTTTTGCTTGGAGTTACAAGGACCTGAAAGGTGTAGACCCTGACATATGCTGACACACGATCCCCATGACCTCAGATGCCAGACCCTCTAAACAAAAGCCATACACATATAATGACAACTATGCTGCCAAGATCAAAGAGGAGATAGATCGCTTGGTTGAAGCTGGATTTATCTATGAAATTGAGCACACTGAATGGGTATCCCCCATTGTAGTGGTGCCCAAAAAGAATGGCAAATTACGTGTATGCATTAACTTGAAGAAGGTTGACGCATCCACTATTAGGGATAGTTATCCGCTTCCTATCACTGAGCATCTATTAGAAAGGGTAGCAGGCAAGGAAGTGTACAACTTCTTGGATGGGTTCTCTGGCTACAATCAAGTGGTCATTGCACCAGAAGATCAGCATAAGACGGCTTTTGCCACAGAGTGGGGCATATTTGCCTTTCGAGTAATGCCATTTGGTCTTACCAATGCACCAGCCACTTTTCAGAGGCTGATGTGCCACGTGTTTAAAGAGTTCCTAAGGAAGAACTTGGAAGTCTATGTGGATGATCTTTGTGCTCATTCCAACATTAGACAAACACATATACTGGAACTCAAGCAAATTTTTGACAAATGTAGACAGTATCAAGTCTGCCTCAACCCAGAAAAGTGTGTTTTCATGGTCAGACAAGGCAAGATTCTAGGACACATAGTGTCAAAGAACGGCATATCCATTGACGAAGAGAAAGTGAGAGCCATCGTAGAACTGCCTAGGCCAAAGAATGTCAAGGAAGTACAAGCTTTCATGGGGCATTGTGGTTACTACCGCCGGTTCATTCACATGTATGCTGTCATTGCAAAGCCCATGTACGGACTTCTGACTAACTTTGAGTGGACAGATGAATGTGAGAATTCCTTCAATGAGCTTAAACGAAGATTATGTTCAGCACCAATCTTGACCACACCAGATTGGAACAAGCCATTCCATGTTCATGTGGATGCCTCCAACTATGCTATTGGATGTGTACTTGCACAACCTACTAGTGAAGGTAATATGGATCTTCCTATTGCCTATGCCAGTAGATAGTTGAATGCAGCTGAACAGAACTACACAACCACCGAACGAGAAGGATTAGGCATGGTGTACACGGTTAAAAAGTTTAGACACTATTTGCTTGCAAACAAGTTTAAACTTTTTACTGATCACCAAGCTCTACTGTACCTAGTAAACAAGCCATGCAATACAGGTCGATTAGTAAGATGGTTCCTCTTACTAATGGAATATGACTTTGAGGTAGTGGTGAGGAAGGGCAAGACCCACCTGAGAGCAGATCATCTCTCAAGGCTCACATCAGGAGAGGCACCACAAGGAGTATCAGATGACTTAATTGATGCTTACTTGTTTAATTTAGAAGTCGTACCTCAATGGGCTAAGCCATTAGTGTGAGTACTCACACATGGGCCTAAGCATCTAGTAGTAAACACTCAAGATAGAGAGATAGTAAAAGCTCAGAAATATCATATCATGGTAGGAAGTGTGTACAAACATACAGATCATGGAGTATTAGCCTGTTGTGTGGAAGAGCACGAGTACGTGAAGTGGTTGCAATTAGCACATGTAGGTGCATTAGAGCAACACTACTCAAAACAACGAACCCTACAGACACTCAAGAGACTAGGAATGCATTGGCCAACTATGGAAGCAGATGTTCATAGGATGTGCAAGGAATGTCCAATTTGCCACACTAAACCACCAGTGGAACATGCCACTCTTTATCGTGTGTCTTTAGTGCCAGAGTGGAGTGAGCCATTAGTGGCCTTTTTGAAGACGGAAACATTTCCTCAAGAAATGACTCTGGTTAGACAAAGGAGCTTAGAACAAGAGGCACTAGAATATGCTCTCATTGGAGATAATCTATACAGATGAGGAAAAGATGGGTATCTTAGATTGTGTGTCCACGAGAGCGACTATCTGAAGGTTTTAGAGACTGCTCACCAAGGTGTAGCAGGAGGACACTTTGGACCAGATCGGGTGATCAAAGCAATTTTATTTGCAGGTCTTTGGTGGCCAACTCTTCACATGGATGCCCATACCTATGTGAAGAGGTGTGAGGTTTGTCAGCGAACTCAGTATCCCATACGCAAGGATGAGATGCAATTGAAACCTATGATGGGTGGACGTGCATTCTCTAAGTGGGGAATAGACTTTGTCGGTCCTATTAATCCCCAACTAAGGGTTCACATGCTGAGTATATCATTGTGGCCACAGACTATCTAACCAAGTGGGTAGAAGTGACAGCCACTACGAAGAATGATGCTCAAACAATAGCAAAGTTCTTATTTGAAAATGTGTTCACTAGATACGGATTGCCAATAGAATTAGTAAGTGATAGAGGCACACACTTCTTGAATGAAGTCATAGAAAACCTTCTCCAAGAATTCTTGGTAGTACATAGACTGTTTAGCCAAAACTCGATGGATCTCACCATTTATTCCTTAGTCCGTAAATAGTTGTGAGTCGGACTTGGAAGTAAAGGGTAATTCAACCATTGCTTATTGAGCTTACCCGTTCTGTAATTCCAAAAATTCCTATGCATTATGTCAACGTGGAGTCGGGCAAAAAGAAGGATTCACCTGGAATAAATATGGTGCGGCTTGCCAATGCACCCGTAATGTTGGATTCTATTTCAAAAATTTCATTCTCCATAATGGTTGTGTCACCTCAAATTCTTCTTAAGTGAATGTGTTTGACTTGAAATTCAATTGGTCATCTGGATCTTTTTGCGTAATCTACTTTATATAATGGCACGTCTTCTCTTTCAACAGCCCATAATGTATGTTGAATGGCTTTATTATCTGGTCCAAGTCCTTGCCTTTAATTTTTGCTTCTTTCATCACTTTGAATACTTCCTTTCCGAAATTTTCCATCAATCGGGACACCACTAGTGACCGTTCCTTCTGACCTAGTTTTGCGGTATACGGCATTGGATGATCCTCACTAGGTTCCGTCGTCTGCTCTCTTATTGGTGAATGATAGATAGGGGGAGATAGACGACATACCTCTACCTCGTCAGTAGGATTCCCTTGTTGTGGCTCTACTAGTGTCCCATGTTAGAAAGAGACTTGAATGATGTGTGTGACTCTCCTCCCATCCATATATACCCTCTTGTACTCTAAAGATAGCAATGATGTACTACTAAAAATAGCAATGATCTGGAATAGTCTAGTGTGAACATGTGGCCATCATGCAACACTTATTCCCATTACTACCCAAGTAATTCCCATTACTACCCAAGTAATTCCCATTACTACCAAAGTACCTTAGGGTATCCCCCGAGCTTGGGACCGTGGCTAGGTGGCCCTTGTCCCTCACACACACGGATTGATCCCTGTAGATCAAATAGACTGATCCCTGTGGATCAATGATCCCTGTGGATCACATCCATTGATCCCTGTGGATCAATGTCTGACAATCTCTCCCCCTTCTAAAGATCATTGTCCTCAATGATCAATGAGGGAAAGTACTTGCGAACTAGAGCTTCTGATTCCCAAGTAGAGTCAGTAAGTGGTAATCCTCTCCAGGCTACTAAATACTCTTGGACGACACAATTCCTAAATCCCTTCTGTCTCCGATTTAGTATCCTGTCTGGAGAATGATCCGTGCTTTTACTTTCTTGCAAGGAAACAATACCTTCTATTAGACTATCCTCCCTAGAAACATGAAACACTAGATGAAATCTTCAATCGAGAGGAAGATCTAATCGGTATGCAGCTTCACCTAGCTTTTTAACTATCTTCCAAGGTCCACAAAAACCTTGGTGATAACTTACTACACTTCCCTATGGAGAGTGAAGTAGACCTAGCTAGTACCTGAAGAAAGACTCTGTCTCCTGCCTCTAAGGACCTAGGAGATCTTATCCTATCAGCGTACTCTTTAGCCCTATCAGCTTCTTGCTACATCTTGGCTTTAGCTATTTCTAAATTTACTTGGATGTTTGCTAAGAGCTTCAAAGCACTAGGACATTTCTGTGACATACCTATGGTACTGAGAGCATTGGGATTCATGCCATAGTTCATCTCAAAAGGAAATGCAATTAGTGCCAAATACTATCCCAATCTGACTTATGCCCGCAATATGTCCTCTAAAAACTGGTTGACCCGCTTGGTCTTGTAAATCTGACATCCCTATCTGAAACTATGGATGTCGACAACCCATGCAATCTAAAGACATGCTGGATAAACAACTCCACTACCTGTGGATCAAATGGACTGATCCCTGTGGATCAATGTCTGACACTCTGATCCCTGTGTGGAGTACCTATCGTCTCCTGCATGAGTATGAAGTGACCCCTATGGACCAAAGTCATGATCCCTATGGATCATCAATCTATCTACCACAACTAGGATAGTATCCCACTTCCTTTGGGTCCGCGGTAATCCAACTATGAAGTCCATGGATACATTGTCCCAGTTATGATCTGGAATCTATAAAGGATACAAAAGACTTTATCCTTTTTGCTCTATTGACTTGACACATAAAGCTTGTTAAACATAAGTGTTAACATCTCTGGCTATTCAGGCCACCAAAATGTTCTTCTAACAAGCTATATTGTCTTGTCAATACCTGGATGTCCTGCACAAGGCACATCATGGTTATCATGCATGACTTTTCTTCTCAAATCTCGGGAATCTGGTATGGAAACCTTTCCTTTCCGTCTAACTATTCCAGTCTCGTGTGAGAAAGTGGAATACAAAATGGACTTGTTCGCTCTACTAGGGGAAGAAACAGCTAAAACTGTCCCGTCTCCTATAATAGAGTCATCACTGATGGCTCGAATGTGGATCTTCCACCCGTGCTTCCTATATCTCTTGAAGCAATGAGATTTCTAAAACTATATAGCTCATTTGATACATTATTCATGATAATGTATCAAAAACTATATTTTGTTTGCTCTTCTATACATGATTTCCATGTGAAACTCCTGAATGAGCTCAGCCAAATGAGCTTGACTACCTCGGAGATCTGGCTGACTACAATAATACTTAAGTGTATGGTGATCTGTGTATACCTTAAAGTCTACACCATAAAGATAGTGTCTCTAGACTTTAAGTGCATACACCACTACATACAACTCCTGTTCATGCACTGGCCTATCATCTTGCCTCAAAACTGTCCCTATGGCTTATGCCACTAGCATCTGTCTCTAACTCAAAGAGTTTCTGTGGATGAACCACTTTGAGTATAGGAACCTCTGAAACAACTTGTTTTAGAGTATCAAAACTATCTTGCTATTCTTGCTTCCATGCAAAGAAACCTTGCCTTGAAGCAAGTTCGTCATAGGCACTACTATTGATGAATAAAAAGAGATGAATTTTTTATAGAAATCAGAAAGTCTTAGAAATGACCATAGCTCCCTCTCATCCTGAGGAGTAGGCCAAACTAAGATAACTGAAACCTTCTTGGGATCTAGCACAACCCCATGAATAGATACTCTATCCTCGGAAAAAACAACTAAGTCTTCTCTGGATTAACTGAGTCTGATAACAATCTTATTGAGTGCTCAATAGTCGATGCACATCCTATAAAATCTATCCCTCTTCTTCACTAGAAGAACTGATACAACAAAGGGTGAATAGCTAGGTCTAATCAATCCTTTTCTATAATTCTTTCAAGTACAAATCTTGGAATTCTGTTCTCACTTTCGCTGAAAGTGCTGAAGCACTCCAACTAGAGTCTCCATGACTATATGAGTTCATCATACGATACGATGAATGCATAAAAATATAGAAAGTAAATAAACTAACAATCAATTTTAAGCAACTTGGTAGCATTTACTAATCACGTCTCGTAGAGATCTGATTCTCTATGGATCAGTAATCACCTTCCCTCATGCTCAAACTTGATCACTTTACTTGGTCACTATTTATGATATAACTATAAATAGAGACATCAAACTTGCTTCTCAACTTGTCTTCCATTTGGAACTAACTTTCTTGTAGACCTTGTGTTGGGTTGTAGGGTATGCACACACCCTCTATGGTGCATAAGAACCCTCCCTAGACCATGAGAAATAACCTTTTTATATATATTTGAGTGTCACATGTGAACACTCTCCTAAAAGCACTTTTTAATATTTCCTCATACTATAGGATATTAGACTTGAGAAGCTCTCACCATTGTGGCTCTTCTAGAAGATTCCCCACGTGAAAAACCCATGCATGCCCTTCATTGGGATTTGGTTGTTACCATTTTGATCTTAGAATATCCTAGAAGATATGGCAGTTAGAAAGAGAATCACCTTTTTTACTTTTCAAAGAGGCACATGGGGAATAGAGCTTAGCCTATAAATATAAGCTCATTTTTGTAAAGAGGGGAGCTTTTGGTCGACGTGCTCTCATGTAATATCTCTTATCAATGGAAGAGGCTCTCATTTACTCCAAGAAGACTATTTACATTTACATGTATTGTGTCTTTGTGAGTGTGTGCCTATGCATGTGTCTCCTTTGTGTGAGTGGAGTAGTTGCATTTGCTTGTATTTTCCTCATGGACTAGGATCCTTGACTCCCTATTCTCCTTGTTTTCAAGCATGTGGCATAGCATGGGGCTGATGCCAATGGCTTGAACATGTGGGAGATAGGGGTGGATGAGAGGGGAGTCACTCTTGAGCTTTCCTTCTTGTTTCCATGCAAGGTGGTGAGGGTTCTTGGTCATTCCTTGCTACAACCTCAACACTTTTTGGCACCGTTGCCGGGGATGGTCGGCCTTTCATGACTTGGAGAGCTCAAGAAAATGTGGTAAAGTACCGTGTTGCAATCTTTTTTGCTCAATTACGTAGGATTTCAGTTTGTGCATGGCACTTTCACCCTTTCGTTGGGCCATTAGTTCCCCATTTTCTTGCTTTTGTAGTGTAGTTTCAATTCCACTTTGTTTGATGCACAAAAACAACCTCCAACTCCTCCTCTCTCTTTCTCTCTCACACACATACACACGCTCTAAATTTCCCCCCTCATCTCTGTCATCTTATGGAGTGGGTGTTTTCTTGGAAGGAGAAGGGATAGGATTCTCCTTGTTGTTCCCTCTTCTTCTCGCTTTCCAAGAAAAATTCAATTGAAAAAAAGAAAAGGAACATCCTCATGGTTATGTATTTATTTACTCTCTCAACCATTTGAGTTATCACATGGGTGTCTTGAGGATGGGCAAGGTCCCTCTCCCCATGAATTTAATAACCACGAGTAGGGTACTTGTGAAGGCGTTAGATGAGGGAGGGTGATGTCATCTTTAATGCATCAGATTTGGAAGATGTGGGGTAGTTATTGTTGGTGCATTTTGCCCAAGCCTACATGCTTGATATGCTTGATATTATCCTCATTTGTAAGTCACATGAGTAGTCATGTGAACACCTCTTGTAAAAGAGTACATTTTATCTCTTGTAAATGGAAAAAGAAAAAAGTAAAAGGATGGCTTACCTCATCCATGATGTAAAAGCAAATTCGTGGCTCCAACTACCAAAATCACGAATTTTTGAGCTGAGGGAATCTCTCCTAACTTTGGGGATCACTTTTAGGTGGAGCCATTCGAATTCGAATTCAAAACTCCCTCCAAGAATAGCTATAAAAGGAGCAAGAAGGAAGAGGCGATAAGCAAGCCTTGTACGTGACCACTTCATGTCATTTTGTAGAGATTGAAGAGCTTACTCCATAGCTCTATCATTCTACTCCCATTGTGCAAAGATTCATTGCCAATGTGGTTGTAATCATATGTGAATCTATACATTTATTATCATCTACCTCTCTGTTTTGTTCTCTGCTATACTCACTCAGAGCAGTAACTTCAGAAGGTCATATCTCGAGTTTTACTGAACATTTTTCAGTGTTTTAAAGTGCATTGGATAGCTCTCACTATCTAGTTTCTAAGTATAAATTTTCAAGGTCATTGGATTTATACTTTTGGAGATATCTGCATTTTACTGCTTACTGGTCTATCTCTGCAGAGCTCCGAGAATTGTGGGAATGTTCCAGAACTTGATGAAACTTGTTCTCAGTGCTCAGTCCATCATTTGAAGTGTTTTAACTTGGAATAGGAAGCTTGCTAAGTCTATTTGCTATGCCCAAAAGGAATTTTTCTAATTCCTTCCAGGTTGAGAGCACTGTTCATTTTTTCGAGCAGGTGTATGTCCAAAAATAGCAAGTTTTGGGAGCTAGTCATTTCGCAACTTGTCGGTCTTGACTTAAACTTTTGGGATACATGTTCCAAAGTACTTGGCTGATATTTTGGTGGATTTAGGAAGCTCAAAGGGTCTACTAATCAACTCTGAAGTCTCAGTTGGCTGGTGTGAAGCTGGTTGTAGCGGCACCTACTCATCTTTGGATTGCATCCACCATCTCTCTTCACAGTGGTATCAGAGCATAGTCAAGCAACATGGGAGATGGATTTCCATCAACAATTGACAAATTGGATCGAAACAACTATCCGGCATGGTCTCTAAGGATGGAGGCTTACCTTCAAGGGAGGAATCTATATGGATTCATATCCGGAGATGAAGCAATGCCAACCATGAGGAACAAAGGGCAACCATCACATGAAGAAGTGGAAGGACTTTCGAATTGGTGTTCGAAGGATGCACTTGCAAGGTCCTATATTCTAAACTCAATCTCTGATTTTCTTTTACCTCATGTCAAGGGATGCAAGACATCAAGAGAAACCTGGAATGCACTTGCTTCTTTCTTCTCTTCCAACACTCGAGCAAGGAAGAACCAATTGTGGATGGAGTTCACAACAATGAAGAAAAGCCCGAAGCAAAATGTGACTGATTATGTCACAAAGATGAAGGAGATTTCCGACCAACTTGGAAGCATTGGAGAGGTAATTGAAGAGGAGCAAATCATAAGACAAATCATGAGTGGAATCAAAGCAGACGACAAGTGGGAGTCATTCACAACAGCCATGGATTTATACATGGATATGCATGTACCCGACCTCAACACACTCATGGGCCAACTCTTCACTCATGAAGCAAAGATTAGCAAAGGTGGTGAGTCCTCAAGAGGTAATCAAACTTCTGCCTTATATTCTGATAAAGCTAAGGTCAAGGACAAGTCAAAGAATAGGAAGAATGAAGATGAAGGAAGCTCTTTCCAAGCAAACTTTGCAGGTAGAGGAAGAGCTAGAGGAAGAGGCAGAAGTGGAAAGCAAGGCAGGGGGAGATTCCAATCATCTCAACCTTGCAACATATGTGGCTTATCTAACCATACTACTGAAGAATGTTTCAGGAACCCGAGGAACTCAAGAGGAAGAGGATTCAATAGAGGTGGCTATGGATCAAATAGAGGCAGGTACAATGGAGGCTACAACAACAACTACTACAACAACAATTACAACAACAACAACAACTATCAAAGTGGCCATAGAGGAAGAAGAGATTACAATAACTATGCAGAGGACCAAAGTCAAGAAGATTCATTATTGATTATGAATCTATCAACGAAGAAGGGTAAGGATGATGATCACATATTTTACATTGATTCGGGATGCTCGAACCATGTAGCAGGAAATGTGGCTTTACTTTCTGATTTGGAAGATCCTCATAACAAGCATGAAGTGCAGACAGGAGATGACACAAAGCACTCAGTGGAGAAGATAGGTAATGTGAAGACATCAGATGGGAATATGAACCTCTTAAGCAAAGTCTTGTATGTCCCTACAATTACCAAAAATTTAATAAGTGTTGGACAGATTGTTGAAAAAGGATTGCAGGTTAGATTCAATCGATTTGGAGCATATGTTGAAGACCCAAGGCAAGGCTTTCGAAGGATTGCCAAAGGAGAAAAGACAGGAAGGCTTTTCACTTTTGAAGTGGAAGATACAAAGAACATAGCTTTGTTTAGCTATGGATCTCAAACTCTAATAGAGTTGGAGATATGGCACAAAAGGCTTGCTCACATTGGTGAGAGGACACTCAAACAGATTTGCAGGGACCAAAGTGTACTTGGTTTGCCTAATATCACAAGGCAACACATGATTTATAAGTGTGAAGCTTGTCAACTCGGCAAGGCTCATAGACAACCTTTCAATAAGAAAGGATATATGTATCAAAATCCTTTGGATCTAGTGCACACGGATGTGTGGGGTCCAAGTAAGGAGCCATCTATATCAGGCTCAAGATATTATGTGTCTTTCATAGATGATTGTAGCAGGTGGACCATTCTGTTTTTCATGAAGCACAAGGATGAAGTGTTTAATTGCTTTAAGAAGTATATTGCTCTTGTTGAAAATCAAACAGGTAGGACTTTGAAAAGACTCAGATCAGATGGTGGAGGAGAAAACTTCTCTTCTGAATTTGATGCCTTCTTGCATGAAAGAGGCATTAAAAGGGAAGTCACTACAAGGTATACACCCGAACTCAATGGTGTAGCAGAGAGGAGGAACAGAGCTATTGTCGAAGCTGCAAGGTCCATGCTCAATGAAAAGGGATTGCCGAACTACCTATGGGCAGAGGCTGTGTCGACAGCCACATATCTCATAAATAGACTTCCATCTAAGTCACTAGATGGAACCACTCCATATGAAGTGTGGAATGGAAGAAGACCTAGTCTAGAGCATTGTAAAATCTTTGGATGCTTAGCCTATGCTCACATTCCTTCTCAAGTAAGAGGGAAATTGGATCCCAAGGCAGAGAAGTGTGTATTCATTGGTTATGATCAAAACCAAAAAGGATATAGATTGTACAATCCAACCAATAAAGGATTTTCTGTGAGTAGAGATGTAATTTTTGATGAAAACAAATCATGGTTTGATGATGACAGGAAAGTGAAGCTGCCATATGACTTGGATGAAGATTTTCCATCACTTCAACCAAAGGAGCCAAAGCAGATTGAAGAAAGTGATTCGGAGATTGACCTAGAAGACTTGGAAAGACTAAAGCTATGGAAGAACAAAGGTAAAGCAAAGATGCAGGATGCTACATATGGACCCGAGAGCTCACATCAACCACTTAGAAGGTCTTCGAGGGAGAAGAAGAAACCAGAGAGGTTTGGTTATGATACTTCTTTGGTCACCAAGCACTCAATCTACATTGCAAAGGATTCAACCAATGAAGAACCTACCACATTCGAAGAAGCACAAAGCAAGAAAGCTTGGAGAGATGCAATGGATGAAGAAATGGAAGCCTTTGAAGGAGAATGACACTTGGGAGCTTGTACCTAACAAGCCATCTATGAAGATAATCGGATCTCGATGGATATACAAAATCAAGAAGAATCCAGATGGAAGTATAAATAGACACAAAGCAAGGTTAGTTGCTAAAGGGTTTGCTCAAACCCATGGTATTGATTATGAGGAGACTTTCTCTCCTGTTGCAAAAATGCCTACAATTAGGGTTCTCATAAGTCTTGCTGCATCTAGAAATTGGAATCTTTATCAACTTGATGTAAAGAATGCCTTCTTGAATGGATGGATTTCTGAGGAAGTGTATATGGCACAACCTCCTGGATATGAGGATGCACATCATCCTAACTATGTATGCAAACTAAAGAAAGCTTTGTATGGATTGAAGCAAGCTCCAAGAGCTTGGAATTTCAGATTGGTTACTTATTTGCAGGACCAAGGATTCAAAGCTAGCAAGGCGGATACCTCTTTGTTCATAAAGAGGAATGGATCTGAAGTGATCTATTTATGTGTGTATGTTGATGATATTATTATCACAGGCAATGATCTTGAAGGAATCAAACAGGTAAAGAGTCAAATGAAGGAGGAGTTCAAAATAAGTGACCTCGGACCACTCACTTATTTTCTTGGATTGGAGTTGATCTACACAGATTCAGGTATATACATCACACAAAGGAAGTATGTCCATGACATGCTCGTCAAGTTCAAGATGGAAAATACAAAGTGTGCAGGTACACCTATGGAGCAAAATCATAAGCTTAGTGCTTATGAAGGAGAGCCAATTGAAGACATCACAAGCTATCAAAGCTTGGTTGGAAGTTTGAACTATGCAACACTCACAAGGGTGGATATATGCTATAGTGTTAGCATATTGAGTCAGTTTATGCATAAGCCGAGAAGACCACATATGGAAGCGGCCAAGCGAGTCCTCAAGTACCTAAAGGGGACCATGAATGAAGGTTTGTTTTATTCATTTACTTCAGATATTGAGCTAAAGGTCTACTCAGATGCAGATTGGGCCGGATCTAAAGATGATAGAAGAAGCACATCAGGGTATATATCATTTGCAGGTTCAAAAATCATTTCTTGGTCATCGAAGAAGCAACCAACCGTGGCATTATCTTCTACTGAAGCTGAATATAGAGGTTTGGCTAATGCAACTCAAGAAATCATGTGGTTAAAATCTTTGTACACAGATCTTGGACTTCATTCTTCAACACCTCACATTTTTGGTGACAACACAAGCTCACTACATCTAGCAGCTAATCCGGTATACCATGCTAGAACCAAGCATATTGAAGTCCACTACCATTATGTAAGGGAGAAGCTATTGAGCAAGGATATTCAACTATCCTATGTCTCTACAGATATGCAATGTGCAGACATGTTGACGAAAGCTCTTGATGGTACGAAATTAAGTAGATTCAAGTTGATGATTGGTTTGCAGGAAATCAAGGACAATTGAAGACTTATTTGGAGGCCAAGCATGTTAGGCTTGAGGGGGAGCTGTTGGTGCATTTTGCCCAAGCCTACATGCTTGATATGCTTGATATTATCCTCATTTGTAAGTCACATGAGTAGTCATGTGAACACCTCTTGTAAAAGAGTACATTTTATCTCTTGTAAATGGAAAAAGAAAAAAGTAAAAGGATGGCTTACCTCATCCATGATGTAAAAGCAAATTCGTGGCTCCAACTACCAAAATCACGAATTTTTGAGCTGAGGGAATCTCTCCTAACTTTGGGGATCACTTTTAGGTGGAGCCATTCGAATTCGAATTCAAAACTCCCTCCAAGAATAGCTATAAAAGGAGCAAGAAGGAAGAGGCGATAAGCAAGCCTTGTACGTGACCACTTCATGTCATTTTGTAGAGATTGAAGAGCTTACTCCATAGCTCTATCATTCTACTCCCATTGTGCAAAGATTCATTGCCAATGTGGTTGTAATCATATGTGAATCTATACATTTATTATCATCTACCTCTCTGTTTTGTTCTCTGCTATACTCACTCAGAGCAATAACTTCAGAAGGTCATATCTCGAGTTTTACTGAACATTTTTCAGTGTTTTAAAGTGCATTGGATAGCTCTCACTGTCTAGTTTCTACGTATAAATTTTCAAGGTCATTGGATTTATACTTTTGGAGATATCTGCATTTTACTGCTTACTGGTCTATCTCTGCAGAGCCCCGAGAATTATGGGAATGTTCCAGAACTTGATGAAACTTGTTCTCAGTGCTCAGTCCATCATTTGAAGTGTTTTAACTTGGAATAGGAAGCTTGCTAAGTCTATTTGCTATGCCCAAAAGGAATTTTTCTAATTCCTTCCAGGTTGAGAGCACTGTTCATTTTTTCGAGCAGGTGTATGTCCAAAAATAGCAAGTTTTGGGAGCTAGTCATTTCGCAACTTGTCGGTCTTGACTTAAACTTTTGGGATACATGTTCCAAAGTACTTGGCTGATATTTTGGTGGATTTAGGAAGCTCAAAGGGTCTACTAATCAACTCTGAAGTCTCAGTTGGCTGGTGTGAAGCTGGTTGTAGCGGCACCTACTCATCTTTGGATTGCATCCACCATCTCTCTTCACAGTTATACCAATCTCTTAAATCAAAGCCAGTTCTGCGCTGCATGTGGTGGGTGGGGGAGTTACCTTCCCTTCCCTCCCTTTCACTTTCTTGGCTCCATTCTGCGAACTTGAAGTTTCTGTGCTCCTTCTCCTCGGTAGTCCTGTTTGTTAGAGTTAAGCTACGGCTTTCCTTCGTTCTGCACCTGCGATCGGTGGCTATGGAGTTGAGCATGGCTCCCCATACCTTTCTCCATCTATTTCTCTCGCCTCTTGACTAAATGTGGCTTGTGAGCTATGATAATTGCAACAATGTGTGTCTGTCGTTTGTACACTTCCATGGTGAAGGCGTAGGTGGGAATGAAGCCCTTCTTGTGGCAGCCTACTCATGCACGAAGGGTCAATGTCAAGGTCTTGCTGCGCATCACATATTTGAAGACAAGGTCTTCAGATCTCTCTATCAACCTCTGCGTAAGCTTCCATGCTAGTCAAAGTGCCCTCGTAACTCTACTTTGGCTGTGAGATATGCCCCATTTACTCTTTTGTAGTCGATCTTCTCTCAATGCTTTACATCTTCGTGTGGCTTCCAGCTTAGCACGCCCCTATGAATGCATCGAGGTTAGACCTTGGATTCCTCCATGTGTGCATATCTGGTAGAAAAGAACTTTGTGTGCTATTTCGGATATGGCTTCTGCCTTTCTCCATCTCTACAGGAGAGTCTCTGAAGATACTTTTGCTACCCTAAGGTCTCGTGGCATTCTGTTGATTGGATTTGGCATTTGAGTTCTTGTGAATGCTCAAACAATTGGAATTATGTATAAAACTCCATGGCTATAATAAATAAAATCTTCAGTCTTCCACATCTCGAAGCTTCGTGTTCGAATCATCATCCCTGAAGCTTCCTCGTCATCTTGATGGTGCCTCGTGCTCTTCCTTGTTGGGGTCAAGCTTGGTATCCCTCATTTTCGGTCCTTGGACATTGCTAGGCAGGGATGCACCCCTACAAGATCGCAGATGTGAAACAAAAGCATGTTCCCTAAGTCATTTTGATACTTCATCTGCTTGTGTTTGTGTGAAAAATAATGGTGTAATGGCTGCTTGAATGCTCTACCCAAACCTTATATAATGGATTATTAACTGTTATGTGCTCGTGACCATTTGTTGTTCTCTCTCTTAGGCCAAGGATATATCTGCATGAAATCATCTCTTACCTCATTATAACACATGAGTCCAACAGGTTATCTTGAATATGTTGTGATTTCCATATGTTGTTTGGAAAAACCAAGTCCCACATATAAAGACATGAAGAACTTAAGTCAATCGGATATATGCATAGCTGAGACTCACAAGGGTTGTTGTGGAGATTCTGATGACGGCCTTTATGAGTTGGGGTTGTGTCCAAAATCTCACTGAAACAAGTGAAAAGGTATTTGATAAGACATGGTGATGGCTTTAAACCAGCAATTTCTTTTTGGAACTTTATTAAGCCACGTTTGATAGATAGACTTCCATATGCTATTGTTTTCGGTGATTTTCAGTAATTAATTTCTTCGATTGAATCTAACAAGTACCCAAGTTGTGCAGGAAGATATATACAATTGTACATCAGAACATAGTACTCTTTGTCACAAAAGATTATCAAATATACTATTTTGGAAGCATGGGTGGTGTGTCTGACTACCCCCACTTGTGGAGATTGTGTCCACATCTTTTCATCCCATTATAAGAAGCTTTTGACGAGCAGTACTTTGAGTATTGAAAATCTCGGTGTTATGATTGGCACAACTTTTCATGTCTATTCTAGGATTGGTGGATGATTGACCTTAGTTCAAGACATCACTTTTGATACCTTATGCTTGGGTGCAATTATGAATCCATGTAGTTATGGTAACCCGTTGTGGCATTCTGGCAAAGATCTTGCATCTATTTTTTTGGGCTCTAAGGCTTTTCTTTCATGATTAAATCTTCCTTGCATTAAAGCACATTGTGTAAGTATAAGTGTTTTACTATTATCTTGTGCTTGTCTGCAAGCTAGTTTATGCTTCTCCATGTGGGGTGGGAGATGTCCGGATCTGGGATCTCAGTGCTTCTAGTTTTTAACCATCACTTATGATCTCCCTTGCTTGGCTAAATAACAAGATCGTGTTTTTTTTTGGATTGCATGCTTCTTGTTGTACATGTAGTGTGAAGTTTTGCAGGTGTGGACCAATATTGAGGGTTGTCAAGCACCATCTGAGTCCACTTCCTAGCTCAATACTTGTTGATGGTAGATTTTGTGTATACCTCTCTTCTAGATCGTACCCCAAAATCTCAAAGTAGGACATTGATAGTTGGGGGGTAAGGTGGTATGTTTACTGTAAGGAACATGTATATTTCGTAATGATTTTAGCTACTATGTTGGGGTATTCATCAGTGGACACATGCCCTCTAGAGATATCTAAAGTGGTTCAATTTTTATTTGCATCACTCCACCAAAATTCTTGATGCAAAATCGTATGAATGTTTGTGCCTTGATGTTTAGAAGGATGAATGTATATTGATGCTTGGCTCTATCACTCCTCACTATCAATTATGCTTAATGCTTTACCTTCATTAGGTTAACAAGTGACATGGAGCTGGAGACACATGGCTGAGATCCTCAACCACAGAGGGAAACTTGGAATACATTTATGCACATTTTTTTGGGTCTGTGAATGTCTCTAAGTAGTGTCACTTCACTTTAAAATGTTGACCTCCTGGTTTTATGTGTGTTTTAGGTTGGAGGGCTCTAGACACTTGGGGGTTTCAGTGATGTTGGCCACACATCCTGCTGTCAGTCTAAGCAAATGGAATTATAATGATCTGTAATGATTGCAATTGTTCGGTCGTGCTACTAGGTCTTGGCTGCCCATACTTGCCAGTTGGTATCCAAATTTTTAGATGCATCCACAACGATTGGTTGATTCTCTTTTGCATTATTGATTCTTGCAATATTACATAACTTGTAAGTCGGTAAGACCATGGTGTAAAGGTCAATGTGTTTCCTTACTTTCATGCTAATCTTGTAATAGGTCTCCAAAAGATCTATTGCAGGCTCTATGGAGGTTAGGAATTGTTTCTTTTTCACCTCCATTTGCATTGCAAGAATTGGGTACTACACACCTGGGCATCATGCGGTTGAAGTATGTGACTACACTACTCAGGGATTGTGTCCAAACTTCCTGCTAAAGGGAATTGTAGTATCTGTTTCATTCCAATTATTGTTGCAGACATTAGGTTGAGCTATAGAATCTCTTGGTCTTGCAATGGTTCCAATTTAAAATGGTTATGTCTGTAGCATATACATAGACTTTGAGTTCATGACCTTGGTTTCCCGAATGATGTGTTGTATGACCGTTCTTTTGCACTGCAATGCATTTCTCCAAGCTTGCATTATTAAAGTTGCTACACACCTCCTCTCAACAAGAAAACCTTAGCAATTGAAGTTAGACACTATGCACATATGAATCCACTTCTTTTTTATTATCATCCCCAAATGTTTGTTTCAGAGGGAGTACTGTTCTTTTATGAGAGTTCTGTCAGGAAGATATTCAAAAATCACTACAGTGCTTGAAGGGTTGTCTTTGATTTATAGTTCACTTAAAAGATTACATTGACTCTAGTTGGCCTGTTGGTGTTTGTGCCCAAAAAGGATTCGTCCTGAGTTGGGCCATATATTATTGTATGTTTGTATGCTCAGGCCTTGATCAAATGATTATGTTTCTACTATCTTATGCTGATGACTCCTCTGGTTGATCTTGTTACTCTTGTATTCTCATGATCACATGAACATATGAAGGCCAATTATCAGATGCATTACAAGAGCAATGTTTATCTCATGTTTTTGTTATTTTTGAGCTAACACAATTAGGATTGTTAGCATGGTAAAGAATCGGAAGAATGTTTGGAGGTCAAGGAATGAGCAATTGTTTTTTGCTAGGGAAGTAACTCTAGTTTCACAATGCTCATTTAAAGGCTTATTTTTTCATAATGCATTACAGGCGAACACACTTGGAACTTCAGCATTGATACAATTGTACATCAGAACATAGTACTCTTTGTCACAAAAGATTATCAAATATACTATTTTGGAAGCATGGGTGGTGTGTCTGACTACCCCCACTTGTGGAGATTGTGTCCACATCTTTTCATCCCATTATAAGAAGCTTTTGACGAGCAGTACTTTGAGTATTGAAAATCTCGGTGTTATGATTGGCACAACTTTTCATGTCTATTCCAGGATTGGTGGATGATTGACCTTAGTTCAAGACATCACTTTTGATACCTTATGCTTGGGTGCAATTATGAATCCATGTAGTTATGGTAACCCGTTGTGGCATTCTGGCAAAGATCTTGCATCTATTTTTTTGGGCTCTAAGGCTTTTCTTTCATGATTAAATCTTCCTTGCATTAAAGCACATTGTGTAATTATAAGTGTTTTACTATTATCTTGTGCTTGTCTGCAAGCTAGTTTATGCTTCTCCATGTGGGGTGGGAGATGTCCGGATCTGGGATCTCAGTGCTTCTACTTTTTAACCATCACTTATGATCTCCCTTGCTTGGCTAAATAACAAGATCCTGTTTTTTTTTTTGGATTGCATGCTTCTTGTTGTACATGTAGTGTGAAGTTTTGCAGGTGTGGACCAATATTGAGGGTTGTCAAGCACCATCTGAGTCCACTTCCTAGCTCAATACTTGTTGATGGTAGATTTTGTGTATACCTCTCTTCTAGATCGTACCCCAAAATCTCCAAGTAGGACATTGATAGTTGGGGGGTAAGGTGGTATGTTTACTGTAAGGAACATGTATATTTCGTAATGATTTTAGCTACTATGTTGGGGTATTCATCAGTGGACACATGCCCTCTAGAGATATCTAAAGTGGTTCAATTTTTATTTGCATCACTCCACCAAAATTCTTGATGCAAAATTGTATGAATGTTTGTGCCTTGATGTTTAGAAGGATGAATGTATATTGATGCTTGGCTCTATCACTCCTCACTATCAATTATGCTTAATGCTTTACCTTCATTAGGTTAACAAGTGACATGGAGCTGGAGACACATGGCTGAGATCCTCAACCACAGAGGGAAACTTGGAATACATTTATGCACATTTTTTTGGGTCTGTGAATGTCTCTAAGTAGTGTCACTTCACTGTAAAATGTTGACCTCCTGGTTTTATGTGTGTTTTAGGTTGGAGGGCTCTAGACACTTGGGGGTTTCAGTGATGTTGGCCACACATCCTGCTGTCAGTCTAAGCAAATGGACTTATAATGATCTGTAATGATTGCAATTGTTCGGTCGTGCTACTAGGTCTTGGCTGCCCATACTTGCCAGTTGGTATCCAAATTTTTAGATGCATCCACAACGATTGGTTGATTCTCTTTTGCATTATTGATTCTTGCAATATTACATAACTTGTAAGTCGGTAAGACCATGGTGTAAAGGTCAATGTGTTTCCTTACTTTCATGCTAATCTTGTAATAGGTCTCCAAAAGATCTATTGCAGGCTCTATGGAGGTTAGGAATTGTTTCTTTTTCACCTCCATTTGCATTGCAAGAATTGGGTACTACACACCTGGGCATCATGCGGTTGAAGTATGTGACTACACTACTCAGGGATTGTGTCCAAACTTCCTGCTAAAGGGAATTGTAGTATCTGTTTCATTCCAATTATTGTTGCAGACATTAGGTTGAGCTATAGAATCTCTTGGTCTTGCAATAGTTCCAATTTAAAATGGTTATGTCTGTAGCATATACATAGACTTTGAGTTCATGACCTTGGTTTCCCGAATGATGTGTTGTATGACCGTTCTTTTGCACTGCAATGCATTTCTCCAAGCTTGCATTATTAAAGTTGCTACACACCTCCTCTCAACAAGAAAACCTTAGCAATTGAAGTTAGACACTATGCACATATGAATCCACTTCTTTTTTATTATCATCCCCAAATGTTTGTTTCAGAGGGAGTACTGTTCTTTTATGAGAGTTCTGTCAGGAAGATATTCAAAAATCACTGCAGTGCTTGAAGGGTTGTCTTTGATTTATAGTTCACTTAAAAGATTACATTGACTCTAGTTGGCCTGTTGGTGTTTGTGCCCAAAAAGGATTCGTCCTGAGTTGGGCCATATATTATTGTATGTTTGTATGCTCAGGCCTTGATCAAATGATTATGTTTCTACTATCTTATGCTGATGACTCCTCTGGTTGATCTTGTTACTCTTGTATTCTCATGATCACATGAACATATGCAGGCCAATTATCAGATGCATTACAAGAGCAATGTTTATCTCATGTTTTTGTTATTTTTGAGCTAACACAATTAGGATTGTTAGCATGGTAAAGAATCGGAAGAATGTTTGGAGGTCAAGGAATGAGCAATTGTTTTTTGCTAGGGAAGTAACTCTAGTTTCACAATGCTCATTTAAAGGCTTATTTTTTCATAATGCATTATAGGCGAACACACTTGGAACTTCAGCATTGATCCTTTTTACCTCCTACAGATGATTTGAAACTGTGCTTTGCAGGAATAACTCTGGATAAGTTGTTTGAATTTCATGAATGCTTGAAGAATGATAGGAGTCATAATGTTGCACTATTGTATAATCATTTTGTGAACACATAATACTCATGATAAGTCGCAAGCTTGCTGATGTGAGCATCGTATAAATGATGGTAGGACCATACTAGGCTACATTCATCTCATGCTCTACATTGCAAAATGTCACACTCTCACTTGAAAATAATGGAGTATGGCACTTTGGGTCTTGATTGGATAGCAATGGATGCTCCCTGAAGTGGAAACTACAATTGGACTAAAATGTTATTGTTTACTTCTTTTTAGAAACAGTCTACTTATTGCATATGTTTACTTTCAGGATTGGGAACTTCTGGAGAAGGCATTTCCAACCTTACAAAAGACTGCATAGTGGATGCATGCTGGGCTGACTGCCCCCCAAGGGGGTTGTGTCACCCAGCTTTGAAGATTTGCAGATTGAAGTAAAGACTGAAGACTGCTGATTCAAGCTTTGCAGACTAAAGAATTGCAGAATTTTGAAGATCTAAAGAGTTTCTAGACTTGACTCCAACTTGGAACAATTTCGTTATGTATGATCCTCTTCCCTTAGCTTTGTCGAGGATGACAAAGTCTAGGGGGGGGGAGAGTGTTGGGTTGTAGGGTATGCACACACCCTCTATGGTGCATAAGAACCCTCCCTAGACCATGAGAAATAACCTTTTCTTATATATTTGAGTGTCACATGTGAACACTCTCCTAAAAGCACTTTTTAATATTTCCTCATACTATAGGATATTAGACTTGAGAAGCTCTCACCTTTGTGGCTCTTCTAGAAGACTCCCCACGTGAAAACCCATGCATGCCCTTCATTGGGATTTGGTTGTTATCATTTTGATCTTAGAATATCCTAGAAGATATGGCAGTTAGAAAGAGAATCACCTTTTTGACTTTTCAAAGAGGCAGATGGGGAATAGAGCTTAGCCTATAAATATAAGCTCATTTTTGTAAAGAGGGGAGCTTTTGGTCGACCTGCTCTCATGTAATATCTCTTATCAATGGAAGAGGCTCTCATTTACTCCAAGAAGACTATTTACATTTACATGTATTGTGTCTTTGTGAGTGTGTGAGAGTGGTGTGTGTGTGCCTATGCATGTCTCTCCTTTGTGTGAGTAGAGTAGTTGCATTTGCTTGTATTTTCCTCATGGACTAGGATCCTTGACTCCCTATTCCCCTTGTTTTCAAGCATGTAACATAGCATGGGGCTGATGCCAATGGCTTGAACATGTGAGAGATAGGGGTGGATGAGAGGAGAGTCACTCTTGAGCTTTCCTTCTTGCTTCCATGCAAGGTGATGTTAGAAGAAGAAATTCTTGAAGAAAAATTATTTGGAAAATGTCAAAAATTTGTAGAAATATTTATACAAATGATTTAAAATTGAGGAAGAGTCTTCCTCATGAATGATAGGATCATATGTATTTTTCCTAGAATTTTTGGAAGCTCTTTGATAGCATATTTTTAGAATAAAAGTGGAAAAGGACCAAAATTCAAGTGTGAAAAGGGACACTTGAAAAAGTATAAAAGATAATTTCTTCTATTTTGAAGGGTTTGGTTGTATTATTTTGATGCTATCCAAGTAATGTGAAGAGCTTTCCTACAAAAAATCGTGTTTTCTCCTTCCATGATCTTTCTCTTGATTTGTTGAGTCTTTTCATTGTATAATTCATGGAATTTGTGAACTTTTCTTGTGTATTTCTGAGTAAGATGTATGAAGAGAGGTGATTCTCAGTGTATTGAGTAAGAAAGTGCAAAAGAACAAAGCTAGAATTGGAAATTCTCAGTTTTTACAAAATCGCGATTGTCTCATATGTGTGATACACGTGTTTTGGAAATTTGACTTCATATTTGTACTCTACTGTGAAAATGGCACACTTTCGGCACAAAGATCATTGAAAATTCTGTTGTAGAACTCAAGATAATCAAAACCCTAAATATTTCCTTCCTTCTTCATAAATTTCTCAGAAAAACAATCATCTCAACTCTTATTCTTGGATTCCATTAACTAAAAGGTGCTGTGGTCTTTGCATAGTTCCCGGATTGACAATTTAGAGATGTGTAGTTGATCTTTTGTGCTATAATGATTGGAGAGGACAAAGGATAACAACAAACATTTTTTGGTGTTGTTGCCGGGGAATCAAAGCAAAAGCTTCATTGAAGTCTTGGACCTTGCTGGATCTTCCATTGTTGATGGTATTTGAACACATTGAAAAGGTACCACTCCATAATCAAGAAAGAAATTTTGAAAATGTAGGTCTCTTTGCTTGTCTTTTGGGAAAAGAAAGCATGAATTAACCTTTTGAGATAAAAAAGTTTGTGAAATTTTTGCAAATTGATAGTTGCTCATACCTTTTAAGAGTAAAGTGTAGGTGTGTGAACAAAAAAATGAATCAAGATTGCTAAACAAAAGGTAAAATGTGATTATCCTTGCATAAGTAGATTGCTTTTTGACCAAGTACCAAGCAAAATTTGTCAAATCTTGGAAAAGATGACATGGTTGCAAAGAGGAAAGTCAAGTAAAGTAGCTATGAGCAAATTGATTGATCCATTTGTTTATCCAAGGTAAAATAATAGTCTTGACAAAAGATTCATTGGTCACTTGAAAAAAAAGGTGTTGAGTTTATCATTGCATAAATTGATACTGGTACTTCTTAACACATATTTTCTTGAAAAGCTCTACTTCCAAACTGTTAGATTGCAAGCATAAAAGAGTATAACCAATCATAAGACAAAAGATCAATGGATCTTGAAACAAGAAAACCCTAAGTGAAGTGTTTTCCTTGATTTAGGGATTAAAATACTAAAAAAATTCATAAAATCTATTAAAATTCAAAAAAGAATTCTAAAATACTAAAAAAATTCATAAAATCTATTAAAATTCAAAAAAAATTCTTTTTACTAAGGAAAATTTACAATAGGTTTGGTGTTGAATGGTGGAAGAAGAATAATGAAAAAAAAATCTTGAAATCAAAAGAAAAATAAAAAAAAATTTAGAGTAAAAGTTGTTGTTTAATTTTTTCATAATCTCTTTGAATGAGTTGGGTGGTGTATAATTGCAGGTGACAATTGAGCTGGAGTTGGTGAAGGATAGTGGGGAAGACCAAGAGGGAAGAAAAGTCAAAAAGTGCAAAAGCAAGAAGTTCATAAAAAAAACACGATTCTCATCACAGAATCGCGATTTTCAGTAAGATAATGAAAATGATCCAGGGATATTCAGGTAAGCCATTTTAGGGTTCAATAGTTGCATAATCAGAGGTAAGCAGAATTTTAGTGAGAATGAGCATCAGGTGATCATGTTGGGAAATTGAACACAAAATCGCGATTTTCATTAGTAATGGAGAAATATGAAGATTTTGCTTGAAGGGACAAGATTTCAGGAATAGAACCATAAACTTGCACAAGAATAAGGCTCATGAAAGTAAGAATTTAGAATTATCAAAAATCATTCACAATCGCGATTGTCTGAGGCCTATAAAAGCTTAAATTCACAAAAATCAGGCATTTGAGTGAGAGAGAGTGAGTGTGGAGAGCTATCAAAAGCGCAATTTCTTGCAACCACAAAGCAGTTAGGAATTTCTTGATCAAGCAACAAGGTAATCCTCTTCACATCAAGTTTTTGCATAAATTCAAGTTCAAAATTTTGGGAAAGGATCAGAAAACACAGAAAACTGTTGAACACATAGAATCACGTTTTTCTGTTTTTTGAACTTTTTGAAGGAAAAATTGTCTTTTAGTTGAATGTTCTTTATTGCATGTTAATATTTTCAATAGGTGCTTCTGATAGTGTAATAAGAACTCAAAAAAATCAAAACCAAAAAAATTACAAGAAGCTACATAGAATCGCGATTCTATGAGTAAACTCAAAATCACGATTCCGAGAATACAATTTTCATAAGAAATTCGCATTTTTAACGATTGTGAGCAATCATGATTGTCTGGGAACAAAGAATCGTGACAAACACGATTCCCTTCACAGAATCGTGAAAAACACGATTCTCTTCAAAGAATCATGACAAACACGATTCTCTTCATAGAATCGTGACAAACACGATTATCTTCAAAGAATCGTGACAAACACGATTCTCTTCATAGAATCGTGACAAAAACAATTCTCTTCAAAGAATCGTGACAAACACGATTCTCTTCACAGAATCGTGAAAACACAAGATTCTCTTCACAGAATCGTGACAAACATGATTCTCTTCACAGAATCGTGACAAACACGATTCTCTTCACAGAATCGTGACAAACACGATTCTCTTCAAAGAATCGTGACAAACTCGATTCCCTTCACAGAATCATGGCAAACACGATTCTCTTCACAGAATCGTGAAAAACACGATTCCCTTCATAGAATCGTGAAAAACACGATTCTCTACAGAATCGTGAAAAATACGATTCTCTTCAAAGAATCGTGACAAACACGATTCTCTTCACAGAATCGTGACAAACACGATTCTCTTCAAAGAATCGTGACAAACACGATTCTCTTCAAAGAATCGTGACAAACACGATTCTCTTCACAGAATCGTGAAAAACACGATTCCCTTCACATAATCGTGAAAAACACGATTCCCTTCATAGAATCGTGAAATAATTGAATGATTTTGAGATCTAGTAATGAACTGTTTATACCTGATAAACAAGAGTTAAAAAGGAAAGGGATAGAGACAGTGGTAGGAGAATTACAAGAAAGGGATTTAGGACAGACAAATAATATGGAAAATTTAAATGAAACAAATGAAGCATCTAAAACCAGTGATTATAGAAATATCCTCAAGTACATGTATACAAATAGGTTTGGAGCCTATGTGTATCAAGATGGTATGCATAAGTTTCTCATTAGGATGAGAAACTTAGAAATTCCCTTAAATATAATGCCAGTGGCACAATTCAAGGATGGTAGATATGAGGATAGATAGGGATGTGTGTACATATTTTCACAAGATCCAGAAAACTCTAATGACTTAGGGTAGTGTGTAGACAAGAGACCTTGGGAACAAAACCTAGGGCAACCAGAATTGCCAAGACAAAATGAGAATCACACTAATATTGAACAACAACAAGGGAGGAGAGTACACACTTCTCCAAATCCTTTTGAAAGAGAAGCAGAAGGAATGAATGATTTTCCTATTAGAAGGAGACATCAGTGGCAAAACCATGGAAGAATGTTTAGGCCCTATCAAGTAGCAAAATGCATGAAGAATCAATATGAAGGGTATTCTGATCCTCATGCTCATGGTGCAAAATTCAGACAATTGATTAGGGCAGAAGAAGTAGAGGATTACAAAGTGCAATTTGAAGCATTTGGTCTAACCCTAACTGGACCTGCATTATCTTGGTTCCTTCCATTGAGAAAGGAAATGTATCTAGATATTGAATCCTTCCTTGAAGCCTTTATAGGGGAATTCTCCAAGATTGGAATTGAACATAGTACAGCTACCCTGATACATAGTTTCAAACAACAAAAGAGGAAAATGTCAGAGAGGCTGCCAGGAGATTCAAACAATATATTGATAGATGTCCAAGAGAGGAGGTACCTTCAATGGCAAGACAAGTTTCTTTGTTCATAGAAGGATTGAGGAGTGCACAATTAAGAACCTTGGTATATTATAGGAGATGCCCTGATTTAGAAGCCTGTGTAAAAGAAGCAATAGATTTAGAGGACAATAGAGGGCAAGATTTATTGGCATTTGATCAACCAAGAACAAATGAAGATAGAATTCCACCAAGGAAAGAATTAGCACAAGCTATTGCTAAAGCCCTAGAAGTGAACACCAAAACGAATCTAATTAACACTAGAATATCAACCAATAAGAAGTGTTATAATTATGGGGAAAGCCATTTGGTTCAACAATGTCCTTATCACAAACCACAACATTTGCAAGATAGGAAAACACTCAAATACTGTACCTTAGAAAGAAAATGGACAAACCATACTAGAGAAGAATGCTTCTACAATAAACAACCCATCAAAGAAAGAGAATATATAAACCAACACAACTTACAAAGAGAATATGGATTTTCTGAACAACCAAGACCTGTACTGGGGCAACAACCACCATTACCAACAAATGTAGTACGAGTAAAATACACACTCGTAGAAGAAGAAAGTATGAGACTCAAATCATCCTACATAGAGGACTACCATTTGAGTGAAGGATATCAGGAAGATTGGGAAGGATATGAACAGAGAGAACTAGAACTGCAAGCCTTAGACTTGGGAAATGGGAGAATTGAAATGGACACAACCACATTCATGTACATAACTAATAATTACATGTCCAATAAAAAACCCCAATTCAAAGCAGGCCAGAAGATAACTTGTTATAGATGTGGGGGGGAGCATTTCATTAGAGACTGTCCACAACCTCCAACACTAAGAATAGAAGGAGCCTATTGTAAGGATTGTGGCAGGGATCATTTAATAAGGGATTGCCCAAGAAACCCTCAAAAACAACACAACACATCTAATAACATACCATTAAAAACAGTTAACATAATGGAGCAAGAAGAAGTGAGTGATCATGATCAAGCAACTGTACATGCCATAACAAGGGCTCAAGCTAAACAACAAGAAATAAAAAATGAGACACACACACAGGACCATAAGAAAAATTCATTTCCAAAAGAAAAGAAAAACAGACAGAAAGGAAGATGAGAATGGGTAAAAATCTGGAAGAGGAAATTGTGGGACAACCAAACAATAGCCAAAAAAAAAATACACAGACACAGGAAGAGGTAAAAAATTCACAAAGTTTGGAGACTCTGATAAAAGCATACAAAGGAAGAATTCAAGATGGACCAAATCCTCCAGATCATGTGATGGCATATCCTATACCAGATTTAGAGGATGAGCGAATGCAGAGATGTGAACAAATCATACAGGAAGCACAACTCAAGATTGAGGAAATAGACAATCATCAAACAACAATTGAAGAGTCAGATGCAACAAGAAATAGGAAACATGCTACTCAAGAAGAAAATTCACAAACAACCTTCCAAATCAATCTAGACCAACACTGTACAATTTTATATCAAACTACAATGGAAGAGTTGGTAAAACAAAATCCTCATTTGCAACATAATAGGAAAAATTGGGAAATAAAGTCAAAAAGTATAGATCCATAGCAACAGGAACTGGAAGAATTGTGGTACATACCTATTGATAAAATAGGAGGATATTGTGAAGGAGAAGAAGGGAACTCAACTTTGAGAATACAATTTGGTGAAAATCATGCCAAGGCCATATTAGATAGAGGATCTGGAGTGGCAATCATGACTAAACAAACTTGGGAGAAATGGGGAAAGAATGAGATAATACCTACTAAAATGAGATTACAACTTGCAGACGGACACATAGAGAAACCCCTAGGAATTTGGGAAAAGGTGATTGTGGAAATATGTGGAATAGAGGTAGAGCACACCTTTGCCATAGTCGAATTTCCACAATCTACCTCATATGAAATCATCCTAGGAAGACCATTTATGAGACAAATGCAAATTGTGCAACATTGGGGTAAAGATTGCCTATACCTTCAAAGCAAAGGAAGGGTAACTAGAGTAAATTTAAGAAATGGGTAGTATTGTGATATGTCCCCTCAGGAATGGTCCAAAGTACATCAAAATCAAGAATTAAGTGAAGAATCTGGGAGTGAAGATCAGAATGACACAGAACCATCAATTTGGAAATGTAATGTGATAAGGAATCACACACATAAAAAAAGGATGTTAAAAAAAGAAGATTGTCTAGGAGAAAGGAAGTCACAAGATGAAAGTTACATACTCCAGAAATTTAAAGACGAAGAATTTGAGCCTTATGGATGGAATCAGATTTTGACCACAATGGATTTGGCCAATGATGAATATGTGGGAGTAAAATTCCAAAATGAATACAAATGATAAAGGTGTCAAAAGCAGAAGAAGATTTGAGGGAAGAAATAAAGTTAAATACTGGAAAAAGAAAATTTCTAGAAGAAGTGGAAGCTACAGATGCTATAAAAGACAAAATCTCAGGAACTTATAGGAAATTTAAACACAAGGAAATGGAAGAAAAACACAAAATTGAAATACATAAACAAATGAGGGAAGAGGACCAACAATTTGATGTACCTTCAAATTTCAAGACCTATGAAGTGGAAGACAGATTACTTTTAAAAATAAAACCAAAAAGGGAAAAGAAGAAGGGAGAATCATATGACAATGAAGAGCAAACTAAGAAAGTGATGATCACTCAAGAAGAGGTGGAAGATAGGCACATTGTCATTGCTGATGATATGACAAATCAAGAGGAGGAAGCATTAAAGCATTTGGCCAAAACTTATAGGGATGTGTTTGCTTACAGTTATAAGGATTTGAAAGGAATTGATCCTAACATTTGTGAACAAAGATTCCTATTATTCCTAAAGCAAAACGTAGCAAACAAAGGCACTATACATTTAATGACAAATACTCTGCTAAAATAAAGGAAGAAATTGACAAACTGCTGGCTGCCAATTTCATCTATGAAATTGAATACACTGAGTGGATATCTCCAATAGTTTTGGTACCTAAGAAGAATGGGAAACTCAGGGTATGTATTAATTTGAAAAAAGTTAATGCAGCAACTATAAGAGATAGCTATCCATTACCAATAAAAGACCATCTCTTGGAAGAGTTGCAGGTAAGGAGGTCTATAGTTTTTTGGATGGTTTTTCAGGATATAACTAGGTGCCAATAGCTTTGGAAGACCAACATAAAACTGCTTTTTCCACAAAATGGGGAATTCTTGCATTTAGGGTTATGCCTTTTGGTTTAACTAATGCTCCAGCAACCTTTCAAAGGTTAATGTGCCACATATTCAAAGAATTTCTTAGAAACATAATGGAAATCTATGTTGATGATCTTTGCACTTTTTCATTAAAAAGAGAAGATCATTTGAAAGATTTGGAAAATATATTTAAGAAATGTAGAACATACAGAGTGTGTCTAAATCCTGAGAAATGTGTGTTCTTTGTGAGGCAGGGGAGAGTGTTGGGGCACATAGTTTCTAGAAACAAAATTTCAACTGATGAGAGAAAAATTAAGGCCATAGTAGATGTCCCAAAACCGACAAATGTAAAAGAACGTCAAACTTTCATGGGACATTGTGGGTATTATAGAAAATTTGTACATACATGTGCAGATATTGCAAAACCTTTGTACGCATTAATTACAAAATTTGAGTGGACCACAGAATGTGACCAAGCCTTTGAAATTTTAAAAACTTGTTTGGTGACAGCACCTATTTAAAAAACTCCAGAGTGGGATCAAATTTTTCATGTTCATGTTGATGCTTCAAATTTTGCTTTGGGATGTGTTTTGGCACAACCAATAGAAGGAATCAAATTAGACTTTCCAATTGCTTATGCTAGTAGGCAATTGAATTCAATGGAAAAAAATTATACAACCACTAAAAGGGAAGGATTGGGAATGATATTTGCTGTAAAAAAATATAGACATTATCTTTTAGCCAACAAGTTTAAATTCTATGTGGATCACCAAGCCTTACTCTACTTGGTAAATAAACCATGCCACACACGTAGGTTAGTCAGATGGTTCCTCCTATTGATGGAATTTGAGTTCGAGGTAGTGGTTAGACAAGGGAAAACTCATTTAAGAGCAGATCATTTGTCCAGGATACAAACTAAAGAGTCAAACTCATCCTTGGATGATGAACTACCAAATGCATACCTATTCAAAATAGAAAGTATTCCTGATTGGGCCATGACTTTGGTACCTTTGCTAACCATGGGACCTTGTAGAACACATGAAAAACACACATTTGGTACTACAAAATAGGAACTTTGTATTACTAGCTGGGCATTTGTATCATATAAATCATATTGGTATATTGGAATATTGTACTCCAGAAGATGAGCAGCAGGAGTATTTAAGGAAAGCTCATTATTGGAATCCTTGTACTCATGCTTCCAGGATAGTCACTTTAAACAATCTCAATAGAATGGGTGTACATTGGCCGACCAAAATTCAAGATGTAGAGAAATATATTTCTAATTGTTTAAAATGTCAATCTTTGCAAAATTCAGAAATTACAACTTTGTATTGGTTTTAGAAAAATCCAGATTGGAGTGCAAACATAGTTGAGGAGTTACGAAGTAACAAAAAAGGAGAGCCAATGAAAGCTAGTGCAGACGCAAGAAATTTAGAAATAATCTCTGAGGAATATCAATTGGTAGGAGACCAATTATAGAGGAAAGGAATGGATGGATATCTAAGAATCTGTGTTCCTGAAAATAAGTATATGGAAATGTTGGAGATGGCACATTCTGGAGTGGCAGGAGGACATTTTTCTAGTGAAAGGACTGCTAAACTCATTTTATATTCTGGTTTTTGGTGGCCAACTCTATTTCGTAATGCAAGAACATATGTGAAAAGATGTGACATTTGTCAGAGAGTAAGTCAACCAAGTAAAAGAGATGATATGCCGTTAGTACCACTTGTTTCAGCAAGAGCATTTAGCAAATGGGGGTTGGATTTCATTGGACCTATCCATCCTCCTGCAAAACAGTCTCATGCTGAATATATACTTGTAGCCACAGATTACTTGACCAAATGGGCAGAGGCCAGGGCTACAAAAAGGAACCATGCTCAAACCACTACACAATTTCTTTATGAAAACATTATCATCAGATTTGGATTACCAATTGAATTGGTAAGTGATAGGGGGACTCATTTTTTAAACCAAGTAATTGAAAACATAACTGAGTATTTCATGATTAATCATAGAAAGTCGGCTCCTTATCATCCACAAACCAATGGATTAGCAGAAAGTACTAATAAGGTACTTTGCACTGTTTTGTCAAAATTTGTAAATACAAATAGGAATGATTGGGATTTGCAACTTAATCATGTCTTATGGGCTTATAGAGTGGCATACAAAACTGCTATTGGAACAACACCATTTAATTTGGTATATGGACAAAATGCAGTTTTGCCTTTGGAATTTCTCATTCCAACATTAAAGGTGGGAAATCAATACAAGTGGACTGGACATGAGTTATCTGAAAGGGTGGTGGAATTGGAAAAACTTGGAGCTTCCAGACTTCAAGAAATTATGAGCATATATGCAGATAAAAAAAGGCAAAAAGCATATCATGATGTTCATATTAAAGAAAAAGACTTGCAAGTAGGGGATCTAGTCTTGGCATATACAGTGAAGGAACATCAGAAAAAATTTCAGAAGAAGGGGCATGGACCTTATATTATCAACCAAATCAATAACAGTGGAGCTATCCAATTAGCTAATATAGATGGAGAAATCATGCCAAATTTCATAAGTGGATGTAGGGTAAACAGTTATGATCTTCCATTAACTGTTCTTGAATGGAGAAGAATACATCAAGCTCAAACAGGAAAAAGGAAGAGGAAAAAATCAGGAATGAAGCCCAACAAGAAGCAAAGGAAAGAATACGAAAGGCTAAGGAGCTTGACAAGTTTTCTTATGTGAAACACCTTCAAGAGTAAGAGAGCATTTGCCTCTTATAACAATGAATCTTCATAATGAGCAACTCAAGGTTTTGATAGATTCAGGTGCACAAGTTAATTTGATTAGTTTAGTTTTGTTGGATAAGTTCAACTTTAAAAGGACTAAGAGTAAAACATTTATCAAAACACTAGAGGGCCAGATAATACAAAGCTTGTCGTCACCATCTATTGAAGTTAAGTTCAATGAAGAAAATATGAAAATAGATTGTGAAGAATGGCTTGATCATATGATGACTGAGAAATTGATTTTAGGACAACCATGGTTAAGGCAAGGTAAAGTAATTTTGGATTTTGAAAATATGAAGCTTAAATTGACCATAAATGACAAAAGATTTTTAATGTTTTTATTGAGTTATGAAAAACAGGAAAATCAACAGAATATCTATGACTCAGATTTGGAAGGATTTACTTTTCCACTAGAAGCTACAAAGGAATCACAAACAAAACTTCTCCATGACCAAATCTACTTCAGACAAAAACAGGAGGAAACTGAAGGAACCAAAGGTGTTGAAAAGACAGTAGAAAGGTGGAAAGTATGGAATAATCAGAAACATTTAGGCATCAAGACAGAAAGGATGTGGAAACCAAAAACTTCCAAGCACAGTTTATCAAAAGAAGATTGTTTTACTCCAAAAACAAAGTCAACAGGAATCAAGTATTTTTGGGTGAAAAAATCAGACCTGCTTCAATGGAGAAAAAAAAAGCATGAAGATACAAAAATAGTGCAGAAGCATGAAAAGCTACAAATGATTGGATTCCTACTAAAGGACTTAGAATTTCATCAAGATGGATTTATGACACTCTTGAAATTATTTCCATGTACTTTACCTCATTCTTTTTTCTAGGAAAAGGAATAGGAGGGGAAGAGATGAAAGAGAAAATTATTAAAAATTTGAGAAAATCATTAAAAATTTTCTTTCATAAGTTATAAAGCACCAGCAAGATATAGGTTATAATTCAGCAAGACTAAGCAGTCACTGTGTAATTATTTCTTCTTTTGGATATTTTTTCTTATATTTGTCTAAATTCTTTTCAGAACAGTGAAGCAGTAACGGAAGATGTAGAGCTAGAATCTAATGAAGAACACGATATTCCAGAAGCTGAGAAGATAGCCAAAGAGCTGAGGGAAACTATCAATATCATTGGTCAACATATCTTTACAGTGGGAATTGGAGGTCATAAATATACCATGCTATGTCAGGAATTCTACAAATTTCAAAAAGTGGCAGCTAATTATAAAAGATGGAAGGCAGTGGGGTTACATAGACTATTGGATGAACCTCTCTTCTTTATAGATTTTGAGAGAGTATCACAAGTCATGTCTAGTTTATTGGAAGTGGGCAAAGGCAATGATGCATACTTCAGATGTTCAATTAAGGACAAAGAGAACAAAGAGGTACAGATCACCATAAAAGTAGAACACATCAGGGCAGCTCTTCAATTCTATCCCATGGGAACCAAATTGGATGGTAGTTTTGTCAAGAAGAGTGCATCCTCATATGCTGGATATTCAAAGTTTGTGGACTTCAAAGGAAAAGAAAATGATGTTTCTTCAGTATCTGTGTTTTCCAAAGTTGCCAAGATATACAATGCCGCATAAGCCAGTGACATTGGTTATGTTCAATAATAAGGACAAGTCTAAACCATTTGGAGTAATGGATGTAACTCCCTACATTCATGACCAATTGAAGGAAGCAGCAAAGCATTGGGAGCAGAGAAAGTTTATGAATGGAGCACAATTTTTAACAAGAATTATATACCATGTTTTAGGTATGGAGGATCAGTTGAAGTTGGCTCCAGAAGCTCAATATTTCAGGAGTTTGATGGCAGGAGTTAAAAGTCCTTCAAAGATGATGTCTATAAGAGAAGTAGAAGTCCAAACAAGCATCAAGGGATCAGGAAGGAAAAGGAAAGGGGTATCAGATGAAGTAATTCTAGTAAAGAAGAGAAGACTAGATCCAAGGAATGTGGTCTTGGAATAGGAAGAAGTGACAAACGAGGAATGTGAAGCAGCTAAGAAAGAAGTTCAGGCCTCAAAGGAACCCCATCCACCTCAAACAAGCAAGGAACAAATTTATTCATATTTGACTCAAGGTAGTGATAAGAGGGCAATCTATGAAGCTCAGTATCAGAAAATGTTGGAAAATTATTCTTGTAAAGCAACAGATTGGATACAAGAGGAGGTGGAACATTATGAAGAATTACATGATCAAATGATGGCTGTAGAAACTAAAGAAGTGTTTGTCAAGAAAGAAGTGGAATTATTGGCCTATTTTAAGGAATTACAAGGTCCTCCAGAGACTAGAACTACAATAGTGGTAAAAAAGAAGGTCTAGAAAAAATCTTTCCATAAAAAGAAGTTAACAAAAAAGAATAAGGGTAAGGCAATTGAACATGAACAGACGCAAGAGTCAGTAAAATTATCATCAGAAGAAAAGAATCAGAAGCAATCAATTGGAATAGAAGAGCATAGATTGGACAAACAAGGGGTGGCTAGCTCTTCACAATTTTCATCCAATTCAAAAAGTGATATTGAGAATTTCCTTCTCAAAAGTTTAAATCTCTTAGTACCCAGCACACTAGTGAAAACAATACAAGCTTCTATAAAAAACAAAACACTAGAGGAATTGAGTCAAAAGTCAAAAGGGGTACACGCCTGTGAAGAATCAACAAAACAACTTAGTCCTGGGGAGGAAAAAAGGAAATTAAAAGGTAAGGAAGTAATGATGGAAGAAGGGGTTGAAGCAAGGAAAGAACTCAGGAGTGGACTGATGGACACAGGATTTCCAGCTATATGGACAAAACCCTCACAACAATCTCATTACCAACCTTATAAGGAAAAACAAGGATTGGAAAGAGAAGCACAATTACATAGTCAGATGCAGAGTCAAGAGGATGGAAGCAAGAATAGAAAAAATAGATTGCAAGAAAAGGTTGCAAGAACAGAAAAAATAGATTTCATAGAATGCAGAGCTGGAAGTACAGAAAGAGAAATAAATCAGAGTATAGAGGAAGTACTCTTTGATATAGGACATAATGAAGATTTCACACAAATAGAGAATCAGGAAAAGGAAGAAGAAATAGATTTTATGGACATAGATGAATAGGAGATGGAACAAAAAGAGCAGCAATTGAATGATCAAAAAAGGAATTCAGTGGAAAAAGATTCAGCCTTAATACAAGAAAACAAAGAGGAAATACAAGTTATTCAAGAGACACAAAAGGAAATTGATGGAAAAGAGGCAGAAGTATTGGAAGAAGAAAAAGACTATGAAGAGGAAGAGAATCAGGTTACACAATATGAGGAAGAGGATGGAGAAAAAAATGAATATAAAGAGGAAAAGCAGATAGAAGTGAAGCAAATCGAGTTGGAAACTGGCCTTGAAAGGATACCAAAGGATATCAGATCTGCATGTAAAATCATCATGAGTAACATAGAAAAATTCAGATCCTCCAGTAGAAATATGATTATACCAGGGATAGTGGCTGAGTCAGAATTTGTAAAAGGTAGTATGATCATCAAAGAGCAAAAGAAAGAAAAGGAGCAGTTGGAAGATCAGATCAGGGTAATCAAAGAAAACAATGAAATTTCATCCAAAAGAATAATTTCATTAGAAGAATGGGAGGTTCAAAGCCAAAATAAAATTCAATTTCTTGAGAACAAATGTGCTAAGCAGTTGGAGCATAGTAATAAAATGGACATGAAATTGAAGAAAATGGAAGGGAGATTTAGAACTCTTCAGAGTTCATATCAGATAATGGTCAAAGCTAATGAAGACATAAACAGATTGTTGATGGAGGAAGGAACAGTAAAAGAGGAAAGTCAGATTGTACAAATAACTCGGGATGAGAGGGAAAAGCTGAATAAGGAAATTCAGGGATTGTAGGAAGAATTGAAAGAAGTCAAGGAATTGGAGAAACAAGCTAATGTGCATGATGCTAATGCAATGAGAGGATATAATAAATTGCATTCTGATGTGGACAGAGAAAGGAGTGAATGGAAATCAGAGAAAGAGCTATTGATATCTCATAATCAAGGATTAATGTTGATGGTGGAAAAGTTATAGAAAAATTTGGAATGCTCACAAAAACAGGTTGAAAAACAGGTAGTGACCACACAAGCAGAGGAACATGAAGGAGGAGAGGAAAACAGATTTCAAAATTTTGGTGAACAGGAAGACAAAGCTGTTGAAGAATATTCAGATGAATTTGTTCAAAGGCTTTAAATAGACAAGGAATTGAGAATGGAGTTCATAAGGAAAATGCATAATGAGTATGAAGAGAAGATTGTAAACTTTGCTCTAAATAAAGGAGTAAATCCAGATCAACATCATTGGGCAGCTGATGGTTTAGGAATACCATTCTGTATGATTATGGAAAGTATTAAGAATTATCAGATTGCAAGGGTGGGACTACCACCAAACAGATATTTGGAATATGAAGAAGATATTAATGTCACTAAGGAGTTGTTTGCAAAAGCTAAACCTAAATGGAGGAACAGATGGTTGGATGCCAAGAAGGAATGTGGGAAGATCTGGAAAGAGGCACCTTTGCAGTTAAAGATAAATCCAGCCTATTGTCCAGTAGCCAGAAGAAGAGAATGGTCAGTATTTTGGGAAAGAAGAAATGCAAGAAAACTTCCAGCAAAATGGTTGAATTTTCCAAAAATAGCAGGACCAAAAGCAGGAACTTGGCCAACTAAGAAGTACATGATTGATACAGCAGAATCTGTTATATCCACATACAAAGATGTAAATGATCCAGCTTGCATTTTATTAGTAAGAGTGATGCGACTTGTGGTGGCATGCATAGAAACCTTTATAGATACAGAAGTGAGAACTCTTAATTACATTGGATTCAACTCACCTACAGATGCTTTACTCTTTGATTTAAGTGAAACTCCAGATAGAATTTGTTTAATGGCATATTACAACAGAATAGTATTTTTGGGAAGCCATTATCTTCAATTTTGAAGATGCCTTTGACAATGGGTTTCTGAAAGGGAGTCAGAAATTTTTGGGAATCTATCAGTAGTCACTAAATCAAGACTCACTGGATACGAAGCTGCTTATACAGAATACTTGAAGAAAGATGTGATAGACATACTAGAGGCAGCAGTACAATGGAGGAAAGCTTTGTTTGAAATGGTGAACAATTTGAATATTACAGAAAGAAAGAGTCATGACCTGTTATCTCAGGTTTATCAAAGAAAGAAGAAATGAAGGAAGCTCTCATTACTTTTTTGTCAGAATATTTTTTGTGAGGAGCCAAAAAGTCTAGGAGTGTAAGGATGTTAAAAGAAGCAATTCTTGAAGAAAAATTATTTGGAAAATGTCAAAAAAATTTGTAGAAATATTTATACAAATGATGTAAAATTGAGGAAGAGTCTTCCTCATGAATGATAGGATCATATGTATTTTTCCTAGAATTTTTGGAAGCTCTTTGATAGCATATTTTTAGAGTAAAAGTTGAAAAGGACCAAAATTCAAGTGTGAAAAGGGACACTTGAAAAAATATAAAAGATAATTTCTTCTATTTTGAAGAGGTTGGTTGTATTATTTTGATGCTATCCAAGTAATGTGAAGAGCTTTCCTATAGAAAATCGTGTTTTCTCCTTCCATGATCTTTCTCTTGATTTGTTGAGTCTTTTCGTTGTATAATCCATGGAATTTGTGAACTTTTCTTGTGTATTTCTGAGTAAGATGTATGAAGAGAGGTGATTCTCAGTGTATTGACTAAGAAAGTGCAAAAAAACATGTTGGAAATGAGGTAGGCCCTTGGCTCGGTCCAATATATACAACATTAATTCCAACATTCTTCAATATTGACAAAACATGAACATACCACAACTTAATCATACAGATGATGAGATAAAGATAAAGAAAGAATAGACAACATGTGTAAGGTGTTACGTAAGCCATCGCTTACTCATAGTATCATATATAGCTTTTGTTGCATCTCATTATTGCCTAGGTGCAATGATAAGGTTATCTTACCTATGCATTCAGTAACATTGCCTCCTATTCCAATCACATGTGTTTTGGTGGGTTGCATTTGGGTCTTAAGTTGATGGGCCAAAGAAAATCCGATGCAGCTTAGAGCTGCTCCTCTGTCAATGAGGGCATATACCAGTTGATACTCCTCTATTCCCACTCCTAAGTTCAAATATGGTTGCCTCACTTGATGTCCTAGGGTTTCTGAGGCCCTAAAGTTAGCCATTGGGATGGGCTCTTCTCCTAACCAATATCTTTCATCCCTCTGTCTCATCCACTCTTTCCGTTTCCTTATTCGTTCTAGGGCTTCCTGTCATGCTTCCTTGCGTATTTTTTCATCTTCTTCTCGTCTACTCCTTGCTACTAGAAGTCTTGACAACATCTCCTCTGTTAATGGCTCTAAATATTTCTTCACTCGACAACCACTTATATAGTTTGGTAGTACTTCTCCATCTAGGTTTGCTAGATTGATGGCTCCGCTAGGTGATATGTGATTGATCACCAAGGGACCATATCCTCTTTTTTGCAGCTTCTTTGCATGTTGCTTTAAAGTATATACCAGAACTAAATCTCCTTCTTTCAAACCTTTATCCTTGCTATGAGCATCAAAGTATGCTTTTTGTCGCCTTTTTGTAGCATAAATGCCTACTACAGCTTGTAATCTAGTTTCATGTAGCTTCTCAATTCGGTCCAATTGATTCAATAACTCATGTCCAGTCCACTTGTAGTTCGAGGCTACTCTAAGAGTAGGAACTAGGAAATCAATTGGTAAGATGGCATTCTGGTAATACACTAGATTAAAAGGAGTAGTTCATATAGCTGTCTTGTATGCTACTCTGAATGCCCATAAAGCATGATTGAACTGTCCCAATCAGATCTCCCATTATTAACAATCTTCGTAAGCACTGCACACAAGATCTTGTTTGAACTCTGAGCTTGTCCATTGGCTTGTGGGTGATAGGGAGCTAATTTCTTGTGAATCACCAAGAATTCATTCATCAAGGCTTCTATTACTTCATTGACAAAGTGTGTGCCTCTATCACTCACTATTTCTATTGGCAATCCAAATCTAGTGAATATGTTCTCAAAGATAAACTTAGCCATGGTCTTTGCATTGTTCTTCTTTGTTGCCTTGGCTTCTACCCATTTGGTCAAATAATCGGTTGCGACAATGATATATTCCGCATGAGAACCTTTTGCTAGTGGGTAATAGGTCTTATAAAATATATTCTCCATTTGGTAAATGTTCTTGCACTTATCATAGGTCTTAATGGCATTTCATCTCTTCTAATAGGATACTTTGTTCGTTGGCAAGTGTCACATCTTTGGACATATGTGGCTGCATCTTGATATAGAGTTGGCCACCACAATCCAGCAAAGAGAATCAGTTTTGCAGTTCTATATGTAGAAAAATGTCCTCATGTGGCTCCCTTATGAGCCATTTCCAAGACTGGAATATACTCGCCTTCATGGATGCACAATCTTAATTGGTTGTCCCTTCCTCTCTTGAAAAGTTGTTTGCCTACAAGTACATAATCTTTGCTTTGTTCCTCAAGGGCACGTTTTCTTGCCAAACTAGCTCCTTCTGGGTATTCTTGTGTTTTCAAGAATTTTACTAGGGGCATACTCCATCTAGGTGCTACTGTAGAGTAACATAGAGTAGAGTTCTCTTTAGGTGTTCTTTCTTGACAAATGGGGCATGTAGAGACATAGTTATGTGTATCTCTCTACATAGTTGGCCAATATATTCCTAATCTCTTAAGCTCTTTCTAGGTTCCATTAACACTTCGATGAGTTTTCCATTGATTCACGTGTGCTCTTTGAAGCCACATTTCTTGCTCATCTTCTTCCACACATCTCAAAAGTAATCCACTTGACTCTTGGTGATATAAGCTTCCAGCTATGATATGGAGATTTTTAGTTTTCCATAACTCTTGCACTTTATTGGTATTGATCCTATGTTGAGGTCCATGAGTGAGTATGGGAATCAATTTTCCAGCCCATTATGGACATACTTCCAGGTTGAAAAGATAAGTATCTGACAAATCATCTGGAACTCTTGTAGGAGGTTCTCCATGTGTCATTCTTGATAGGTGGTCAGCATGGATGTGTGTATTTACTTTTTTGACTACTACTTCAAAATCAAATTCCATTAACAATAGAAACCATTATACTAGTCATCTGATATTACAAGGCTTATTGACTAGATATAATAGATCTTGATGATCAATGAAGAATTGGAATTTGTTTGCCAATAAGTAGTGTCTGAATTTCTTCACTACGTATACCACTCCTAAGCCTTCTCGTTACATGGTGGTATAATTATGCTCCGCTTGGTTTAATTGTCTACTAGCATAGGCTATAGGGTGGTCTAGCTTTCTTCTATCTGCTGGCTATGCTAAGATGCAACCAATGGCAAACTTGGATGCATCTACATGAATATGAAATGGTTTATTCCAATCTGGTACTTTTAAGATTGGTGCTGAACTCAAATGATTCTTTAATTCATTGAACACCTTCTCACATTGTTGTGTCCAAGTAAACTGAGTCAGCAATCCATAAAGAGGCCTTGCAATTATGGCATACATGTGAACGAATCTACGATAATATCCACAATGTCCCATAAATGCTTGCACTTCTTTAGCAGTCTTTGGTCTTGGCAAATCCAGAATTACTTTGATTTTCGCTTCATCAGTGGAAATTCCATTCTTAGAGACAATGTGTCCTAAAATCTTTCCTTGTCGTACCATGAAGACACATTTTTTTGGATTAAGGCATACTCTATATTGACGACATTTGGCAAATATTTTTCTTAGTTTTGGGATGTGCTCTGGTCTTATAGCTAAATAGGTACATAAATCATCCACATATACCTCCATACTCTTTCTTAAAAACTCCTTGAACACATGGCACATTAGTCTTTGCAAAGTGGCTGGGGCATTAGTTAGACCAAATGGCATAACCCTAAAAGCATAGACTCCCCATTTGGTTGCAAAGGTTATCTTATGTTGGTCTTCAGGAGCAATGGCTATTTTGTTATATCCTGAAAAGCTGTCAAGGAAGCTATAGACTTCCTTGCCTACAACCCTTTCCAACAGGTGATCTGTGATGGGTAATGGGTAACTATCATGTATGGTGCCAACGTTCACTTTTTAAGGTTAATGCACACCCTTAATTTGCCGTTCTTTTTTGGTACTACCACTAAAGGTGATATCCATTCTGTGCGTTCAATTTCATAAATGAAGCCTACTTCTAACAGTTTATCTTTTCCTTAAATTTTGCAGAATAAACATCATTGTATGTGTATGGTCTTTGTTTGGAGGGCTTGGCTTCCAATGTCATTGGGATTCTATGAGCACAAATAGAAGGATCTACACATTTTAAATCCTTATAGGTCCATGCAAAGACATCTCGATACTCCCTTATAAGTTTTATTAATTCTTGCTCTTCCTTCGACGAGACATATTGTCCTATGAAAGTACATCTCTCTTCTCCTTCTTCAATAGCTACTACAGTCTTCTTGGTCAGATCTTTATTATTGTATGCTATCCTGGTTGTGCTTCTCATTTTGGCATCTGAGTAGCAATCTTTCTTTCCTCTACTTCATACTTCTTGAAATGCTCAAGTACCTTGAATTGGTCTTGAGGTGTGTTTTCTTCTTTTCCATTTTCCATGTTTGGTTCATCTATTACAGGTTGTACCACGTCTTGAGTCAAGTCTAGACTAGTTTCAACCTCTTTCTTCTTTTTCCTTTCTTCCTCAATAGGTTCCAGTTCCATTTCTATGCTCTCGTTATCTTCATTCCATTCTTTTTCAATTACCTCTCCTTCATCCACTTCTTGGAGAATAGCCATGTATAGATTTACATCATATCCTTCCTCATCTAGGCATTCATTCATAGTTATTACTTCTTCATTTACACACATGTCAAGAGTGGCTACAATCTCCATCCAACCATGGGGTTCAAACTCTTCATCTAAGAATATTTGAGGCATGTAAGCAGGATCTTTTATAGGTCTAGACACTCGTTGTCCTGACTGCCATCTTTGTCTCCTTTCTTCTTCCCTTTTAGCTACCTTACACATCCATAGGTGAGTATCTTCGTTCATCCATGTTTGACTACTCGATGCTACACTATGAATGGATAAATTATCGTCTTCCTTGTGTAACGGGTTCCATTGTAGAGGAGGGACATCTTGATAAGTATAAGTATGTATGTTTATCCTAGTTGTCGTTCCTCCATGCTGCAAGTACACTGCGTCTTTTCCCCAGTCTTGCACTACCTTGAGCTGTCTCATGAAAGGTCTTCCCAGTATCATCTCATAATTGCTAGCATTTTCAAATTGACATATTGCTAAGGTATGCTCAAATTCGACTCCACAAGTGGTAAATAATACATTTTCCAATAATCCTAAGGATCACTCTGTATGTCCATCTACCATTTGAATCTTCATTCTGGTAGGTCATAAAGTTGGCTTTCCCCATTTCTCCCATATTTCTTTGGTTGCAATTCCTACTCCAGCTCACGAATCTAATATGGCTTTAGTGTTATATCCTCTATAAGTGATAGGGAGGCATGTATTTCCTTCATATCCCTCACTGAAATCTCCAACCTTATCAATTGGGATTTTAATCGTGGCTACTTTATCCCTAATCTCCCTTTTGTCTGACTTAATTTCCAATTGGCTGGCGATTTTCTCTCTTAATTGAGGCTTCACTTTCAAGAGTTCTTCCAGATTCAGAGTGCATGGTATTTTTACTTTTTTAAGGTGTTGTATTATGTGAGAGGTTTGGATTGATGGGTTGTGCTTCTTTCTCCTCACTGAGGGAACATGATATAATTCAGAGTTATGTTCATACTCCCCCATATAATTTGGTAATATATTCACACTGTCTTCATCATCTTTGTTGTCATCAAGTTGAGATGGTCTTTCTGGGTTTAATTCAAGAATTGACAATTCAAGATTGCCTGCTGCTTCTAACTCCTCAAAAGGTGTTTCAATTCCTTCTGTTTTCTTCCATCTATCTTCTTGGACTCTTGCCCATAAGTCTCTAGGCCATTCCACATCTACTTTAGGGATTACGAATCCTTCTTCTTTACTTTCATGGCATTCTTCTTCATAGTTCACGTCTTTCTTTCCTTCCCTAGGGTGCCTAGGTGCAACACATTCTTGAAATTTCTTTTTCAGAAATCCTTGTGCTGGGTAGTGGCTGAATAGGTTTTTCTAAAGTTTGCTGGTCCACTTCAATTAGCTTCTTACATATTTCCAATCTCTCTTTCTCTAAGTCACCTCTTGTGTATTCTCTTTTGTGTTGCTCAATGGTTGGGCCTGCCTTTATTTGTGCTTGATATGCTTTAATCCACATGGCTAAATCTTCTGGCATTGGATCGACGAAAAATGATCCTACCTCTTGTCTTTGATGTTTCTCTATCTCCTTGTTAGGTTTTGCTTTAGGCTCTTGTTCCTCATATTGACTCTGCTTGTTGTTCTCATTCTCTAATTTTTGTTGCGATCTCTTGTGTTTTATCTTTTCTCTACGATTCTTCCATCTTTGGGTTTGTTTAGACTTAGCACCCTTCTCAGACTTTTAGAGTCTTCAAATACTTGTGGTGCTGGGGTGTTCAACTCTTTGTCTTGGTTATCATTTTCTTTGGATTTATCCAGGGTCTCTCTTGCTTTTTCCCTAGTTATGGCTTTCAATGGCACAGTGTATTCCTTATCATTCCCTGATGAGTCTACCACTTCTATTACATTTATTTGTGTTGTAGAATTGGTTTTATTTAGGTTCTTAGGACAATATCTAAAAAGATGTTCTCTACCACAATCACAGTAGTAACCTTCCCAAACTCTCAGAGGTGGTGGTGGGTTAGGCAATGTACATTCTCTGATAAAGTGATCACCTCTGCATCTATAACATGGTCCTCTAGGAGTAGATGGCCTATTCATTGGTCGTGGTGGTATTGGAGCTCTAGGATCAGTGTGCATTAATGACACATAGTCTTGATCATATCCATAGGAGCTATCATAACTATCAGATCCATATGGATATGGCTCATAGGATTGTCCATACTCAACCATAGTATTTGTTGGAACATCAAGCTTACACTATGCTTGAGGTGGATTTGATCTACATCGAAGGCTATCGCGTCGAAAGAATATCCGTTGGAGAGTTCTTTTTCATATGCTCATTTATTGTATTTTTTGAGAATATTTTGATGGCTCATTTACCGTTGTCAAAGGCTTGAGTTGTACACATGTAAAGGTACAAATATAGGGCCAAAATCCCACGAAATTTTGGTGGTTGAAGTTGCATTCAATCAAGCAATCAATCACCTAAAAGTAGATCAATCAAGATCTTCACTTTTCCTAGATTGTAGGGAAGTGAATTGATTCCCTCCAACAACCATTCCCACCTTCATTTGAATTCAAATTCAAGTTGTAAAAGTCGTGGAACACTCCTAGAGGCTATATAAGGAGTTGAAATCACTTGTACATTACATGGAAGCAATATACATACACTTGTGACCATCATTGTCTTGCTCCTTCAATTTTCTGCATCATCTTCTTCGCCAACAGTAATCTTGCAGAGGCTGCTGCTCTCTCCTCAAAGCTCCAAATTGAAGGCAAGAGGACTCATTGGAAAGGTATCAGTGTCTAGTTTATGCCTGTAAATTTTCAAAGCATTTGGTTCAGCAGATTTGGAGAAACCTCAGTGTTTCTGCCTCGGGGTCAATCTCTGCGTATTCCTGAAAAATAGGAAGTACCACCGGTGAATGTCGCATTCATTCCTATAGCATATTTTGCTTATTCCTTATACTTTTATGCATTCCATACACTCAACCCTATGTGTATCACTCTCATAAAAGGATTTTTTCTAATTGTAATCACGCTGGTCGCTATGAGCATTTGAAGTTCATTGTCTCTTCCATAGATAGTAAGTTTTTTGAGCTAGTCGACCCGCGAACCTATCTGTTTTGTATCGACTCATTCTCCTTGATGCTCCAAGGTACATAGTGTGTTTCTTTGCACTTATAGCATGCCTATAAGGTCTATTTGAGTCTCCATAAGCTCAAGGGCTGGTCTTGTGCCGGTTGGCTTGACCAAACTTCATCGCTTCGAAACGCACTTTTCTACCTTCGACAAGCTTCTCCAAGTTCTTTCAATGGTATCAGAGCTAGTTCAAGATGGGTGACGGCTTTCCTTCAATGATCGAGAAGCTTGATCGACACAACTACGCGGCTTGGCAAATCAGAATGGAGGCCTACTTGCAAGGTAGAAATCTTTATGGAATTGTAGCAGGTGATGAAGCTATGCCTATTCCAAGATCCAAAGGAGGACCTACACAAGAGGAGACAGATAAGCTCACACTTTGGTGCGCAAGGGATGCTCAAGCAAGGTCGTACATACTAAACTCTATCTCTGACTTTCTATTACCACATATTAGAGGATGCAAGACATCTCAAGAGACTTGGGATGCCCTGGAGACTTTCTTTTCTGCTAGTACCAAAGCAAGAAAGAATCATCTTTGGAACGAGTTCAACCAAATGAAGAAGACACCTAAACAAACCATCACAGAGTTTGTTACCAAGGTCAAAGAGGTTGCGGATCAGTTAGCATCCATTGGAGAGCTGATTGAAGAAGAGGTCATCATGAGGCAAATTCTCAACGGCATTCGAAGTGATAAGCAATGGCAATCCTTCACGACAGCTTACGATCTCATCATGGATGTGCAAACTCCAGACTTCAACACCTTTCTTGGACAACTCTTCAATCAAGAAGCCAACAATAGCATAAAGGAAGGTAACTCTTATCATGGTAGTTCAACTAGTGCTCTATATGCAGATAAGAAGGATAAGAAGCAGAAAGGCAAGAAGAAGGAAGAAGATGAAGAAGAGACTTCCCAAGCCAACTTCGCAAGCAAGAGCAAGTGGAAAGGGAAGAAGAAAGGACCAAAGCAAGACAAAGCCAAAGGTCAGAATGTTCAACCTTGTGCCATATGCGATAAGACCAACCACACCACTCAGAATTGCTGGTTCAATGGGAAGACCCAGAAAGGAAGTGGAAGAGGTGGATATGGCGGCAATAGAGGCAGAGGTGGACACAACTTCAACAACAACAATAGAAGCTATAATAGAAGGGACTACAACAATTATTCAGAAGATCAACCACATGAAGACTCATTACTTCTTATGAACCTAAGCCACAAAGAAGGTAAAGAAGACGATCATTTGTTCTACATAGATTCAGGATGTTCGAATCATGTTGCAGGCAACATTGCTCTTCTATCTGATTTGGAAAGTCCAAAGCATAGACATGAAGTGCAAACAGGGGATGACACGAAGCACAATGTGGAGAAGATTGGTAATGTCAAAGCTTCCAATGGCAGGACAAACATTCTGAGTAAGGTTCTCTATGTACCCACTATCACTAAAAACCTAATCAGTGTAGGCCAAATAGTTGAAAAAGGCTTGCAAGTTAGGTTCACCCAACATGGAGCTTTTGTGGAAGATCCATGTCAAGGCTTCAAGAAGATAGCCCGAGGTGAGAAGCATGGTAGGCTCTTTACTTTTGAAGTAGGAGATACCAGGAACATAGCTCTATTCAACTTTGGGTCTCAAACCCTAAGTGAGCTTGAAGTGTGGCATAAGAGACTTGCTCATGTGAATGAAAGAACCTTGAAGGATATATGCAGGGATCAAAGTGTTCTAGGACTGCCGAACATATCAAAGCAACACATGATCAACAGGTGTGATGCATGTCAGATTGGGAAGGCACAAAGACAACCATTCAACCACAAAGGCTACATCCACAACAACTTATTGGACTTAGTACACACAGATGTATGGGGACCAAGTCAAGAACCTTCATTGGCAGGATCAAGGTATTATGTCTCATTTATTGACGACCATAGTAGATGGACTGTTCTATACTTTATCAAGAGTAAGAATGAAGTGTTTGATTGCTTCAAGAAGTATCTTGCACATGTGGAGAATCATACAGGTAGATCACTAAAGAAGCTCAGATCTGATGGAGGGGGAGAATACTTCTCCAAAGATTTTGATGAGTTCTTGCAGGATAAAGGTATCAAAAGGGAAGTGACTACTAGGTACTCTCCTCAACTAAATGGAATTGCAGAGAGGAGAAACAAGACATTGGTTGGATCAGCCCGAACAATGCTTGAAGAGAAGAAGTTGCCACATTATCTATGGGCAGAAGCTATTTCAACTGCAGTGTACCTTGTCAATCGACTACCATCCAAATCACTTCAAGGTATGACTCCTTATGAAGCATGGCATGGAAGAAAACCTAGTCTTGGACATTGCAAGGTTTTTGGTTGTTTAGCTTATGTTCATGTACCATCACAAATAAGAGGTAAGCTAGATGAAAGGGCAACAAAGGCAGTGTTTATTGGATATGATTCAACTCAGATGGGTTACAGGTTCTTCAATCCTTCAACCAAGCAATTCACTACAAGTAGAGATGTTGTGTTTGAAGAACACAGGTCTTGGTATGATGAAGACAAACAAAAGGTAACACTACCATATGATCTTGATTATGACTCTCATCAATTAGGAAGCAAGCATGATACACAGGTCTAGGATCCAAGAAGTGATACAGACGATGACCAAGATGAAAGAGAAAGGGATTACAAGCTATGGAAGTCAAGAGGCAAAGCAAAGATGCAAGAGGTTGGAGAATGCTCCAAACAAGCACCTAGAAGATCAGCAAGAGAGAAGAAACAACCAGAAAGGTATGGATATGATTCCACATTTGTTACAAAGCATTCAATCTACTTGGCAAAAGACTCTATTTCAGAGGAACCCTCAACCTATGAAGAGGCAAAGGGAAACCCTAATTGGGAAAAGGCCATGAACGAAGAGATAGATGCATTGAAGGAAATGGACACTTGGGATTTGGTTCCAATGTCACCGAATCAAAAGGTAATTGGTTGCCGATGGGTATATAAAGTTAAAAGAAATTCAGATGGATCAGTTTGCAGGTACAAGGCAAGATTAGTTGCCAAAGGATGCTCACAAACTCATGGTATAGACTATGAGGAAACATTCTCACCAGTTGCAAAGATGACTACAATCAGGACATTGATAAGTGTAGCTGCTGCAAGGAATTGGAGACTCCTCCAACTTGATGTGAAAAATGCATTCCTAAATGGTTGGATAAGTGAAGAGGTATACATGTCACAACCACCAGGTTTTCAAAACCCTAATCATCCATCTTATGTTTGCAGACTTAAGAAAGCATTGTATGGATTGAAACAAGCTCCAAGAGCTTGGAATTACAGGTTGGTTACATATCTTCAAGATCAAGGGTTCAAAGCTAGCAGCTCAGATCCTTCTCTATTCATCAAAAGGGATCACAATGAGGTTATCTATCTATGTGTATATGTAGATGATATTATTGTGACAGGTGATGATCTAAATGGCATTCAAAGGATCAAGAGACACATGCAAGAGGAGTTCAAAATCAGTGACCTAGGTGAGCTCACATATTTCCTAGGTATGCAGGTGATATATACAGATGAAGGAATGTATTTGACTCAAAGAAGATACATTCAGGATCTTCTTCTCAAGTTCAAAATGGAGAACACTAAACCTGCAGGTACACCTTTGGAGATGAATCATAAACTTAGTGTTTATGAAGGTGAGAAAATTGAAGACATTAAAGAGTATCAAAGCTTGGTAGGTAGCTTGATATATGCTACTCACACAAGGGCAGACATCTCATATAGTGTGGGAGTGCTTAGTCAGTTCATGCACTCACCGAGAAGACCACACATGGATGCGGCTAAGAGAGTACTTAAGTATCTCAAAGGTACAATCAACGAAGGTATATTCTATCCTTAGTCTTCCAATTTGGATATCAAAATCTACTCAGATGCAGATTGGGCAGGAGCTAAGGATGATAGAAAAAGTACATCTGGTTACTTAGCATTTGCAGGTTCGAAGCTAGTGTCATGGAGTTCCAAGAAGCAACCAACAGTTGCTTTATCCTCAACTGAAGCAGAGTACAGAGGCTTGACCATAGCAACTCAAGAGGCAATATGGTTAAAAGCATTGTATACAGATTTGGGACTTGTGAGTTCCAAACCTCACATATTTGGAGATAATGTAAGTTCCATGCATCTAGCGGCAAATCCTATTTTTCATGCGAGAACCAAGCACATAGAAGTCCATTACCACTTCATCAGGGAGAAGCTCATGGCAAAGGAGATTGACATTTCTTTTGTTCCGACTGAAAAGCAAGTAGCAGATATGATGACGAAGGCACTTGATGGAATAAAGCTTTGTAGATTCAAAGCTATGGCAGGTATTCAACCTATCAGAGAATGAAGACTCAAGCATACTTTAGCTTGAGGGGGAGCTGTTGGAACATCAAGCTTACACTATGCTTGAGGTGGATTTGATCTACATCAAAGGCTATCGCGTCGAAAGAATATCCGTTGGAGAGTTCTTTTTCATATGGTCATTTATTGTATTTTTTGAGAATATTTTGATGGCTCATTTACCGTTGTAAAAGCTTTCAGTTGTACACATGTAAAGGTACAAATATAGGGCCAAAATCCCACGAAATTTTGGTGGTTGAAGTTGCATTCAATCAAGCAATCAATCACCTAAAAGTAGATCAATCAAGATCTTCACTTTTCCTAGATTGTAGGGAAGTGAATTGATTCCCTCCAACAACCATTTCCACCTTCATTTGAATTCAAATTCAAGTTGTAAAAGTCGTGGAACACTCCTAGAGGCTATATAAGGAGTTGAAATCACTTGTACATTACATGGAAGCAATATACATACACTTGTGACCATCATTGTCTTGCTCCTTCAATTTTCTGCATCATCTTCTTCGCCAACAGTAATCTTGCAGAGGCTGCTGCTCTCTCCTCAGAGCTTCAAATTGAGTGCAAGAGGACTCATTGGTTAGGTATCAGTGTCTAGTTTATGCCTGTAAATTTTCAAAGCATTTGGTTCAGCAGATTTGGAGAAACCTCAGTTTTTCTGCCTCGGGGTCAATCTCTGCGTATTCCTGAAAAATAGGAAGTACCACCGGTGAATGTCGCATTCATTCCTATAGCATGTTTTGCTTATTCCTTATACTTTTGTGCATTCCATACACTCAACCCTATGTGTATCACTCCCATAAAAGGATTTTTTCTAATTGTAATCACGCTGGTCGCTATGAGCATTTGAAGTTCATTGTCTCTTCCATAGATAGTAAGTTTTTTGAGCTAGTCGACCCGCGAACCTATCTGTTTTGTATCGACTCATTCTCCTTGATGCTCCAAGGTACATAGTGTGTTTCTTTGCCCTTATAGCATGCCTATAAGGTCTATTTGAGTCTCCATAAGCTCAAGGGCTGGTCTTGTGCCGGTTGGCTTGACCAAACTTCATCGCTTCGAAACGCACTTTTCTACCTTCGACAAGCTTCTCCAAGTTCTTTCAGTATTTTCATAGGTGGAATAACTTCCTTGACTAAGGTAATAAGATTGATCATAAGTCTCAGTACTACTCAATGGGGTGGCTGGTACCATTGCTCTTTCAGGATTCTCTTCTATTTGAGCAATTTTCACTAGGACAACATTTTGAGGGTGAGGTGGTTGTTGTCCTAACACTGGTTGAGGTTGATTGAATCCTTGATATGCATATGGTCGTGGTGCAGGTGCTTGCTGCCGAAAAGGAGGGTATCTATAGGCTTCTCCTCCTTGATCTCTTGGGGGGTATCTATAAGGCCTAAATGGTGGTTGTGTAGGTCTTGATTGTCGATTGTGAGGATAATTCTCCGTACTATGATTTGTGTATCTTTGCTCTATGCTATAGTAATGAGTTGGGCCCTGGGTAGGTGGTCTATTGTAGGCATATGGAGGTGATGGGAGTGTTCCCCTATTGCACAAATGAGAAGGGTGGTCACCTCCATAGTGAACGCATCTCCTAAGCATCGGCACTCTCATCAGGTTGTTAGGATAATTCCTCTATCCTTGAACATTCAACTTCTTAGCCACTAAATCGACTATCTCTTCTACATTGTTCCTGGGATTGGAAGTACTGCTAGCACTATCCTCACTCTTAACACTTCCTTGAGGTATTTTTAAGTCTTCGGTCAGATTGTCTTCTAGATCGATACACTCCTTCATGCATTCTTGTAAACTTGGAATCTCTTCCCATATACTAAGGATCTCAATGACCCATTCACCAATCCTTCCAAGAATAATGAGACCATTTTATTTTGGGTGGGTTTCTCTTCTGCAGGACATCTATCCACATATTGCTTGAGTCGTGTTGCTGCTAACCTTATTGATTTCATAGGCGGCTGTTTGAAACTATGGATTAATGATGAAGAGTTGTTTTTTATTCTAGTCTTATTGAATTCCTTGATCAATTCCTGATACACTTGTTCCATGTTTTGAAAATTATTAGGATCTAAGGGCTAGAACCATTCTAAGGCCGTGTTTGTGAGGGTTAGGCTAAATGATTCATATTGGATCAAGAAGTCTTCTACTTGTTCCACTCTCACCACTTGCTTGAATTCAGCAATGTGATTGTATGGCTCACCAGAACCATCATAGTGGCTTCTCATGCATTTGAAAACTTGAATTGGTCTTAGTCTTCTTCCAGGTTTAGGCGGTCTTGGCATTACAGGGAAAACTGGTCGTCCTATTGGTATATCTACATCTCTTCCTACTGGTGGTCTCTCAGGAATAAGAATCCTATTTCTTGGTTCTACATTTGCAAGGGGTGGATAGTTGGGTTTAACACCAGGTGTAGCAAATTGGACTTGGGTTCTAACGGGAATGCTCTGTTGTTTTGTCTAACCGAAATGCTGATAAGATGAATCTTGGTGAGTTCCTTGGGGATTTTGAGAAGTAGTGGCTTGATCCCTAGGCGGGAATACAGAAATGTTCTGATATCTCAGCCTAACTCTCTCTAATTCAGTCATGGGTTAGTATCTTCTCTGATTCCTGTCTAAGTAATGTGAGTGGGTTTTTCAGGATCCTATAACTCATAGATAGTGGTTAGATTTGTCACTTCTTCCCACATCGAAGAGTTGGTTCTAAGTAAATGATCTATTCCATTCACCATGTAGACATCCATTAAGGAGTTGTCTTGGGGAATTAGATCTCCTCTCCAAACCCTAATTACAACGGACTTCCCTCTAGGGGTTGACACCTATTCTTCTTCTCCTTCTTCATTAAGGTTTTGGGAATTATCTTCTTCCCTTTGCTCATTGATACTCTTTGGAGGCCCCGTGACTGCATACATAATCCCCCTTTTATCCTTATAGAATCCTCCCACGTACTTAACTGCTGGTCTAGGCACTATGTGAGCATCCCTGGCTCTCTTCAACCTTGCCACTGATCTATTCAATCCATCTATGTAGATGGGCAGGTCATGTTGATTGGTGTTCACATATTCTAAGGAGGTTCTATACTCTCCCTCAATAATAGACATTAGGCCTGCTATGGGTATAGAGCTATGCATGTCTTCTAAGGTCATAATGATTTCTTCTTCAGACTCACTCGAGGTCTTGGAATAATGTGAATGAATGCTAGGCTTAACTACAATTCCTACAGATGATACCATGCTCCTTCGGCTTCCCAGGACTCTTCCCCATCTCAAGTTCATTCACTAATAGCCCTATTTTAGTCTCGACTGACCTTGACTCCAAAACTCTCTCCAAAATTTATAGATACATATGTATTTTTTTTCTTAATTTGGAGTCTCCTTGATGAGGTATCACTAAAATTTACTGGCGTGACACACGACACTTGCTCTTCAGACGGTGACACCTAGCTTCCCATGATATCTGGTTCCATGATACATGATATTTGTGATCCAGAAGACACATATAGTTGGCAAGACTCGACACTTGGATGACTCCCGACACACGACACCTGAATATCAAGACACTTAGGTCTGAACACGACACTGGAGTATCATGACACTTGACCTCAGTGACACTTAGATATCGTGACACTTGGCCTCACAACACTTACATATTGCGACACTCCACCCAATGTCACATGATACCTGGGTATCACGACACTTGTCCCTCAGTGACACTTAGATATCACGACACTTAATCCAATGTCACACGATACCGAGATATTGCGATAATTGGAGATTGAAAGATGTCGGTGACACATGATATCTACCAAATATCACGACACATGTGTTGGCAGTGGTCACAGCGGTCAAGGATTCACAAGACAAGGGAGCCAACGTGAAGGGCCAAGCAGCCAGAGCAGTCAAAGAAGATCGGGCAAGTAGGCCATTATTTTTCATGAAGCTGAAGCACATCAAAGAGGTGGACACACTAGAAGAAGGAGCAAGTAGGGAGCTCCAGGAAGTGTATGTCAAACTGTTAGAAGAAATCCCTACAAAAATAGTGATTTTCATCACTAAAAGCGGCATTGCAAATACCATTTCATATTTTTGTAGCTCCATTTTGTGCAAGCCAAGGAGTCCTTGAGCTTGAGGAGCCTAGAAGTACCTACCTATCAATTTTCATATTTTTTAGACTCCATTTGAGCCCTCAAATAGGTCCTAGAACCTAATTTTTAACTAGGCCGGACACTAGGTCTCGACAAGGCCAAAGCTAGTCAAAAACTATAAATAGAGCTAGAGAGCTCATTTTTGAGGTTAGCTTGTAATAGATTTGAACTTGTAAGAGCACTTTTGAAGTAATCTAAGGAACTCCATTGTCTTTCTCTTTGTCTTTGTCTTGCCGTGTGTGCGCGTGTGTGTGTATGTGTGTGCATGTTAGTGTGCTTCTCACTCACGCACTTGCCATCACTTGTTCGAGGTCTTCATACCATCCTCATGTCTTCCCGGATTGACATTAAAGGAGGTGCTCCTCATCACTGAGCTACACCAAATTTTGGCGCCGTTGCCGGGGATCGAGCTTTGAGGACGAGCGTGTGATGGTAAGATGTAGAGTTAGGACATTGGCGTTGTAGGTAATTTCTTTACTTTTTCATTACTTTTCTCTTTGTTACTATATCATCATCATCACCATCATCATCCCCACCATATTCGATCTCCATCTCCATCATCGCAAAAATCTCAGTTTTTTTATCATATCTCCTTTCCCCTTCCATTTCACTCATTTCACTTGTGAGAGAGAGCAAGAGAGCGATTTGTGTGCACTGTTTTTGCATGTTTCTTGAGTTTTCTTGCAGCATCTGGCTGTCCCATCATCTCTAGCACGTTGCACAGGTATGGAAAAGCTCGGTCCTGTCTCTGTGTCGCAGACCTCTGTCGATCACGATCGACAGAAAAATCGCTTCTTTGGTAAAACAAAGTACACCACAATGACACACATGAGAAGCACATTCCAAATCACTACATAAAATTAAAAAATTCCGTGTTTCTCTATCAATCGCGACTGACACTGTCGATCGCGATCGACAGCCACGATCGATAGACTCTGTCAATCACGACCGACAGCCTCTGTCGATCGCGACTGATAGATCCCACGACCGATTGCCACATAGGATTCAGTCAATCGCGATTGACACCGTGGATCGCGACCGATTGAAAATTCACGATTGACTTAAAGACTCGCGTTGCTACGTGTCCATCGCGATGGACAGAACCTCGATCGACTGAAATCACGGTGAAATTCTCAGAAAAAGTGCCGATCGTGATTGACGCCGTCGATTGAGATTGACAGGACCCACGAATGACTCTATCGATCGCGATTGACAATGTCGATCACGACTGACGTGTCGATCGCGACCGACAGACCCCCACGGACACCTCTGTCAATCACGATTGACAGACCTGTCGATCGCGATTGACAGGCATTTTCGGCCAAATTTTAGGGTTTTGTTATTCCAAGAATTAGGGATAATTTTGGGCATATTTGTCTATCAATTAGCATTTTGTGAGGTCCCTACACGTATGTTTTGAGGAAAATCCTGTGAACTGTTAGCCTGTGTGAACCCTGTTTTAGCCACAGAATCCTGAACTGGCATAACTTTCTCATACGAAATCCATTCGGAGTGATCTTGGGCTTGTTGGAAAGCTCGTGTGGACCATATCCAGGGGGAGGAAAACTCACGGATCTCTAGAATTGTGTTCCATAGAGACATGGTGCAAATTGACATGTGAATTACATGAATGAAAGTGAATTTTTGTGTCCTTTGAATCTAAGTCTTGAGCTAAGTTTGGGACTTTTACAGGTCCACTGAGAGCACTAGAAGGCATCTAAAGCAAGGGCATTCCGCAAGCTTGAGAACAGGGTTCTTGAGCACTAAAGATCAAAGGATCAGCAAGTGAGGTTGGAATACTCTCAACTCCCTCTCTCAATTCCTAGCTTAGGCTAAGTGCGAATAGTGCTAGAAGTAAGTCAGGGCGACTGATACAAAGAACCAAGTGACCGATACAAATTGATCGGCAACGAGGTTGTACCTTGGGTAAAAATTGGGATTGCTCAGCTAAGCATATGAACCTTAGATCAGGACGACACCTAGGGAGAGATAGAAAAAGTCTTAGGTCTTTAGAGGCTAGTGTCAATCATACTGCTAGGTCTTGGGCCTAGTAGTTGAGCCATCATTCATACTACCCTAGCTCTGAGATTAGTAAGTTAGAGATGTCTCAAGGTATGGAGAGACCCACAGGAAGTTCATGTGTGCCATACTTACATAGGGTAGAAGGCCCCTACAAGACGCAGCTTAGGACCAACCGATTAGGTGCTAACATCTATGAGGACGGCCTAGGAATATATGTGGTCCAGATCAAAAACCCAGATCAACCCATTGGACTAGAACGTCCAGTAGTCAAATTTGAAAATGGAGCATACTTGGACAAAGAAGGTACCATATATGTAGTCACCAGTCACCCAGACAGGACATATGAATTCGGAAATGTGATCCCAGAAACGGACTTAGGTGACCTAGAGCAAGGGAACATAGGTGTAGAACCTAAGACTCCTCGAGGCAAATCAGTTCTCACTAGACTTCTCACACCAGAATGGATCCCCCAGGACAACAAGAGCATAGAACTGCTCTTGAACCGAGAGACCGATGAGGCCTTTTGGAGGTATAAGCATGTTCAGCCTAATGAGATAGGAATGATCACGATCTATGAATTCAAAGATCCTGATAGCCCAGGCAAAGTGACCTATTTAGACAACACTTCGGAAAGAATATTTGTGGTCATAGAGCACGGTAGGCATGCCTACACTTGGAAGGGAGAATTTATTTTTCCCCAACCAAGATCTAATGTCTCTTTTGGCCACCAAGGGGCTGGAACATCCCAGGCTCATGGAGCCCAAAGGGACAGAAGTAGAGATATACGTGAGGTAAGCTTTGCCAACCCAATAGGAAGAGAACGAACGCGAACAGAGACGGATAGAGAAGAAACAGAGAGAACTAGAATTCCAAGGAACCTAAGAAATGCTGATGATTTTCCTTTGCCAAGGCCCAAGGAACACACCAGAACCTTGAGGCTGGTTAAGTCCATGAAGAACTACTTCGATGGCACCGGAGACCCTTATGATCATGTGGTCAAATTTAGGCAAGTCTTGAGAGCTGAACAAGTGGAGGACTTATTCACGCAATACAATGCCTTTGGTCTAACTCTTAGGAACACTGCTCTTACGTGGTTTCAACCACTAAATGAAAGACACTTCACGAACATAGACCAACTTCTAGAGGCTTTCATTATTGAATTCTCTAAGAGTGGCATAAGGCATAACACTTCCTCACTGATTCATAGCTTCAAGCAAACCCCTCAAGAGACGGTTAGACTTGCAGGAAGAAGGTTTAGGCAATATCTAGAGAGATGTCTGATTCCTGAGCTACCCACTCCAGCCAAACAAGTGGATTTATTCCTAGATGGACTGCTAAGTACAAAGTTGAGATCATACGTGTACTTAAAGGACCCAAGGACCATAGAAGAGTGTGTATGCATGTGCATCGACATCGACGATAACTTAGGGGAGAAATTAGAGCTTTCAAAAATCTATAAAGATTCAGATAGTTCTTCTAGCCTCTCTTCCTCGCAATCCACATCTATTGAGGAACTCGCTAAGAAAGTAGTTAAAAAACTAGGTGTCTCTAGCAAACAAATCCCAAGATTTGCCCTAGTTAAGTGGTGCTATACTTGTGGAGGTGACCATATGGCAAACATATGTCCCATCATGGCTCAACCCCAAGTGAATCTCAGTAGCCAATACTGCACCATAGAACGGAGATATACAAATCACACTGCGCAAGATTGCCCCTACAATAAGCAAGCAGTTAGGCAAACCTACCCTCAGCCCTATACACAACATGGAAGATATCAGAACTAGTACTCACCACAACAATATGGCAGACCTCAACAACCCTATCAGCAGCCCTACCCAACCCAGCAAAGGCCTCAGCCTGTGTTAGCTCAACAACCTCCTACCCCAACCAATGTGATTCTCGTAAAATATGCAGCTGTAGAAGAAAATTTGAATAGAGCTATAGTCTCAGTGACTCCATTGCTTTCAGAAAGTGAACCAAGTGATCATAATTTTGATTCCACTCACATAGATAGTCCCCAGGCTTATTACATGCAGTCTCTCGAACATGGTGAGTCCTATTACAGTGAAGAACCAAGTGAACCTAGTTGGGATCCGGAATATGCAAATGTCATGTATGCAAACCCGAACTCTAGACCTCAACCTAGGCAAGTTAGACCCCCATTTCCTAGAGGACCATGCTATAGATGTCAAGGAGATCACCTCATTCGTGATTGCCCAATACTTGCACCTTCACAACCCCAATCTGTGACCATTCAGGGTTTTTGTTCGGATTGTGGAAAAGAGCATCTCTTACGAGATTCTGCAAAGAACCCCAATAATATGCCAAAAATCACTCCTATTAACGTTATTGGGTTAGTTGTAGACTCGACAGGGAGTGTGACTTCCACTGCACCAGTGCAAGTGGTCACTAGAGCTCAAGCTACACAACAAAACCAAAGTGTAGGACATGAAAATGTTGGAGCAAGTCTATGACAAGCCTAAGTATTGGCTTGAGTCCCACAAAGTCATAGAAGAAGCCTTAAAATGAAGACAATGTAAAGTTCACTTGTGAACTACCTCTTGTAACTTTTGAACAGTTTACTTAATATAAAACTGAGAGAATCTTAAGTGGTTGAGTCCACTTGATCAAAAAGGGAAAGAGGAGCCACGAATTCATGATTTGTGGTAGGTAGAGAATCAAATCAATCACTAATTGATTGGAGAGTGATTGAGGGAAGTTAGCCTCCCAAACTCAACTATAAATAGATGGCAGCTTTAGTCGTGGTTAGAGAGACCTATGTGAAGACCTCCAAGAGCTGAGCTTTATGCCATATCAAGGTGTGATTCCAAGGCACACACATGTATCAGTAATTCCATTGTATTGTACAAGAAATATACTTTCATTTTCATTATCATTTGGGTTCATATTTCCATGTTCTTGTGAAGTGTACTACTCACAGCCATATCTCTCAGTTTTCTTAGTCAGATTGCAGAGATGGTTTCTCTGAGCTTGGTGCATCCTTTTCAGTGATTTAACTTGGTAACGTTAGCACTATAAGTCTACTATATGCCCATCAGTTTTCATTTCATTTGGGTATTGTAATCTTCAGCTATGTTCAGTTGAAGTTAACCCTGTCTGTCATTTTCACTTCTCTGTCAGGTACCTGACTTTTTTACTCATCTTGTCAGAGCTGTTTCTCAGTGTGTACTCATCCCAATTCAATGATTTAAAGCTTCTTGGATTTAGCATACGGTCTAGTATACGCAAAAAAATTTTCATAATCATTGGATTCTTAAATCTGGAGTTATGTTCATTTTTCTGCTCGTTGGTCTCAAACTGTAGCAGCCCGTGAAAATCGGGATGATGTCATCACTTGCTAAACCTCATTCTCAGTGTGTGGTTCATTATTTTTTATGATATTACTCTTGAAAGTTAGCTCTTTAAGTTAACTAGACTTCCTAAGAGGAATTAAGCTAATTGCTTCTGTGCTCAGAGAATTATGCAAAACACTGGACAGGTGTATGAACCAAATTAGCAAGTTTTTCACCTCTGAGCTAACTCCAACTTATCTGTTTTGATCTATCTTTTTGAGAGTGATCTTCCAAGGTACATAGGGTGTCTAATACATCCATTGGAAAGCTAAAAGGGCCCACCACATACTCTTGGAGTTCATTTGGCTGGTGTAGATCAAGGATTTTGCAACACCTCTTCATCTTCAAGCACATACCTATCCATCTCTTCATAGTGGTATCAGAGCAAGGTTGGACAACATGGCAGATGGATTTCCTTCATCAATTGACAAATTGGATAGAGGTAATTACTCAATGTTGGAAGCAGCCAGAGGCATAGAAGACGCGGAAGCATGTAACGACGAAGCAGGGAGCCAGTGGAATCTTTTTTCAAAGAATCATGTTTTAAAAATACTTTTCAAAAACCTCCAACAGTGATTTTTATCACTATTGTAACATATGTAACATAGAAAACCCCATTTTGTAATCCATAGCTCCATTTTGTGCAAACCGAGGAGTCCTCGAGCTTGAGGAGCTTAGGTAGAATGAGCGTATCAATTTTGGTTATTTTTAGACACTGTTTACCCTTTCAAATAGCATCTAGGACCTATTTTTTAACTATGCCGGTCACTAGATGTGAAACCGGTCAAAACTAGTCTAGAAACTATAAAAAGAGCTAGAGAGCTCATTTTTGGAGAGAGCTTGTTTGAGGTTAGTGTGAGCTTAGAGCTATTTTGAGCTTGTAAGAGTGTTCTTGAGTAATAGAGTTGATTTCTCACCTTTCATTGTCTCTTGCTTGTCTCTTCGTAGTGTGTGTGTATGTGTGTGTGCATTTCTATGCTTCTCGCCTTCACTCTCACTTCATCTCACATTCACGATCTTCATATCACTCATATCTCTGCCACGGATTGACATTAAGGAGGTGGAGCTTCTTAACATGGTTCTCACCATTGTGCTAGAGCAACACCAAATTTGGCGCCGTTGTCGGGGATCGAGTCTAGGACGAATGTGTGATGGTAAGAGTATAGCAAGAAGTAGCGTTGGAAGGTAAAAATTTCAGTTTTTGTTGTTGTTTTTACTTAGTTTTTAGTTTTTAGTGTTTTTCACCTCCCCCACACTCCATCTTCATCACCGCATCATCATCTTCATCTCCAAAAAAATCAGAAAATTCACCATATCCACCCATTCTCCTCATTTCCCCTCATTTGTGCATGCGAGAGAGTGAGAGAGAGCTTTTGTGCTTGCATGTGCTTTTGTGTTCTTGAGTTTTCTTGCAGGTACAGTGCTCTAGAGCATCAGGAAAGCTTGGAAAAGGTAAAAACTTCACTTTCTGTCAGAGATTTCCGTCTGTGTCAGACCATCGTGATGGTCTGCCAAGTGCGGAATTTTTGGTAAGCGACCACACCACGGGATAGGCGACACAAGCGCACACACAAATCCACAGACGCATCTGCAAAATTCTCAGTTTGGTAGACCATCGCGACGGTCTTAGACCATCGCGATTGTGTCACACCATCGTGATTGGCTCACGCCATCGTGACGGCTCGGCCGGACCATCGCGACGGTCTCACGCCATTGCGACGGTTCGTTTGGACCATCACGACGGTTCGCGGACCATCGTGACTGTTCGGTTGACCCCACACCATCGCGATTGGCTCATGCCATCGCGCCGACGCTGCCACGTGGCAGGCTAGACCATCGCAACGGTTCACACTTCACGCCATCGCGACGACACCCTTACACCATCACGACAACTCGAATTTTGGACCATCGCGATTGGCTCAAGCCATCGCGCCCTGACCATCGCGATTGGCTCACGCCATCGCATCTGTGACCATCGCGACGGTTCACTTTGGACCATCGCGATTGTTCACGTTGACCGTTGACTAACGCCATCACGATTGTCCACCTGATCGAGCCATCGCGATTGCTCACATTTGGACCATCGTGACCGTGCACTTCAGACCATCGTGATTGTTCACCTTCATGCCATCGCGACGGTCCCAGACCATCGCGATTGTCTCACGCCATCGCGATTGTGCACCCCCATCGCAAATTTTAGGGTTTCATTTTTTGGCCAATTTTGGGGCTATTTTTGGGAAATTTTTGGGTGATTAGACTCATAGGAGACCCCTTAGCTCATATTTGGAGAAAAACCTGTTTGTCAGTTTTTACCCCCTAGCGCCTGAACGGTCATAACTTTTTCATCCGAAGCCCGTTTTTTGAGCTTAATAGCTCATTAGAAAGCTCTTGATGAGTACTACGTGACCTCAACTGTTTTTTTCTTAAAGAATACGTCTATTTTTAGATAAGCTATTTTGAGGTTGACCTAGTTTGGGACTAGAAAGCCAGGGGGCAAGCATTGAAAAATTGGGCAAAAGGGAAGGGACTTTAAGGGTGTATATACTCAAGTGCTTGATCATCCAACTGTGAATTGGTCTAATATTGAATTTTTCCAGGTCTAGCAAGGGCAATCAAAGGCAAACAAAGCAAGGCAATGAAGGGCATAAAGCTTGGGAAGTGCGGCTTCTTGGGCATCAGAGCAACCAGAAAAGCTGACTCGAGGTTGGAAAATTACTCAACCCCCTCAGTCAATTCTTAGCTTAGGATAAACGGTAGTATTGTGGATTTAAGACGATAGGAACGCCTCAAGTTCAAGAGAATTAAATTTATCAAGTTCAAGACTAAAGTAAAGGTGTGTGACACGAAAACCTAAAGGAAAGAACATAAGTCTGACGGAACGAGAACTCAAAGTACCACGGAAAGTCGAATTCCTGACGCATACATTAAGACAAGAATCTAGAGAAATTTAAAAAGAATCAAGAAAGTAATAACAAAGAATCATTGACGATCTGAGCGTGTACTGAGTGTGCAAGGAAGAAAATTAATGAACCTTAGATCGGGCAAACATATAGGTAAGTCAGACCGACGAAGCCTTAGATCATCAGAGGCAAGTGTAAGAACTACTGCACGATCGTGGGCTCAACAATTGAACACTAGTTATCCCTACGAGATCTCAGATACTAGCAAATCAGAAATGGCATTTAGCACAGAAAGACCAGAAGGAGGGTCGAATGTAGCCTATTTAGAAAAACCAGAAGGACCCTATAGAACGCAACTAGAGTTTCTCCAAACCAACCGATTAGGTGCTCGCATCTATGAGGATGGTTTGCGAAGGCAAGTGGTGCAAATGCACAACCCTGATCAACCCATTGGATTGGAACATCCAGTGGTGAAATTCGAGAGAGACGCGTACATAGACAAAGAAGGAACAATGTACATCTTAAGTATGAAGCCAAACAATACCAACGAGTTTGGCGTGATTCAGCCAGAGACGAAAACTAAATCTCAAGGAAAAGAACCATTAGAAGAGCCTAGAACACCTAGAGGGAAATCTGTACTGACACGAGTACTAATCCCAGAATGGATCCCTCAGGGCAACAGAAGCATAGAGTTGTTTGTAAATAAAGAAACTGATGAAGCCTTTTGGAGATACAAGACAGAACTACTTAGTGAGGTAGGTATCATCACGATATACGAGTTCAAGGACCCAGATACACCTAGAAAGGTTGTATATCTGGATGAGACTTCAGAAAGAGTCTTTGTGGTGCCTGACCACGCTAAAAACACATACACATGGAGAGGTGAAATGGTATTCCCTCCATCTAGAACGAACATGAATACAAGTCAACAAGGGGCAGGAACATCATCAACCCCTGGAAATCAAAGAGAGAAAAATAAAGAAAGACCCGAAGTAAGCTTCACTCATCCCGTAGGGAGAGATAGAACAACCACGGACACTAATAGAGCGGATAGACAAAGAGATCATGGAATACCAGGTGGTAGAGATGATTTTCGTCTACCTAGACCACGTGAACACGCAAGAATATTGAGACCCACTCAGTTAGTGAAATCCATGAAAAATTATTTTGATGGGACAGGAGATCCCTATGACCATGCTGCAGAATTCAAGCAAGTACTAAGAGCCGAACAAGTAGAAGACATGTTCACGCAATACAATGCATTTGGACTAACGTTAAAGAATACCGCTTTAACTTGGTTCCAACCATTGCAACAAAGGCAATTTAGAGACATCCATCACTTTTTAGAGTCATTCATCACTGAATTCTCTAAAAGTGGAATTAGACATGACACGTCTTCGCTAATTCATAGCTTCAAACAGACCCCTCAAGAAACAGTTAGACTCACAGGACGTGGGTTTAGACAATATGTTGAACGATGTCCAATGCAAGAGCTACCCTCACAAGCCAAACAAGTGTCATTGTTTCTAGATGGCTTGTTGAGCTCTAAACTATGCTCCTATGTGTACCTAAAAGAACCCAGAACACTAGAGCAGTGTGTAAGAATTTGTATAGACATTGAGGACACCTTAGGAGACGAGTTGGAACTCTCAAAGGTCTATAAGGACTCAGACTGTTCATCTCTAGCATCCACAAAATTGTCTAGCTCGATAGAGGACCTAGCAGAAAAAGTGGCCCAGAAACTAGGAGTTTCTAGTAAATCTAGGGTACTAACAAACAAGCATTGTTACACTTGTGGTGGAAATCATTTGGCAAATGTGTGTCCCAATGCACCACAACCACAAGCCAGCCCTAGTGGCCAATACTGTACAATTGAGAGAAGATACACGAATCATACGGCTCAAGACTGCCCATACAACAAGCAAACCGTGAGACAGAACTACCCGTAAGCATACCAGCAGCCAGGTAGGTATCAAGGCCATTACAATGTTCAGCCTTATTACTATAGGCCTCCGCAGAACTATCCATACCACGCTAAACAGAGACCTCAACCTGTCTTAGAGCAGCAGCCACCCCCACCAGCTAATGTCATCTCAGTCAAATACGCGGCTGCAGAAGAGAACCTAAGTAGGGCTTTAGTGCCTTCTTCACCTTTGATCACTGAGAGTGACCCGAATTCAAACAGTTTTGACTCCACGCATGTAGATAGTCCACCCGCATATTACACGGAGTCCCCAAAACATGTGGAGACATATCATTACGATAGTCCACCAGTGGAACCTAGTTGGGAGCCCGGCTATGCTAATGTGATGTACACAAACCCAAATCCACGGCCCCAATTGAGACAACAAAGACCACAGGGCCCTAGAGGACCATGCTTTAGGTGCCAAGGCGACCATTTCATAAAGGATTGTCCACATCCCCCGATATCAGGACAATCAGAGTACTATAACATACAAGGCTTTTGTGCCGATTGTGGCAAAGAGCACATAATCAAAGATTGTTCTAAGAACCCAGTTATCACTTCAAATGTGACACCGATCAACGTGATAGGTATTGTAAACAACGCAGATGGATCCAACCCTACATACGTGCCTATCCAAGCTATCACCAAAGCCCAAGCGCTCTTACAGAACCAATAGCTTAATCAAGAGAAAGTAGCCAGAACTAGCGAAGTTGCAGAATCTAGTAGTAAAAAGACAAAATCTTGGAAAGATTCTAGAGAAAGAATTAAGAGAAAATGGAGTAAAAAGATAATTGAGTTGGAAGGAAGTTTGAAAGAGTCGAGAGCCAAAATCCTAGAATTGACTTCAGAGGAATTGAATCAAGAAAACCTAGCTCAGAAATCAGGATCAGTTTTAGCGGAACCCATACCAGAGAATCTAGACATGATGTTTCGTGCATATCAGGCTAGATTAAAAGAGGGACCTCCAGTAGCTGAAATGAGTAAAAACTACCCTCGAGTTGATCTAGAGATTGAGAGAACTAAACTTTGCATGAAGATGGTAGAATTAGCACAAGCTTTGTTCGAAGCTTCTAGATATCTTAATTGGAATAATATGGCAAAACCAAAACTACACTTTCAAGGACTAATGGAGAGGCTAGAACACTTGATAGAAAGCAAAGAGAAAAAGGATCAGCACAGGAACCCTATTGTCCCAGAGAAACAAGAAAGGAATGCACCATCCCTGTCTCAAGTACCTAACACAGAAAGTCAAGACAACCTGTCTTCCATGCATAAATATTCACATGAATATTTGAGGGAAATCCAAGAAGAGAAATGGAGAAAAGAACAAGGAACTCATCCTCCTATTCAAGAAATAGATGACTTGCAAGAGCAATTTCCCCAAGACATCCCTTCTATTTACAATGAGGTAGAGGAGGAACAAGTGAGTGAACACACAGCTTTTGAATCTAATTCTTTACAAGAATTACCTCAGTTCACAGGACCTTGGGAAGCAAAGTCTATTAATATGAGAGCACCCACGATAATAGTGAGGAATGAAGAATCAGTAATCCCTAGAAACACGGAAGTGATCAAGAACACTAAAGTACAGTGTAATCTCACTCTAGAGGAGTTGTTGAAGGTAAAACCAGAATTGTGGAAACATGTAGCAAATCAATTCCCTGAGCTTGCTACGACTCCCTCACAATTAGGATCACAAAATAAGGTACCAGAGATACCCGTAGAAAAGATTGGAGATGTAAGCGAAGGAGAGGAAGGTAACACTTATCTTCCGATAACCCATCAGGGCTACACCACGAAAGCCATCTTAGATTCAGGAGCCGGAGTAGCCATAGCTACCACCGCTTTATGGAACGTTGGGGTAAGCCAGCACTCAGACCTACCAGGATGAAGCTACAAATGGCTGACGGACACATAGAAAAACCATTAGGCTTACTAGAAGGCATATCTCTCAACACTTGTGGCATAGAATTTGAGCACACCTTTGCCATTTGTGACTTTGTGAAAAATCATGCTTATGAGATGATATTGGGACGACCATTCATGTGTCAGTTGCAAATTGTACAAGATTGGGGAACTAATTCTTTGTACTTGCAACATTTAGGAGTGACTACCAAAGTCAATCTTAAAGACTATTCACATAGAGATATACCCCCAATACAATGGAATACCATCCATAAGACACAGGTAGAGACAGAATCCGTGCACTCATTAGAATCAGATCCTTCTTGGTTGCATGAGGATACTCATTTATGGATGTGTAAAGTTGCAAAACAAGAGGAAGAAAGATTAGAAGCAAGGACCTTAGGTGCAGAACAACATCCACGAACCCTTCAAGATCCAGCCTACGCACCTGTAGTATTCCCTGACGAAGAGTTTGAACCCCATGGTTGGGCAGAATTCCTAGCAACCATGGATGTAGCCATCAATGAAGAACAATGGACACCCCACTGTGACGAGGATGGCTATGACATTTCAGTTTTCACGATAGAGCCAATCATGTGCGATGCAATTTTAGAAGAGTGTGAACCGAACACTGATGCATTTGAGAATGCAAGTGATTTTGATTTAGAATCAATTATCATGGACTCACCCTTTGCATCAGAGGAAGAATATTTTTACGAAGTAGAGACTCACCCTCAGAGACACGAAGAAGTTATGAATGATGTGAGAATAGCCACTCAAGTGACTAACAAGAGTGAAGGCAAGAAAAGAAAGAAGAAAGACACCATGTCAGAAAAAGAAGAATCTTTGTTTGAAGTACCCGAGAACTTCAAGAAATATGAAATCGAAGATAGAAGAATCATGGTACGAATGCCTAATAGAAAGGCGAATGACGGACAAGTATATGATAACTGAGAGAAAACCAAGAAAATAATAGTTGCTATAGAAGGAGAAGAAGAAAAGTGTACCTACATAGGGCATGATTTGACGAAGCAAGAAGAAGAAGAGCTAGTTGCCCTATTGCGTGAATATAGAGATGTGTTCGCTTGGAGTTACAAAGACCTAAAAGGAGTAGATCCAGATATATGTTCTCATAGAATCCCTATGACTCCAGATGCAAAACCGACAAAACAAAAACCGTACACGTACAATGATAACTACGCTGCGAAGATTAAAGAGGAGATAGATCGGCTGATAGAAGCAAGATTCATCTATGAGATTGAGCATACCGAATGGGTATCCCCCATTGTGGTTGTGCCCAAGAAGAATGGAAAATTGCATGTGTGTATTAACCTTAAAAAAGTTAATGCCGCCACGATCAGAGACAGTTATCCTCTTCCTATCACAGAACATCTATTGGAAAGAGTTGCGGGCAAGGAAGTTTACAGCTTCCTTGATGGTTTTTCAGGTTATAATCAAGTAGCCATTGCTCTAGAGGACCAACACAAGACGACTTTTGCCACTGAATGGGGCATATTTGCATTTCGTGTAACGCCATTTGGCTTAACAAATGCACCCGCCACTTTCCAGCGACTCATATGTCATGTTTTTAAGGAATTCTTACGCAAGAGTTTGGAAGTTTATGTCGATGACTTATGTGCACATTCAAATGTAAGACAGACACATATCCCAGAGTTAAGACAAATATTTGACAAATGTCGAGAATATCAGGTTTGTTTGAACCCAGAAAAATGTGTTTTCATGGTCAGACAAGGCAAAATTCTAGGACACATTGTGTCAAAAAAGGAATCTCTACGGATGAGGAAAAGGTGAAGGTAATTGCAGAATTACCTAGACCAACTAATGTGAAGGAGGTACAGGCATTTATGGGTCATTGTGGTTATTATAGGAGATTCATACACATGTATGCAATCATAGCCAAGCCTTTGTACTCTCTTTTAACCAACTTTGAATGGACAGATGAATGTGAAAATTCATTCAATGAACTTAAACGACACTTGTGCTCAGCACCTATATTGACTACCCCAGATTGGAGTAAGCCATTCCATGTACATGTGGATGCATCCAATTACACCATAGGATGTGTGTTAGCACAACCCACGAATGAAGGTAACATAGATCTCCCCATAGCTTACGCAAGCAGACAATTGAACGCAGCAGAAAGAAATTACACCACGACGGAACGAGAAGGATTAGGGATGATCTACACGGTAAAGAAATTCAGACACTATTTGTTGGCAAACAAGTTCAAGTTCTTTACAGACCATCAAGCCCTATTGTACTTAGTCAACAAACCCTGTAACACAGGACGACTAATACGTTGGTTTCTATTACTCATGGAGTACGATTTTGAAGTAGTAGTCAGGAAAGGAAAGACACATCTTAGAGCTGACCACCTTTCGAGATTAACCTCTGGAGAAGCTCCTCAAGGAATAGCGGATGAATTACCAGATGCTTATTTGTTTAATCTTGAGATAACACCAGAATGGGCTAAACCAATAGTCCCTATTCTCACGTACGGACCCAAGAATCCTAGGATAAAAATCAAAGAAGGAGAGATTACCAAATCTCAGAGATATCAAATCATAGCAGGAAGTATATATAAACAGGATAATCAAAAGATCCTTGCTTGTTGTGTAGATGAATCAGAACATGCAAATTGGTTGCAATTAGCACACATAGGTGCACTAAAGCAACATCATTCAAAACATCGAACATTACAGACTCTGCATAGACTAGGGGTATATTGGCCTTCGATGGAAGCAGATGTCTACAGGTTGTGTAAGGAATGCAATGTTTGTTGTGAAAGACCACCAGTAGAGCATGCTACATTATATCACGTGTCTCTCACACCAGACTGGAGTGAACCTTTAGTGACATACTTGAGGACGAAGACATTCCCTCAAGGAATGACCTTAGCTCGACAACGCAGTCTGGAGCAGGAAGCTCAAGACTATTCACTTATTGCCGATAATCTATACAAAAGAGGACGAGATGGATATCTAAGACAATGTGTTCATGAAAGCGATTATCTGAGCATACTAGAGACTGCACACCAAGGTGTGGCAGGAGGTCATTTTGGACCTGAAAGGATAATCAAAGCCATCCTCTTTGCAGGATTATGGTGGCCCACTCTTCACATGGATGCTCATACCTATGTTAAGAGATGTGATGTGTGCCAAAGAACTCAATTTCCTACTCGCAGAGATGAAATGCCATTGAAACCCCATGATGGGAGGACGTGCATTTTCAAAGTGGGGCATAGACTTTGTAGGACCCATTAACCCCCCTACAAAAGGTACGCATGCTGAATACATTATTGTCGCGATGGATTATCTTACCAAATGGGTAGAGGCAAAAGCCACGAAAAAGAATGATGCTCACACGGCTGCAAAATTCTTATTTGAGAATGTCTTTACAAGATATGGATTGCCTATAGAGTTAGTGAGCGATCACGGAACTCACTTTCTAAACCAAGTCATTGAATATTTGTTACAGGATTTTATGGTGATTCATAAGAAATCCGCACCATATCATCCTCAGGCCAATGGTCAGGCTGAAAGCACCAATAAGATACTTTGTAACGTACTGACGAAACTCGTGAACAACAAACGTTGAGATTGGGACAAACAGTTACACCACGCTGTTTGGGCATATCGAGTGGCCTACAAGACCGTACTCAATGCAACTCCCTTTCAGATGGTTTTTGGTCAGAATGCTGTGCTTCCTTTGGACTTCTTGATACCAACCCTTAAGGTTGCACAAGAACATCAGTGGACCGGCCATGAATTATCAGCAAGAATAATGGACTTGGAACGATTAGGAGAAACTAGGCTAAAGGCAGCAGTAGGAATATATGCAGCGAAGAAGCGACAGAAAGCCTATTTTGATGCACATGTGAAAGATAAAGGCCTAAAAGAAGGAGATTTAGTTCTAGTATATACGTTGAAACAACACGCACGTAAGTTAGAAAAGCGAGGTTATGGACCTATGATCATTAACAGACTCTCGACAAGTGGAGCAGTACAGTTAGCCACCTTAGAAGGAGACATAATGCCTAATTATATTAGTGGTTGTAGAGTCAGGCTATATCAGGAACCTCTTACTGAGGATATGCTTAGACGACTCACGTTGGCAAAGAAGCGTAAGGAGGAAGAAAATAGAATGCGTGATGAAGCTCAGGCAGAAGCTATAGAACGCATTAAGCGCATGAAGCTAAGAAGACAAGGACTAGGGAGAGAACATTATAACCATCTGGAAACATCACCCAGATACCCCATGGCCATGTGTCAAGTAAAGTCAACCACTCATCCTAGCATAGTGGACAGGAGACCATTCATTACAGTCAGGCTAGAGCACAGAAACCCTTGCCAAGAGCTCAAGGCTTTAATTGATTCAGGTGCAGCGACTAGTGCGATTAGATGGTCCCACTATAAGGATTCAGGAGTAGAAATGCGGCCAATTGAGGCATACCTCATAGGCCTAGGAGGCATGGAAACCCCTTGCATGGGTGAGGTGGACCTTCCTATCCTCATAAATGAAGTGACCTTGACAGTGAAGCTACTAGTGTGCCATGATGACGACCTGATAGAACCCCTAATCCTTGGCCAATATTGGCTATACGATCACTCAGTGGACCTAAATCTTAGACAAGGCTCCTTACAGATTGGAACCTTAGAACAGAAGCGAGTGATACTGCTTGACTTCCCTAACGGCATTCCGACTGAGGTTTGTAACCCTAGACCCTATGAAATACATGCGACAGAAGACCGGAAGATCTTTGGTCAGATCAGTCACGTTACGTCTACACCAACCCACTCGGGCTTGGCTATAGACAGTTGTCAATCAGAAGGACGACAGGAGATCTTCCCTGGGGCTTCCTGCAAACTAGAAGGGGCAGGTACCCAACCGCTAGGGCAGATGGACACAATCAGCGGTCAGGTGGGTTGCATGAGCGGCCAAATGAGCACAATACCCTGCGGTGCTCATCCTTCCAAACTTGCTGTGGACTGGCCTAGATTAAAGATAAAGAACGATTCACTTCCTAATGGGTAGGTCACGCAAGTGTTGGATCTCCCTTCTTTTCCAAAGCAGAGCGTCCAATGGACCTCTCAAACCCAACCACGAAGGAGTCAACCACAACAGAGGAACTCAGACCGACGACACCACCAGACAAGGCAAAGACATCACCAGTATCAAAATCACACAACAAGTGGCACGAGACAAATATGGGTGCCAAAAGAACAGCAACCACAGCCTATTGGCAACACTGCAGACAAGAACAGGACAAAGTTTCAAAAAAAGCAGAGTCAGCATCCAAAGTCCCCTCGATCTTCTTCTACAAGTACAAATACTCGACAGATTTGGATCGCCACGAAGTATCTTATCAATCGACCCACACCCATGCAGATTTGGGTACCCAAACAATGTATTATAGCCCAACCCTCAAGCCATGTAATATATACCCCTCAAAAATCTTTCCATCCTTCAAGACCACCAAGCCCGACACCACTTTTTGCCCCTCAGCAGAAACACACCACCCACTCAAAGACTCTTAGGAAATGGATACCGAAACGTATCCAGACATCTTCTTGTACCCCCTTATCTAACAATTCTCCCACCCCGTTTAAACACCACCCTTGTAATAATTCACCCTCAACTAAACCTTGTATGAATTCACACACCATAACCCCACGTCTCGCATGATAAAAGCTCATCAAGAAATGTATGTATAATCTGACCATGTAGGCGTCTAGAGACATGCATTAGCTCTGTAAAAAATATCATAGCATCAATCACTTCACGACACTTGGCTACACGGGTTACACATCGGTTATGGAAAGGGATTGCGGTCTCACCTTAATGGGATCATAATTAATTTCCATACTAATGTGCTAATCTTTTGTAGCAGATCTTTTCCATTAGCTCGTTTGTCATCATGCAAACCGAAGAAGGACCATCAGAAGCTGGCCCAAGCACAGCAATGGCCAATATTGGAGAATTACTCACGGAATCTCATCCGACGATGCAACCACCAGAGTTTCAAGGTTTTCCAGGACCCATGCCAATCGACGATCCTCCTAGAGGATATACTGAGAAGATTCATCGTAATTCTCACTGGTTTCAAGGCATAGCAGGACCATTAGCAGACACTGATTTCATATTTGAGGCCAATTCGGCATTTGATTTGTGCACATGGGCCAAGTACCAGTTCTTTTCAAGAGAATTTGAAGGACTACAAAATACACAAGATTTAACGCACGTTTGGGCATGGGTGGGATTTACAGAATATTTTAGTGACCCTCTGCCTAAACCCGATTTTTACAGATGCTTTTACCTCGTCACCACCTTGACAGCCTCAGAGAACAAGGATCTACCCGGAACATTCATGTTACCATCCTTGGTAAATGACCCTCCATTCAGAAGGTTTTATTTGTCCAAAGATTTAATTCGCGCAGCTCTCAAAATACATGGAATGCATACTCCGACGGAACGAGAACGGCTAGTTCCAGAGCCGATGAAACGTGGTGATGTAACTAAGTGGGAGGATATTTCAGCTATAACCCCTGAGCTCTCCAAGCCATTGCGGATATGCATGCAGCATTTTGCTTTCCCAGCTCAGGATCGTTTTATAATGCCCCACAAAAGAATCTGGTTTGGATTATACTTAGCATGTACTGGACCTCAAACGGTTGATCTAGCTAGCTGGATAATTGATCAGCTCTATTTGGCACAACATAGATGGGAATGAAAGAAAGTCATCAATGGATGCTGTGCGCTCACGAGAATTATATATATGTGCTTGGCATATGACCTGCCGATCGAACGTGCCATGACAAGTGAGGAATTGAAAGCATTCAAAGGGACCACTAAGAAGGCTAGAAAGTCTAGCAAAGGCAGAGCCGGAAAACGCATGAGAGGAACTATACCCTGCCTTCAAGTGCCGGAATCACCCTCACCACAACCATCTCCAGAGCAGTCACCAACAGCAGCCACTCCCACAGTACCACCAATTCGTATACGGTTATCAAGACCAGTTATGCCGGAAGGCACCACCAGTACTGTTGCACCTCAAGCAGTCACAACCCCAAAACCTATCACCACGGCAGCAAAAATTCCCACCACTATTGGTGCGGAAGCGTTCTCTTTTCCAATACCCCATTTAGAAGCAGAACAAGCAGCGCCACTGAACATAACGTTCGATTTTGAAATGCCCGATGCATTCTCCAATGAGTTCTAATTTTCAGAAGGACAACTGTTTTCTCAAGAATATGAAAGGCCCAGCTATCCCACCACACCCCGGGATCAGCCACAAGGACAGATCGTGTCTAGCTCTGATGACGAAAGAACAGCAACCGATGACGACGAAGGCGATGACGAAGCCAGCCAGGGCACTATCGAATCCCAAGAGCATGAACAGACAGATGGCCAAGGACATCAAACAGACACACATGGTGATACAAGTACCCATGAAGATGAAACTTGTGAAGCAGCACCTTACACACTGGCTATTAAGAAGCTGTATAGAACTATGGAAAAAGTTTGGGCACGCAAAAAGATGATTGAGGAAGAGAGTCAAGCCATAATAGAACAGGAACTTGTCACAAGCGGATTCGAAGACGCATACATCAAAGGATTCAGAGAGTTAGTCAAATCAGTAGGCTCCAACGAAGCCCTTAGGTACTTGCAAAGAAAGCCACTACCACAGTTTGATCCCCGCCGAGTACGACTACTTTCAAAGCCCAACGAATACATTCGTGTACCAACAGGATCACAGTCTTCAGAACAAGCCAGGGAGGCACGCCTCGTCCCCGAAAGTTCGTTGGCAGCAAAAACCATCCTTGTAGACTCCCCACCCCGCGCTACAACTGTACATACCTCAGTAGTCACTGAAGTACAAACCACCCCAACCGCTTCTCCATCTCCGCCCGTCCATCCAGCCTCCCCTCTTCACCCTCCTTCCCCCAAACCAACATCTTCATTCGTCGGTGGCGTAGCAGAAATCGTCTTTACGACCACTCACCCCACAATTCCTGCACCCATTAGACCCAGTCTACCCCCTCACACGTCCACCTTTCTATCCAACCCATTCCTCCATCCATCTTTTCCATCTTTCCCCACAACTCCAAGACCCCTTTTTCCATTCCCACCGCCCTTAACCTTCTCCCCCGTCTCACCTCCCCGACCCACTGTAACCCCTATTTCCCCTTTCCACCAAGCTGCTCCAGCCAGCCCCCCTGTAGATTACTCCTCAACCTTTGTAAATCCCGTATTTACACCAGCACAAGCACCCACAGTCACACCCATATTCACGGTCACCGCATTGGACACGTCCAATGACATGGACATCTCACCACCCACTGCACCATCACTCACTTCACTCACTGCACAAACATATTTAGGCACCTCACAATTTTCCACAATCACCACAGCATCCACCTTCCCACCCCCATTCCCCGTTCCCTTTGCATCTACACCCACTGCACCTTCATTTAGCACCCCATTAATACTATCACCCACTGTAGATAATGCATTTCAATAGATGTTCACGTGTATGATGCAAGTAAGAGATGAGTTCACATCTCTTGGCAATAATTATCAGCAGCTACAGAGGACAACCACTGACTTACAATCGCAGCTTAATTTATTGTCTATTGAGAATGCCTCACTGAACAGCCGCTACCAAGAATTACGAGAGGCCTATCATAAATTAGAACTAGAAAGCGAAGAAAAGACCAAGGAAGCCACTACTGACCTGGATAACTTATTAAGAGCCCAGACAGTCTGCAATGCAACGCTAACACGAAACATGGGCTTACTTAGAAGACATCTAGCAGTAGCAAAGGAAGAAAACCAGCGCTTACAGGACTAGAATCGAGAAAACTTAGAAGCAGCCTTAGACCATCCAGACCAACCACTCAGTCCTAGTCGGTTCAAAGCCATTCCCTCAGACTCGATGAGGATGCTGCTAGAAGATCATGTAAGACTGCTAGATGAATACGATCGCATGAATGAGGAGTTACAGAAACTCAAAAAAGATCACAAATTACTCTAGTTACGAGCACCGGCACACCAAGACATACCAACACCTATGGACCCCTCTCCTGACATCTTAGAGGAACTCAACGCATTAAGGGCCCAGGTATTGAACCTTGAATCAAGGATTGCAGTATATGAAGCACCACCAAGGCCAGATTCCCCACCTGAGCTACCAGCTGAGGAAGAAACTGTCACCATCCCGATGGAGGAAACATTCGAAGAGGCGTACGAGCCACAACCGATCCCAGGCGGATGCGTCACGGCCGAAGGCCAGATGACTTACGAACTCTTGACCCCCGCGTGGATGAAGACAATTGAAGAACTTGGGACAACACAGCTAGAGTAGAGGCACAATTACATGCCATGGTGATGATAGAAGAAAGAATTTTACAGTCTCCATTCTTTGCTCATTTGGCCCCGCGACGATACATATCTGGGCACGAGCTACAGTATAAACCGTATTTTATGTTAATGGCTGAATACCACTTAGCCATTGAGAAACAAACAGGTAAGAAACCATCGCATGCGACTCAATTCGAGGAGGACGATTTGCCACTAGATGCACAGCAAGGAGAGATCTATCAACCAGAGTGGCGCAAAGATTTACTACAGAAGTATCCAGAAATGATGAGTACATGGGTAAAGGCACCTCTGCATTTAAAGTACAACCCATGTTGGGGACCAATACCACGACGTCGCTCCTGGACAGCCTTTGCTATTAAGGTACAAAACAATAAGCAGTGCCAGGATTGGTTGAATTAGGGCCGTATTTTAAGCCACCCATCGAGTTACCAAGTGTAGGCTACATGATGGCTACAATTCGCCACTGGCTCCCTCGACTAAAGCATATGGATGATATAGCGGCGCACATGACTGTCAAAATCTTTGACATGATGCAAATGGTTTTTAAAGTCTTCCAACACGTCAAGGCACCTCATGTAAACACCCCGGGCTTTGAGCATGGCAATTTTGATTTGGTATATGATATGAGTACAACGCCATCACTACGGGTGTCTTATGCCTGGCATTGCAGAATAAAGTACCTACCGACGTGCTACAAGCAGACGTTCGAAGAGATGTTCACAACCGGCTTCTGGGAATACCATTCAGAGGTATTCATAAGCAGGCCTACACATTTATTACACTTATTTGCCTGTGAACGAATGGTCTATTCCACACACTATTAGCTCCCGCCACCGGAAGAACCGCAACCAATAGACTGGGAGAAAATCGAGGCCGACCTGGCCCGAGGCATTCGTATCTCCGAGCACACCCTCGCTCAAGGCCTCCTACAGAACTATATGCGGCAGACCTCACAACAAGGTTCTGTCAGGGATGACAAAAGCGAGAGGGAGGGGGGTGTTGGAAGCAACCAGAGGCATAGAAGATGCGGAAGCATGTAACGACGGAGCAGGGAGCCAGTGGAATCTTTTTTCAAAGAATCATGTTTTAAAAATACTTTTCAAAAACCTCCAACAATGATTTTTATCACTATTGTAACATATGTAACATAGAAAACCCCATTTTGTAATCCATAGCTCCATTTTGTGCAAGCCGAGGAGTCCTCAAGCTTGAGGAGCTTAGGTAGAATGAGCGTATCAATTTCGGTTATTTTTAGACACTGTTTACCCTTTCAAATAGCATCTAGGATCTATTTTTTAACTATGCCGGTCACTAGATGTGAAACCGGTCAAAACTAGTCTAGAAACTATAAAAAGAGCTAGAGAGCTCATTTTTGGAGAGAGCTTGTTTGAGGTTAGTGTGAGCTTAGAGCTATTTTGAGCTTGTAAGAGTGTTCTTGAGTAATAGAGTTGATTTCTCACCTTCCATTGTGTCTTGCTTGTCTCTTCGTAGTGTGTGTGTATGTGTGTGTGCATTTCTATGCTTCTCACCTTCACTCTCACTTCATCTCACATTCACGATCTTCATATCACTCCTATCTCTTCCACGGATTGACATTAAGGAGGTGGAGCTTCTTAACGTGGTTCTCACCATTGTGCTAGAGCAACACTCAGCTTGGTCATTAAGGATGGAAGCTTATCTCCAAGGTAGAAGTTTATATGGTTATTGATGGAGAGTGTTAATCTCCAAAAGAACAAGTTAACCTTGAATTTAGATCACCTCTATATCAAGATTAACTTTAGACTCCACCAAACTTAGAGATCATTCACCAATTTGTCAGAAAATTGATTATTCTGAAAAATTCAGCTTCTTCAGAAAAGTCTGCTGCAGATTAATCACTCATTGACTAATCAATCCTGTAAAGTTTTTGATAAAACTTTGCACAACACTTTGCCTTAAGGTTGCGCAACTTTACCAAGTTAAATCTCTCAAAAAGATTGAGTATATACTGAGAAATGTGTGAAACACTTTACCTATGTCTGAAAGAGCTTCTCTGCAATGGCGACTTTGACACCTGCAATTTCTTAGCACTGGTTCTCCCAACTCTGAACCCGTTTGATCAAGATCTTTTAGCTATAGATGGCTTACCTTCCAACTTAGATTTAAAGCCCTCATTTGTGTAAAACTTTACACTGTGGACTGAGCAATGATCATTTCATTGAAGATGAAATGTGCGCCAGATTTTACGACTCTTAGAACATTCTTACATATGAATGTTCCTAATCAAAATTCTCTCAGCCTGATTACAATTGACCTCTCAAATTCTAGCCATAGATAGATTAGCTATGGACTTAGACACGTGCAGAAGGATTTCTCAAAAGATTAAACACAGAAGAAGCAGACTGCTAAACATCGGGCGCAAGTTTCTCGATTTCTTCAGAAAAATTTACATACAAGTGAGGATGGATGATTCACTCACTTCCAATGTGTCTAATGACACTAATTTCTCTCTCCCTATTCTCTAATCTTCTTTTGCTCACTTTGCCCGACATTTTCCAACATATTTATATATGAATATATACAAGTGTATGACTAAACAAAGATATAAGTCAGCTAATGTACATATGTGTACATATCTTTGGATTTTCTGAACGTGTCCTTCCTTCAACCATCTGACTTTGTTTTCTTCTTGACTCCTTAACTTCATTCCTCTATAATTCTTCAATTGATGATTGTCATGCACCAACAGCTCCCCCTCAATCATTAATTGAGGTTCTTCTCTATCTTCTTTACTCCAGCCATATCCTTGAATCTTTGTAGTTTTGGTCCATCTAGACTTTTTGTCATCATATCTGCAACTTGATCTTTTGTGGGAGTGTGTATGACGTCAATCTCCTTCTCAATGACCTTCTCTCTCAGAAAATGATACTGTATTTCAATATGCTTAGTTCTAGCATGAAATACAGGATTAGCTACCAAGTATAATGAACTCATATTGTCTCCACAAATAATAGGAGTACTCTGAATCACATCAAAAACTTTCAAAAGTGTCTTTAGCCATATTACCTCTTTTGCAGCTTCCACCATACCTTTATATTCTACTTCTGTAGATGACAAAGCAACTGTATGTTGCTTCTTGGAACACCATGAAATCAATTTGTCTCCTACATAGCACAAGTATCCATGTGTTGATCTTCTATCATCCACATTACCTGCCCAATCTGCATCACTATATATCTTCACTCTTGTATCAGAAGTAAATCCATAGTACAACCCTTCTCTGAGTGTACCCTTGATGTACCTAAGTACTCTTTGTCCTGCAATCCAATGTTCCTTTCTAGGACAATGCATAAATTGTGAAAGCACACCAACTGCATATGACAAATCAGGCCTTGTTAATGTAGCATAAATCAAGCTACCAACCAAACTTTGATAGAGTTTCATATCTCTGAACTCTTCTCCTCCAAACCTAGACAATTTATGGTTCACTTCCAAAGGTGTAGGTGCAACCCTGCAATCTTCCATTTTAAATTTGGTTAGCAAATTTTTAAGATACCTTTCTTGGGTCACATATACTCCATGTTGAGTATAAGAGATCTCCATTCCCAAGAAGAATGATAGGTTCCCCAAATCACTGATTTTAAACTCTTTCTCCATCTGCTTCTTGATCATTTGTATTCCCTTATCATCTGTTCCTGTAAGTATTATGTCATCAACATAAATACAAACATAAATGAACCCATCTTCACTTGCTTTGACTAGCAAGCTACTATCTGCCTTTGATGCTTGAAATCCAAGATCATTCAAGAATTTTACAAGCCTATAATTCCAAGCCCTTGGGGCTTGCTTTAACCCATACAAAGCTCTCTTGAGCTTACACACATAATTTGGACTCACTTGATCTTTGAACCCATCTGGTTGCTCCATGTAGACTTCATATGAAATGTAACCATTCAAGAAAGCATTTTTTACATCTAATTGAGATAACTTCCAACCTTTGCAAGCAGCAATTGCTATGAGTGTCCTGATGGTTGTCATCTTTGCCACAGGACTATAAGTCTCATCATAGTCCACTCCATATGTCTGTGCATACCCTTTCACAACAAGTCTAGCTTTGTACCTAGACACACTTCCATCTGCAAATCTCTTTGTTTTGTAAACCCACTTACATCCAATGATCTTCTGACTATTAGGTTTAGGAACCAAATCCCATGTTTGATTCTCTATCAATGCATCATACTCCTCTTGCATAGCATCTTCCCAATTCTTTTTCCCTTTGGCCTCTTCATATGTAGAAGGGTCTTCATCTGCTTTTACCAAATAAGCATAGTCTTTAGTAGTTAAGAATGAAGTATCATAGCTATACCTTGTAGGTTGCCATTTGTGCCTAGATGACCTCCTAACTTCTGCACTTCTTGAAGTTTCTGGTTCATCACATTCTGGATCAAACCTTGGCCTCTCTTCAACTTCAACCTGCACTTCATTGTTCTCACTTTCATCAAGTAATTGAATCTTTGCTTTACCTTTTCTTTGATCCACTACTTCTTCATCATCTGCATGTACATTATATTTACCTGCATACCAAGTACCTTGCTCATCAAATGTAACATCCTTGGATACAAGGAATTGCTTTGTGGATGGACTCCACAACCTGTATCCCATTTGCTTATCATCATAACCAATGAATACATACTTTTCTGCCTTAGGTTCCAACTTATGCCTCAATTGAGATGGCACATATGCATATGCCAAGCACCCAAATATTCTGCAATGATCCAAGGTAGGTTTCTTACCCCACCAAGCTTCATATGGTGTCATACCCTGCAAAGCTTTACAAGGCAATCTATTAACCAAATAAGTAGCTGTGTTTACAGCCTCTGCCCACAAATAATTTGGGCAATTCTTCTCTTTCATCATGGACCTTGCAAATTCAACAAGTGTCCTGTTTCTTCTTTCTGCTACCCCATTTTGTTGAGGAGAGTACCTGCAAGTGACTTCTCTCTTTATACCTGCATTCCACAAATAATCATTGAACTCATTTGAAAAATACTCTCCCCCTCCATCTGACCTTAGTCTCTTCAATTTTTGACCTGTAATCCTTTCTGCACATGCATGATAGTGTTTAAATGTATTAAACACTTCTCACTTTTCTTTAATCACATAAATTGTGATCCATCTGGTAGCATCATCAACATATATGACATAATATCTTGAACCATTTATACTAAAGTCCTTTGAAGGACCCCACACATCTGTATGCACCAATTCAAGCCTTTCTGAATACATAAACCCATGCTTGGAATAGGATTGCTTATGAGCCTTACCTAATTGACATGCCTCACATCTGTATGTCATGTGTTGACCTGCAATGTTAGGCATTCCAAGCACTGAATCATTGTTAATCATTTCTTTGATACCTCTTTCATTAAAGTGTCCAAGTCTTTTGTCCCAAAGATCCAATTCTGACACCTTCTGCTCTCCATATGTGAACATAGCATGTCCAACATTTCCTTGTACCTTCAATGTGAAGAGCCTTCCTTCTTTCTTTCCTGCAATAACTTGTTTATACCCTTGACTAGGGTCTTCCACATAAACTCCATCATTGGTAAACCTTACCTCATAACCTTTTTCCACAATTTGACCTACACTGATCAAATTCTTTGGAATTGTGGGAACATAAAGTACCTTACTCAGAAGAGTGCTCCCATCCTTAGCTTTGACTGAACCAATTGACTTTACCTTATGCTTTGTATTATCACCTGTCTGAACTGTATGATTAATTGCATTATGATCTAGATCAGTCATCAAAGCAATATTTCCACTCAAATGATTACTACATCCTGAATCAATATAAAACACTCTCATGTCCTCATGTGAAGTTTCACATGTATTCATAATGAGAGTCGAGTCCTCCTTTTGATCTGATGCATAGTTGTAGTAGGTGTTATTATAGGATTGACTTTGGAAGTTTCTTCCACCACCTCTTCCAAAAGAATTCCTACCACCTCTACTTCTGAAGTTTCCTCTCTGAAATCTACCACCTCTTGCTCTTTGATTAAAGTTCTGATAATTACCATTGTTTTGATTATTATGCCAACAATCATGAGATAGATGATTGGTCTTACCACATATCCAACAAGCTCTTGCATTCTCTTTGTTGTTTCTGCCTCTTCCTCTACTTCTGCCATTTCCTCTTCCTCTTATGAAGTTTGCTTGGTTTGAAGTACCTTCTTCTTCACCTGATTGTTGCTTCCCTTTGTTGGCTTTCTTCTTGTCTTTAGAATACATTGCATGACCTGCACTCTTATCAACATCTCCTTTGACATCATTCTCAAAAGTTAGCATATGACCTAACAATTGATTCAAATCAGGAGTAAAGTGATCTAATGAAAGTTCTGTAGATAAAATGAAAGACTTCCACTTCTCATCTCCTCTTAGCCCTGTGAGTATTTGTCTTACCAATTTGTCTTCTTCAATATCTTCATCCACTGCACCTAAAGAATCTGCAATGTCCTTCATCTTTGTCACATAATCAGAGATTGATTGTGAGGCCTTCTTCTTGAAGGTAGTAAACTCTGCCCATAGTGAAGCCTTCCTTGATTTGGTTGTATTTTGGAAATGCTCTTCCAAAGCATTCCAAATGTCACATGCACTTTCAAGTCCTCTAATGTGAGGAAGCAAATAGTCATTGACTGCCATGTAGATGATGCTTCTTGCTTGAGCATCCTTCTTCATCCAATTCTTCAAATCTGCAAGCTCCTCCCTAGTTGGAACACTAGGATCTCTGAATTCTGGCTTTTCTTCATCTCCTGTGATGTATCCTATCAGATCTTTGCTCATAAGATGAGCTTCCATCCTCATAGACCATGCAGGATAGTTCTCTCTATCCAACTTTTCAATTTGGAGACTATCTCCCATCTTTACTTCACCTGTAGCTTCAAATCTTTAACCTTTACAGATAATGAATGTACCTTTACTTCGAATGTTGCTCCTTCTGATCCTTTTGATGCTCTTTGTGTGTCTTCCTTCAATCTTTCTTCACACTTTAACCTTTTGCACCTTCGAAATGTAAAGTTTTGTATTTCTGCAGTAGTTGGAGTCTCCTTCACTTCAATTTTGACACAACCTGCTCTGATACCACTGATGGAGAGTGTTAATCTCCAAAAGAACAAGTTAACCTTGAATTTAGATCACCTCTATATCAAGATTAACTTTAGACTCCACCAAACTTAGAGATCATTCACCAATTTGTCAGAAAATTGATTATTCTGAAAAATTCAGCTTCTTCAAAAAAGTCTGCTGCAGATTAATCACTCATTGACTAATCAATCCTATAAAGTTTTTGATAAAACTTTGCACAACACTTTGCCTTAAGGTTGCGCAACTTTACCAAGTTAAATCTCTCAAAAAGATTGAGTATATACTGAGAAATGTGTGAAACACTTTACCTATGTCTGAAAGAGCTTCTCTGCAATGGCGACTTTGACACCTGCAATTTCTTAGCACTGGTTCTCCCAACTCTGAACCCGTTTGATCAAGATCTTTTAGCTATAGATGGCTTACCTTCCAACTTAGATTTAAAGCCCTCATTTGTGTAAAACTTTACACTGTGTACTGAGCAATGATCATTTCATTGAAGATGAAATGTGCGCCAGATTTTATGACTCTTAGAACATTCTTACATATGAATGTTCCTAATCAAAATTCTCTCAGCCTGATTACAATTAACCTCTCAAATTCTAGCCATAGATAGATTAGCTATGGACTTAGACACGTGCAGAAGGATTTCTCAAAAGATTAAACACAGAAGAAGCAGACTACTAAACATCGGGCGCAAGTTTCTCGATTTCTTCAGAAAAATTTACATACAAGTGAGGATGGATGATTCACTCACTTCCAATGTGTCTAATGACACTAATTTCTCTCTCCCTATTCTCTAATCTTCTTTTGCTCACTTTGCCCGACATTTTCCAACATATTTATATATGAATATATACAAGTGTATGACTAAACAAAGATATAAGTCAGCTAATGTACATATGTGTACATATCTTTGGATTTTCTGAACATGTCCTTCCTTCAACCATCTGACTTTGTTTTCTTCTTGACTCCTTGACTTCATTCCTCTATAATTCTTCAATTGATGATTGTCATGCACCAACAGTTATGTGGCTGGAGATGAAGTTATGCCAAGTTTCAGGAACAAAAGTCAACCAACACAAGAAGAGCAAGAGAGATTGAGCACATGGTGCTCCAAGGATGCACTTGCAAGGTCTTATCTCCTCAACTCTATCTCAGATTTTTTTGTTGCCTCACATTAGAAGTTGTAAGACATCTCAGGAAGTGTGGGATGCACTTAAAGCCTTCTTCTCTTCAAGTACCAAAGCTAGGAAGCATCAACTATGGCTGGATTTCACAACTCTCAAGAAGGCTCCCAAACAAAATGTGACTGATTTTGTCACAAAGCTCAAGTACATAGCGGATCAGTTGGGAAGCATTCGAGAGGTAATAGATGAAGATCAAATTGTAAGGCAGGTCATCAATGGCTTGAAGGCAGATGACAAGTGGGAAGCATTCACCACAGGTATGGATTTGTACATGGACATGCATGTACCTGATTTCAATACACTCATTGGACAACTACTTACTCAAGAGGCAAAGCTTATAAAAAATGGAGAAAGCTCTAAAGGTAATCAATCTTGAGCTTTATACACTGATAAAAGCAAGTCCAAAGATAACAAAGGAAAGGCAAAGAAAGTAGATGATGAAGTAGGTACATATCAAGCTAACTATACAGGTAGATGAAGACATGGCAAAGGTAGAGGAAGAGGAGGTAGAGATGGCAGGGGGAGATCCCAAGACTCCAACCCATGTTCTATTTGTGGATTAACTAATCATACAACTGAAAATTGCTTTAGGAATTCCAGGAATCAAAGAGGAAGAGGATACAATAGAGGAAGTTATGCCTACTCAAGAGGAAGGTTCAACAATTATCACGACAACTACAACAACTACAATCATTCAAACTATCAAGGAGGCTAACAAGGAAGGAGAGACTTCAATAACTACACGGAAGAATCAAACAAAGAGGATTCATTATTGATCATGAACATGGCTATGCCACAAGGTAAATTTGATCAGCATGTTTTCTACATAGATTCAGGTTGTTCAAATCATGTGGCAGGAAATATGGCACTCCTATCAGATTTAGAAGATCCAAGGAATAAGCATGAGGTACAAATAGGAGATGACACAAGTCATCCTGTGGAGAAAATAGGCAATGTCAAAGCACCTGATGGAAACATCAACCTACTCAGTAAGGTACTCTATGTCCCTACCATTACAAAGAATTTGATAAGTGTTGGGCAGATAGTAGAGAAAGGGTTGCAAGTCAGGTTCACAAAAGCAGGAGCATTTGTTGAAGATCCAAGTCAAGGATTCAGAAAAATTGCAAAAGGTGAAAAGACATGTAGATTGTTCACATTTGAATTACAAGACACTAGAAACATTGCTCTCTTTAATTATGGTAGTCAGACACTCACAGAATTGGAAGTATAGCACAAAAGGTTAGCACATATTGGTGAAAGGTCATTAAAGCAAATTTGTAGGGACCAAAGTGTACTTGGACTCCCTAACTTGTCAAAACAACATATGATTTATAAGTGTAGTGCATGTCAATTTGGAAAGTCTCACAGGTTACCATTCATGAAGAAAGGTTATATGCATGGAGATCTCTTGGATTTGGTTCATAAAGATGTATGGGGACCTAGCAAGGAAGCTTCAATATCTAGATCAAGGTAGTATGTCTCCTTTATTGATGATTGCAGCAGATGGACTATCCTATTCTTTATGAAACACAAAGATGAAGTTTTTTCATGTTTCAAAAGATATTTGGCTCTTGTGGAGAATCAAACAGGTAAATCACTAAAAAGGCTAAGGTCAAATGGAGGAGGAGAATACTTCTCCCATGAGTTTGATTCTTTTCTTCAAGAAAGAGGAATCAAAAGAGAGGTAACTACAAGGTACACTCCTGAGCAAAATGGAGTGGCAGAAAGGAGGAATAGGAAAATTGTTGAAGCTACAAGGTCCATGTTAAATGAAAAGCATTTGCCTAATTATCTATGGGCTGAGGCTGTATCTACAGCCACTTACTTGATTAACAGGTTGCCTTCAAAATCCCTTGATGGGATGACTCCATATGAGGCTTGGAATGGAAGAAGACCAAGCGTAGATCATTGTAAAATTTTTGGATGTATTGCTTTTGCTCATGTTCCTTCACAGGTTAGAGGCAAGATGGATCCGAAGGCAGAAAGGTGTGTATTTATTGGATATGACAACAATCAAAAGGGTTACAGGTTATACAACCCTGCCAAAAAAGGATTCTTGGTAAGCAGAGATGTAGTTTTTTATGAAAACAATTCATGGTATGAAGATTCATGCAGGAAGGTCAATTTACCATATAATTTTGAAGAAGATTTTCCAAAGCTTGGTAGAGAACAACCAAAGATTGAAGAACAAAACACCTCGGAGGATGATGAAGAATCTCATATGGAAAAGATCAAAGCATGGAAGTCTAAAGGTAAAGCAAAATTGCAGGAACTTGGACATGAGGTAGAATCATCACATCATGGCCTAAGAAGATCTGAGGGAAAAGAAAAAACCAGAAAGGTATGGGTTTGACACCTCATTAGTAACTAAACATTTTATCCACATAGCAGAGGACATAAATCAAGAGGAGCCATCATCCTTTGAAGAGGCGAAAGCAAAATCAGAATGGAAGCATGCAATGAAGGAAGAGATTGAAGCAATTTAGGAAAACAACACTTGGGATTTGGTGCCCATGACTTCATCCATGAAGGTAATAGGCTCAAGATGGGTCTATAAACTCAAGAAGAATTCTGATGGTTCCATTAACAGGTATAAGGCAAGGCTTGTAGCAAAAGGCTTTGCACAAACTCAGGGAATTGATTATGAGGAGACCTTCTCTCCTGTGGCAAAGATGCCTACTATTAGGGTTTTGCTTAGTATTGCCTCTTCCAAGAACTGGAAGATACTTCAACTAGATGTAAAGAATGCATTCTTGAATGGTTGGATAACAGAAGAGGTATATATGGCACAACCACCTGGTTTTGAGAATCAAGTTTATCCTGATTATGTGTGTAAACTTAACAAAGCATTGTATGGTCTCAAGCAAGCTCCAAGAGCTTGGAATTTTAGGCTTGTTTCATTCTTGCAGGACAAAGGCTTTCAACCAAGCAAGGCAGATCCTTCACTCTTTATTAAAAAGAGTAATTTTGAGATCATCTACCTATGTGTATATGTAGATGATATTATATTGACAGGAAATGATGCAGATGGTATGAAGAAGATCAAAGATCAGATGAGAGAAGAGTTCAAGATAAGTGATTTGGGTTCACTTACCTACTTCCTAGGTTTGGAAGTTGTCTACAAAGATCATGGTTTGTTTCTCACTCAAAGAAAGTACATTAAGGACATGTTGGCAAAATTCAAGATGCAAGATTGTAAGATTGCAGGTACTCCAATGGAGGTCAATCACAAATTGAGCTCACATGAAGGTGAACTCATAGAGGACATCACATCATATCAAAGTCTAGTGGGTAGTCTCAACTATGCCACATTGACAAGAGTAGATATATGTTACAGTGTGAGTGTGCTAAGTCAATTTATGCACACACCAAGGAAACCACATATGGATGCTGCCAAAAGGATTCTCAAGTATCTCAAAGGAACCATAAATGAAGGACTTTATTATCCTTATGTATCTGATTTAGGTTTGAAGCTATTTTCTGATGCAGATTGGGCTAGCTCCAAAGAAGATAGAAGGAGCACTTCAGGTTATCTTACCTTTGCAGGTTCAAAGCTTATTTCATGGTCATCCAAGAAGCAACCCATAGTTGCTCTCTCTTCTACTAAAGCTGAATACAGAGGTCTTGCCATAGCTACTCAGGAAGCTATGTGGGTGAAGACATTATTCAAAGATCTTGGATTGGAGTTTGGAACTCCAACTATTTATGGTGACAATATGAGTTCTATTCATTTGGCTGCTAATCCTATTTTTCATGCAATGACTAAACATATTGAAGTTCATTATCACTATGTAAGAGAGAAGGTTCTAAGCAAAGAGATTCAAATATCATATGTTTCCACTCATCAACAATGTGCAGATATTCTAACCAAAGCATTGGATGGTACAAAGCTTTGCAAATTCAAGGCCATGATTGGTTTGCAGGTAATCTTGGAAGATTGAAGACCTCAAGCATACTTGGCTTGAGGGGGAGTTGTTGGAGCAAGTCTATGACAAGCCTAAGTATTGGCTTGAGTCTCACAAAGTCATAGAAGAAGCCTTAAAATGAAGACAATGTAAAGTTCACTGAACTACCTTTTGTAACTTTTGAAGAGTTTACTTAATGTAAAAGTGAGAGAATCTTAAGTGGTTGAGTCCACTTGATCAAAAAGGGAAAGAGGAGCCACGAATTTGTGGTTTGTGGTAGGTAGAGAATCAAATCAATCACTAATTGATTGGAGAGTGATTGAGGGAAGTTAGCCTCCCAAACTCAACTATAAATAGATGGCAACTTTAGTCATGGTTAGAGAGACCTATGTGAAGACCTCCAAGAGCTGAGATTTATGCCATATCAAGGTGTGATTCTAAGGCACACATATGTATCAGTAAGTCCATTGTATTGTACAAGAAATATACTTTCATTTTCATTATCATTTGGGTTCATATTTCCATGTTCTTGTGAAGTGTACTACTCACTGCCATATCTCTCAGTTTTCGTAGTCAGATTGCAGAGATGGTTTCTCTGAGCTTGGTGCATCATTTTCAGTGATTTAACTTGGTAAAGTTAGCTCTATAAGTCTACTATATGCTCATCAATTTTCATTTCATTTGTGTATTGCAATCTTCAATTATGTTCAGTTGAAGTCAACCATGTCTGTCATTTTCACTTCTCTGTCAGGTACCCGACTTTTTTACTCATCTTGTCAGAGCTGTTTCTCAGTGTGTACTTATCCAAATTAAATGATTTAAAGCTTCTTGGATTAAAATACTGTCTAGTATGCGCATACAAATTTCATAATCATTGGATTCTTAAATCTGGAGTTATGTTCATTTTTCTGCTCATTGGTCTCAAACTATAGCAACCCGTGAAAATCGGGATGATGTCATCACTTGCTAAACCTCATTCTCAGTGTGTAGTTCATTATTTTGTATGAGATTACTCTTGAAAGTTAGCTCTTTAAGTTAACTAGACTTCCCCAAGAGGAATTAAGCTAATTGCTATTGTGCTCAGAGAATTATGCAAAACATTGGACAGGTGTATGAACCAAATTAGCAAGTTTTTCACCTCTGAGCTAACTCCAACTTATCTGTTTTGATCTATCTTTTTGAGAGTGATCTTCCAAGGTACATAGGGTGTCTAATACATCCATTGGAAAGCTAAAAGGGCCCACCACATACTCTTGGAGTTCATTTGGCTGGTGTGGTCAAGGATTTTGCAACACCTCTTCATCTTCAAGCACATACCTATCCATCTCTTCACAGAAAAGAGTTCTGAAGCTAGTGAATCTGAGAGCATAACCAAGAAACGGATGAGAGCCTGGAGAGATAGCCATGAAAGAATGAAAAGGCAATGGGCAAAGAAGATGAGTGAACTCGAGGAAAGCCTAAGAGAAACGAGAGCCAAGATAATTGAACTTACATCTCCACCTCCCTCTCACACTACTCCACCACCACCATTCCCATCTCCATCCGACCCACCACCTTACAACCTACCTCATGCGACCCCACCACCCCCTAGAGTAGGATCGGTATTAGCAGATCCCACTCCCGAGGACCTAAATATGATGCTTAAAGCATATCAGGCCAGAATCCAAGAAGGGCCAAACGTAACCGATCATGAAAAGTGTTACCCTAGAGTAGAACTAGAGCTTGAACGAACTAAAATTTGCACTAAGATGGTGGAATTGGCTCAAACCATGTTTGAAGCCAGTCGCCTCTTTAACATCTCTAGTTCAACTAAGACGCAGTTGCACTTTGATGGACTGCTAGAAAGATTGGAGAGGCTAATTGCACAATCAAAAAAGGAACCCACCCCTCCAAATAAGGGCAAGGCAAGTGAAAGGTTAAGCCTTCCCGCCTAGGAAGCTTATGTTCCCAACTCCACAGAGCCAGACACATCTTCTTCTATGAATCGGTACTCACCGGAATTCCTACGAGAGATTCAAGAAGAGAAATGGGCTAAAGAGAGTGAAGTCCCTCCTCCCTTTGAACTTGTGGATGACGCACATGATCAATTCCCACAAGATATTACCTCCATTTATGGAGAGCAGGAGAGTGCACAATCTCAAGAGAGAATAGACTTTGAGTATAATTCTTTATAGGAATTACCCCACTTCACAGGCCCATGGGAAGCTAAGTCTACTTGTATGAGAGCACCCACGGTTATGGTATGAAAGGAAGACTCAATCATACCTAGGAACACGAAGATAGTGAAGAATACTAAAGTGCAGTGCAATCTCACTTTAGAAGAGCTACTCTAGGTTAAGCCAGAACTGTGGAAACATGTAGCCGAACAAATGCGAGAGGTAGCTAAACCACGTTCCTAGGTAGGTTCTCATAGAACAGTGCCAGAAAATCCTCTAGACAAGATAGGAGATATGAGTGAAGGAGAAGAAGGAAACACCTATCTTCCCATCAACCATCAAGGATACACAACCAAGGCAATTCTGGACTCAGGTGCAGGAGTTGCGATTGCTACCACTTCCTTGTGGAAGCGTTGGGGCAAGCCAGCACTTAGGCCCACGAGGATGAAATTGCAGATGGCTGATGGTCACATAGAAAGACCCTTAGGCTTGGTAGAAGGAATAACTCTCACTACATGTGGTGTTGAGTTTGAGCATACTTTCACCATATGTGATTTTAGCAAGAACCATGCCTATGAGATGATTTTGGGAAGACCATTTATGCGACAATTGCAAGTGGTACAGGATTGGGGAACCAATTCCTTGTATTTGCAACACTTAGGTGTTACGACCAAAGTGAATCTCAAATATTACTCCCATAGAGATGTCCCTCCTATCCAATGGAATCCCATCCATAGAGCTAAAGATGATACCGAGTCAGTGCATTCCATAGGATTAGGATCCTCATGGATGCATGAAGACACACAACGATGTGTAAAGTAGCAGTGGAAGAAGAGAATAGAGAAAAAGCCAGAGAGGTAGGTGCGAAAGAAACCCATAGATCAATTCAAGACCCAGCCTATGCACATGTAGTATTTCCCGATGAAGAATTCGAGCCTCATGGTTGGGCTGAAATTTTAGCAACAATGGATGTAGCCATCAATGAAGAACAATGGACACCCCACTGTGATGAGGATGGCTATGATATTTCAGTTTTCTCCATAGAGCCAATCATGGGAGATTCAGTTTTAGAAGAATGCGAACCTAGCCCTGATGTGTTTGAGGATGCAAGTGACTCCGATCTAGAGTCAATCATTATGGACCCACCTTTTGCATCGGATGAAGAATACTTCTTTGAAGTGGAGGTTCACCCTCAAAGACATGAAGAGCTCACAAATGATGTGAGATTAACCACACAAGTGGCTGCCAAGAGTGAAGGCAAGAAGAGGAAGAAGAGAGAAGTCACACGGGAAGAGGAAGAATCTTTGTTTGAGGTCCCTAAAAATTTTATGAAGTATGAAATAGATGATAGGAGAGTCATGATAAGAATGCTTAAACGCAAGGCGCGATCAAGGGAGGCCTATGATAACAAAGAAACCACCAAGAACGTAGTGGTAGCCATAGAAGAAGGAGAAGAAAGATGCACTTACATAGGGCATGACCTGACAGAGGAAGAAGAGCAAGAGTTGATTGCCTTGCTAAGAGAATACCGAGATGTATTTGCTTGGAGCTATAAGGATTTAAAAGGTGTAGACCCTGACATATGCTCACACACAATCCCCATGACCTTAGATGCCAAACCATCCAAGCAGAAGCCATACACTTATAACGATAACTACGCTGCTAAGATCAAGGAGGAGATAGATAGACTGGTAGAAGCTGGATTCATCTATGAAATTGAGCACACTGAGTGGGTATCCCCTATTGTAGTAGTGCCCAAAAATAATGGAAAGTTACGTGTGTGCATTAACCTGAAGAAGGTTAATGCAGCCACCATTCGAGATAATTATCCGCTTCCTATCATTGAGCATCTACTAGAAAGAGTAGAAGACAAGGAAGTGTACAACTTACTTGATGGATTTTCGGGCTACAATCAGGTAGCCATAGCTCTAGAAGATTAGCATAAGACAGCTTTTGCCACAGAGTGGGGCATATTCACCTTTAGGGTAATGCCATTTGGACTTACCAATGTGCCTGCTACCTTCCAGAGACTGATGTGCCACGTGTTTAAAGAGTTCTTGAGGAAGAATTTGGAAGTCTATGTTGATGACCTCTGTGCTCATTCTAACATTAGACAGACATATATACTTGAACTCAGACAAATCTTTGACAAATGTAGAGAATATCAAGTTTGCCTGAACCCAAAAAAGTGTGTTTTCATGGTCAGGCAAGGCAAGATTCTAGGACACATAGTGTCAAAGAACGGCATATCCACTGATGAAGAGAAAGTAAGAGCCATCGCAGAACTACCTAGGCCAAAGAATGTCAAGGAAGTACAAGCTTTCATGGGGCATTGTGGTTATTACCGACGCTTTATACACATGTACGCCATCATTGCCAAGCCTCTGTACGACTTTTGACTAACTTTGAGTGGACTGATGAATGTGAAAACTCTTTCAACGAGCTCAAAAGAAGATTGTGTTCAGCACCAATCTTGACCACACCAGATTGGAAACAGATGCATCTAGTTATGTTATTGGATGTGTACTCGCACAACCTACGGGCGGAGGTAATATGGATCTTCCAATTGCCTATGCTAGTAGACAGTTGAATGCAGTTGAACAAAACTATACCACCACTGAACGAGAAGGATTAGGCATGGTATATGCAGTTAAAAAGTTTAGACACTATTTGCTTGCAAACAAGTTTAAATTTTTTATTGACCATCAGGCATTGTTGCACTTAGTGAACAAGCCATGCAATACAGGTAGGTTGGTAAGATGGTTTCTCTTACTAATGGAGTATGACTTTGAGGTAGTGGTAAGGAAAGGTAAGACTCATTTGAGAGCTGACCATCTTTCTAGGCTCACATCTGGAGAAGCTCCACAAGGAGTATCAGATGACCTTCGTGATGCTTACTTATTTAATTTGGAAGTTGCACCTCAGTGGGCTAAGCCATTAGTGCCAGTATTGACATACGGGCCTAACCACCCAATGATAAACACACAGGATAGGGAGATAGTAAAAGCCCAGAAGTACCAGATCATGGCAGGAAGTATGTACAAGCATACCGATCAAGGGATCCTAGCTTGTTGTATGGAAGAGGATGAGTACGCAAAATGGTTGCAATTAGCATATGTAGGTGCATTAGAGCAACACTACTGAAAGCAACAAACCCTACAGACACTAAGGAGACTCGGAGTGCATTGGCTAACTATGGAGGCTCATGTCCATAAGTTGTGCAAGGAATGCCTAATTTGCAGCACTAAACCACCTGTGGAACATGCCACTCTTTATCAACTGTCCATAGTGCCAGATTGGAGTGAACCACTAGTAGCCTTCCTGAGGACGAAAACATTCCCACAAGACATGACTTTGGCCAAGAAAAGAAGTTTAGAACAAGAAGCCCTAGATTATTCACTCATTGGTAATAATCTATACAAGCGGGGTAAAGATGGTTACCTCAGACTCTATGTCTATGAGAGTGAATATTTAAAGATCTTGGAAACTGCTCACCAGGGTGTAGCAGGAGGACATTTTGGACCAGATCGGGTGATCACGGCTATACTATTTGCAGGTCTTTGGTGGCCAACACTTCACATGGATGCACATGCCTATGTGAAGAGGTGCGATGTTTGTCAGCGAACTCAGTATCCTATCCGTAAGGATGAGATGCCATTGAAACCTATGATGGGCAGACGTGCATTCTCTAAGTGGGGAATAGACTTTGTAGGTCCTATTAATCCCCCAGCTAAGGGTTCACATGCTGAATATATCATTGTGGCCACAAACTATTTAACCAAGTGGGTAGAGGTAAAAGCCACCACGAAGAACGATGCTCAAACCACAGCTAAGTTCTTATTTGAGAATGTGTTCACTAGATACGGGCTACCTATAGAGCTAGTTAGTGATAGAGGCACTCACTTCTTGAATGACGTTATTGAAAACCTCCTACAAGAGTTCTTGGTGATACACAAGAAGACTGCCCCCTATCATCCACAAGCTAATGGGCAAGCCGAAAGCACAAATAAGATTCTATGCAATGTATTGACAAAATTAGTGAATAATAAACGCTCTGATTGGGACAAACAGTTACACCATGTTGTTTGGGCATATAGAGTTGCCTATAAAACGGTACTCCAAGCCACACCCTTTCATATGGTGTTTGGCCAAAATGCAGTGCTACCATTGGACTTCTTGATACCTACATTGAAAGTAGCACAAGAGCATGATTGGACATGCCATGAGCTCTCCTCTAGAATCTTTGACCTTGAGCAATTAGGAGAAACAAGACTGAGGGCTGCCGTAGGGATATATGCAGGTAAGAAACGATAGAAGGCGTATTTTGATGCCCATGTTAAGGATAAAGGCTTGAAGGTCGGAGACTTAGTTTTGGTGTATACCCTGAAACATGCGAGAAAGCTAGAAAAGCGTGGTTATGGACCTATGATCATCAATAGGATTTCAACTAGTGGAGCAGTATAACTAGCCACTTTAGAAGGCGATATTCTCCCTAATTACATAAGCGGATGCAGAGTCAAGTTATATCAAGAACCCCTGAGTGAAGAGATGCTAAATAGACTCAACACTGACAAGAAACACAAGGAAGAAGAAAAACGAATTCGAGAAGAAGCACAGGCAGAAGCTTTGGAACGCATCTGAAGAATGAAGTTGAGAAGATAGGGTAGAGATCAGCCTAGGACAGATGACTATGTGCACCCAGGATATCATATGGTTATGTGTGAAGTTTGAGGCATTAGCTCTCATAGAATAATTGATCGACGTCCTTTTGTAACCTTAGAGATAGGACAAGGAAAGAGTGCAAGGACTGTAAGGGCATTGATTGACTTAGGTGCAGCCACTAGTGCGGTTAAATTTTCTTACTGTCAAAAGTTGAACTTAAGTATCAATCCGATTGAAGCATATCTCATAGGATTGGGAGGCGTGGAGACTCCTTGCATGGGCGAGGTGGAACTTCCCCTCTATATTCAAGATGTTTTACAGACAGTTAAAGTACTAGTGTGTCAAGATGAGGATCTCACTGAGCCTCTTATCTTGGGTCAAGACTGGATCTATGATCATGCAGTCAACCTAAACCTAAGAAGTGGACTTCTTCAGGCATGGGTAAATCAAAGTCGAATTACAGTTGAGATAGATAATGGAGCACTCAAGGAACTAGGAAAGGCACACACTCCTGGTCCTTCCAAGAGTACACATGAAGATGACCATGCTATTCTTGTCCACAACTATGTGATGCAAAGGGATGATTATCTCAACAAAGAAGCCAAGGATACGACGGAACTCCCTTCTTTTCCAAAAACCACAGGGATATAGCAACCCAAGGCGAATCAATTACAGAAGAAGCCGACGACTTATGCTCGAAGCCCAAAGAAAATACGAGGCACGGTGTCTCAACCATCAAAACAAGTGTGGGTGCGGAAAGGCGAGCATTCTATTGAGGTCCAGCCTCAACAACGGGCTCAACTTCCCATTAGTGATCAACGACCAAACACTAATAAGAAGTCTTCCAAAAATTCTCCTGAGAAATTTAAGTCTATCTGGGTATCCCAGAAGTCGATGAAGGCTAGCCCACAATCAAGACAAATTTGGGTGCCTAAGGCTTGCTTGCGGGCTCAAATAGCCACACAGAGACCACACCATGTACAACATGGTTCACTCACTCGAACAACTGTCACCCACTCCCATTTGACATGCACGAACACATATTCACCCAGGAGCACGAGTAGAATCACTTGTAAATGGGTCCCTAGAAAGCTTCATTTCCAAGTAGCAACTCTCATAAAACCCTCGAGAGTCTCCACAGAACCAAAACCAAAAACCATTCACTATCATTGGCAGCCCAAAGCTTGTAATAAAACCCCTGACCCCCATTTGTGAATTCACCCCACCTACTAACTGCATCATTCTCACACTGCATCTTTCCATTTAGCTCTTAGGACAATTTAACCACTAACTACACCGACAATCACTGAGCACTCACTGACTAACTAACTTATCACTAAAAACTCATGATAATGTTGTAACGGGGACACATGACCACTGGGTGTCCATTTGCAATGTTAACATTCAATTGTATATTCTCACAGAACCGGTGACGAGTCCCTTCAATATGGTCGAGGCTACAGGAACTAGCTCCCAGGCAGGCACCAGCCCTCAGATTGTGGACATTGAAAGCCTCCCCATTGAGGAAGAGTTGAAGGAAATACCACTGGCATTAAGAGCTTTACATGCCCTAGGCACACATCACCAGTAAGCAAAAACTCACATTGGTTCAGTGATGTGGCAGGACCTCTTGGAGACGACACTTATTTGTGGGAAGCCGAAATAGAGTTCAATGGACGCTGGGGTCGGTATCATTTCTTTACCAGAGAGTTTGAGAGGCTTCAAAATAATGAAGGGTTGAAACCAATATGGAAGAAGGCGGGACTATATGATTACTTCAAAGCCCAGTTACCGAAGCCAGACTTTCTAAGGTATTCATATTTGATTAGCACCCTCACTCCCAGTAAAGAGAAAAAGGGGTATAGCACCTTTGTCCTACCATCTCTTACAAGAGGTAATGAACTGAAGTGCTTCAAATTGATGAACAATTTGGTAAGGGAAGCTCTCGACATGAAAGGCATGCATATCCCCACAGAGAATAGGTCAATGGTTCCAAACAACATGAAAAACAGGAACCTGACTAAACTCAAGGACATGGTGGCAATGAAACCAACTATTGCCATTCATCTTCGAATGTGCATGCAACATTTCGCATTCCCTGCTCAAGAGAGGTTCACGATGCCACCCAAGAAGATCTGGTTCAGTCTATATGTAGCAGACGCCTTCGATTTGACAATCAACATGCCTCATTGGATTATTGACCAAATACACTTGGCACATCAATGGTGGTATAAGAAGCAAAAGTCAGTACTTTATGGATGTTGTGCTCTCACAAGGATTGTTTACAGATGCTTGGCATATGATGTGCCAATTCAAAGGGCACTTGTTTGGACCAGGGTGCAAGAATTCCAACATAGACTATCAACCGCTGGGCCTCCATCCAAGAAAATGAGGGGAGCGGTTCAGATGCCCTGTGCACAGGCCCGCGGTGCTACATTGACACCAGAGACAACTCCCCGCCTCCCAAGGCGAGTGCAACCCTTCACTATTAGATTACCAAGGCATAGCACAAAAGGACCGAATCTGGTGTTTCCACCTATACCCACCGACCTAGAGTTCCCTCATGGCTTCACACTGGAAGATCTAACTGATGAGGAGGTAGCCAGAATAACTGATGCTACTAATTTAGAAATTGAGGCAGAGCAGGCAAGCAGGCAACAGACAGTCACAGACCAACCCCATCCAGTCCAACCAGAAGTAGTCGAAGAGAATGATGATGAAGAGGAGACTGCAGAAGAGGAGCAAGAGGATGAACAAGAAGGACTATCCGACGAAGAAGAGCATGAATATGAGCAAGAAGTTGTACAGGAACTTGAAGGAGCCTCTGCTTATACAAAGCAATTGAAGAGACTGTATGATACCATCAATCGAGTTCAAAAACAACACAAACTATCCTTGGCAGCAGGAAAGGCCCTGATGAACCAGATCCTGGAAGACGAAGGTGTAGATGAGCAATACAGGGTAACCCTTGACATGATTGCTTACGCATTGGGGGTACCTGAGATGGTGCATACCGCTCTTGCGCACTCGCGAAGATCCGAGCGAAGATACGGTAGATGCCCCCCTCGATCAGGGAAACAAATGAATCTATTGGTATCAGAACCACAGGGCACCACATCCACGACCACGGGCATGGACCAAACCATTCATGACACTGAGGAAGCCCATACCTCAAGTGCACCCCCGTCACCCCCTTTACCACCCCTACCTCCAACTCCACCACCTTCACCTCCCACTACCAGTGTCACCACCACCGTCACCACCCTAGAGTCCACTTCCCATACCGAAGCACAGAGTGTGAGTCAACCCTCACAATCCGCACAACCTATCACCACCCCTATTGAAAATACTACCATTGACACGGTTATTCTGACTGTAGCCGCTGAAAATCCCATTCCCCCGATCACGCTCCCTGGCGGTCCATATTCACAACTACACACACCACTTTACACCTTCACAACCATCACTACACCGACAATTCCCATGTTCACAATCACTCCCATGGCTGCATCCACATATGACATCATGGACATATCACCTACCTCCGCACCTCTCCCTCCCCCCATATTTCCACAATCTCCCATTCCCCCACCACCCACTTCATCGTTTTCAAGCACAGCATACACACTCCCATTCCCTTTTCCCTACCCCCTACATTCAACACCTTTCCCACATCCACTCTTGTTAATAATGTATTTAATAATATGTACTAGTGTATGTCTCAACTACAACAACATTACCAGCATCTAGATGCCCAGCATACGAGCTTGTTCAGAAATCATGAAACGCTACAGGAGAGATTCATTAATTTAGAGAAGGAGAAGAGGCAGTTACAACAGCAGTATAGTACATTGCAAGCACAACATGATCAGTTAATCGCCAATCCACCCCAGATAGATACTGAAGTAAAACAACAACTTGATGATCTGTTACACGCTCAGATAATAGACAATCTCAAGCTTCGACGTAACCTCGCCTTACTACGAAAGCACATGTCTGCAACACTCGAAGAAAATAAATGACTACAGAAACAGAACGAAGAGAACTTGGAAGCAACAATGGAGGGTTCACCGCAAGAAATCGACTCAGAGAATTTCAAGGCCATCCCATCAGCAAATATGAAAATCGTATTGGAAACACACACCGATCTCCTAGAAGCACACGCTGCCTTAGAAAGAGAGCGGGATGACCTACTAAAGCAACTGGCAGCTCAGCAAGATTCACCAAAAGAAGTTACAGCCGCAACAGACACATCTGAAGAAGTCACAGAACTCATAGCACAACTGGCATTAAAGTTCTTCAATATGTCAACCCTCTCCCCTCGTGGAGCCGAAACCTGAAGACCTAGTTCCAATTGAAGTTGAGGAAATCTTTGAAGACCCATACGTATCGATGCCTGCACTAGGGGGTAAGCAAACAGAAGAAGGAATGGACAAAATTGAGATCAAAGCTCTTGAACGGATTGTTGGTGCATTTTACCCAAGCCTACATGCTTGATATATTTGATATTATCCTCATTTGTAAGTCACATGAGTAGTCATGTGAACACCTCTTGTAAAAGAGTACATTTTATCTCTTGTAAATGGAAAAAGAAAAAAGGAAAAGGATGGCTTACCTCATCCATGATGTAAAAGCAAATTCGTGGCTCCAACTACCAAAATCACGAATTTTTGGGCTGAGGGAATCTCTCCTAACTTTGGGGATCACTTTTAGGTGGAGCCATTCGAATTCGAATTCAAAACTCCCTCCAAGAATAGCTATAAAAGGAGCAAGAAGGAAGAGGCGATTAGCAAGCCTTGTACGTGACCACTTCATGTCATTTTGTAGAGATTGAAGAGCTTACTATAGCTCTATCATTCTACTCCCATTGTGCAAAGATTCATTGCCAATGTGGTTGTAATTATATGTGAATCTATACATTTATCATCATCTACTTCTCTGTTTTGTTCTCTGCTATACTCACTCAGAGCAGTACCTTCCAAAGGTCATATCTCGAGTTCTACTGATCCATTTTCAGTGTTTTAAAGTGCGTTGGATAGCTCTTACTCTCTACTTTCGGCATATAAATTTTCAAGGTCATTGAGATAATACGTTTGACGATATCTGCATTTTACTGCTTACTAGTCTATCTCTGTAGAGCCCCGAGAATTATGGGGAGGTTCCAGAAATTGTTGAAACTTGTTCTCAGTGCTCAGTCCATCATTTGAAGTGTTTTAACTTGGATTGGCAAGCTTGCTAAGTCTATTTACTATGCCCAAAAGGAATTTTTCAAATTCTTACCAGGTTGAGAGCACTGTTCATTTTTTCCAGCAGGTGTACTTAGCACCCCCTCATGGCCAACCCACTGTCAACTACATGATTTCAACCATCCAACACTGGGTAGTCAGATTCAAGAATATACTAGATGTAATGACACAAATGTGCCTCAAAATCTTTGAGCTAATGCTGGTTACATTCAGGACCTTTAAGAACGTCAAGGAACCTCATCTTTCGGCTCTCGGATTTAATGAAGGAAATCAAGACCTTGTTTATGATATGAGCACCACACCATCTATCAATGTCGTCTATGCATGGCATGCTCGTATCAAGTATCTACCAGCCTGCTTCAAGCAAACGTTTGAGGAAATGTTTATCACTAGGTTCTGGGAATATCATTCAGAGATATTCATTCCCAGACCATCTCATTTATTACAGTTATTTGCTGTGGAACAGGCTCTACATTCAAAAAAGTTACATACGCCACATCCGGAAGTTCCTGGGCCAATAGACTAGGATGCCCTACTCACCGACTTGGCAAAAGGACTGAGATTATCAGAACATCACTTGGCAACCGATGTCGTGAATTACTATATCCAACGATCCACTCAACAAGGGTCTGTCAGAGACGACAGACGCGAGAGGGGGGGGGAGTGTTGGCAGTGGTCAAAGCGGTCAAGGATTCACAAGACAAAGGAGCCAACGTGAAGGGCCAAGCAGGCAGAGCAGTCAAAGAAGATCGGGCAAGTAGGCCATTATTTTTCATGAAGCTGAAGCACATCAAAGAGGTGGACATACTAGAAGAAGGAGCAAGTAGGGAGGTCCAGGAAGTGTATGTCAAACTGTTAGAAGAAATCCCTACAAAAATAGTGATTTTCATCACTAAAAGCCATTGTAAATACCATTTCATATTTTTGTAGCTCCATTTTGTGCAAGCCAAGGAGTCCTTGAGCTTGAGCCTAGAAGTACATACCTATCAATTTTCATATTTTTTAGACTCCGTTTGAGCCCTCAAACAAATCCCCCCTGGGAGTGATGCGGTGAACAAGGAGCTGGCACTCATGTATAAGGAAGTGCCAAGCTATGTGGAAATCACTCCACAAAAGGAAGTAAGCCCAAAGCTTTGCGGAAAGCTTCAAACTTCTCCCTAGGCAGAGCCTTCGTGAAAAGGTCTGCAATGTTCTCCTGTGTGGGCACATATGCCAAGCTGATCTCCCCAGCAGAGAACCTCTCCCTGACATAGTGAATGCACCTCAATGTGCTTAGTGCGAGCATGGAACACAGGGTTCCTCGCAACTGCCAATACGCTCTGACTGTCAGTGAAGATGGTGGTGGCAGAAGACTGGCCAACACCCAAATCAGCCATAAGGCGTCTGAGCCACACACACTCAACAGTCGCTGTGAAAGCTACCCTATACTCAGCCTCACAACTGGAAGTGGCCACAGTAGGCTACTTCTTGCTCAACCAAGATATACATGAGCTACCAAGCATGAAGCAAAAACCACTGGTGGACACACGAGTGTCATAGCAACCAGCCCAATCTGAGTCAGAAAAAGCATGCAAATCTGGCGGTAGTGATCCCCCCTTGGGATAAAACAACCCAAGTAGCCGAGTACCACTCAAGTAGCGAAAGATGCGCTTAACCGCTTTTCAATGCATGACTCCTGGGCAATGCATAAACCTGCTCATCTTTGAGACAACAAACTGAATATCTGGCCGAGTAATGCATAAGTAAATCAAGCATCCAACAGCCTGCTGATAGAGAACAGCATCAAATGCATCTCCAGCATCATGAAGACTCAATCGTAAACCTGTCTCCATAGGAGTGGCAATAGGCTTACAGTCTTCAAGGCCAAAACACTGCAATAATGTGTCAATATATTTCGTTTGACACAAAGCCATTCCACCATCAATGTGCATAAACTGAATGCCCAAATAGTGATGCAAATGCCCCAAATCAGACATCTCAAATGAGGCATGCAAATCAGCCCTAAAATCAGCAATATGTGTCTCAATAGGACCAGTGAGCAGCATGTCATCAACATAGACAACAATGATCAGAAGCACATCATTAGCATGTTTAACATATAAGGTGCTTTCAGTTGGACTGTTCTCAAAACCATGTGCATCAGATAGGCATGTATCTTCTCATACCAAGCACGTGGTGCTTGTTTTAAACCATATAATGCCTTCTTTAACCTGCAAACCTGGTTTTCATGCCCTTTCTGCACAAAGCCACGGGGCTGAAAAACATACACTTCTTCATGCAAGTCACCATTCAGAAATGTTGTTTTAATGTCCAACTGATGTACATTCCAACCATGATGGGCTGCAAGTGCACAAATGCTCCAAACAGTAGTCATACGGCATGTAGGTGCAAAGATCTCATCAAAATCAATGCCTCTTTCCTGTGCATAACCCTTTGCAACAAGCCTAGCCTTATACCTGTCAACTGTACCATCAGGTTTACGCTTTAGCTTGTATACCCACTTAGTGCCAATGGCCTTCTTGCCAGGAGGCAAGTCACATAAAGACCATGTACCATTCTTCATTATAGCATCATATTCAGATTGCATAGTAGCCATCCAATTTTCTGAATTTTGTGCTTCATCAAAAGAAATAGGCTCATTCTCATCACAGAGACTAGATGCAGTCATAGCATAGCAATCTGATGCAAAGGAGGCACTATGAGAGCCTGAACGAGTACGATATGACAAAGGTGCATCTAATTTGCTGTCACGCAAAGTCTGCACCAGCCATTTTGGCATAGTTTTTGCCTGCTCAATATCAGCTCTCTCATCAACAAGTGCATCATGTAAATCTGCATCAGAAATGGAATGATCTGCATCATCATATGAAACTTGCAAAGGCTGAGAAGTTGCCTCATTAGGACCAACACTAGCCTGTCCACCTGTAAAAAGAGGCATCAAAGTATCATACATGTCTTTGGAGCTAACAGATGTCTCCTTAGTACATGAAAGCAATGGATGAATAGCATCTTCCACAAAGACAACATCACGGCTAACCAGAATGCGTTTAGTCTGTAGATGATACAGACGATAGCCTTTACTTTCAGAACTGTACCCAACAAAAATACATTTTACTGCCTTATCATCCAATTTTCTGCGATGTTGTTCAGGCACTAATGCATATGCCAAACAACCAAAAACACGCAGATGAGCAACAGATGGCTTGCGGTCATGCCAAGCCTCATATGGAGTGATAGACTACAACGCTTTAGTGGGACACCTATTCAGTACATATGCTGCACACCTGACAGCCTCAAGCCAGAAACTATGTGGTAAAGCCTGATTTTTTGACCATGCACCTCGCCATCTCCATGAGTGACCTGTTCTTTCATTCAGCAACTCCATTCTGTTGAGGTGTATACGGCATTGTACACTAGTGTTTTATCCCACGTTCAGCCAGAAATGCATTAAAATCTAAAGACATATATTCCCCCCCTCGATCAGAACGGAGGGTGCCCATTTTACATGCTGACAGATTTTCAGCCAAAACCAAAAACTTTTTGAAGCACATGAACACTTAGGACTTTGCTTTGAGTGGATATACCCATGCATGCCTGGAAAAATCATCAATGAAAGTCACGAAGTATAGGTGATTTCCAAAAGAGGGTGTCTGCATAGGACCACAGACATCACTATGTACAAGCTGCAATTTCTGCGTAGCCCGAATTGAACCATCTTTTGGAAAGGAAGAACGCTGCATTTTGCCCAAAATACAGCCTTCACAAACATGTTTTCCAGGTGCCTCAAGTTTGGGCAAAGAGGATACCATTTCAGATTTCTGCAAGCGTAACAAACTAGCAAAATTCAGATGACCAAAGCGTGCATGCCAAAGCTTTGCATCTGACATAGCCTGAGAATCATGAACTGCACATGCCGAATCATTCACAGATCTTTCATAGTCTATGAGCTTATACAGCCCACGACATAAAATGCCAGAAGCAATAATCACATCGCCATTTGAGAGATCATGGACTGTACACCTGTCATCACGAATTTCACAACCAAGCCAATCTTGGCTAATGCAGAAACTGATAACAGGTTCTTTTTGATCCCTGGCACAAATAAAGCATCTGACAAAGTGAAAGAACTACCATCAACAGTAGTCAGAATGATCTTACCAACTCCCATAACAGGATAAGAGGAGTTATTGGTGCATGTGACAGTATTCCCTGTACGGGCAGGCTCGAGTGAAGAGAAGAAACTGCGCTGCGAGGTAATATGTTTGGTCGCCCCACTGTCAAAGTACCAAACATCTGAGTCTACTGCAGACATGCACTGATCATGAGAAGATGGGTCAAAACTGCAGACAGTAGTAAACGCCCATTCTTCTTCCTGCACAAGATTTGCAGACTCTGTTTTTGGTGTAGAGGCCTCTGCAACAACCATTCCAGCCTTTCTTCTTTGCCTCTTTAGCAGCCAGTTTTGGACAGTTCTTTATAATATGATCATTTCCTTTACAGTACTTGCAGAACAATTTCTGCTTTTCTGATTTCTTCTCATCTTTATCCTGGTTCTTCGATTGTGCAGCATTTGCAGATTTCTGCTTAATAGTAGAAGAGCTCCATTTTCCTTTGCCCTTCTGACTAGCTAGGAAAGCTTGATCTGCAACACGCATAATGGACCTGTTCTGCCTGGATTGATCTTCCTGCAACAGAACAGAGACTAATTCCTCAAATGACAAGGCATTCGGATTGCCTTTCATCATCAACCGAAGAGTAGAGGCAAAACTCTGATATGAATCAGGAAGACCATTCAGAACGGTCTGCACAAGTGAGCTATCTGGTATAACCTCATCAGCAGAAATCAATTGTTCCTTCAGGTCTTTGATCTTTGTAAGAAAACTGTCCATAGAATCACCTTCATTCATGTGCTCACTCTCCAACTGTTTTCGGAGGTAAGCAACACGAGCCTCATTCCTAGCCTGGTACAAAGTGGTAAGTGTATCCCAAGCATCCTTTGCTATTCTGCAAGAGCGAATGTGAGGAATAATGGCACGTTTGACAGACAAAGCTATCAATGCATGTGCCTGGGCATCTCTGCCATCCCAACGAATCTGCTCTGCAGTAGGTGCAAGAGAAACAGTAGCACAAACAGGAATCTGCGGAATATCATCTTCGACACCATCTTCATCAGCTCCAACACCTGTATTTGCAGTACCTGTCGTTACAGGTGTAACAGGACGTCTTTCAACACCCTGCACAATATTCCACAATCCTTTTGCAACCAGTACATGTCGCATCATATAAGCCCATAATGGGTAGTTGGTACCATCCAACTTATCCTCAACAGCCAACATACGGAATACATCACTGCTTTCAGCCATGGCCAGTGACTAAAATACCTTGATGCAGAAAATTGACTGTATCTCAAAAAGTTGAACGGAACTGCCCAGACGAGTTCTGCTAGACCTGTAGCAGACTTCGAGACGCTTAAACTGGCAAACAAAAATTGGTATATACCTTTGGCACAAAAGGATGAAATAGCCTGCACAAGCGCTGCGATAGTGCGTTCGGAGGCCGAAACGAGCTCAAATCGCGATTTCGGCACCACACAGCAAAGCTGTTTTGATCTCGGAAACACCCTGAGTATGCTCACCAAATTTTGTGCGAATCTGAGACTGCAAACGGAGGAGTGTCGACGGCGCCCTAGAAGAAGCGACGACCTGCTCTGATACCAATTGTTGGAGATAGACGTCTGCGGAAGCACGCGAACAGCACAAGGAAGAAGAAGAAGCTTGGAGCACAAACACACAATACTGAATGTATTACTAGATAATGTACAAAGATAAGTAGCCCATTAGGGCAATAGGCGTATATACAAGCCAGGGGAAAAAAACCTCCTAAAGAGGGAAAAAAAGTGCCCCGGAGGTCCTAGAGTGTTCACACGCATCACTACCTAAATATATCAACAAAAATAAAGCACTTTTTAGTGAGTTTTTTGCATGAGACACTCAAGGATATATAAAGAAGTGTTTGGGTCACTTCTAGGACATCACACAACAATTGGGAACGCCAGTTCTTGGTCCCTTAGTAGAGGTGGTGCTCTAGCACACATGGGGCAGCCATGGTGCAGTCTAGGAGCATGTTGAGGAGCAGCTATGGAGTACTTCTTGAAGAAGAGTGTGCTCACACTCTTGATTATGGAGAGGACTTGTCCATCAGCAGCTTGGTGGTGTGGATCAACAATCTACATAATGTATTTGAAGATTGTCTTCTACATGAAGATTTCGGTGTACTTCAAAGACATTGGATGGAGATTAACATAAGATTTGCATCTTATGTTAGGAATTCAGGTATATATTCTCTTTATGCGCATAGGTACTACTTGGAATTTATGGAGGAAGTGGTATCCATATCAAGAGGAGTCCTATTCTGCATAGGTACAAGAGAATCACTACATGTATGCTTTATGCATATTTGGATGAGGTGTTCGAGAAGGTATGTCCATTTGAGTTTGAGGATTTCTAGCAGCAAACTTGTTAGCATTCTTTGATACTTTTGTAAGTACGTGATCTTTTCACACACATATCTGATTTAGGGTCTTCCAGAGCCTAAGTTCAGATGATGGTTTTTTTATTATTAGTTTCACACTGATCATTCCTCTTTCTGTCACTCATATACATTCTTCTACAACCTATCATGTCATACATCTCATACATATTCAGATTTCTATCCCTAGATCTGAATATTCTTGTAAATTCTATACACACTCTTCCATCTATTTCTGTTCGCATAGAGTGGTTGAGATTTTGACTCCCACATTGTAAATTGACATTTGTATATATGATAGTGTGAGTAAGCAGTGGCTTACGTAACACTTTACACATGTTGTCTAATCTCTCTCTATCTTTGTCTCATCATTTGTATGATTAATTATGGTATGTTCATGTTTTGTCAATATTGGAAGATTGCTAGAATTTATGTTGTAGATGCTAGACCTATGGAACTTGGACCTGTGGTATTAGTTATGGGCCTACTAAATTTCCAACACTAAGTGCCTGTATTCCAAAAAATCTCACTCAAACCCACGCTATCTCCCTCATGAGATCGGTCGTAGGTCGCCTCACGTTTCCTCTTGCTTCAAAATGAAATTTTAGACCAAAGACTTGGTCAGCTCACCTCACCAAGCTACCCTCAAGCTAGCTTCAACCCCAACTTGCTCTTTCTAGCTCCAAAAGCCATGATATCTCCTCTGCAACACCTGTCGTCAGCACTCTCATGACACTTGCTAGGAAACTAGTGATCTCAAAATGGCTTCTTTTTGGTTTTTAAGCCTCTAAAATGTACAAAGACGGAAAGATGCTGAAAGGAAAAAAGTACTTGGGAATTGAGCCTACCTACTTGTTGAAGAATCACTCACTAATTAGACATAAAGACATGAAGACAAAGAAAGATGAAGAAAAGAAGAAACAAAAACAGTCAGAAAATCAAGCCTTAGTGAAGGGACAAATTCGCGACTGTAATATAGTTCATAGAAACTTCCAGAATTATGAATCTTGGATAAAAAAATCTATATAAGTGAGTTGAGAGAGTGATAAGGAGGAGTACATGTAGTAGATGCCAGAGATTGCGTATGTAGAGATGAATAATAGAACCTGAACAGTTGGGTATTCATCTGAGAGAGATGGTAAGGAATAACTACTCAGAGTAGGAGAGTTTTCCATACCTATGAAAACACATGTTCATGTGGAAGTTTGAGCGCATTCTTTGTATGTGAAGAAATCTGAGTGATTTCATGTTACTGTGAAAGTTAGTTAACAGTTACAGTTTTTTCTCAGTAAACATTTTCCGGTACTTCTAAGAGTTAGATCTCACAGCATAGTGTAAAGATTTTCATGAGTGATAGCTCATCTTGAAGCTAGGAGTCTGAACTACAAACTGATCAAAAGAGTTTTATGAAACAGGACATGTACACAGTACAAAGTCTGAGTGTAAAAACATCCAGAACTGATGAAGTTTTTTCTCAAACTTCAGAAGAGTTCATTCAGTGAAGGAAGCTCAGGTATTACTTCTTTACTTCAATTATAACCATTTGAAGTAATCACAAACAGAATTGCAATTTATTCTAGTAAGATTCCAGTAAGATTACGGTGACACTCTGGTAACATTCCGGTGAAGTTTTGGTGATATTCTTGAGTTTTTAAAACACAGTTTTGGGAAAGTTAAGTGATGGAAAGATTATCTAACTGTAAGCAAACACAGTAGTGTAAATTTTGAAGTAAATTAGTTCAGAATTAAAGCTTGAAAGAAATGCAAAGCTTTCCGTAAAGTGAATTTTCAAAGTTCACTAAAACAGTAGTAAAGTTTTCAGGTTGCTAAGCTACTGATGATTATAGAGGTGTTCTAACATCACTTTAGCTTAGTTCTAGTTGAAGCGTGGCAATTTTCCACAGTCTTCTTAGTGAACAAGCTTTTGCCGCGACATCACATAACCTCAACAAGTGGTATCAGAGCAGAAAGATTCTGAAGAGCAAAAAGATCCGCAAGAGTAAACGAAAGTGAAGATACAAGAGAATTCGAAGAACTTTCACAAGAAAGGTGAAAGGTGAAATGATCAACAACAAACGGCGTTAAGAAATGTTCCAAAGTAATTCTCAAGGGTAAAGGTTTGCCGACTTTTGGAGGCGAAAGTCAACCGAAGAAAGAGGAGTTAGAAGCTTTGAAGCTGTGGCAGAAGAAAGATGCAACAGCAAGAGCGTATATCTACAATACTATTACAGATCATCTACTACCACATATTAGAGGTCTGGAGAAAGCAGAGGACATATGGAGTGCATTGGAAGATCACTTCCAAAATACTACTAAAGCTAGGAAGGCTAGCTTATGGTCCGAGTTTACAACGTTCAAGAAAAAGAAAAGTCAAAGCATTAGTGATTATGTCACTAAGATGAAGGACTTGGCAGACAGTCTTGGATTAATTTTGCTTGGACTAATGCTAACATTTGAGCAAGATTTGAAGACAGACGGAGATAAAGAACATAGTTCTGCTATGTACGCAAAGAATAAGAAGAAAGGTGATAAAGGTAAAGAAAAAGATGAAGAAGAGATGACTACCCAAGCAAATTATGCAAGAGGAAGAGGTAACGTCAGAAAAAGAGGAAATATAAAAGGAAGAGGTAATAAGAAGAAGTCTTGTTGGATCTATGGATTAAGCAATCATTTGGCTCATGATTGCTGGCATAATTCTCAAGGATCAAGTGAGAATGAGAATAACAATAGCAGAGGCAGAAGCGGAAGATATCAAAGAGGAAGACAAAGCCAAAGATGCGGATATGGTAGAGGTGGAGCAAGAAGTTGGGGACAGAATCAGTCTCACAACACTACCTACTACAACTATGCGAATGATACGCAGAATGACAATCATACAACGTTGATGATGAATTCGATAAGTGTGTCAGAGAATGAAGATCTAAAGGTATTCTATATTGACTCTAGTTGTTCAAATCATTTGTCAGGAAATATAGAATTGTTATCAGAATTGGAAGGAGGTATGTCAAATCATACAGTACAAACAGGTGATAACACAAAACATAATGTAAGGTCAATTGGAAAGGTAAAGTGTAAGAATGGAGCTGACCTACTAACAAATGTTTTGTATGTTCCAACAATCCCGAAGAATCTGATTAGTGTGGGATAGATAGTAGAAAAAGGTTTTCAAGTCAGGTTTACAAATGAAGGAGTATTTGTTGAAGATCCAGAGAAAGGATACAAACAAATTGTTCATGGTAAAAAGGAAGGTAGACTTTTTACTCTTAAAGTACAAGGGAATGTTGGTCAAGCTTTGATCACACATGGTGATAAAGCATTTACAGAATTAGACCTGTGGCATAAGAGGTTAGGACATTTTAATGAAAAAGGAATCAAAACTGTATGAGGACTACCAAATATGAGAAATCAACATATGATTCACAAATGTGAAGCCTGTCAGATGGGAAAAGCACACAGGTTACCATTTCAGAAAAATGGTTACAAACACGATGGTGTGCTAGAGCTCATACATACAGATGTATGGGGACGACAAAAGAAGGATCTATCAGCAGATCAAGGTATTACGTTCTTTTTATTGATGATGCAACAAGATGGATAATTCTTTATGTTTTGAAAGAGAAGTCAGAAGTGTTTGGAGCTTTCAGGCATTTTCATGCATATGCTAAAAGACTTACAGGACAAAAACTCAAAAGACTAAGGTTTGATGGAGGAGGAGAATATTTTTCACGAGAATTCAATGATTATCTGTGGAATGCAAGTATCAAAAGAGAAATAACTTGCAGGTATACACCGCAACAAAATGGATTAGCAGAAAGAAGAAACCAAACTCTAGTTGAGTTTGCAAGAGCAATGCTAAAGGAGAAGAATTGTAAAAACTATCTTTGGGCTGAGGCTGTAAATACAGCTACGTATTTGGTAAATAGATTACCATGTACATCTTTAAATGGGATGTCCCCTTATGAAGCTTGGTGGGGTAAGAAACCAACACTTGATCATTGTAAATTGTTTGGATTAGTTGCTTATGCTTATGTACCATCACAACTGAGACATAAGCTTGAACCAAAAGCTGAAAAATACATGTTCATCGGATATGATGAAAAGCAGATGGGTTATAGACTATGGATTCCTCTAACCAAACAGTTTATTGTTTCCAGAGATGTGACATTTGATGAAGAAAAGAGCTGGTATACAGATAAAGAGCATAGTGTTGAAACACTTGAAGAAGAGATGAGAAGAATTGAAAAAGGTAAATCACATATGCAGGTAAATGGAGATGAAGATCATATGCAGGAAAGTACGTCCAGGATCGGAGGTGGACCAAGATTTGATGAAGATGTGTATTTAGATACACATGAAGAATATGAGCTAAGAAGGTCAAACAGAGTAAGGAAACAACCAACAAGGTATTCCTATGACACTTCTTATTTGACTCAGAAAAACCATGCTTACTTAGTAAAGGAAGATGAAGAACCTCAGAATCACAGTGAAGCAAAAGGTAAGAAACAATGGGAAGAAGCAATGAAGGAGGAGTTTAAAGCACTTGAGGAGAACAAGACTTGGGATCTTGTTGCAAAACCAAATGGTAAGAAAGTAATTGGAAATAAATGGGTTTACAAAGTTAAGAAACTTGCAGATGGAAGGATAGCCAGATACAAAGCTAGACTGGTGGTCAAAGGTTATGCTTGGACGCATGGCATAGATTATGATGAGACGTTTAGTTCGGTGGCAAAGATGTCAACCATAAGGACATTGATTGCTATAGCAGCATCAAAAGGATGGAAGCTAAGTCAATTGGATATAAAGAATGCATTTTTAAATGGATATATATCACATGAAGTTTACATGGAACAACCTAAAGGGTTTGTAAGTTCTAGTTACCCAAATCATGTTACCAGATTAAGAAGAGCTCTCTATGGATTGAAGCAAGCTCCAAGAGCTTGGAATTACAGACTTGTGAAGTATCTCAATCATCTTGGATACCAAAGCTCAAAGGCTGATGCAAGTCTACTCATTAAGAGAATAGTTGAAGGTATGATCTACATTTGTATTTATGTAGATGACATTATAATCACAGGAACCTCAGATGAAGGAATCAAGGAGGTAAAAAGATTACTTGAAAAAGAGTTCAAGATCAGTGATCTAGGAAAGTTATCATACTTTCTTGGAATGGAAGTCACATATACAGATCATGGTGTATATGTTTCGCAAGAAAGGTATCTCCTAAACTTACTAAAGAAGTTTAACATGGAGAATTGCAGAGAAGCTTCAACACCGCTTGAAGTCAATCATAAACTCAGCAAATATGGTGGTGCAGAGTTTAAAGATATGAGAAAGTATCAATCTTTAGTGGGAAGCTTGATTTATGCTACGCTAACAAGACCAGATCTTAGTTATGCAGTAGGAGTTCTCTCACAGTTCATGCATTGTCCGAAGGATCAACATTGGGTTGCAGGACAAAGAGTTCTTAGATATATCAAAAGAACTATAAAGGAAGGATTATATTATCCTTTTACATCAGATATAAAACTAAGAGCATACAGTGACTCAGACTGGGTAGGAAGTCAAGATGACAGAAGGTCAACACATGGGTATATGATATACCTGGGAGATAAGCTTGTAAGCTAGTGTTCAAAGAAGCAGCATACAGTAGCTTTATCGTCAATTGAAGCTGAATATAAAGGACTTGTGGAAGCAGCTAAAGAAGTGATATGGATGCAGACCTTGTTCAAAAGCATGGGTATTGATCAAGGTATACCTATCATACATGGAGATAATATGAGTTCATTGTATCTTGCAGCAAATCCAATATTTCATGCAAGAACAAAGCACATAGAAATTCAATATCATTTCCTGAGGGAAAAGGTAATGGAGAATGAGATTGAAATAATATACACATCTACAAAAGATCTGATAGCAAATATTCTGACAAAGAGCTTAGATGGAGTAAAGATAAGCAGATTCAAAGAAATGGCAGGTATAAAAGAAAAGAAGAATATATGAAAGATCAGAGAATGCAAATTAGGGATTGAGGGGGAGCTGTTGAAGAATCACTCACTAATTAGACATAAAGACATGAAGACAAAGAAAGACTAAGAAAAGCAGAAACAAAAACAGTTAGAAAATCAAGCCTTAGTGAAGGGACAAATTCACGACTGTAATATAGTTCATAGAAACTTCCAGAATTATGAATCTCGGATAAAAAATGTATATAAGTGAGTTGAGAGAGTGATAAAGAGGAGTACATGTAGTAGATGCCAGAGATTGCGTATGTAGAGATGAATAATAGAACCTGAACAGTCGGGTATTCATTTGAGAGAGATGGTAAGGAATAACTACTCAGAGTAGGAGAGTTTTCCATAGCTATGAGCAAAGTGAGGCCAAGCTATTTTTGTACACATCTTCTCTAATAGAAAACACATTTTCATGTGGAAGTTTGAGCGCATTCTTCGTATGTGAAGAAATGTGAGTGATTTCATGTTACTATGAAAGTTAGTTAACAGTTACAGTTTTTTCTTAGTAAACATATTTCGGTACTTTTGAGAGTTAGATCTCACAACACAGTGTAAAGATTTTCATGAGTGGTAGCTCATCTTGAAGCTAGGAGTCTGAACTACAAACTAATTAAAAGAGTTTTATGAAACGGGACATGTACACAGTACAAAGTCTGACCATAAAGACATCCAGAACTGATGAAGTTTTTTCTCAAACTTCAGAAAGATTTCATTCAGGGAAGGAAGCTCAGGTATTACTTCCTTACTTCAATTATAACCATTTGAAGTAATCACAAACGGAATTGCAGTTGATTCCGGTAAGATTCCGATAAGATTACGGTGATAGTCCGGTAACATTCCGATAAAGTTCTGATGATATTCTTGTGTTTTTAAAACACAGTTTTGGGAAAGTTAAGTGACAGAAATATTATCTAACTGTAAGCAAACACAGTAGTGTAAAGTTTGAAGTAAATCAGTTCAGAATTAAAGCTTGAAAGAAATGCAAAGCTTTCTGTAAAGTGAATTTTCGAAGTTCACTAAAACAGTAGTAAAGTTTTCAGGTTGCTAAGCTACTGATGATTATAGAGGTGTTCTAACATCACTTTAGCTTAGTTCTAGTTGAGGCGTGGTAATTTTCCGCAGTCTTGTTAGTGAACAAGCTTTTGCCGTGACATCACATAACCTCAACACTACCTATCGTAACTCTCTTCCTTCCTACCACCTACTCTAACTTCCCTCTCTAGTTTACTTCCCTAAACTAACAACTCACTACACACACTCCAAAAGTGAGAAGTAGTATGTGCGGATGAAAGTGACTTACCAAAGAAGAGCAATTCACAACTCCTCTACTCACTTCAATATTGAGAGCTTTCACCATCACACGAATGCCTCGGTTTGATTCGACACTCCCTGGCAACGGTGCCTAAAAACATGTGTACCTAAGTATCGACTTAAGGACTTGAAGAGAAAGAGACTATACCTCAATCCCCTACAAGTGCATTTAGTGGGGATTCACGCTTTAACTATCAATCCAAGAAGTATCATAACCTAGCCGAATGTATGAGGACATACATTCAAATGACGGTCAATGAAAATGTGAATTAACAAAGGTGCAAACAAGTGTAAACTATCACATTCAAAGCTTTCATGGTTGGCTATGGTGTCACGACACTTAGAGCAACAACCAACATTAAATAGAGCTTTTCTCTCAGCTTCAAATTTGAAATATAGAAAATAGTGGATTCCTTTTAAAGCTCTTGAGAAGACACATCCAATGGCAGTATTTTCACTTGATTCAGACGTTCGTGCTTCAAGTTATGAGCAAAATATTGATCCGTGGAAATGACCTACCTACACTTCAACACTTCCTACACTTTGCACACACATTATCAACAACAAACAAGCACTACCATGGATAGACAACACCTCAAAGCACTCTTTTCAAGCCACATACATGCATGCAAGCTCACAAGGAAGAAGATACAGAGAGGAGAAGACACAAATTCGAAATTCTGTGTGTGCTCTTGATTCTCACAATGGCAAAAAGTGTTTACAAAGAGTCACAAAATGACTTATATACATGTGCCCTAAAAATGGTCCTTTCACACAAGAGACCGGCACCTCATTTACTAAAAGGCTAATTTCCTACTAGTTTACAAGGGTAATGATATAGATATCTATGTATATGCATCTAGAGAACTACTCTAGTGCATTTACATCGGAAAATATATTACAAAGTTACTATGTTACAAAAATAAAGTTTCCAAGTCAGAAAAATTTTGGGGCCTTTCTTTTTCTGTGCTTCTCTGCTCTTCTTTTTTCTACAACAGAGTTCCAAGAAGCAACCAACATTTTTTTTATCTTCAACTGAAGTAGGATATAGAGGTCTAACTATTGCAACTCAAGAAGCAATATGGCTCATGGAGTTGTAATAAAATTTGGGACTTGTAAGTTCCAAACCTCACTTACTTTGAGATAATGTAAGTTCCATGCATTTGGCTGCAAATCCAATTTTTCATGCAAGGAAAAAGCACATAGAAGTCCATTAAAACTTTGTCAGAGAGAAGCTCATGGCAAAGGAGATTGACATTTCATTTGTTTGTACTGAGAAGCAAATAGCAGACATGATGACAAAGGCACTTGATGGGATAAAGCTTTGTAGTTTCAAAGCTATGGCAGATATTCAATCTACTAAAGAATGAAGACTCAAGCATACTTTAGTTTGAGGGGGAGCTATTGGAACATCAAGCTTCCATTATGCTTGAATTGGACATGATCTTCATCAAATCTATCATATGAATGATTCCAGATATACTCCTTGTAGAGTTTTATTTGCATTCATTTATTGTATTGAGAGTTTGATAATAGGATCACCTTCTTATGTAAGTTTCAAATTATTTATCTTTGAAAAAGAAAAGAGTAAAAGGATAAAATCCATGAGCTAGAAGAGGTTGGGATTTGTTGATGTATGAAACATCACAAGAAATGAATTAATGTGACACTAGAAAACCTCTATGGTCACCATTAACTGATTTCCACTCCAAACTTTGAAAAATGATAGCCAAAACCAAGAACTTTACTTCTTCAGAAATTTCTAGTCACTAAAATGACATACCTTCACTCTTTTGCTTATTTCTCTTAGCACAGATATTATTTCTCAAAGATTTGGTGGATGAAAGTCGTAGAGAAGCGATTTCCAACAAGCTATCACTTGCAAGAAATGGATCTCTAGAACTCAAGTTATGGCCTTCACAAGATGACCATGTCTAACTACCAAAATTGGAAATTTTGCCTATTATAGTAAGAGGGCCTATCTAAAAATGGAAATTCGATGCTTAGCATCAACTTGCAATGAGAATCCGATGTCGGGCATCGACTTGAGGTGTTTTTAGCCACTTTTCAGTGGGGATTCGATGCCAGACATCGACTTCCCACATAAAACCTCAACCTTTCAGATGCCAAAACAATATATGATTTCATGCACACTTCAGACATCACTTATCAACTGGAATTCAATGCCAGGCATCGAGTTGCTCCAACAAGATCATGATTAGCAAACACTTCAGCACTGAATGAAATAGATAAATGAAAATATGACTTATCAACACAGATTCGATGCCAGGCATTGAATTGCTTGGAAAACTTGAACTTTTGAACTCATCACACAGTAAGCAAGCATGGAGATGACGAAGAGAGTCTCATACACAGCACTTTACTTAGTTCTTCTCATAGCTATGAAAAACTCAGAAGTTTACAAGTGCTTTCTCACTCAGAGAAGCTAGACTATACTCACTCATACAAAATTAACTTTTTCTCACTCTAACTACTTCTCTTCCACTTCGCGTCACTTGATACAAACTAACTTATATAGTTTTTCTCAATCTCATGACTTTTAAAAAACTTCTAGAACTAATGTGAACTAACTTTACAAATATACTACACTTGTGAATTTGTCCCTTCACATAGGCATGTGGATTTCTTCTAAAGCTTTGACCTTAAAATATATGTCCAATTAGTGATTGTTTCTTGACATTCTCTCTTTCTTCATATCATATTCTTTTCTTTTATTCCTACCATGCTTTTGACTCTGTTGGTCTTCACACCATCCAAGCTCTTTGTCATTATGTCTGCTATCTGATCTTTTGTAGACATGTACTCCACTTCAATTTCTTTCTCCATTACCTTTTCTCTCAAGAAATGATAATGTATCTCTATATGTTTTGCTCTTGCATGAAATACTCGATTTGCTGCAAGATAAAGTGAACTCATATTATCTCCATGTATTGTAGGTATACCTTGATCAATGCCCAAGCTTTTGAATAATGTCTGCATCCATATGACCTCCTTAGCTACTTCCACAAGTCCTTTGTACTCAGCTTCAGTTGATGATAATGCTACTATATGTTGTTTCTTTGAACACCAATTTACAAGCTTATCAACAATGTATATTATGTAACCATGAGTTGATCTTCTGTCATCTTGGTTACCTGCCCAGTTTGAGTCACTATAGGCTCTCAACTTCAAATCTGATGTAAAAGGATAATACAATCCTTCCTTTCTAGTTCCTTTGATATATATGAGAACTCTTTGACCCAATCCAATGTGGGTCCTTTGGACAATGCATGAATTGTGATAGAACTCCCACTGCATAACTAAGATCAGGTCTTGTTAGTGTAGCATAAATCAAACTACCCACAAGAGATTGATACTTCCTCATATCTTTGTATTCTACACCATCATATTTATTGAGCTTGTGATAAACTTCAAGTGGAGTTGAAGCTTCTCTGCAATTTTCCATATCAAACTTCTCCAATAGATTCAGAAGATACCGTTCTTGTGATACATATATGCCATGATCTATATAGGTGACTTCCATACCAAGAAAGGATGATAACTTCCCTAGATCACTGACCTTGAATTCTTTTTCAAGTAATCTCTTTACCTCCTTGATTCCTTCATTTTGAAGTACCTGTAATTATAATGTCATCCACATAAATACAAATGTAGATTGTACATTCCTCTATTCTTTTGATAAGTAGACTTGGATCTGCTTTTAAACTTTGATATCCAAGATCATTGAGATACTTCACCAATCTATAGTTCCATGCTCTTGGAGCTTGTTTCAATCCATAGAGTGCTCTTCTCAATCTGCAAACAAAATTTTGATACCTAGAATCTATAAACCCTTGAGGTTGTTCCATGTATACCTCATCTGATATGTATCCATTCAAGAATGCATTCTTTATATCCAATTGACTTAGAGTCCATCCTTTTGAAGCTGCAATAGCAATGATTGTCCTTATACTTGACATCTTAGCTACAAGATTGAATGCCTAATCATAATCTATGCCATAAGTTTGGGCATAGCCTTTCACCACCAGTCTAGCTTTGTATCTAGCTATACTTCCATCTACAAGCTTCTTCACTTTATAAACCCATTTATTTCCAATTACTTTCTTACCATTTGGTTTAGGAACAAGTTCCCAAGTCTTGTTCTCCTCTAGTGCATTGAATTCTTCCTTCATTTCTTCTTCCCATTGCTTCTTACCTTTTGCTTCAGCATAGTTCTGAGGTTCTTCATCATCTTTGACCATATATGCATAGTTCTTCTAAGTTATGTAAGAAGTATCATAAGAATACCTTTCTGGTTGCCTTCTAGTCCTGCTTGACCTTCTTGGTTCACATTCTTCATATGTGTCTGGATACACCTCTTCATCAAATATAGGAGCTTCTTCATTTCTTCTTGTTAATCCACTTCTCGATGTACTTGCTTGCATATAGGCTTCATCTTCATTCATCTGCACACTTGATTTTCCTTTCTCACATCTTCTTACCTCTTCAAATTCTTCAACTGTATGACTTTGATCTGCATACCAACTTTTCTGTTCATCAAATGTAACATCTCTAGAAACAAGAAACTTTTTGGTTAGAGGATTCCACAACCTATAACCCATCTGCTTTTCATCATAACCAATGAACACATATTTTTCTGCCTTTGGTTCAAGTTTATGTCTAAGTTATGATGGCACATAAGCATATGCAATTGATCCAAACACTTTACAATGATCTAATTCCATTGAGAGCTGCACATGGTAATCTATTCAGAAGATATGTAGCTGTATTTATAGCCTCAGCCCAAAGATAATTTGGACAATTCTTCTCCTTCAACATAGCTCTAACAAACTCAACCAAATTCTTGTTTCTCCTTTTTGCTACACCATTTTGTTGTGGTGTATACCTACATGTATTTCTCTCTTAATACCCACATTCCAAAGATAATCATTGCACTTTTGGGAGAAGTTTCTCCCCCTCCATCAGACCTTAGTCTCTTAAGCTTTTGACCTATGACTCTCTCTGCATATGCATAAAAATGCTTGAAAGCTCCAAACACTTCTGATCTTTCCTTCAAAACATATAAATTTATCCATCTTGTAGCATCATCAATGAAAAAAACATAATACCTTGAGCCACTAATAGATCCTTCTTTTGTTGGTCCCCATGCATCTGTATAAATGAGCTCTAGTAATCCATCATGTTTGAAACCTTTCTTCTGAAATGGTAACCTGTGTGCTTTCCCATTTGACATGCTTCACATTTATAAACCATATGTTGACTTTGCACATTTGGTAGTCCTAGTACAGACTGGTTTGCAACCATAGCATTAATTCCTCTTTCATTGAAATGACATAATCTCTTATGCCAGAGATCAAGTTCTGTAATCACTCCTTCATTATGTGTGAGCAAAGCTTGACCAATGTTCCCTTGCACTCTTAAAGTTAAGAGTCTACCTTCTTTCTTACCACAGACAATCTAATTATATCCATTCTCTGGATCTTCAACAAATACTCCTTCATTTGTAAACCTGACTTGAAAACCTTTTTCAACTATCTGTCCCACACTAATCAAGTTTTTAGGTATTGTAGGAGCATACAAAACATTGGTTAGCAAATGTGCTCCACTCTTGCATTTCACTTTTCCAATTGAATGTACACTATGTCTTGTATTATCACTTGTTTGAACTATATGACTAGAAATGCCTTTTTCCAATTCTGACATCGATTCTATGTTTCCTGACAAATGATTAGAACATCCAGAGTCAATGTAAAATACCTTTAGATATTCTTTATCTGATGTGTTTATTGAGTTCATCATCAATGATGTATGACCTTCATTCTATGTGTCATTTGCATAATTGTAATAGGTGGTGTTGTAGGATTGATTCTGTCCCCAACTTCTTCCTCCACCTCTACCATAGCCTCCTTTTTGACTTTATCTACCTCTCTGAGAGTAACTTTTCCACCTCAGTCTCTGCTACTATTGTTTTGATTCTGGTTTGATCATTGTTGATTATGCCAACAGTCATGAGCCAAATGATTGCTCAATCCACAGATCCAACAAGCCTTTTTGTTGTTATTTTGATTACCTCTTCCTCTTCCAAAGCCTCTTGCTCTTCCTTTGCCTGTGCCTCTACTTCTTGCATAATAAACTTGAGAACTTGACTCTTCTTCATTCTTTGCTTTACCTTTATCTCCTTTCTTCTTATTCTTCATGTACATTGCAGAACTTTGACCTTTATCTCCATCTGTCTTCAAGTCTTGCTCAAATGTGAGCATCAAACCAAGCAACTGGTTCAAATCTGGAACATAATGATCTAATGAAAGTTCTCTTAATAAGACAAAATGTTTCCACCTTTCAACACCTCTCAAACATGCAAGTAGTTGAACAATCAATCTGTGATATTCAACATCTTTATCTATGGATCCAAAACTATATGCTAGATCATTCATCTTAGTGACATAATCACCAGTATGTTGACTTGGCTTCTTCTTGAATGTTGTAAATTATGACCATAGAATTTCTTTCCTTGCTTTGGTAGTACTTTGGAAATGATACTCCAATGCATTCCATATATCTTCAGCTGATTCCAATCCTTTGATGTGTGGTAGCAAATGATTTGAGATTGTATTGTAGATGTAAGCTTTTGCACTTGCATCCTTCTTCTACCAATGCTTTAAAGCATCCAGTTCTTCTTTATTTGGTAGGCTTTCATCTTCAAATACTCGCTTCTCTTCTTCATCTATTATGTACACCATGAGATCCTTACTCATAAGTAAGGCTTCCATTCTCATTACCCATGCAGGATAATTATCTCTATCGAGTTTGTCAATGGATATATGATCTTCCATACTCCTTTCCTTCTGCTACAACCTGTGAGCTTAAAGGATAAAGGATAATACCTTTTGAAGTTCTTTGTGTATGAAGATACTTTTGAAGTAACCTTCGGATGCCTCGAGTCTTCCAATGCTTAAACTTTCAACTTTAATGAAAACTTTTAAAAAACTTCTCGTACACTCTGATACCACTTGTTGATGTATGAAACATCACAAGAAATGAATTAATGTGACAGTAGACCACCTCTATGGTCACAATTAACTCATTGTCACTCCAAACTTTGAAAAATGATAGCCAAAATCAAGAACTTTACTTCTTCAAAAATTTCTAGTCATTGAAATGACATACCTTCACTCTTTTGCTTATTTATCTTAGCACATATATTATTTCTCAAAGATATTTTGTGTTGATATATTTAGGTAGTGATGTGTGTGAACACTCTAGGACCGCCGGGGCCCCGGCTTGTATATATGCCTATTGCCCTAATGGGCTACTTATCTTTGTACATTATCTAGTAATACATTCAGTCTTGTGTGTTGTGCTCCAAGCTTCTTCTTCTTCCTTGTGCTGTTCGCGTGCTTCCGTAGACGTCTAACTCCAACAATTGGTATCAGAGCAGGTCGTTGCTTCTTCTAGGGCACCGTCGACACTCCTCCGTTTGCAGTCTCAGATTCGCACGAAATTCGGTGAGCATACTCAGGGTGTTTCCGAGATCAAAACAGCTTTGCTGTGTGGTGCCAAAATCACGATCTGAGCTCGTTTCGGCCTCCGAACGCACTATCGCAGCGCTTGTGCAGGCTATTTCGTCCTTTTGTGCCAAAGGTATATACCAGTTTCTGTTCGCCAGTTTAAGCGTCTCAAAGTCTGCTACAGGTCTAGTAGAACTCGTCTCGGCAGTTCCTTTCAACTTTTTGAGATACAGTCAATTTTCTGCATCAAGGTATTTTAGTCACCGGCCATGGCTGAAAGCAGTGATGTATTCCGTATGTTGGCTGTTGAGGATAAGTTGGATGGTACCAACTATCCATTATGGGCTTATATGATGCGACATGTACTGGTTGCAAAAGGATTGTGGAACATTGTGCAGGGTGTTGAAAGACGTCCTGTTACACCTGTAACAATAGGTACTGCAAATACAGGTGTTGGAGCTGATGAAGATGGTGTCGAAGATGATATTCCGCAGATTCTTGTTCGTGCTACTATTTATGTTGCACCTACTGTAGAGCAGATTCGTTGGGATGGCAGAGATGCCCAGGCACATGCATTGATAGCTTTGTCTGTCAAACGTGCCATTATTCCTCACATTCGCTCTTGCAGAACAGCAAAGGATGCTTGGGATACACTTACCACTTTGTACCAGGCTAGGAATGAGGCTCGTGTTGCTTACCTCCGAAAATAGTTGGAGAGTGAGCACATGAATGAAGGTGATTCGATGGACAATTTTCTTACAAAGATCAAAGACCTGAAGGAACAATTGATTTCTGCTGATGAGGTTATACCAGATAGCTCACTTGTGCAGACCGTTCTGAATGGCCTTCCTGATTCATATCAGAGTTTTGCCTCTACTCTTCGATTGATGATGAAAGGCAATCTGAATGCCTTGTCATTTGAGGAATTAGTCTGTGTTCTGTTGCAGGAAGATCAGTCCAGGCAAAACAGGTCCATTATGCGTGTTGCAGATCAAGCTTTCCTGGCTAGTCAGAAGGGCAAAGGAAAATGGAGCTCTTCTACTAGTAAGCAGAAATCTGCAAATGCTGCACAATCGAAGAACCAGGATAAAGATGAGAAGAAATCAGAAAAGCAGAAATTGTTCTGCAAGTACTGTAAAGGAAATGATCATATTATAAAGAACTGTCCAAAATTGGCTGCTAAAGAGGCAAAGAAGAAAGAGGCTGGAATGGTTGTTGCAGAGGCCTCTACACCAAAAACAGAGTCTGCAAATCTTGTGCAGGAAGAAGAATGGGCGTTTACTACTGTCTGCAGTTTTGACCCATCTTCTCATGATCAGTGCATGTCTGCAGTAGACTCAGATGTTTGGTACTTTGACAGTGGGGCGACCAAACATATTACCTCGCAGCGTAGTTTCTTCTCTTCACTCGAACCTACCCCTATAGGGAATACTGTCACATGCGCCAATAACTCCTCTTATCCTGTTATGGGAGTTGGTAAGATCATTCTGACTACTGCTGATGGTAGTTCTTTCACTTTGTCAGATGCTTTATTTGTGCCAGGGATCAAAAAGAACCTGTTATCATTTTCTGCATTAGCCAAGATTGGCTTGGTTGTGAAATTCGTTGATGACAGGTGTACAGTCCATGATCTCTCAAATGGCGATATGATTATTGCTTCTGGCATTTTATGTCGTGGGCTGTATAAGCTCATAGACTATGAAAGATCCGTGAATGATTCGGCATGTGCAGTTCATGATTCCCAGGCTATGTCAGATGCAAAGCTTTGGCATGCACGCTTTGGTCATCTGAATTTTGCTAGTTTGTTACGCTTGCAGAAATCTGAAATGGTGTCCTCTTTGCCCAAACTTGAGGCACCTGGAAAACATGTTTGTGAAGGCTGTATTTTGGGCAAAATGCAGTGTTCTTCCTTTCGAAAAGATGGTTCAGTTTGGGCTATGCAGAAATTGCAGCTTGTACATAGTGATGTCTGTGGTCCTATGCAGACACCCTCTTTTGGAAATTACCTTTACTTCGTGACTTTCATTGATGATTTTTCCAGGCATGCATGGGTATATCCACTCAAAGCAAAGTCCGAAGTGTTCATGTGCTTCAAACAGTTTTTGGTTTTGGCTGAAAATCTGTCAGCATGTAAAATGGGCACCCTCCGTTCTGGTCGAGGGGGGGAATATATGTCTTCAGATTTTAATGCATTTCTGGCTGAACGTGGGATAAAACACCAGTGTATAGTGCCGTATACACCTCAACAGAATGGAGTTGCTGAACGAAAGAACAGGTCACTCATGGAGATGGCGAGGTGCATGGTCAAAAGTCAGGCTTTACCACATAGTTTCTGGCTTGAGGCTGTCATGTGTGCAACATATGTACTGAACAGGTGTCCCACCAAAGCGTTGTAGTCTATCACTCCATATGAGGCTTGGCATGACCACAAACCATCTGTTGCTCATCTGCGTGTTTTTGGTTGTTTGGCATATGCATTAGTGCCTAAACAACATCGCAGAAAATTGGATGATAAGGCAGTAAAATGTATTTTTGTTGGGTACAGTTCTGAAAGTAAAGGCTATCGTCTGTATCATCCACAGACTAAACACATTCTGGTTAGCCGTGATGTTGTCTTTGTGGAAGATGCTATTCAGCCATTGCTTTCATGTACTAAAGAGACATCTGTTAGCTCCAAAGACATGTATGATACTTTGATGCCTCTTTTTACAGGTGGACAGGCTAGCACTGGTCCTAATGAGGCAACTTCTCAGCCTTTGCAGGTTTCATATGATGATGCAGATCATTCCATTTCTGATGCAGATTTACATGATGCACTTGTTGATGAGAGAGCTGATATTGAACAGGAAAAAACTATGCCAAAATGGCTGGTGCAGACTTTGCGTGACAGCAAATTAGATGCACCTTTGTCATATCGTACTCGTTCAGGCTCTCATAGTACCTCCTTTGCATGAGATTGCTATGCTATGGCTGCATCTAGTCTCTGTGATGAGAATGAGCCTGTTTCTTTTGATGAAGCACAAAATTCAGAAAATTGGATGGCTGCTATGCAATCTGAATATGATGCTATAATGAAGAATGGTACATGGTCTTTATGTGACTTGCCTCCTGGCAAGAAGGCCATTGGCACTAAGTGGGTATACAAGCTGAAGCGTAAACCTGATGGTACAGTTGACAGGTATAAGGCTAGGCTTGTTGCAAAGGGTTATGCGCAGGAAAGAGGCATTGATTTTGATGAGACCTTTGCACCTACATGTCGTATGACTACTGTTCGGAGCATTATGGTGGAATGGCTTTGTGTCAAACGAAATATATTGACACATTATTGCAGCGTTTTGGCCTTGAAGACTGTAAGCCTATTGCCACTCCTATGGAGACAGGTTTACGATTGAGTCTTCATGATGCTGGAGATGCATTTGATGCTGTTCTCTATCAGCAGGCTGTTGGATGCTTGATTTACTTATGCATTGCTCGGCCAGATATTCAGTTTGCTGTCTCACAGATGAGCAGGTTTATGCATTGCCCAGGAGTCACGCATTGGAAAGCGGTTAAGCGCATCTTTCGCTACTTGAGTGGTACTCGGCTACTTGGGTTGTTTTATCCCAAGGGGGGATCACTACCGCCAGATTTGCATGCTTTTTCTTACTCAGATTGGGCTGGTTGCTATGACACTCGTGTGTCCACCAGTGGTTTTTGCTTCATGCTTGGTAGCTCATGTATATCTTGGTTGAGCAAGAAGCAGCCTACTGTGGCCACTTCCAGTTGTGAGGCTGAGTATAGGGCAGCTTTCACAGCGACTATTGAGTGTGTGTGGCTCAGACGCCTTATGGCTGATTTGGGTGTTGGCCAGTCTTCTGCCACCACCATCTTCACTGACAGTTAGAGCGCATTGGCAGTTGTGAGGAACCCTGTGTTCCATGCTCACACTAAGCACATTGAGGTGCATTATCACTATGTCACGGAGAGGTTCTCTGCTGGGGAGATCAGCTCGGCATATGTGCCCACGTAGGAGAACATTGCAGACCTTTTCACGAAGGCTCTGCCTAGGGAGAAGTTTGAAGCTTTCCGCAAAGCTTTGGGCTTACTTCCTTTTGTGGAGTGATTTCCACATAGCTCGGCACTTCCTTATACATGAGTGCCAGCTCCTTGTTCACCGCATCACTCCCAGGGGGGATTTGTTGATATATTTAGGTAGTGATGTGTGTGAACACTCTAGGACCGCCGGGGCACTTTTTTCCCTCTTTAGGAGGTTTTTTTCCCCCGGCTTGTATATACGCCTATTGCCCTAATGGGCTACTTATCTTTGTACATTCTCTAGTAATACATTCAGTCTTGTGTGTTGTGCTCCAAGCTTCTTCTTCTTCCTTGTGCTGTTCGTGTGCTTCCGCAGACGTCTAACTCCAACATTTTGGTGGATGAAAGCAGCACAGAAATCTCTTCTCTAACAAGTTATCATTTGCAAGAAATGGATCTCTACAACTCAAGTTATGGCTTTCACAAGATGACTATGTCTAACTCCAAAATTGGAATTTTTGCCCGTTATAGTAAGAGCGCCTGTCTAAAAATGGAAATTCGATGCCTAGCATTGACTTGCAACGAGAATTCGATGTCGGGCATCAACTTGAGGTGCTTTTAGCCACTTTTCAATAGGGATTCAATGCCAGGCATCAACTTCCCGCATAAAACCTCAACCTTTCAGATGCCAAAACAATATATGATTTCATGCACACTTCAAACATCACTTATCACCTGGAATTTGATGCCAAGCATTGAGTTGCTCCAACAAGGTCATGATTAGCAAACACTTCAGCACTGAATGAAATAGATAAATGAAAATATGACTTATCATCATAGATTTGATGCCAGGCTTGAACTTTTGAACTCATCACACAGTAGGCAAGCATGGAGATGATGGAGAGAGTCTCATACACAGAACTTTACTTAGTTCTTCTCATAGCTATGAAAAAAACTCAGAAGTTTAGAGGTACTTTCTCACTCAAAGAAGCCGGACTATACTCACTCATACAAAATTAATTTTTTCTGACTCTAACTACTTCTCTTCCACTTCGTGTCACTTGATACAAACTAACTTATATAGTTTTTCTCAATCTCGTGACTTTTAACAAACTTCTAGAACTAAAGTGAACTAACTTTACAAATATAATATACTTGTGAATTTGTCCCTTCACATAGGCATGTGGATTTCTTCTAAAGATTTGACCTTCAAATATATGTCCAATTAGTGATTGTTTCTCCAACAGGATTTATTCTCAATCAATCAATCCAAAATTTTAGATTGTAGGAAAAGATTCCAATCAATCTAAACTACCAAACTTGCCTAATTTTGAATTCAAATCCATGAAGAAAAGGCATGGTCATATCCTACAGAGTCTATATAAAGACTCCAAAACTTTTTTACATTAAATAGATTGTTGATTTGAAGCAATGCATATACTCTTTGATCATTTCTTAGTGCCATATCTATTCTCTCTTCTTTCTTCCTCAAACTCATGCAACTTGAAGAATTGCTACTCTCTCTAAAGAGCTAGTTTTTTAAGCATGCATTGGAAAGATATAATTGTCTAGTTTATGTATACAAAATTTCAAGTCATTTGGTTTATTAATTTTAGAAAAAGTTGAGTTTTATAGTGTTGGGGTCATTCTTTGCACATCCTTGAAAAAATAGGATGACACCCAATCAATGTTAAGGTGATTTCTCCTTCATTGGCTGATATAAATTAGAAATTTTATGCATTTTACAAAGCCAACCATATGTATGATTCTCCCGTAACAGGAATTTTTCTAAGTGTTACTATGCTAGCTGCTCTGAGTGTCTGAAGAGACAACTTGCATTTTTTTGAAGGTTTTTGTGAGCTAGTCAAAATGCAAGTTATCTGTTTTGCATCAATTTGTACTTGTTGATGTTCCAAAGTACGTATTGGGTTTTATTGCACTAAACACAAGCCTACAAGGTCTACTTTACATATCCCAAGAGGTAGGGCTGGTCCTATGCTGTTTTGTTGGACCAACTTCACCACTTCACAAGTCAACTTTTCAAGCCTCTCCAAGCTTCTCCAACTTCTTTCACTCTATGCCGTCCTCTGTATCTTCTTCTATCGTATGTTTGTACTAGAGGACGATCACGAGTTTGCAATGGATAATCTTCAACCATTCTAGTCTATAAAATAGGAGGTTTTGCGAAACCTTGGCTTGTAATTGATAAATGATATATCTCTAATGTGTACAAGGTATATTATCATTATTAATAGGAGAATCATCACCATCATTATCAACAAAATATTCCTATATGTTACGTATAATTTAACTTTTTATATGATTTTCAAATAAAATAATGAGATTAATTTATGGAAACAATACATACCAAAGTATTATCACATTGATCATGTGGCATTGCATGCTCAAAAATTACCATAATCTGCCTCACGTTCATTGCATTCCAATCGTGGTCTTTGATATGTGCCATAGAAAAACTTACACCAACATATGATATGATCTTGATAGTAAAAATCATCATAATTCCTATCGGATGACACATGTGAAGTTGTTGCATGGGTAGGAGGTGGTGGAGTACCTTCTGATTGATTAGAATATGATTATAATATAACAAGAAAAAAACATATATCCTTCATGTATGTATCTATCAAATATTAGAATTAAGAGCTTCATATACTTATGGTAAGTAGTCCTTGCACGATTAGGAGATGGTGGTGGAATTCCCTCTTATTGATCAGAATTTGATTGTGTAGAAAAAAAAGGTACTAGATATAAATAATCTGATTATTTACATACATACACATTCACATGTACACATTTACACATACACATATATTCACATATATAAAGATACACATTTGGACATATAAATACACATACCAAATTGAAAGAAATTGGAGAGGCTTGTAGGAGGTGGAAAAGTGAGCTGCGAAGTAATGAAGTTCGGTCCAACCAACTGGCAGAAGACCAGCCCGTGAGCTTATGGAGACTCATATAGCCCTTATAAGCATGTGATAAGTGCAATAAAATGCGCTATATGCTTTGGATCATCAAAGAGAAAGTTTCGATACAAAACAGATAGATTTGCACATTGATTAGCTGAAAAAACTTACTATCTTTGGATGAGACAATGGACTTCAAATGCTCATAGCAACCAACATGATTACAGATAGAAAAACTACTTTTGAAGGAGTGATAAACATATAGTAGAGTGTATAGAATGCATAAAATTACAAGGAATAAGCAAAATATGCTTTTGGAATGAAGTAGACACTCAACCTCCTATTTTTTTAAGAATGCGTAGAGATAGACCCAAAGAAAAACAAATTGAGATTTCTCTCAATCTACAAAACTAAATGCTTTGAAAATTTATAGACATACAATACACACTAATATCTTTCGAATGAGTCCTTATACATCCAATTTAACCCTCTAAAGAGAGAACAACAACCTCTGCAAGCATATTGTTGGTGAAGAAGCTGATGTAGAAAAAGGAAGGAGCAAGACAATGATGGTCACAAGTGTATGTATATTGATTCCTTGTAATGTACAAGAGATTTGAAATCTTTATATAGATTTTTCAAGTGCTCCATGACTTCTGCAAGTAAATTTAGAATTTAAATGTTGGACGGAATCAATTGACTTTCCTACAATCTAGGAAACATGAAGATCTAGTTTGATCTACCCATTCGTTCATCGATTGCAACTCAATCACCTCAAATTTGTGGACATTTAGCTCTCTTTTTCTAATTTTATATGTATAAAGCTTTGGGCTTTTATAATGGTAAAAGACCCATAAAAAATCTTTTAAAAAAATACAATGAATGAGTGTTGGAAGTAGTCAGGGTATCTCAAGACAAGGGAGCCGACATAAGGAATCAAAGCAAAGAGAAGGGAAAAGTAGCCAAAGTAGTCAAAGAAGATCTGAAAAATAGGCCATTCAATTTTTCCAACCTAATCTCCTTTTAACAGTGATTTTCATCACTACATGAACATTGTAAATACTGTTTTTGGTAGATTCGACTCCATTTTGTTCAAGCCGAGGAGTCCTCAAGCTTGAGGAGTATTAGAAGTATTTATGTACCAATTTTCATAATTTTTGGAGCTCAAGACAAGGGAGCCGACATAAGAAATGAGAGCAAAGAGAAGGGCCAAGTAGGCAAAGCAGTCAAAGAAGCTCCAACAAATAGGCCATTCAATTTTTAGGACCTAATCTCCTTTTAACAGTGATTTTCATCACTACATGAACATTGTAAATACCACTTTCGGTAGGTCGGACTCCATTTTGTTCAAGCTGAGGATTTGTTGAGCTCGAGGAGTATTAGAAGTACTTATATACCAATTTTCATAATTTTTGGAGCTCATTTGAGCCTCCAAATTAGTTTAGGAACCTAATTTTTAACTAGGCCGGATACTAGGTCTGGGACAAGGCCACTAGCTAGTCAAAAACTATAAAAGGAGCTAGGAAGCTCATTTTTGGGGAGAACAAATTGTAATTTGAACTAAAGAAGAGCACTTGTAATTGTGTTTTGATCTTAATCAAAGCTTCCATTGTCTCACTCTTTGTTCTTACGTGTGTGTGTGTGTATGTGTGTGCATGCTTGTGTGCTTCTCCATCACCACTAGTGCACATCACTTGCTCGAGGTCTTCATACCATCCTCATGTCTTCCCAGATTGACATTAAAGGAGGTGCTACTCATCACTGAGCTACATGAAATTTTGGTGCGGTTGTGAGGGATTGAGCTTTGAGGACAAGCATGTGATGGTAAGACGTAGATTAGAGATGTTGGAAGAGTAGGTAAGCATTTCTTTAACTTGTTTTTACCTTCCTCTTCACTTCTAAACACCATATCCACTCATCATCATCTTCACCACTATAGCCATATACCTCCATCTCCATTCATTTCCTCAATTCCACTTGAGACCAAGAGAGAGAGAGCTTGTGCGCACCTTTGTTTTCTGTGTTTTCCTAAGTGGTCTTGCAGGTACCAGCTTGCCTTGCACTTGCAGTAGCTCCAGCAGATGAGAAAATTGTCTGTGCAGGTCCTGAGGCATTGACATTTGTCGATCGCAATCGAAAAAAAAGTGCAACTATTGGTAAAACTAAGTGCACCACTACAAAGCACATGATGAGCACATTCCAAATCACTAATCACAATTAAAAAAATCCATAATTTCCTATCAATCATGACCGAAAGACCCTGTCAATCGTGACTGACAGACCTGTCAATCGTGACTGATAGACCATGTCAATCGTGACCGATAGACCATGTCAATCGTGACCGAAAAACCTTGTCAATCGTGACTAACAGACCCTGTGAATTGTGATTGATAGACCTTGTAAATCATGACTGAGAGCCATGACGGATTGCCACGTAAGACTCAATCAGTCATGATTGACATCGTTGATTACGATCGATTGAAACTTCATGATTGACACAATAAATTGTGTGTCCATGTGTTCATCACGATGAACACACCCACGATTGACTGAAATTACACCGAAATTTGGAGAAAAAGTATCGATCGCGATTGACACTGTTGATAGTGATTGATGGCCCTCACGACCGGCTCTGTCGATCGCGATTGACACCATCAATCGCGATTGATACGTCGATCACGAGTGACAGGCCACGATGGACACCTCTCTCAATCGTGATTGACAGCCCTCTCGGTCACAATTGACAACCATTTTTGGTGAATTTTTAGGGATTTTTTATTTCAAACTTTGGGGTAATTGTGCACATAAATATCAAGATAGGCAACTATCAAATCGAAGAGTATTTAAACACTCAAGTTCAAGCAGAAATATAATCTCTTTGTGATCGATAACTTAAAGGGAAAGAACTTAACATGCTACGATCAACTTAAAGTGCGGAAACTCACTCAAGTATTCCTGACGACGTGATATCAGACAAGAGCATAAACACGATAACCCACTAAAAAGGAATCAAGTGACTGATACAAATTGATCTCCAATGAGATTGTACTTGGGGTAAACTTGGATTGTTCAATCAGGCATATGAACCTTAGATCAAGACGTCACCTAGGGGAAGATAGACAAAGCCATAGGTCTTCAAAGGCTAGTGTCAATCACACTGCTAGGTCTTGGGCCCAGCAATTGAGTGCTCATCCGCACTACCCTAACTTCTGAAACTAGCGAATCAAAGATGCCTTATGGTATGGAGAGATCCACAGGAAGTTCAGGTGTGGCTTACTTAGAGAAAACCAAAGGCCCTTACAAAACGCAACTTGAATACATTCGGACCAACCGATTAGGTGCTCGCATCTATGAGGACGGCATAAGAAGATCCGTTGTCTAGATTTAAAAACCCAGATCAACCCGTTGGTGCATACATAGATAAAGAAGGGACAATGTACGTAGTCACCAACCAACCAGATAGAAAACATGAATTCGGTAATGTGATTCCAGAGACAAACATAGGTGACATAGAGCAAGGGAATTTAGCAAGAGATCCCAGAACTCCTCGAGGCAAATAAATCCTGACTAGAATCATCACTCCAGAATGGGTTCCCTAGGATAATAAGAGCATAGATCTGCTCTTAGACCGAGAGACTGATGAGGCCTTTTGGAGGTATAAGGCTGACCAGTCTAATGAAGTAGGAATGCTCACCATTTATGAGTTTAAAGATCATGATAGCCCAGGCAAAGTGACTTATTTAGACAATACGTCAAAGAGGATCTTTGTGGTTTCGGAGCATGGTAGGCATGCCTACACTTGGAAGGGCGAATTTGTTTTCCCCCAACCAAGATCTAATGTCACTTACAATCACCAAGGAGCTGGAACATTCCAGGCTCATGGAGCTCATAGGGACAAGAGTAGAGAAAGGCCGGAAGTAAGCTTTGGTAACCCATTGGGAAGAGAAAGAGCGAGAAAAAAGATAGATCGAATGGAAATCGACAGACCTAGAGACCCTAGGAATCAAAGAAATGCAAATGAATTTCCTCTACCAAGGCCCAGGGAAGACACGAGGACCTTGAGGCCTACACAACTAGTTAAGTCCATGAAGAATTCCTTCGATGGCACTGGAGACCCGCACGATCATGTCGTAGAATTTAGGCAAGTTTTGAGCGCTGAAAAAGTGGAATACTTTTTCACCCAATATAATGCCTTTGGCCTATGTTGCTCTAGCACAATGGTAAATACCATGTTAAGAAGCTTCACCTCCTTAATGTCAATCCGTGGGAGAGGTAGGAGTGATATGAAGATCGTGAAAGTGAGATGATGTGAGAGTGAAGGTGAGAAGCACAAAGATGCACACACACATACACACACACAACGAAGAGACAAGCAAGATACAATGGAAGGTGGGAAATTCGCTCTATTGCTCAAGAATACTCTTACAAGCTCAAACTAGCTCTAAGCTCACATTAACCAAAATGAACCAACCTCCAAAATGAGCTCTCTAGCTCTTTTTATAGTTTCTAGACTAGTTTTGACCGGTTTCACATCTAATGACCGGCCTAGTTAAAAAATAGGTCCTAGAGGCTATTTGGAAGGGTAAACGATGTCTAAAAATAACGAAAATTGGTACGAGCATTCTACCTAAGCTCCTCAAGCTTGAGGACTCCTCGGCTTGCACAAAATGGAGCTACGGATTACAAAATGGGGTTTTCTATGATACATATGTTACAATTAGTGATAACAATCACTGTTGAATGTTTGGAGAATTAATAAGAAATGTATTTGTTTGAAAAATTGATCCTCCTGGCTCCCTGCTCCTTCTTTACATGCTTCCGTGGCGTCTGTGCCTCTGGCTGCTTCCAACACCCCCCTCCCTCTCGCTTCTGTCGTCCCTGACAGAACCTTGTTGTGAGGTCTGCCGGATGTAGTTCTGTAGGAGGTCTTGAGCGAGGGTGTGCTCTGATATACGAATGCCTCGGGCTAGATCAGCCTCGAGTTTCTTCGAGTCGATAGGTTGCGGCTCGTCTGGTGGTGGGAGCTGATAATGTGTGGAGTACACCATTCGTTCACAGGCGAATAATTGCAATAAGTGTGTGGGCCTGCTTATAAATACCTCTGAATGGTACTCCCAAAAGCCGGTGGTGAACATTTCTTCGAATGTCTGTTTGTAGCATGCCGGTAGGTATTTGATCCTGCAGTGCCAGGCATAACACACCCGTAGCGATGGCGTTGTGCTCATATCATAGACTAAATCAAAGTTGCCATGCTCAAAGCCCGGGGTGTTTACATGGGGAGCCTTGATGCGTCGGAAGACTTTAAAGACCATCTGCATCATGTCAAAGATTTTGACAGTCATGTGCGCGGCAATATCATCCATATGCTTTAACCTAGGGAGCCAGTGGCGGATCGTCGCCATCATGTAGCCTACTGTGGGTAACTCGATTGGTGGCCTGAAATAGGGATAGTTCAGCCAGTCTTGGCACTGCTTATTGTTCTGTAGCTTAATAGCGAAGGCAGTCCAAGAGCGGCATCGTGGGACTGGTCCCCAACATGGATTAAATTTTAAGTGCAGCGGCGCTTTCACCCATGTGCTCATCATCTCGGGATAGTTTTGCAATAAATCTCTGCGCCAGTCTGGTTGAAGGATTTCACCTCTCTGCGCCCTTGGTGGCAAGTCCTCTGGCTCAAATTGAGTTGCATGCGTTGGTTTCATGCCGGTTTCTTTCTCGATGGCTAATTGGTATTCGGCCATTAACATGAAGTACGGTTTATATTGGAGCTCATGCCCAGATATGTATCGTCGCGGGGCCAATTGAGCAAAGAATGGTGACTGTAAAATTTTCTCTTCAATTATGGCCATGGCATGTAGCTGTGCCTCTACTCTGGCCGAGTGTGTCGTTCCGAGTTCTTCCACTGTCTTCATCCACGCGGGGGTAGGTAATTCATAGGTCATCTGGCCTTCGGCCGTGACACGTCCGCCTGGGATGGGTATCGGTTCGTATGCCTCTTCAAATGTCTCCTCCACCGGGATAGTGACGGTTTCTTCCTCAGCTGGTAGCTCAGGTGGGGAGTCTGGCCTTGGTGGTGCTTCATAGACTGCAATTCTCGATTCAAGATTTGTTACCTGGGCCCGGAGTGCGTTAAGTTCCTCTAAAATTTCAGGGGCAGGGTCCGCAGGCGCTGGTAATTCTGCTGCTACTTGTACTTGTTGTGTTGCTGGTTCTCTGAGCTGTAGCATTTTGTGATCTTCCTTTAACTTTTGATGCTCTTCATTCATACGATCATAGTCCTCGAGCAATCGCACATGATCATCTAGCAACATCCGCATCGATTCAGATGGGATTGCCTTGAATCTGCTCGGACTTAAGGGTTGGTCTGGATGGTCCAAAGCCGCTTCCAAGTTCTCTCTATTCTGCTCTTGGAGTCTCTGGTTCTCCTCTTTTGCTGCGGCTAAGTGTCTTCTTAGTAAGCCCATATTTCTAGTAAGCGTTGCATTGCGGACGGTCTGGGCTCGAAGTAGGTTATCCAAATCCGCGGTGGCCTCTTTGGTTTTCTCCTCACTTTCTAGTTCTAATTTGTGATAGGCCTCTCGTAAATCTTGGTATCGGCTGTTCAGTGAGGCGTTCTCAATTGATAACGAATTAAGCTGCGTTTGTAGTTCATTCGTCGTCTTCTGCAACTGTTGATAGTTGGTGCCGAGTGATGCAAACTCATCGCGGACTTGCGTCATGCATGTGAACATGTGTTGAAATGCGGTGTCTTTGGTGGGCGATAGTAGTAGTGAAGTGCTAAATGAGGATGCAGTGGGAGTAGATGCAGTGGGAATGGGAAATGGGGTTGGGACAGTGGATGCAGTGGTGATTGTGGAAAATTGTGACGTGCCTAAATATGAGGGTGTTGTGAGTGGAGTGGGTGGTGGTGAGGTGGATGGTGATATGTCCATGCCATTGGACGTGTTTAGTGTTGTGACTGTGAAAAGTGGTGTGATTGTGGGTGGTTGTGTAGGTGTGAATACGGGATTTACAAATGCAGTGTAGTTTACAGGGGGAATGGTTGGAGCAGCTTGGTGAAACGGGGAAATAGGGGTTATGGTAGGTTGGGGAGGTGAGACTGGTGAGAAGGTTAGTGGAGTTAGGAAGGGGAATGGGGGTCTTAGAGGTGGGGGAAACGCTGGGAAGGATGAAGGGGTGAAGGGGTTAACATATGGATGCGGAGGGTTGGGTGTGGGCATGGTGGTATGAATGGGTAAGGAAAAGGTTGTGGCTATGTTGCCTTGTACAGGTGTGGATGTGGGGGAAGAAGGTGGGTGTGCGGGGGATACAGGATGGGTTGGTGAAAGATGAGGTGAGAGGGGAGTAGAAGGGGTGGATGTTATTTCGAGGATAGTAGTGGTATGTACAATGGTAGTACGGGGTGGGGAATCTACAAGGATGGGTTCTGCGGTCAATGAACTTTCGGGGACGAGGCATGCCTCCCTGGCTTGTGCTGAAGATTGAGCTCCTGTTGGTACACGAATATACTCCCCGGGTTTTGAAAGTAGTCGCACTCGGCGGGGATCAAACTGTGGTAGTTGCTTTCTTTGTAAAAACCTGAGTGCTTCATGGGAGCCTACTGATTTGACTAACTCTTTGAACCCTCTGATGTATGCGTCTTCGAATCCTCCGGAGATGAGTTCCTATTCAATTAATGCCTGGCTCTCCTCTTCAGTTAGCTTCTTCCGTGCCCAGACTTTCTCCATGGTACGATATAATTTTTTGATGGCCAGCGTGTAAGCTGCGGCTTCGAAAGTCTCATCTTCATATGTGCTGGTGTCGCCGTGTGTGTTGGTTTGTTGGCCTTGGCCCTCTGTCTGTTCGTCATGTGAGCCCTGGCTGGCTTCATCGTCGCCTTCCTCGTCGTCTGTTTCGGTTCTTTCTTCTTCAGAGCTCGACACAGCTTGTCCCTGTGGAAGATCTCGTGGTGTGGTAGGGTAGCTGGGACGTTCATATTCCTGGGAGAACAGTTGTGCTTCTGAATACTGGAATTCGTTTGAGAATGCATCAGGCATCTCAAAATCAAATGTCGTGTTTATGGGGTCGACCTCCATATGTGGTATCGGGAAAGAAAACGCTTCCGCACCAATAGTGGTGGGAGCTTCTGCTGTTGTGGTGGTGGGTTCTGAGGTGACAGCTGCCTGAGGTGCAGCGGTACTAGTGGTGCCCTCCGTAACCACTGGTCTGGACAACCTTATGCGAATAGGTTGTACTGTGGGAGCAGCTTCTGTCTGTGGTCTCTCTGGAGAGGGTTGTGGTGATGGCGACTCTGGCACTTGAAGGCAGGGGATGGTGCCTCGCATGCGCTTGCCTGCCCGTGTTCGACTGAGCTTCCTGGCTTTCTTCGTCGTGCCTTTGAATGCCTTCAGTTCTTCTCCTGTTAATGCACGCTCGATGGGCAAGTCATAAGCCAAACACATATACACAATTCTAGTGAGTGCACAACATCCGTTAAGCACTTTTTTGCGTTCCCATCTGTGCTGTGCCAAATACATTTGGTCTATGATCCAGCTTGCCAGATCAACTGTTTGAGGTCCCGTACATGCCAAATACAAACCAAACCAGATTCGTTTATGTGGCATAGTAAATCTGTCCTGAGCTGGGAATGCGAAATGTTGCATGCATATCCGTAGTGGCTTGGACAGCTCAGGTGTAATGGCCGAAATCTCCTCCCACTTAGTGACATCCCCACGTTTCATCGGTTCTGGAATTAATCTCTCCCGATCTGTGGGTGTGTGGGTGCCATGAATCTTGATGGCTGCTCTGATTAAATCCTTGGAGAGGTAAAATCTCTTGTAAGGTGGATCATCCACTAGAGTAGGCAATATGAAGGTTCCTGGGATGTCCTTATTCTCTGATGCCAGCAAGGTAGTGATTAAGTAATAGCACCTGTAAAAATCCGGTTTGGGCAGAGGATCACTGAAGTATTCTGTGAAGCCTGCTCTGGCCCAAACATGAGTTAAATCCTGGGTGCTCTGTAGGGCTTCGAACTCTCTGGAGAAAAACTGGTATTTTCCCCACGTGCGGTCATCAAATGTCAGAGAGGATTCAAATATAAAGTCCGCGTCCGCAAGGGGTCCTGCAAGGCCCTGAAACCAATGAGAGTTCTTGTGTATCTTTTCGGTGTAGCCCATGGGTGGGTTGTCGATAGGCATGGGCCCTGGAAATCCTTGAAATTCCGGCGGTGGAGCAGTCGGGTGGGATTCTGCTCGTAGCACGTTGAGTGGTACTGCCGCTACACTGGGGCCTGCTCCTGATGTTCCTTCGTCGGTTTGCATGGTGATTGGTGCGCTAGTGAGAAAGATCTGCTACAAAAGATTAACACATTAGCATGGAAATTAATTATGATCCCATTAAAGTGAGACCGCAATCCCTTTCCATAACTGATGCGTAACCCGTGTAGCCAAGTGTTGTGATGTGGTGGATGCAATGTTTTCTTGCAGCCCTAGTGCAGGTTTCTAGACTCCTACACATTTCAGATCATGCATACATTTCTTGATAAGATGAGATTATGAATGATGTGTGATGATGGTGTGTGAATTTATACAAGGTTTAAAGGTTAGTGATTTAGTACAAGGTTGTATGTTAGTCGGGGGGTAGTTAGACAATGGGTAGGGGAAGACGGTTGGACACGTTTCGGTATCCATTTCCTAAGGATCTTGGAGTGGGTGGTGGGTTTCTGCTGAGGGGCAAAGGGTGGTGTCGGGTGTGGTGGTATCGAGGGATGAAATGAGTTGTGGGGGTTATATATTACATGTCTTATGGGTTGAGCTATGATACATGGTTTGGGTACCCAAATCTGCGTGGGTGTGGGTCGATTGATAAGATACTTCTTGGCGATCCAAATCTGTCGAATGCTCGGACCTGTAGAAGAAGGTCGAGGGGATGGTGGATATCGATTCTGTTTCTGTACTGCCCTTTTTTTGTCGATTTCTGCTTGGCTGGAGTTCTTTGGTGCTTTTTGTCCTTTTGGCACCCATATTTGTCTGGTGCCGCTGCCTTTGGGTGGCCTGAACTGCCTTCCTTGTTGTTTCCTCCGATACTGCAGTCGGTCTGGGTTCCTTCGTCGTGATTGACTCAGTTGTTGCTGGGGTTGAGAGGTCGGATGGACACTCTGCTTTGGAAAAGAAGGGAGATCCAACACTTGCGTGACCTGCCCATTAGGAAGTGATGCCTTATTTAACTTTAATCTAGGCCAGTCTGCAACAAGTTTGGAAGGATGAGCACTGCAGGGTGTCGTGCTCATTTGGCCGCTGATGCAACCCACCTGACCATTGATTGTGTCCATCTGCCCTTGTGGTTGGGTAACTGTCTCTTCTAGTTTGCAGGAAGTCCTAGGGAAAATCTCCTGTCGTCCTTCTGATTGACAACTGTCCATAGCCAAGCCCGAGTGGGTTGGTGTAGACGTAACGTGACTGGTCTGCCCAAAAATCTTCCTGTCTTCCGTCGCATGCGTTTCATAGGGTCTAGGGTCACAACCGTCAAGCGGAATGCCGTTAGGGAAGTCAAGCGATATACCTGCTTCTGCTCTAAGGTTCCAATCTGTAAGGAGCCTTGTCTAAGATTTAGGTCCACTGAGTGATCGTATAGCCAATCTTGGCCAAGGATTAGGGGTTCTATCAGGTCATCATCATGGCACACTAGTAGCTTCGCTGTCATGGTCACATCCTTAACGAGGATAGGAAGGTCCACCTCACCCATGCAAGGGGTTTCCATGCCTCCTAGGCCTATGAGGTATGCCTCAATTGGCCGCATTTCTATTCCTGAATCCTTATAGTGGGACCATCTAATCGCACTAGTCGCAGCACCTGAGTCAACCAAAGCCCTGAGTTCTTGGCTATGTTTACCGTGTTCTAGCCTAACTGTAACGAATGGTCTCCTGTCCACTATGCTAGGATGAGTGGTTGACTTTACTTGACACATGGCCATGGGGTATCTGGGTGATGTCTCCAGATGGTTATAATGTTCTCTCCCTAGTCCTTGTCTTCTTAGCTTCATGCGCTTAATGCGTTCTATGGCTTCTGCCTGAGCTTCCACTCGTATTCTATTTTCTTTCTCCTTACGCTTCTTTGCCAACGTGAGTCGTCTAAGCATATCCTCAGTAAGAGGTTCTTGATATAACCTGACTCTACAGCCACTAATGTAATTAGGCATTATATCTCCTTCTAAGGTGGCTAACTGTACTGCTCCACTAGTCGAGAGTCTGTTAATGATCATAGGTCCATAACCTCGCTTTTCTAACTTCCGTGCATGCTGTTTCAGCGTATACACAAGAACTAAATCTCCTTCTTTTAGGCCTTTATCTTTCACATGTGCATCAAAATATGCTTTCTGTCGCTTCTTCGCTGCGTATATTCCTGCTGCTGCCTTTAGCCTGGTTTCTCCTAATCGTTCCAAGTCCATTATTCTTGCTGATAATTCATGGCCGGTCCACTGATGTTCTTGTGCAACCTTAAGGGTCGGTATCAAGAAGTCCAAAGGAAGCACAGCATTCTGACCAAAAACCATCTGAAAGGGAGTTGCATTGAGTACGGTCTTGTAGGCCACTCGATATGCCCAAACAGCGTGGTATAACTGTTTGTCCCAATCTGAACGTTTGTTGTTCACTAGTTTTGTCAGTACGGTACATAATATCTTGTTAGTGCTTTCAGCCTGACCATTGGCCTGAGGATGATATGGTGCCGATTTCTTGTGAATCACCATAAAATCCTGTAACAAATATTCAATGACTTGGTTTAGAAAGTGAGTGCCTCGATCGCTCACTAACTCTATAGGCAATCCATATCTTGTAAAGACATTTTCAAATAAGAATTTTGCCGTCGTGTGTGCATCATTCTTTTTTGTGGCTTTTGCCTCTACCCATTTCGTCAGATAATCTGTGGCAACAATAATGTATTCCGCATGTGTACCTTTTGCAGGGGGGTTGATGGGTCCTACAAAGTCTATACCCCACTTAGAAAATGCACGTCCGCCCATCATGGGTTTCAATGGCATTTCATCTCTGCGAGTAGGAAACTGAGTTCTTTGGCACACGTCACATCTCTTTACATAGGTATGTGCATCCATGTGAAGAGTGGGCCACCATAATCCTGCAAAGAGAATGGCTTTGATTATCCTATCTGGTCCAAAATGACCTCCTGCAACACCTTGGTGTGCAGTCTCTAGTATGCTCAGATAATCGCTTTCATGAACACATTGTCTTAAATATCCATCTCGTCCTCTTTTGTATAAGTTATCGCCAATAAGTGAATAGTCTTGAGCTTCCTGCTCTAGACTGCGTTGTCGAGCTAAGGTCATTCCTTGAGGGAATGTGTTCGTCCTCAAGTATGTCACTAATGGTTCACTCCAGTCTGGTGTGAGAGACACGTGATACAATGTAGCATGCTCCACTGGTGGTCTTTCACAACAAACATGGCATTCCTTACACAACTTGTAGACATCTGCTTCCATCGTAGGCCAATATACTCCTAATCTATGCAGAGTCTGTAAGGTTCGATGTTTAGAATGATGTTGCTTTAGTGCACCTATGTGTGCTAATTGCAACCAATTCGCATGTTCTGATTCATCTACACAACAAGCAAGAATCTTTTGATTATCCTGTTTATATATGCTTCCTGCCATTATTTGATATCTCTGAGACTTGGTAATCTCTCCTTCCTTGATCTTTATCCTAGGATTCTTGGGTCCGTATGTCAGAATAGGGACTAACGGCTTAGCCCATTCTGGTGCTATCTCAAGGTTAAACAAGTATGCATATGGTAGATCATCCGCTACTCCTTGAGGAGCTTCTCCTGAGGTTAATCTTGAGAGGTGGTCAGCTCTAAGATGCGTCTTTCCTTTCCTAACTACCACTTCAAAATCGTACTCCATGAGTAATAGAAACCAACGTATCAAGCGTCCTGTGTTACATGGTTTGTTGACTAAGTATAATAGGGCTTGATGATCTGTAAAGAACTTGAATTTGTTGGCCAACAAGTAGTGCCTAAACTTCTTTACCGCGTAGATCATTCCTAATCCCTCTCGTTCCGTCGTGGTGTAATTTCTTTCTGCTGCGTTCAATTGTCTGCTAGCGTAAGCTATGGGGAGATCTATGTTGCCTTCATTCGTGGGTTGTGCTAACACACATCCTATGGCGTAATTGGATGCATCCACATGTACATGGAATGGCTTGCTCCAATCTGGGGTAGTCAATATAGGTGCTGAGCACAAGCGTTGTTTAAGTTCCTTGAATGAATTTTCACATTCTTCTGTCCACTCAAAATTGGTCAAAAGAGAGTACAACGGCTTGGCTATGATTGCATACATGTGTATGAATCTCCTATAATAACCGCAATGGCCCATAAATGCCTGTACCTCTTTCACATTAGTTGGTCTTGGTAATTCTGCAATTACCTTCACCTTTTCCTCGTCCGTAGAGATTCCATTTTTTGACACAATGTGTCCTAGAATTTTGCCTTGTCTGACCATGAAAACGCATTTTTCTGGGTTCAAACAAACCTGATATTCTTGACATTTGTCAAATATTTGTCTTAACTCTGGGATATGTGTCTGCCTTACATTTGAATGAGCACATAAGTCATCGACATAAACTTCCAAGCTCTTGCGTAAAAATTCCTTAAAAACATGACACATAAGTCGCTGGAAAGTGGCGGGTGCATTTGTTAAGCCAAATGGCATTACACGAAATGCAAATATGCCCCATTCTGTGGCAAAAGCCGTCTTGTGTTGGTCTTCTGGAGCAATGGCTACTTGATTATAACCTGAGAATCCATCAAGAAAGCTGTAAACTTCTTTGCCTGCAACTCTTTCCAATAGGTGTTCCGTGATAGGAAGAGGATAACTATCTCTAATCGTGGCGGCATTAACTTTTTTAAGGTTAATACACACACGCAATTTTCCATTCTTCTTGGGCACAACCACAATGGGGGATACCCATTCGGTATGCTCAATTTCGTAAATGAATCCTGCTTCTATCAATCGATCTATCTCCTCTTTAATCTTCGCAGCGTAATTATCATTATACGTGTAAGGTTTTTGTTTTGTCGGTTTTGCATCTGGAGTCATAGGGATTCTATGAGAACATATATCTGGATCTACTCCTTTCAAATCTTTGTAACTCCAAGCAAAAACATCTCTATATTCGCGCAATAGGGCAACTAACTCTTCTTCTTCATCCTTCGTCAAATCATGCCCTATGAATGTGCATTTTTCTTCTTCTCCTTCTATGGCAACTATTATTTTCTTGGTTTTCTCTTGGTTATCATATACTTGTCCATCATTTACCTTTCTATTAGGCATCCGTACCATGATTCTTCTATCGTCGATTTCATATTTCTTGAAATTCTCGGGTACTTCAAACAAAGATTCTTCTTTTTCTGACATGGTTTCTTTCTTCTTTCTTTTCTTGCCTTCACTCTTGGTAGTCACTTCCGTGGCTAATCTCACTTCATTCGTAATTTCCTCGTGTCTCTGAGTGTGAGTCTCTACTTCGTAGAAATATTCTTCCTCTGATGCAAAGGGTGGGTCCATGATAATTGATTCTAAATCAAAATCGCTTGCATCCTCAAATGCATCAGTGTCTGGTTCACACTCTTCTAAAATTGCATCGCCCATGATTGGCTCTATCGTAAAAACTGAAATGTCATAGCCATCCTCGTCACAGTGGGGTGTCCATTGTTCTTCATTGATGGCTACATCCATGGTTGCTAGAATCTCTGCCCAACCATGGGGTTCAAACTCCTCGTCTGGGAATACTACCGGTGCATAGGCTGGATCTTGAAGGGTTCGTGGATGTTGTTCTGCACCTAAGGTCCTTGCTTCTAATCGCTCTTCCTCTTGTTTGGCTACTTTACACATCCATAAATGGGTATCCTCATGCAACCAAGAAGGATCTGATTCTAATGAGTGCACGGATTCCGTCTCTACTGGCGTCTTGTGGATGGTATTCCATTGTATTGGGGGTACATCTTTGTGTGAATAGTCTTTAAGATTGACTTTAGTAGTCACTCCTAAATGTTGCAAGTACAAAGAATGAGTTCCCCAATCTTGTACAATTTGCAACTGACGCATGAATGGTCGTCCCAATATCATCTCATACGCACGGTTTTTCGCAAAGTCACAAATGGCAAAGGTATGCTCAAATTCTACACCACAAGTGGTGAGAGATATGCCTTCTAGTAAGCCTAATGGTTTTTCTATGTGTCCATCAGCCATTTGTAGTTTCATCCTGGTGGGTCTGAGTGCTGGCTTACCCCAACGTTTCCATAAAGCGGTGGTAGCGATGGCTACTCCGGCTCCTGAATCTAAGATGGCTTTCGTGGTGTAGCCTTGATGGGTTATTGGAAGATATGTGTTACCTTCCTCTCCTTCGCTTACGTCTCCAATCTTTTCCACGGGTATCTCTGGTACCTTCTTATGTGATCCTCTCTGAGAGGGTGGGGTAGCTAGCTCAGGGAATTGATTTGCTACGTGCTTCCACAATTCTGGTTTCACCTTTAACAATTCCTCTAGAGTGAGATTACACTGTACTTTCGTATTCTTGATCACTTCCGTGTTCCTAGGGATCACTGATTCTTCATTCCTCACTATTATCGTGGGTGCTCTCATACTAATGGACTTTGCTTCCCAAGGTCCTGTGAACTGAGGTAATTCTTGTAAAGAATTAGATTCAAATCCTGTGGGTTCACTCAGTTGTTCCACCTCTACATCATCATATATAGAGGGGATGTCTTGGGGAAATTGTTCCTGTAAGTCATCTATTTCTTGAATAGGAGGATGAGTTCCTTGTTCTTTTCTCCATTTCTCTTCTTGGATCTCCCTCAAAAATTCATGTGAGTACCTATGTATGGAAGACAAGTTGTCTTGACTTTCTGTATTAGGTACTTGAGACAGGGATGGTGCATTCCTTTCCTGTGTCTCTGGGATAATAGGGTTCCTAGACTGATCCTTTTTCTCTTTGCTTTCTATCAAGTGTTCTAGCCTCTCCATTAATCCTTGAAAGTGTAGTTCTGGTTTTGCCATGTTATTCCAATTAAGATATCTAGAGGCTTCGAACAAAGCTTGTGCTAACTCTACCATTTTCATGCACAGTTTAGTTCTCTCAATTTCTAGATCAGCTCGAGGGTAGTTTTTACTCATTTCCGTTACTTGAGGTCCCTCTTTTATTCTAGCCTGATATGCACGAAACATCATGTCTAGGTCTTCTGGTATTGGTTCCGCTAAAACTGATCCTGATTGTTGAGCTGGATTTTCCTGATTTAATTCTTGTGAGGTCAATTCTTGTATTTTGGCTCTAGATTCCCTTAAACTTCCTTCCAACTCACTTATCTTTTTACTCCACTTTCTCTTTATCCTTTCTCTAGAATCTTTCCAAGATTTTGTCTTTTTACTACTCGATTCTGCAACTTCACTAGTTTCGGCTACTTTCTCTTGATTATGCTGTTGGTTTTGTAAGAGCGCCTGGGCTCTGGTTATAGCTTGGATAGGCACGTACGTAGTATTGGATCCATCTGCATTGTTTACAATACCTATCACGTTGATCGGTGTCACATTTGAAGTGTTAACTGGGTTCTTAGGACAATCTTTGATTATGTGCTCTTTGCCACAATCGGCACAAAAGCCTTGTATGCTATAGTACTGTGATTGCCTTGCTATTGGGGGATGTGGACAATCCTTAATGAAGTGATCTCCTTGGCACCTAAAGCATGGTCCTCTAGGGCCCTGTAGTCTTTGTTGTCTCAGTTGGGGCCGTGGGTTTGGGTTTGCGTACATTACATTAGCATAATCTGGCTCCCAACTAGGTTCCATTGGTGGACTATCATAATGATATGTCTCCACATGTTCTGGTGACTCCGTGTAATAAGCGGGTGGACTAGTTACATGAGTAGAGTCAAAACTGTTTGAGTTCGGGTCACTTTCGGTGATCAAGGGTGAAGAAGGCACTAAGGCCCTACTTAGGTTCTCTTCTGCAGCAGCGTATTTGACTGAGATGACATTCGCTGGTGGGGGTGGCTGCTGAGCTAAGACGGGTTGAGGTCTCTGTTGAGCCTGGTATGGGTAGTTCTGGGGAGGCCTATAGTAATAAGGCTGAGCATTGTATTGGCCTTGATACCTACCTGGCTGCTGGTATGTTTGTGGGTAGTTCTGTCTCACGGTTTGTTTGTTGTATGGGCAGTCCTGTGCCGTATGATTCGTATATCTTCTCTCAATTGTGCAATATTGGCCACTAGGGTTGGCGTGAGGTTGAGGTGCATTGGGGCACATGTTTTCCAAATGATTTCCACCACAAGTGTAACAACGTACATTAGTGGGTAGCTTGGGCACCTGTTTACTAGAAACTCCTAGTTTTTGGGCCACTTTTTCTGCTAGGTCCTCTATCGAATTAGACAATTTTGTGGATGCTAGAGAAGAACAATCTGAGTCTTTATAGACCTTTGAGAGTTCTAATTCATCTCCTAGGTTGTCCTCAATGTCTATACATATTCTTACACACTCCTCTAGCGTTCTGGGTTCTTTTAGGTACACATAGGAGCGTAGTTTAGCGCTCAACAAGCCATCTAGGAACAGTGATACCTGTTTGGCTTGTGAGGGTAGCTCTTGCATTGGACATCGTTCGACATATTGTCTGAACCTACGTCCTGCCAGTCTAACTGTTTCCTGAGGGGTCTGTTTAAAGCTATGAATCAACGAAGACGTGTCGTGTCTAATCCCACTTTTAGAGAATTCAGTGATGAATGACTCTAAAAAGTGATGGATGTCTCTGAATTGCCTTTGTTGCAGTGGTTGGAACCAAGTTAAAGCGGTATTCTTTAACGTTAGTCCAAATGCGTTGTACTGCGTGAACATGTCCTCGACTTGTTCTGCTCTTAGTACTTGCTTGAATTCTGCGACATGGTCATAGGGATCTCCTGTCCCATCAAAGTAATTCTTCATTGATTTCACTAATTGCGTGGGCCTCAATACTCTTGCGTGTTCACGTGGTCTAGGTAGAGGAAAATCATCTCTACCACCTGGTATTCCATGTTCTCTTTGTCTATCCGTCCTATTAGTGTTCGTGGTTGTTCTATCTCTCCCTATGGCGTGATTGAAGCTTACTTCCGGTCTCTCGTGATTTCCTTCTCTTTGATTTCCATGGGCTGAGGATGTTCCTGCCCCTTGTTGATTTGCATTCATGTTTGTTCTAGGTGGAGGGAATATCAATTCACCTTTCCAAGTGTAGGTGCTTTTAGCGCGCTCAGGCACCACAAAGACTCTTTCTGAAGTCTCATCCAGGTATATCACCTTTCCAGGTGTATCTGGGTCCTTGAATTCATAGATTGTAATGATGCCTACCTCACTGGGGTTTTCCTTTCTGTACCTCCAAAAGGCTTCGTCTGTCTCTTTATTTACGAACAACTCGGTGCTCCTGTTATCTTGAGGGATCCACTCTGGGATGAGTACTCTTGTTAATACGGATTTCCCTCTCGGTGTTCTAGGTTCTTCTAACGGTTCTTTTCCTTGAAATTTCGCTTCCGTCTCTAATTGAATTGTGCCAAACTCATTAGTATCGTTCGGTTGCGTACTTAGAATGTACACGGTTCCTTCTTTGTCTATGTAAGCGTCTCTCTCAAACTTCACCACTGGTCTTTCCAATCCAATGGGTTGATCAGGGTTGTGCACTTGCACCACTTGCCTTTGCAAACCATCCTCATAGATGCGAGCACCTAGTCGGTTGGTTCGGAGAAACTCTAATTGCGTTCTATAGGGTCCTTCTGGTTTTTCTAGGTATGCTACATGAGACCCTCCTTCTGGTCTGTCTGCGCTAAATGCCATTTCTGATTCGCTAGTATCTGAGCTCTCGTAGGGGTAATTACTATTCAATTGCTGAGCCCAAGATCGAGCGGTAGTTCTTACACTAGCCTCTGATGATCTAAGGCTTCTTCGGTCCGACTTACCTATATGTTTGCCCGATCTAAGGTTCATTAATTTCCTTCCTTGCTCACTCAATTACACACTTAGATCGTCAATGGTTCTTTGTGATTACTTTCTTGATTCTTTTTAATTTTCTCTGGATTCTTGTCTTAATGTATACGTCAGGAATTCGACTTTCCGTTATAATTTTGAGTTCTCGTTCCGTCAGACTTATGTTCTTTCCTTTAGGTTTTCGTCACACACACCTTTACTTTAAGTCTTAAACTTGATAGAATTAGGTATCTTGAACTTGAGGCGTTCCTATCGTCGTTAATCCACAACTACCGTTTAGCCTAAGCTAAGAATTGACTGAGGGGGTTGAGTAATCTTCCAACCTCGAGTCGGCTTTTCTGGTTGCTCTGATGCCGTGTTGCCCAAGAAGCCGTGCTTCCCAAGCTTTGCTGTCTTCACTGCCTTGCTTGCTTGCCTTTGATTGCCCTTGCTAGACCTGGAAAATTCCAATGTTAGACCAATTCACAAGATGATCAAACACTTGAGCATATACACCTTTTTAAGTCCCTTCTCGTTTGCCCAAATTTTCAATGTGTGCCCCCTGGCTTCCTAGTCCCAAACTAGGTGAACCTCAAAATAGCTTATCCAAAAATAGATGTATTCTTTATGAAAAAAACAGTTGAGGTCACGTAGTACTTGTCACGAGCTTTCTAACGAGCTATTAAGCTCAAAAAACGGACTTCGGATGAAAAAGTTATACGCGTTCAGGCCCTGGGGGGTAAAATTGTCAATCAAGTTTTCCTTCAGATATGAGCTAAGGGGTCTCCTATGAGTCTAATGGTCCAAAAATTTCTCAAAAATACCCTCAAAATTGGTCAAAAATTGGAGCCCAAAATTTGCGATGGGGGTGGACAATCGCGATGGTCTGGGACCGTCGTGATGGTCCGAGCGAACCGTCGCGATGGCGTGGGATTTGGACAATCGCGATGGCCCAAAATGAACGATCGCGATGGCGTGAGGTCGAACCGTCGCGATGGTCCGAGCGAACCGTCGCGATGGCGTGAAAATGGACCGTCGCGATGGTCCAAAAAATGAACCGTCGCGATGGCGTGGGATTTGGACAATCGCGATGGCGCGGTCAACGGTCAAAGGTGGACAATCGCGATGGTCCGAAGTGAACCGTCGCGATGGTCACAAGTGCGATGGCGTGAGCCAATCGCGATGGTCCGATTTTGGGCTGTCGCGATGGTCCAAAAAATGAACCGTCGCGATGGTCTAACTTGACACGTGGCACTGTCGTGGCGATGGCATGGGCCAATCGCGATGGTCCGGGGTCAGCTGAACAATCGCGATGGTCCAAGTGGACCGTCGCGATGGCTCAAGTGAACCGTCGCGATGGTCCGAAAAAGCGAACCGTCGCGATGGTCCGGCCGAGCCGTCGCGATGGCTTGAGCCAATCGCGATGGTGCGACACAATCGCGATGGTCCGAGCCAATCGCGATAGTCCACCAAACAACGAATTTTTGAAATGCAGCTGTGGTTTCGTGTATACGCAGGGATCGCCTACCTCGTGGTGTGGTCGCCTACCTCAAAATCCGAAAGTTGCAGACCATCGCGATGGTCCGCCCTACTCGGAAATTTCTGACAGAAAGTACATGTTTTACCTTTTGGAAGCTTTCCTGATGCTCTGAAGCTCTGTACCTGCAAGAAAACTCAAGAAAATGCAAGCACATGCAAACGCAAAAACTCTCTCTCGCTCTCTCGCATGCACAAATGAGGGGAAATGAGGTGAATGGGGGGATATGGTGAATTTTCTGATTTTTTTGGAGATGGAGATGATGATGCGATGATGAAGATGGAGTGTGGGGGAGGTGAAAAACACTAAAAACTAAGTAAAAACAACAACAAAAAACTGAAATTTTTACCTTCCAACGCCACTTCTTGCTATACTCTTACCATCACACATTCGTCCTAGACTCGATCCCCGGCAACGGCGCCAAATTTGGTGTTGCTCTAGCACAATGGTAAATACCACGTTAAGAAGCTTCACCTCCTTAATGTCAATCCGTGGGAGAGGTAGGAGTGATATGAAGATCGTGAAAGTGAGATGATGTGAGAGTGAAGGTGAGAAGCACAAAGATGCACACACACACATACACACACACAACGAAGAGACAAGCAAGATACAATGGAAGGTGGGAAATTCGCTCTATTGCTCAAGAATACTCTTACAAGCTCAAACTAGCTCTAAGCTCACATTAACCAAAATGAACCAACCTCCAATGAGCTCTCTAGCTCTTTTTATAGTTTCTAGACTAGTTTTGATCGGTTTCACATCGAATGACCGGCCTAGTTAAAAAATAGGTCCTAGAGGCTATTTGGAAGGGTAAACGATGTCTAAAAATAACGAAAATTGGTACGAGCATTCTACCTAAGCTCCTCAAGCTCGAGGACTCCTCGGCTTGCACAAAATGGAGCTACGGATTACAAAATGGGGTTTTCTATGATACATATGTTACAATTAGTGATAACAATCACTGTTGAATGTTTGGAGAATTAATAAGAAATGTATTTGTTTGAAAAATTGATCCTCCTGGCTCCCTGCTCCTTCTTTACATGCTTCCGTGGCGTCTGTGCCTCTGGCTGCTTCCAACAGCCTAACTCTCAAGAACACAACCCTTACATGGTTTCAACCGCTTCACCAAGGTCAGTTCAGGAATATAGATCAACTTCTTAAAGCATTCATCACTGAGTTGTCTAAGAGGGGTATTAGGCACAACACATCCCCCCTGATATATAGCTTCAAGCAAACACCTCAAGAGATAGTTAGACTTGTAGAATGAAGATTTATGCAACACCTAGAGAGATGCCTAGTGCCATAGCTACCCACTCCAGCCAAACAAGCAGCTTTATTCTTAGATGGATTGTTGAGTGCCAAGTTGAGATCTTATATGTACTTGAAGGACCCTAGAACCATAGAAGAGTGTGTATGCATGTGCATAGACATTGAGGATCATCTAGGAGAAGAATTGGATCTTTCAAAAATCTACAAAGATTCAGATAGCTCTACTAGCCTCAGTTCAAATACATCCACATCTATTGAAGAACTGATTGAGAAAGTAGCTCAAAAGTTAGGAGTCTCGAGTAAACAGATACCAAGGTTTGCCCTAGTGAAAAGATGTTATACTTGTGGAGGTGACCATATGGCGAATGTATGTTCCATTATGTCTCAACCCCAAGTGAACCCTAGCAGCCAATACTGCACCATAGAGTGAAGATACACTAATCACACTGCAGAAGACTATCCCTATAACAAACAAACTGCCAGAAATCTTTATCCTCAGCCATATCCACAACAGGGAAGATGCCAGAACTAGTACCCACCACAACAATATGGCAGACCATAGCAACCCTACCAAACCCAACAGAGGCCTCAACCGGTGTTAGCTCAACAACCTCCAACTCCAGCCAATGTGATTCCACTAAAGTACGCAGCTGCATAAGAAAATCTGAATAGAGCCTTAGTGTCAGTAACTCCATTGCTTTCAAAAAGTGACCCCAGTGATCATAATTTTGACTCTACTCATATTGATAGCCCTAGGCTTACTACATGCAGTCACCTGAGCATAATGAGTCCTACTATTATGAAAACCCGAGTGAACCTAGTTGGGAGCCAGAGTATGCAAATGTCATTTATGCAAACCCCAACTCTAGACCTCAACCTAGGCAAATAAGGCCCCCATTTCCTAGAGGACTATGCTATCGATGCCAGGGAGATCACCTCATTCGTGATTGCCCTATGTCCGCACCTACACAAACCCAATCCGTGACTATTCAAGGTTTCTGTCCAGATTATGGGAAAGAGCATCTCTTGCGAGACTGTCCTAATAACCCCAACAATATGCCAAAAATCACTCGTATCAATGTTATTGGGTTAGTGGTAGATTCTACAGGAAGTGTAACTTCCATTGCCCCAATGCAAGTGGTCACTAGAGCTCAAGCTTTGCAGCAAAACCAAGGTTTAGGACAGGAAAAGAGTTCTGAGGTTAGTGAGACTGAGAGCATAACTACGAAGAGGACCAGAGCTTGGAAGGATAGTGGCGAGAGAATAAAAAGGCAATGGGCAAAGAAGATGAGTGAACTCGAGGAAAGTCTAAGAGAAATGAAAGCCAAGATAATTGAACTCACATCTCAAACTCACTCTCACACTACTCCAGACCCACCATTCCCATCTCCCTCTAATCCACCACCTTCCAACCCACCTCACACAATCCAATCACCCCCTAGAGTAGGATCAATCTTAGTAGAACCCACTCCTGAGGATCTTGACATGATGATTATGGCATATCAGGCCAGACTTCATGAAGGGCCAAACATAACGGATCATGAAAAGTGTTACTCTAGAGTTGAACTAGAACTCGAACGAACTAAAATTTGTGCTAACATGGTGAAATTGGCTCAAACCATGTTTGAAGCCAGTCGTCTCTTTAACTTCTCTAGTTCAGCTAAGGCACAATTGCACTTTGATGGATTATTAGAAAGATTGGAGAGGCTAATTGCAAAATCTAAAAAGGACCCCGCCTCTCAAAGTAAGGCCAAGGCAAATGAAAGAATAAGCCTTCCTGTCCAGGAAGCTTATGTGCCTAACTCCACAAAACTAGATGCATCTTCTTCTATGAATCGGTATTGACGAGAATTCATGTGAGAGATTCAAGAAGAGAAATGCGCTAAAGAAAGTGAAAATCCTCCTCCAATTGAACTTGTGGATAAAGCACACGATCAATTCCCACAAGACATTCCTTCCATTTATGGAGAGCAGGAGAGTGCCCATGGTCCTATTAATCCCCAAGCTAAGAGTTCCCATGCGGAGTATATCATTGTTGCCACTAATTATCTAACTAAATGGGTAGAAGTGAAAGTGTTGCAGAAGAAAGAGGCACAAAAGAGGAGCCCCAAAATTTTCAAATTAATGGGCATAAGTTTCTTCTTCAAAATCTTAGGAAATTCCCTCGAAGCTATGTAATTGCACTAGAGGAGTCCTCTAGATGCATAAGCCCCTAATTATTGTAATATAATTCTTGTAAAATAGTAGGAAGTTAGAGATTAGTCAATAAAGTGCCGATGACTTGTGTGAAATGACCAGTTTTAGGGCACATGTATATAAGTCACTTTGTGATTCTTTGTAAGCACTTTTTTGCCATTGTGAAGAAGGAGGACTGAAATTTCGAATTTGCTTTTTTCCTGCTGATTTTCATCTTCTCTATGACCTTTTGTGTGTGTGTGAAGCTTGGAATGTGTGTGTAGGACTGTTGTCTATCCCTCCCCATCACTTTTGAGCTATTGTAGTGTGTGTGTGAGCCAATACCAGTTGTGAAGTGAGTGTAGGTGTTTCCCACCATTCACTGTTTTGGCCATAACTTGAAGAACGATTGTCAAATTTGAGTGAAAATACCACCAATAGATACAACTCATCGAGAGCTTTGAAATGAACTTGCTATTGGCCATATTCAGAGTTGGGAGTTGGGAGAAATATTCGAATTTGTGCTTACTATTGTAAGTAGCATCGTTGCAGACATTTCCAAAGGTTTAGTGAATTGGACAGATATTTTAGGATTTTCACATGCATTATAGCTGAGCCACTTCACTTTCCATCATGTGTGCACACATCCTCATACACTTGGTTCATGTGGTTCTTCGGATTGATAATTAAACCTGTGTCAATCCACCACTATCCGCACTTGTGGGCCAAATAAGATTTAGTCTCTTTGACACAAGTCCCTAAGACCTCGTAACTTAGGTAGACATGTTTTTGGCACCGTTGCCGGGGAACAAACTCAACCAAGGTGCCTTCGTGATGGTTATAGCTCTGGAGTGAAGGAATCGTACTTGTAGAGGTGAATTTGTTCAGTGGCAAGTAGTCAGACACTTCAGCACTTGTTACTTCACATCCTTGAGGTGTGTGTAATGAATTTTTAGGTTTAGGGTTAGGAGTGAGGAAGAGAAGGAAGAGTTAGGGTTAGGTTAAGGAAAGAAGTGGAGTAGGAGGAAGTTAGAATCACCAAGAAAAATCTCAAAAAATGACAAAATTAGTGTAGAGTAGGCTTCATGCATCACAAACTTTAAAAACCAAAAAGAAATTAGTTCATTTGACACTAGTACTGGAGCTGGTATCGGGTGCAGACAGCGACCGGTATCATCTGAGCAGTATCGCGCCCTACAAGCCAAAAAAGCTACTTTGTGAGCTCACATCTTAAGCAATCCCTCAAGGTAAGCTACACCAAGTTTCCAATATGAAAACCACCTTAGAAACACATTTACACATGATTAGAGATGTTTTCGATATCATGGGGCACAATAGAGAGTTGTTGGAGGGTCTTATAGTGAGACAGTGGGTCAAGCGTGAGGAGGGGTGAGAACTAAACCTTTTTGTGCAAAAAAAATTTAGTTTAGAGCGATTTTGGTTGAAGTATCACGGTCGGTTGAGTTTTGGTATCGTGATACCAAAATTCTCTAGTATCATGATACTCGCCTAGTATCGTATCGCTACATACCGCTTGAGGTATTGCGATACCATTTTTGGTATTGTATCATCAAGTTGGTATCGCGATCGTGATCAGCCAGTGGTATCGTATCACGTCCACTTGGTATCGTATCATCCCGGTCACGATATCATATCATCGATTGAGCAGTATCGTATCGTGCAAATTAATGGTATCGTATCACATATAAGGTATCGTATCGTCTGTGTTTCATGGTATTGTATCATTTGTGTTACCAGTATCGTATCGTCCAAAATTTCTATATCGTATCGTGCAAAGTTTCGGTATCGTATCGTCACTTGCACTAGTATCGTATTGCGAGATTTGTTGGTATCATATCGTGCAACACACAAGTATCGTATCATGTACGTAGGTGGTATCGTATCACGTGACCTATCTAGTATCGTATTGTGGGAAATTTTGGTATCATATCGTGCAAAGCATTAGCATCGTATCACGCACAAAGTGGTATCATATCATGGGAAATTTTGGTATGGTATCATGCAGAGCATTAGTATCGTATCGTGCACAAAGTGGTATCGTATTGTGGGAAATTTTGGTATCGTATCATGCAAAGAGTGGTATCATGTTGCGAGGAATCTGGTATCGTATCGTCTGCTATCATAGTATCATATCGTCATAGGCAAAAGTATCATATCATGTTCAGTAGTCAGTATTGTATCGCCTTCATCTGTGGTATCACATCGCCTAGAGTGGTATCGCTAGAATGGTATCACCCAAAACATTTCAAGCCTTTTGAGGGCAAATTTGGAGGTAATTGAGGAACAAGTTGTGGGTTCTGCGGGCTGAGCAAGTGGATGATTTCTTTGTGCAATATGAGTCCTTTGGACTTACCCTCACAAGAACGGCCTTGACGTGGTTTCAACCATTGGATCCCACTCAATTTGGAGATATTGAGCAATTCTTTCAAGAATTCATTAGGGAATTCACTAAGAGAGGAATTAAACATAACTCTTCATCTTTAACCCACAGCTTCAAACAAAAACCAAATGAAACAGTTAAAACTGCTGCTCGGAGGTTCAATCAATATGTCGATAGATGTCCAATAACACAAAGACCCATACAACAAAAAATGATATCACTATTCTTGGACGGGCTGACGAACGGGACCTTGAGAACTTTAGTCTATGTGAAAAGGCTTCAAACGTTGAGCGAATGTCTTCAAGAGTGTATTGACCTAGAGGACAACCTAGTAGATGATCTCAAAAGTACACCTAGTCCTACGAAATCGGAAGACACTAGAAGTACAATGACATCCAAATCTAGTAACGTAGAGGAGTTAGCGGAGTTGGTAGCCAAGAAGTTAGGAGTGCACAGACAACGGAACTACCAACATCCACCAATGAGAATACCCATGTTACGAAGATGCAGCTTTTGTGGAGGAGACCACCCAACTCACTTGTGTGTTAGAGGAGGAACGGGCTTGCCTCAAGCTTACCCTTACAATAGGCAACCACATCAAGGAACCGCCCTATATTGCCATATAGAACAGAAATACACTAATCATACCACTAAGAATTGTCCATTCAACAGACAGTCACGACCTTTAAATCAACCTCAGTATAGGCCATATGGATATCCTCCTAGAGAGCCAGGAAGGGAGATCCCCAGATATAATCCCTATCCAAGACCACAAGTGGCACCTAGGCCATATGAGCAAGGGCAATATGCACAACCTCAACCAGTGTTAGCACAACAACCGCCATTTCCATCGAACGTAGTACTAGTTAAATATGCTCAACCGGAGGAAAATTTGGAGAGAGCCATAGTACCAGCATCGCCATTAGCCAATACAGAATCAACGAACCCAAGATACGATCAGACCCAAGGAGAATACTATCCCTATGACTCTAGTATGATGGAGTACGAGCAAGTTTATGACCCACAATACTATGGATATGAGGGATATGGCAATGTCTATGGACCAAAGTTGGAAACACTAATGTACACCACACCCAAGGCATCAGCACCCATGAGACCACCCATCAGACCGCGTATGCCAAAAGGACCATGCTATAGATGTGGAGGAGATCACTTTATAAGAGAATGCACTCGGCCAAACCCACCACCCCCCAGAACATGGGAATGGTATTGCAATGATTGTGGGAAGGAACACCTATTTAGAGACTATCCAAAGAATCCTGATAAGCCACATGACACCGCACCTATTAATGTAATAGAAGTAATTGAATCGATAGGAAGTGACAAGGAATACGCAGTACCATTGAAGGCCATCACACAAGCATAATCGAAAGGACAAGAAAAAAAACGAATAGACTCGGAGCGAGAAAAGAGTAAAACCCTAGAGCCCAGAGTACAAGTAGTGGAAGACTCAGAAGACCCACTTCAGAATACCCAAACAAAGAAAAGCCAAAAGGGGAAGGATAGAAGGGAAAAACTCAAGGAAAAGTGAATGAAAAATAAAAGTAAGGAAGACAAGGACACAAGAAGCAATAAGAAATCGAAGAAGCCTGAAATTCAGGAATAAATTCCCATTACACCTCAGACACTAGAGCCAGACAAGCCAGGATCAATTCTAGCAGACCCAAGACCAGATGATTTAGACATGTGGTTGAAAGCTTACCAAGCCAGAATCTTGAATGGACCAAATGTAGAGCAGCACGACAAGCTTTATCCACAAGGGGAGTTAGAAAAGGAGAGGCTAGCGATATGTAGAAAACTCATAGAGGTGGCTCAGGCCACCCTGGAAAAGACTATCCCTGCCCTCCCTAAGATGCGAATATCCGAGAATCAATACAATGATTTTCTTAAAACCCAGGACCAAAAATCAAAGGAGAGGGATGATAAGGAAGAACTACTGAATCCCTAGGAAAAATCTGTGTCCATAGTCCCTGATTTAGAGGCTGATTGACCAAGAGAGTTGTAGACTAGAATTCGAGAAGATCGATGGAGAAAGAATGGAGTTGCAAAATCGCCTTTTGAGGAATTAGATGTGGAAGACTATCAACCTACGCCCAATTTGGAGGAAGTATAGGAAGAAGTCTCTATGCTAGACTGAAATAGGGAGGAAGCACAAAGCATGCCCACCCTACCGAACTACATGGGAGAATATGAGAAGGAATCAATAATCTTCCGTGCTCCCACAGTGTGAGGAAAAGAAAAGGAGCCTTTAGACAGATAAAAAACTTCAGTTATGGCCTTAGGACATCAAAATTATCGACCCATAGAGGACCCAATGTATATGCCTCAAGTTTTTCCTGATGAAGCATTCGAACTGCACGGATGGATGGAGATCCTAGCAACCTTGGATGTATGTGTAAATGAAGAAGACCATGAATGAATGTGTAGAGGAAGAAGGCTATGACGTAAACTTTTACAAGGTAGTCCTTCAGGAGGTAGAAGCAGGAGAAGTATTGGAAAAAGAATGGAAGGAAGAATATGAGAGCATAGAGATGGAACCGGAGTTTGAATTAGAGGAACAATATTTAGAAGCCATTCAAGTCGAAGACAAGTGTGGAACACCCAAGGTGTTAGCAATAGAAGGAGCTCCTATAGTATCGAACCATGAGGAAACCATGAGTAAGACCAAACCAACCCCAGATCTATTTGAAGTTCCAGAACACTTCAAAAGGTACAAAGTAGAGGAAAGAAAAATAGCCATTCAGATGCCTAAGAGAGAGGCAAGAGAAGGAGAAGCATATGAAAACAAGGAACAAACGAAAAAAATCACAGTGACTGTAGAAAATGGAGAAGACAGGTGCACCTACATAGGAAAGGATGTGTCTCTTGAGGAGGAAGAAGAACTAATAAGACTGATTCGAGACTATCAAGATGTGTTTGCATGGACCTACAAGGACCTCAAGGGTGTGGAGCCGTCCATTTGTTCTCATCGCATACCAATGACACCTGATGCAAAGCCTTCAAAGCAACGTCCTTACACTTATAATGATGTCTATGCAACAAAGATTAAGGAAGAGATAGACAAACTATTAGCAATCGGATTCATTTACGAGATAGAGCATATTGAATGGGTGTCACCATTAGTAGTTGTGCCCAAAAAGAATGGGAAATTGAGAGTATGCATTAATCCAAAGAGATTCAACGCAGCGACGATCCATGATAGTTACCCATTACCTATCACTGATCACCTCTTGGAAAGAGTCGCAAGGAAGGAGATTTAGTCCTAGTATACACCTTGAAGCAACATGCACGGATGTTGGAAAAGTGTGGCTATGCAGGACCGATGATCATTAACAGAATATCAACAAGTGGGGCAATCCAATTAGCCACCCTAGAAGGTTACATCATACGAAGCTACATTAGTGGATGCCAAGTCAAGTTATATCAAGAACCCCTCACTAAGGAAATGCTAAATCGACTTAATACTGCCAAGAAACGCAAAGAGGAAGAAAAACGAATTCGAGAAGAAGCACATGCAGAAGCCTTAGAACGCATTCAAAGAATGAAACTGAGGAGACAGGGTATAGATCAGCCTACAACAGATGCTTATGATGCTCTCAGATATCACATGGCCATGTGTGAAGCATCATGAGCACACTCCAATAGAATAATTGACCGATGTCCTTTTGTGACCTTAGAGTTAGGACAGGGAAATAGTGCAAGGAATGTAAAGGCCTTGATTGACTCAGGTGCAGCCACTAGTGCTATTAGAAATTCTTACTATCAAAAATTGGAATTAAGTATCAATCCTCTAGAAGCATATCTCATAGGATTGGGAGGTGTGGAAACCCCTTGATTGACTCAAGTGCAGCCACTAGTGTTGTTAGAAATTCTTACTGTCAAAAATTGGAATTAAGTATCAATCCTCTAGAAGCATATCTCACAGGATTAGGAGGTGTGGAAAACCCTTGCATAGGTGAGGTGGAGCTTCCCCTCTACATTCAAGATATTCGGATGATAGTAAAGGTGCTAGTGTGTCAAGCTGAGGATCTCACTAAACCTCTTGACTTGGGTCAAGATTAGATCTATGATCATGCACTCAACCTGAACCTAAGAAGTGGACTTCTTCAGGTCTGGCTAAGTAAAAATCACATTACAGTTGAATTAGAAAAGCAAGCACTCAAGGAAATAGGAAAGGCACCAACTCCTGGTCCTTCCAGGATTACACATGAAGATGACGATGCTATTCTTGTCCAAAACTCTGTGATGTAGAGGGATGATGTTCTCGACAAAGAAGCCAAGGATACGATGGAACTCCATTCTTTTCTAAAAGTGACAGAGACATGGCAACTAAAGGAGTGCCGAATGTAGAGGAAGCAGACAGCCTATGCTCAAGGCCAAAGGAGAATACGAAGTAAGGTGTCTTGGCCATCAAAGCAAATATGGGTACAGAGGTGAGCATCCTCTTGCTAATGAGCCAGAGTCACCGACTAAAATAGAACACTAATAAGAAGTCTCTCAAATATTCATCTACAAAAGTAAGGTCTATTTGGGTACCCAAGAGGTCAATGAAGGCCGACCCACAATCAAGACAAATTTGGGTGCCTAAAGCTTGTTTGCGGGCTCAAATAGCCATATAGAAACCATGCACTGTGAATCATTATTCACACACTCCAACATCTGATATCCATATTTGTTTGGCACGCACAACCACATATCTATCGACATGCACGAGCAAGATCATTGGTAAATGGGTCCATTAAAAGCCTCATTTCCAAGTAGACACTCTTGTAGAGCCTTCTACAGTTCACATGAAATCAAAATGTAAAGCCAGACATTATGTTTGGCAACTCAAATCTTGTAATAAACCCCCTGATCCCACTGTATAAACCCACCCCACATACTAACCATATCCATGCACCATTACATCACTCCAATAGCACCTAGGATCCCATCATCCACTAACCACACTTCACACTCACGATCACACGTGCACTAACTAAACTGCTAACCACATCACAATTCATCAGGTTAATGTTGTAACGGGGACACAGGGTCACTTTGCGTCCATTGCAATGTTAACATTCATTTATATATTCTCACAGAACCAGCGAACGATTTCCTCAACATGGCAGAGGCTGCAGGAACAAGCTCCCAGGCAGACATAGGTCCACAAATAGTCGACATTGAAAGTATCCCTATTCAGGAGGAGTTGAAGGAATGACCACAGGAGTTAAGAGTCGTACATGTCATACCCATTCAAAATCCTCCCCAGGGGCACACATCCCCAGTTAGCAAGAAATCCCATTGGTTTAGTGAAGTCACAAGACCCCTTGGGGATGGCACCTATTTATGGGAGGCTAAGATAGAGTTTAATGGACAGTGGGGCCGGTACCATTTCTTTACACGAGAATTCGAAAAGCTTTAGAACAGTGAAGGATTGCCGCCGATATGGAAGAAGGCTAGATTGGATGAATACTTTCGTGCTCAGTTACCAAAGCTTGACTTATTGAGGTGTTCATACCTAGTTAGCACACTCACTCCTAGCAAAGATAAGAAGGGGACGGGCATCTTTGTACTTCCTTCTCTTACACGAGGAAATGAGCTGAAGCATTTTAAATTAACTAACAATTTGGTAAGGGAAGCTCTAGAAATGAGAGGTATGCACATCCCTACTGAGAAGGAGACAATGATCTCGGACAATATGAAGAACAAGAACCTAACTAAGCTAAAGGACATGGTGGCAATGACCCCAAATATTGCCATCCACCTCCGAATGTGCATGCAACACTTTGCCTTCCCTACCCAAGAAAGATTTACAATGCCACCCAAGAAGATCTAGTTTAGTTTATACTTGGCAGACACGCTGAACCTGACAATCAATATGCCACATTGGATTATAGACCATATCCATCTTGCACATCAACGCTGGTACAAGATACAGAAGTTAGTGCTCTATGGATATTGTGCACTTACTAGAATTGTATATCGATGGCTGGTGTATGATGTGCCAATTCAAAGGGCACTCACTTGGACTAGGGTGCAGGACTTTCAACAAAGAGTATCAGCCACAGGGCCCCCATAAAAAAAAATGAGAGGAGTTGTTCAGATGCCATGTGCACAGGCTCGAGGCACTACACTGACATCAGACATGACTCCACCATCCCAAAAGTGAGCACAACCCTTCACCATTAGATTACCAAGGCATAATGCAGAAGGACCTAATCTCATCTTCCCACCGATCCCCATAGATTTAGAGTTTCCTCACAGCTTCATGCTTGAGGATTTAACTGATGAGGAAGTAGCTAGGATAATCAATGCAACTAACTTGGAAATTGAAAAGAGCAGTTAAGTAGACAACAAACAGTCACGGACCGGCCCGACCAAACTCAACTAGTGGTAGTCGAAGTAGAGGAAGATGAGGAGGAGACTGAAGAAGAGGAACAAGATGAGGAGCAGGAAGGACCATCTGATGAAGAGGAGCATGAATATGAGCAGCACATTATAGCAAAACTTGCAGGAGCTCCAGCATACACAAAGCAAATAAAAAAATTGTATGATACTATGAACCTAGTTCAAGAATAACATAGACTGTCCTTGGCATCAAGGAAGGCCTTAATGAACCAGATACTTGAAGAAGAAGGTGTGGATGAACAATTCATAGCTTCCCTCGACATGCTCGTGGATGCATTGTGGGTGCCAAAGATTGTGCACACTGCCGTCGCTCATTCCCAGAGATTTGAATGAAGGCATGGGAGACACTATCCAAGATCAGGGAAGCATATACATATTATAGTATCAGAACCACATGGCACCACCTCCGCAACCACCGGCATGACACACTCCATCCAACACACTGAAGAACCCCACACGTCAAGTGCACCCCCATCACCACCCCTATTGTCACTGCCATGGTCCCCATCTCCCTTAGTGAAGCACACAATGTGAGTCAACCATCACAACTCTCACAATCAGACACCACTACTGTTGTAACTGCCACCATGAGTGATAGAACTCTAACCATGGTTACCGGAAATCATATTCCTCCTGTAACATTTCTAGGTTTCCCACATGCACAATTAAACACACCATTGTACACCTTCACTACCATCACCACACCTACAATTCCCATGTATATGGTAACTCCCACAACGGCATCCATGCACGACCACATGGACATATCACCCACATCTGCACCTCTCCCTCCCCCATATTCCCACGATCTCCCATTCCCCCACCACCCACTTCACCATTCTCAAACACAGCATCCACCATCCCTTTCCCTTTTCCCTACCCCACTGCATTCCAAACCTTCCCAGCACCCACCCTTATAAATAATGTATTCAACACTTTATATCAATGTTTGTCTCAATTACAATAGAATTACCAGCATTTAGATGCTCAACATATGAACCTATTCAGAGTCCATGAGACACTACAAGAATGACTCACAAACATGGAGAAGGACAAGCGGCGACTGCAACATAATTATGATACCTTATAGAGACAATATGAGGAATTAGTGGCCAATCCCCCCCCCACCAGATTCATAGGCACAACAACTCCTCGAGGAAATGCTACGCGTCCAATAAGCAGACAATCTCAAAATCTGTCATAACCTCACATTGCTAAGGAAACACATGTCAGGAGCACTAGAAGAAAAAAAAAAGAATACAAAGACAGAATGAAGAAAATCTAGAAGCAACGATGGAAGGATCACCAAAAGAAATCGACTCGGAGTGGTTCAAAGCCCTTCCGTGCTCCAACATGCAGATCATATTTCTCACCCATGCTGACCTCCTAGAGGCATATGATGCCTTAGAAAAAGAATGAGATGACCTATAGAAGCAATTGGCCAACCAACGAGAGCAACCGAAAGAAGCAGCACCTACAGCCGTCACATTTGAAGACGTGATAGAATTGAAAGCACAACTAATAGCTTTGCAAGATAAGGTTCTCCAATAAAAACGCCAACCTTCTCCCCTAGTGGAGCCAGAGCCTGAAGAACTAGTTCCAATTGAAGTAGAGGAGACATTTGAGGACCCTTATGAGCCTATGCCTACACTTGGAGGCCGACAAATAGAGGAAGGAATTGATACATTTGAGATTGAAGCTCCAAAATGGCTGCAAAGACTAGAAAATGTAGGCCCAACTCATGATGAGAGAATAGCAATGCAGATACATTCCATGTCTCGTCTGAAAGACGTCATCATCAAATCAGACTACTTCAAGAACCTATCTCATCATCGATGTATTGGTGCTTCTGATGATTTGTATGCACCATTTTGTGTACTTTTAGCATATTATAATGCGGAGATCAAGCATTGTACCACAAAAGAGCCAACCTCTGCAACCCAATTTTCCCCAGACGACATTCTTGATAGCACTACAGAGGGCAACATCTTTCAACCTACATGGAAAATATGGTTACTAAAACCTACCCCGAAATGGTGTGCACATGGAACAACATGCCCTTGTACATTAAGTATAACCCTTGCTATTGTCCTGTTTTTCGACAAAGATCATGGCCTGAGTTCACTCAAACAGTGAAGAACGTCAAAGCATGTGACAAATGGCTGAACTATGTATATATGTAACCACCTCATGGCCCACCAATGATCACATTTATGATTTCAACCATTCGACATTGGGGCATTAGGTTCAAGAATGTACCAGACGTCATCGCACAGATGTGCCTCAAAATATTTGAACTCATGCTTGTCACCTTTCGGACCTTCAAAAATGTTAAAGAACCTCACCTCTCGACCCTCGGCTTCAATGAAGGCAACCTCGACCTAGTCTATGATATGAGAACCACCCCACTTGTCAATGTTGTATATGTGTGGCATGCTCGTATCAAATATCTTCCAGCATGCTTCAAAAAAATGTTTGAAGAAATGTTTATCACAGGGTTCTAGGAGTGCCACTCAGAAATACTCATACTCAAACCTTCTCATTTGCTACATTTATTTGCTACGGAGTAGGCTCTACACTCAGATAAGCTACATATGGCACATTCAGATGTACCTGGGCCAGTCGATTGGGATGCCTTACTCACAGATTTAGCCAGAGGACTAAGGTTAGAAGAGCATCACTTGGCCACAGATGTCATCAAATACTACGTCAAACGTTCAACTCAGCAAGGGTCTATCAGAGACGATAGATGCGAGAGAGGGGGGAGTGTTGGCAATAGTCAGGGTATCTCAAGACAAGGGTGCCGACATAAGGAATCAGAGCAAAGAGAAGGGCCAAGCAAGCAAAGCACTCAAAGAAGATCCGGAAAATAGGCCATTCAATTTTTTGACCTAATCTCCTTTTAATAGTGATTTTCATCACTACATGAACATTCTAAATACCATTTTTGGTAGATTGGACTCCATTTTGTTCAAGCCGAGGAGTCCTCGAGCATGAGGAGTATTAGAAGTATTTATGTACCAATTTTCATAATTTTTGGAGCTCAAGACAAGGGAGCCGACATAAAGAATCAGAGCAAAGAGAAGGGTCAAGCAGGCAAAGCACTCAAAGAAGATCCGACAAATAGGCCATTCAATTTTTCTGACCTAATCTCCTTTTAGTAGTGATTTTCATCACTACATGAATATTGTAAATATCGTTTTTGGTAGATTGGAGTCCATTTTGTTCAAGCCGAGGAGTCCTCAAGCTTGAGGAGTATTAGAAGTATTTATGTACCAATTTTCATAATTTTTGGAGCTCATTTGAGCCTCCAAATTAGTCTAAGAACCTAATTTTTAACTAGGCCGGACACTAGGTCTAGACAAGGCCACTAGCTAGTCAAAAACTATAAAAGGAGCTAGGAAGCTCATTTTTGGGAAGAACAAATTGTAGTTTGAACTAAAGAAGAGCACTTGTAATTGTGTTTTGATCTTAATCAAAGCTTCCATTGTCTCACTCTTTGTTCTTACGTGTGCGTGTGTGTGTGTATATATGTGTGCATGCTTGTGTGCTTCTCCATCACTTGCTCCAGGTCTTGATACCATCCTCATGTCTTCTGGGACAACAAGCAAGATGGGAGATGGATTTCCATCATTCATTGACAAATTGGATAGGAGAAACTACTTAGCATGGTCACTAAGGATGCAAGCCTACCTTCAAGGGACAAGTCTCTATGGATACATCTCAGCAGATGAAGAGATACCAACATTCAAGAGCAAGCATCAACCCATTAGGGAAGAGCAAGAAAGGTTGACCACATGGTGTTCAAAGGATGCCCTTGCCAGGTCTTATCTACTAAACTCAATATCTGATTTCTTATTAGCTCACATTAGGAATTGCAAGACCTCCCAAGAGACTTGGGAAGTATGCTCATCCTATTTCTCATCAAATACAAGAGATAGGAAGAACCAGCAATGGATGGAGTTTACAACCCTAAAGTAGCAACCAAAACAAAGTGTAGCTGATTATGTAACCAAGATGAAGGATGTGGCTGACTAGCTTGCAAGCATTCGAGAGGAGATAGAAGAAGAAGACATAGTAAGGTAGATTATCAATGGCATGAAAGCTGATGATAAGTGGGAGTCCTTCACCATAGCAATGGACCTTTATATGGATATGCATATACCTAACCTCAACACCTTGATGGGGCAAAACTTCACCCGCGAGACAAACTTAACAAGAATGGTGACAGCTGTAGAGGTAACCAATCTTATGTCCTTTATATAGATAAGAATAAAAGTAAGGGTAAAGGTAAAAGTAAGAAGAATGAGGAAGAGGCATGTTCTCAAGTTAATTACATAGGAAGAGGAAGAGGTACTAGAGGAAGAGGCAGAGGAGGAAAGCAAGGGAGGGGGAGATCCTACAGTGTTCCATCTTGTTGAGATACCAAGCTCAACATGTGATGATCCAGGATGACATGTACCAGTTTTTTGTTTCTCTGACATGTATGGTGGTCACACCGGTGTATGTGATGGATACTTCATTGAGCTTTATTTATCTACCGAGAGTGATGGCACATTTGTTCCTTGCCAACTCACTCATTCGCAGACACTAGGTTTTTCCTTATGTACTGATCTTTATATATTGCACTTGTTGTATTCTTGTTTTTAGGTCATTCTTGTACATTCCTTTTTATGTAATAGAAGAAGAAGAAGAAGATCATTCTTCCTTGCCTCAATCTGTGTGTGTGCTTCTCCTTGAGAGTGAGAGTGTGTGTGTGAGCTCTCTTCCTTATCTCCTTCCTTGTGACATGGTATCAGAGCCAGCGTGGCTCTAGAGACTTGTGGAGAAGGCGACGGTGAAGAGTATGGAGCAAGGTGTGGAGAAAACATGATTCAAAAATGATCTCCGTTTGCTACGAAAATTGGCGTGAAGGTAGAAGACCTCCGTTTTTTTCAGATCGAAGTTTCGGAGCCATCTTGACCTCTGTTTCGAGCCTGCAAGGTGGAGCCCATAGAAAAACCAGGTCATTTTCAAAAACTGTAACTTGCATTGTGTTCGTCAACAATCATGTATTCCATATCTAGAATTTCAAGCGATTCCGTGACATGAAAGCTGTGTTTTTCTGAGATTGAACTATCACGTCATAGTGCGATAGTGTTCAAACAGAAGTGCTACTTGTAGTGTTTTGAAGTGTTGTGAATTGCTATAGAAATGGCAAATGTAGATGGAATGAGTCAGCTTATGAACGATAAGCTGGACAAGAACAACTTCCATGCTTGGAGATTCAGAATGATAAATTTCTTGATGGAAAAAGGCTATTGGAAGTACATCGAAGGAGAGAATGAAAATGCTCCACTTACCAGAAAGGAATCAGATTGCACATCAGGTAAGAGCATATGAGGAATGGAATCAAGGAGCACGAAAGGTAATGTACTGGCTATCTGTTAGCATACAAGATAGCATGATTGGACACATACAAGATGCAAGACTCCAAAAGAGGCTTGGAATAATTTGGTCACATTGTATGAGACCACTACAAAGGCATGGAAATTGCAACTCAAGAATGAGTTGCATACATTGGAGAAGAAGATCATGTTAGTAAGTGACTACACCTTGAAAATCAAAAGCATATGTGAGTCACTTACATCTATTGGCGTGAATGTAGATGATGATGATAAGGTGGAAGTGTGTCTTCGTGGTTTAGTAGCTCCATATAAGCAGTTCAAAACTTCTATACAGACCAGGAAAAATATTCCGAATTTTGTTGATCTGGTATCTATGCTAATTATTGAAGAAAAGAATCTTGGTGAGGATTCAATCCCCCAAGGAAAATCTATTCAATTGGTTATTCTTGACCAATTTTGTAGCGACAAGAGCTTTTGACTTCTTGTCTTTAGATTCCTTTGTTTACTGTTGCTTTAGGTACCTACCCCGGGGACTTTATTTAGGAATCTCTTTACTGCTTAAGTCTTAAGCATCCACTCATGCTTTCTGGATTTGTACCAAAATCCCTTTAAGGATAGGTAAACACTTATGTTTTACCTTCCACAGACTTAATTACCATTTTCACTTTTGTAGACTACATTCTTGGAATTTCTTTACTCTGTTCAGACTTGGAACAACTTACTCTTTTTCACAGTTTTCCATCGAATAAATGGAACTTGAGTGAATCATTCCTAAAGAAAATTTTTATTGCCAATACTTGGGCAATCTACAGGGTAGTTCCAATCGCATGCTCTTGGACAATCATGGCCAAGCTTGATCAAGTCTTGTTGATCATGTGATAATAATAAAGACTTTATCTTTATCTTTTAAGATCTCTTTAAACTATCTTTAAGCTTCTTTGCTTACCTGCAGGATTTTTAGAGATCTTTCTCAAGTCCAAGCATACACTTATGCCTCTCAGATTCCAAAGCTAAGAATCTTTGATATACCTTTAGGTTATATCACTAATAGGACTTGAAATACCACTTCTAGTGGTTTGGGATGTCCGGGAACTACTTACTTATTGTTTAAAGAGTATGAAGAATTTCATTCTCAATACTTGAAAGAATGCCATTCTTCAAAGACTTGAGATTCCTTCAAAGGAATAACTTGAGCAAATGATTCATCTTGGAATCTTTTACAATATTAAAAGAACATTTGAAAGAAATTCTTTCAAATAATATCCAAAAAATTTACTGATTCAATTGTATTCATTTCCTGAGTATCAAACTAGAGACAAAATATCACATTTTGGATATGGTTTCCCATGCCACTATGAAAGTTTAAGTTGAACTTTCATTTATGTGATATCGACTTCTATTCTTGAGTTTGATACAAGACTCATTATTATTGGTCAATCTTCAGATGTTACTAGAGTCCTTTAAACATATTTCACCAATCAAATTTATGTTTAAAGTCCAAGCATCTATTGATGATTGATCCAATAGTAATGCAACTATGAACACTTTGAACTTTATAACTTGTTTAGGAGAAGTACATGGATTTAAGATCCATTTCTTGGAACTTTCTATTCCTAAATGAAAAGTTCACACTTGCTTCAAGTCTTTAGGAACTTATATTATTTCCTAAAGACTGCTTAGCTAGTTGCATCATTTACCAGAGAGGCAACTATAGAACCTAACATCCTTTTATTGACGTCAAGGATCAATTGATGTTGAGGTTTAACCTTTGATTTCCATCACCCCTTGATGAAATCCAATAAAAATTTATAAAAGCTTGGTACCTTTATATCTTGGCAAAACATTTATATCCTAAAGAGGTTTTGCCTTCATCATTCCTTGGACCTATCATATAATATGAATTTATGTGTATTTTGGGAAGAGTTCATGAATCAATTAAGATCCTCTACTTGGAACATCTACCTTCCCAACAATAAATTCATCTTAAACATGGTAGGAGAATGATCTCACATGAAATAGAAGGCTTGACTATTTCATACCTCAATTCCAAAAAGTTACTTACTGAGGTTTCATCATGAGATACAAATCTTGAAACCAAAAAGAAACTTCTTTAAACTTTCGAAATCTTCTAAACAGAAGAGTACTCAAGGAACTTGGAAATATAGTTGACGTTCTCATCCAACCTTGGGATGCTTGAGAAGTTACATAAAGTATGTAACTAATCAAGTAAAGCTTATCGGCATGACTTTCTAAGTACATCCGGGACTTAGAGTCATCATACATCACAAAAGAGTTTGCAGTAATTAAATTTTCTTGGTCATCAAGAAAATTTATTACTTAACTTTCTCTTAGTGCTTACTTATACCTAGCAAGACATCTATCATACTTAATTATCATTAAGTATTTGTCTTTGATAGCGGAGTATCAACTTGGGAAGAAATCGACTAATTACTTGAGTTGCAAACTAGAACTAGTATGTCTTTGCAACTAACTAGTCCTTGGTCTTCCCTAATGTCAAACTGCCAGCTCTATAAAGTAAGCTAAATACTAAGAGAGTACATTCTCATATCTACTTGCAAACAACATTCCATTCTATCATGCAAATGCATGTATCTACATGCAAAAGCATATGCTCACATGCGTATGCATGCATGTTCTTTGCATGCCCAAAATAATACAACAATCATGCATGAGCTTGATGCACGATTTTTTCTTGTACTAAGAATGTATATCATGCAATCCTGATGCATGTATATCCTTTCCTTTGTCCTAATGCACTATGATATAAAAACATACCCTTGAGGTGCAATAGAAAACTTACTCAATGGAAAGGAAATATGTATTTAAACTACCAAAATACATTCTTTGATGCACAAGGATCTTTTTGAAATCAAGTCTTTCCTTAATGCAAACTAATGCTTGGAATGGATTAATTCATTATTCTAATCTAGACTTAATCAATTGAAATCTTGGCTATTTCAATGTGCATCTAGGATTAAGTGTAGAATAATGAAAACAAAATAAATCAAGCATTAAGGCCAAGCAAAAACTGGAAAATACTTAGCTTTGATCATAGCTTCGTCCTTCCCTTGATCCTTTGGAAGAGCTTCTCTCTAAAGACTTTGGTCCGAATTCAAATTTGGTTTGACTTTGATTACCAAACGCCTCCGGATCTTCACTCCACAACTCCACTTCCATCAAACTTTGCTTAAAACTTTGGTAGTCTTCGGATTTGCTCACCAAAGATACGCAATCGGATTCGGTTGGGGTAATCAGCAAACTCCAAAGATTAATCAGAATGAGATGATTCGGCTTGGGATTATCAGAGCAGAGATATGATCGAAACTGATGGAACTTGAACTTTTGGACAACGTCTGCTTCAGCGCGAACTGACCATAATCAGATACGTTCTCAATGATGATTGCGAGAACGTCTGTGGCCTTCTGGATAGGCGGAATAGCTTCTAACCAGAGGTCGTGTGTTCGATAACCCGCGGACCAACAGCAGAGAGAATTAACCTTTTGATCTCCTGATTGGGATCTTCTTCAGCACGGACTTTGGTCAATAATATCTGCTGCAGATAACCTTCACGCGGGCGATGTGCTCCTGTGGATAGAGCAGTGCGCTCCTAACAGGGGGGCGGGAGTTCGAATCCGTCGCTGCAACTCAGTACTTATTTCTCCTTTTAAGCTCCTTATTGTAGTCTTCAACAGCGCCGGTCATGAATAAAATCAGCTACTCTCGGAGCGACTTCGCGAACGCCTGCTAGGCCGTATTGATAGAGCAGCGTCCTCTGAACGGGGTGACGAGGGTTCGAATCATGTCGCCCACAGCAGAGATGACCTTAGCCTTTTGCTATGCTTTTCCTAAGCTAAGGCAGCACACGACCAATTCTGCACTCTTCTCAAGGCGGCCGTGAGCAACCTTCTTCGTCCTAGAAGATCTTATGCACACGCAAGATGAAAAGAGCAAATTGATGAAGGTGAGAGCTATGGAGATGGCTCTGATACCAATGCAAGAGAACAAGGATTACGACCACCACATGCTTGAGAGATGACTCTCCTCCCAACCAAATGCCTCTATATATAGCTCTCTCCAGGGGACTGCCTTCTTGGGCAGGTGGATGCTAATCATCCAAGTATCAGCCATGTAACTACATGTGCGCCAAGTGTCCAGTGGATGCTTCTAGAAGGTTCTAGAGCTCTTTGGGCAAAATACTCTTCCCATGTACCTCATGGGGATTGAACCCAAGACCTCGTCCTTCACACCCTTGAGTCTTAACCATTAGGCTAAGTGGATTACTTGGTTACAAGAGTAAATGACCTCCTAGTAAGTCTAAACTCGAGATCTTTGGTCATACACACGGATGACCAAACAGTGTCCGATTTCAGATCTGTCTGAACCGGCTAGACCCTTGGATCATAGACTTACTTTATTACAACTGCCCTCTGTGAAGACTCCAGGAGTAAGAAGGGAACATGCAGATGATACAAGGAGAAGTGACCCAGGACCAAGAAGATATGGGAGGATGCCGAATTCAGTGCAACGATTGACGTACGACAGTTATATGGCTCATCATTGCGCCTACATGAGAAAGGTAATACAAGATGCTCAACCTTCTTGTTTTGAAGATGCACTTGGAATTGCAGATTGGGAAAAAGCTATGGATGAGGAGATGGCTCCACTTTATGGAAATGATACATGGAAGGTGTTTCGATTGCCACAAGGAAAGAAACCCATAGGCTGCAAATCAGTTTACAAGATAAATCATAATGTTGATGGTAGCATAAGCAGGTATAAAGCACGATTGGTAGCTAAAGGATATGCACAAACATATGGCATTGATTATGAGGAAACATTCAGCCCTGTAGCTAAAAGGACTACTATCACAACACTTGTTGCATTAGCTACAGCAAAAGGATGGACTTTGCATTAGATGGATGTGAAGAATGCTTTCCTACATGGTGAGTTAAAGGAAGAAGTATATATGGACCAGCCACAAGGATATGAAGATTCAAAGCATTCAGAATATGTTTGTAGGTTGCAAAAGGCTTTGTATGCGCGCAAGCAAGCCCCTCATGCATGGCATGCAAGGATTGCTGATTACTTAACCAGCATTGGGTTTTCTATGTGTGATGTAGATCACTCACTATATGCAAGGAAGGCTGATGATGGCATCACTATTGTGGCTATTTATGTTGATGACCTGATTCTAGGTGGTGATAATGAAGGAAGAACCAAAGAGGTAAAGCAACTTCTTATGCAGGAATTTGACATGAAAGATCTTGGTGTGCTGCGCTATTTCTTGGGCATTGAGTTTATACATACAAAAATAGGTATATGGATGTCGCAAAGGCAATATGCCTTGAATATGCTGCAAAAGTATGGTATAGCTGATTGTAAGCCAATTTCTATGCCATTAGATCAGAATTTGAAGTTGGATACTACATCAGGTGAAGCATTGGAAAATGCTACTATGTACAGGAAAATTGAGGGAAGTCTTATATATCTCACAATTACAAGGCCTGATCTAAGTTATACTGTTGGACTTGAAAGTCAGTTTATGCAGGTTCCTAGGAAGCCACATTTGGATGCTCTGAGGCGCACTCTATGTTATGTGAGTGCTACTTTGGATTATGCATTGTTTTATAAGGCTAGTGTATATTTGCAGGTTTATGGATACATCAATGTAGATTGGGCTGGTAGCATTCCAGATAGAAGATCTACTAGTGGTTTTCTATTCTCTCTTGGAAGTGCAGCTATTACATGGAGCAGCAAGAAGCAACCCATTGTTGCTTTGTCAAGTACAGAGGCTGAGCATAGAGGTGCTGGAATGACAGCATGTGAGGCATCATGGCTAGAAATGCTACTTGCAGATTTAGGTGTGGAAGTGGGAAAGCATATCAGTATTTATTTTGATAATCTTAGTAGCATACAGTTAGCACGGAATCATGATTTCCATGCTAGAACAAAGCATATCGAGGTACAGTATCACTTCATCAGAGAGAAGGTATTAGCAGATGATATTGATCTTGTTTATGTGAGAACAAATGATCAGGTTTCTGATATTTTCACCAAAGCACTTGGAGCTGAGAAGTTGAAGAAGTTTCGGGAGATGCTTGGATTACAGGATATGGCATTGAGCTTGAGGGGGAGTGTTGAGATATCAAGCTCAGCATGTAATGATCCAGGATGACACGTATCAATTTTTCGTTTCTCTGACATGTATAGTGGTCACGCTGTCGGAGAGATTCTCTCTCCCTAAGTGGATATCCCAATCCTTTATTTTGACATACGAATTGTTGAACTAATGAATAGAATTATTGAAGGCATGGTACAGGATTGGCAGTGGATTCTTTGATGGAATTCAAAGGAAGACAACTAAAGATTTAGCACTTGATCTTGCACATCACTACTCTTTTGATCATTTCAAAATTACCCAACTTTGCAATATTATGGCTTTGCAATATTATGGCATGGCAATAATCATTAGGTTAGGCATATCTATATGATTGAGGTGCTTAACCCCATGCTTCAAGATTGATATCAATTTTCTAGTTCGAAACCATGCTTCAGAAGCAATCGGATGTTGTTTATTATTTTTGTGCGAGCCAAATACCTCTCCTATTCCGATGGCCATCATATGTGCTTGCTACATGTGCAAGCTTGCCTATTTTAGAAGAAGGCAATAATGCATAAAAGAAAAAGGAAACCCCTGAAACGTGATGATAAGGTGTTGGCCGACATGCAAAAAGTAGAGACTACTAGAAGTGATGCATGGAAAATACAAACGCGAGGTGGCAGATCAAAAGGGAACAGGGAGTCGTAACAAACGAGAACTATGTCGTAAAAAGAGAACACTCTCGTCAAAAATTACATGTTTTCACCTCATTTTTGGAATTCCTTTACACCAGTATACATATATTACAAAAATGAGGTGAAAACAAGTAATTTTTGACATTTTTTGTCATTTTCTCAAAAAAAAAAGAGCTCAAAATGTAGTCAAAATTTCACTATATTAGGCATTGACGTGTCCCAAAATGTATATGATAAGACATTGACATGTCCAAAATCTATATGATAAGACATTGACATGTCTAAAATATATATAAGAATGTAGAAATCAATAGTTTTTACACAAAAATAACATTTTAGACATATCTTTAATGGGTGGATATCTGATTGTTATTCAAAATTGCTACAAAACATGGTTTCATTAACCAAACTACTTTGAGGCATTTACATAAGCACTAAAAATGTGTGAGAGCTTCAATGCAACTCACAACTTTGTCGATCTATGTCTACACCCTCATCATCTGATGCACTTGATTCAGTCTCATACTGTTGAGAGCTCTCTTCTTCTTCTTCTATATCCACAAGAGCTCTATCTTCATCCACGTACATACCAAATTCTGCAGGATCATGCACAACTCTTCTTGTTTTCCTATGATTTCCTGTACCACATACATCTGGAAGCTTTTGTTTTATCATGTTGATGGTTGCTTTCCTCAAGTGACCAGTTTTTGTCAAGGAAAAATCATAAACAAGAATATCTACATCATCCATTTTAAGAGTGGATGTGCTTCGAATATTCTTTTTCCTTTTTGAACCTGTTCTTTTAGTATCACACACCATTTCTAAGTTATATTTACCTGTGAATGCATTACTACTTTTAGTGTAATACCAATGCACCACCAAAGCCTCTATTCTTCTCTGATCAATATCTTTAGTTATCTCTAAAACCTTTGCAATCCAAAATGGTCTGGTAGCCTCATCACCATCAGCAAGTACTGCAATAAGCGTTCCAACATTTATCTCTATTAAATTTCCTTGCCATCTTGCTTCTGCCTGTTTTGTCATCCTTGGGCCTACATAAATATTTCTTTCTGGTGGATGTATAAAACTTTGAAGTGCATCTGCATGACATGCTTGGGCCACATTCACGGATCTTTGTGTACAAAAATCCCATGTGAATGGAACATCAACTGGCCAGTGACCTGCAATTGTATACTGTATAATCTCTTCTTGATGATTGAAAAAGTCCTCCCACCAAGATACATCTTGATCTCCAGCATATTTTTTTGCACGCTCAATATGTCTCTTCTTTTCAATGAGTGCATGCATCCAGCTTTTACTTTGATCAACCACACTTCCACATCTTTCTATATTGTTTTTATCTTCATATGGTGATTGTTCTGCACCATACACTGTTACAGTAGACAAATTAGGCACCTGCAATAAGAATCTGCATCCCTCTTTAGGCTCCCACCCAAGAGAAGATGAATACTGCTTTGCAAATAAAAGGGTTATTTCATCAACCCTCCTCATCAAGAATACATGGTTGAAACTAATATTGTGCAATGGAGCCAAAACCTTAGCACTGTTATCAAGGCCCATTGAGCAAAAGTGCTTAAAGTCATAAATCTGTGTGAGGTGTTGAACTTCTGGTTTTGGAGTATATGCTTCTGAAATCAGCTCAGATAAAATCGGAAGAGTAAAAGCATTGTTACGTGCCAACTTCTTAGAGAAAGTACTGAACATTTGATCAATGTGATCATGAGTGTGGCCAACCAGAAGAAAATTTACCTTAACCTTCTGAAATACCTGTTTTTCAACAAGCATGCTTAAATATCCAAAGACTGTAGAATTTTTATTCTCTCTTGCAGTATTATCTAGTTGCAAATATAGAGTTGGTGGGAAAAGACCCTTCCATGATTGCAAAACATGATGAATGACAGTAACTGTAAGGTTTGGATCATTATGCACATTCGGATATGTGAAGAAAACCTTGGACATTACAGTTCCATTGTATACCAAAGCACCAACCAAATGCATTTGCACAAGGACTTCATCTCCAATGTCCTTAGGGATGCGATAAAAATGTGGCAAACAAGTTTTTTTTTTTATCCATACCATCGATCAACAAACACATATAACGCTCCGGATTTCTGAGTGCCTTACTTCGATGATGAATTGCTTTCTTTCTCTCTAATGCTTGACTGTCACGATGGTTGTTAAGAAGGTTTTTAAAATTATGCTTTTCCTGTGGTGTTGTAGCCCCTTTTGCCATGTTTTTCAAAGTGGCGAAAACTGAACATTCACCCATTCTAACTTTACGAGGAATAGAAACATTGTTCAACTCTTCCTTCCATAATCGAGTAAAGTGACGATACAACACATACTTCTCATTTCTATTTTCCATGTCTTCTCTATATATTTGAAATACCTCTCGACGGGTAAAGTTATCTGACAAGTGCAACCTTCCAGTTGTAGGCATAACTTCACAATGCAAGCTAAACTAGTTCATCATCCAATTCATTGCATGACGTCCAACAGATCCTTTGGTCCCAACATGGAACGTATCCAAAATGAGATCCCCATTCAAAAACCCTTGTTGAACCCTATGTATTCTAAAATTTCCTACACCCATTGCAATTTTAAATGCAGCCCTACAGCATGGCATCCCTTGAGTAAAGAAATATTCAAAACCAACACGCGTTACTGACATGTTATCCTCAATCATTTGCATGCAAGAAACAAGGTATATATCTTGCCTTTCACTATCTAAATGGAGGAATTTTTCTCTTAGGTGCTTTAGTTTCTTCATTCCTAAATTATACAAACATTTCAAACCACAACAATGCTTCACAATATCCAATGCAATCTGTCTATCTGAAGTAAGAAATTTAAATCTTTTTCGACTTACTTCACGAGACCTTCTTTTAAATCGTAGATTGAGCTTGCTTTGCTTTTTCGTTGCTCCACATGCACTTGAGTTAGAAGGGAGATCAATGGTTGGATCAGATGGGAGATCAAGAGGTGCATTTGGTTGAGCAGCATTGCACTGTGAATTGGACAACTTAAATGACTCAACAGAAAACATGGAATCATCAGCACGTTCTAAATCATAGGGATCATCACTTCTCTGGAAAGGTTCAACTGAGAACAATGAATCAATATGAGCAGAGGAAGCTGATGCCCAAGCATCCACTGAAAAGATTGAGCTCATCTTCACTGAGTTCACAGAAGACTGAAGATGAATGACCTTTTTAAATAAGTAGAAATCCGAGATCAAGTGAAGATGTCACATCAAATGTCACATCAAGAAGATATGAAATCAAAAGCTTATTAAAGTACATTAAATAACATTAAACATCAAATTACATCAAATCACTTAATTACTCAAATATACACTAATAAGGGAACCAAAGATTTGATTCACTTTTGATTCAAATGAGAAACACAGTTGATTTCTAACTACATATGAGTCATTGAGTCTAAGCATTGTGAATGAATCAAAATATATCCAAGTTGAGTTCCAACAGGAATATATAATAAAATTGTTTGGAGAAATTTTACAAGAAGAAATTTTACAACTGGAATATATCCAAGTTGAGTTCCAACTGGAATATGCTATGCCATTGAACACTATACAAGAAGAAATTTTACATTTGGTTAAGATTTCAAGGATTAGGTTTTATTGCGGTCTTGGCTAGATATCAAAGAGGTAGATGAAAGTATATTAAAAAAGAATTATGTGTAAAAGAGGTACACAGAATGTTTATTCATACATTGATTTTCCATTTCAACAATGTGTTACAAGATAAATGTGAATATGAACTAAAGTGTGGAGGATAACACTATAAAGATGTCATTAATCTCACAACTTAGACCTGATTTTCTCCCAAGCAACAGACTCTAAGAAAAAACTTCTACATGAGATTAGAAATCCTCATGTACATACCATACTGCTGCCATTGAAGTTTAATTTCCATGCAAATGTATATAAATAGTTGCAAGGTTCTGTACTTGAATGTTTATACATACATTGATTTTCCATTTCAACAGTGAGTTACAAGATAAATGTGAATATGAACTAAAGTGAGGAGGGTAATACTATAAAGATGTCATTAGTCTCCCACATTTAACACAACTTTGACTTGATTTTCTCCCAAGAAAGAGATTCTAAGAAAAAAATCTCTACATGAGTTTAGACATCCTCATGGACATACCATACTCTTGCCATTGAAATGTAATTTCTATGCAAATGTATATAAATAGTTGCAAGGGTCTATGAATATTTCATTAAAGTGGCTCTGAAATAGCCTATTTGTGTGGGTGCTATTCCCTGGTTAGATAAGTTGACAGATTTAGTTAGCAACTGGACTCATTCAGTTAGATCCAGTTAGTCTCTGGTTCAAGTTACCCAATTGCCTATAAATACCAGAGGAGGAGATCATTCGCATTTTCAAAATCCACGAGCAAGAGAGAGCAGCAGAGCACAGACAGCCATGGAGCACAGAGCTCAGCATACCAGCAAGCCAAGTCTGATGGAGAAGAAGAATGTTGGCAAAAGTACCAAGAGGTAGACAAAATCATACCATAAATAAAGATTCTAAAAAGATTCCCTCTGTATGTCTGTGTAAAAAGTCTGATTTCTAGGTATTTATTTTTCTTACCTCTAGAAATATGGTTCCAAAGTATGTACAGCTTGATGCCTGGCATCGACTTTAAGGTGTAAGTCGATGCCAGGCATCGACTTAGGATTGCAAGTCGATGCCAGGCATCGACTTGCAGGTGCAAGTCGATGCTAGGCATCGACTTGTCGGTTCAAGTCGATGCCTGGCATCGACTTGCACCTGCAAGTCGATGCCTGGCATCGACTTGCAGCCCCAAGTCGATGCCAGGCATCGACTTGGGGCTGCAAGTCGATGCCAGGCATCGACTTGGGGCTGCAAGTCGATGCCTGGTATCGAGTTTTCGGTGCAAGTCGATGCCTGGCATCGACCAGCAGCCCAAAGTCCATGCCTGGCATCGACTTACACCTGAAAGTCGATGTCAGGCATCGACTTGGGCCCAAAAGTCGATGCCAAGCATCGACTTGCCATCATCAACATGCACTGAAAAGTCGATGCCAGGCATCGACTTTAGGGTGCAAAGTCGATGCTTGGCATCGGCTTTTGGGCCCAAGTCGATGCTTGGCATCTGCTTTTGGGCCCAAGTCGATGCCAAGCATCGACTTTGTGTGCAAGTCGATGCCAGGCATCGACTTGAGGGTAAAAGTCGATGCCAGGCATCGACTTGGCCCAAAAGTCGATGCCAAGCATCGACTTGGGCCCAAAAGTCGATGCCAAGCATCGACTCTTGCACCCCCAAGTCGATGCCTGGCATCGACTTTCACCCTCAAATCGATGCCGGGCATCGACTTGCACACAAAGTCGATGCCTGGCATCGACATGCACTTAAACATCGATGCCTGACATCGACCTGAAGCTCAAAATCGATGCCTGGCATGGACTTGGGCCTTTGAAAACCACATTTACGTTTGATCTGATATTTCCAAGTGCCTTCAGGGATGCGGAGTCCAAGGATGAAAGGCCCTTCAAGAAGCTCAGAGTCATCATGGGCTCTGGTGACCAGCAACGTGACAAAGGCATTGGTCACCAAGCAAAACCAAAGAAAATTATTGCACCATTATCCTCTGAGAAGGCCAGCAACCCACTAGGAATATCCTCAGGTGGATAGAGTAGCATAAAAATTCCTGAGGAGGATCCAAATATGAAGGAAAGGTCTAGGGAGACGGAGGTCATGAGGACAGATCGTCCACTTCGAGACATGACAAATCTAGAGTGGTGCCTTCAGTACGTTGAAGAGAAGAATGCAGTCCTCCTTGTGTTCGCAGGGGCTTATGGCAGAGGAAAGATCACGACAACACAAGGTTTTCAGTATGGCCTTGTTTACAAACTGGATTATGAAGATGAAGATTCTGACAACCTGCTTTTCTTGGTGGAGACATCGAAAGGATTAAGAAATGTCATATGCAAGATGGATTTCTTGTGCCCAGAGTGCTGTGTTCCAGAAGGGCTAGCTCAGATATGCAGAGACTCAGTGAATTTCATCAAGGACCTGATGCCATGGATCCAGGGCAATATCATGCCAACACAACAGAAGAAGACGACCCCTGTAAAGGCAAGGGGTAAGCAGAGCGTGCAGAAAAAGCTCCAAAAGAAAAAGAAGATAATTTCAGAAGAGGAGTTTTCTGACTCAAGCTCTAGCTCTGGGGACATAATTGTTGCACCTGGTGGAGAGCTTGCATCTGGTGTTCTTGGTACTGAGCAGAATAAGATGAGGGAGGACATAACTAGAAGAAAAGTTGTGAAGAAGGGGCAGTTGTTCCACCTGCCAAGCAATATCATCCACAGGCCACCCGTAGATCCAGTCACAGGGAGAAGGCCCCTTGAGATCAGGGAGCCACATAATTTGCACGTCCAGAATCTTAAGAAGAAAATGAAAATAAATCCTCATGCTACTGTTGTGCCATTCCTTGTCATGGTGGATCCGAATGAGTGCAGCTGTGTGGACGAGTTCAATGAGGGTTTGTTTGATTATTACACTTATTATGTGATTGGAGGTTCACACTCTGCAGAGGCTCGTAGACAGTTAGTGAAGGAGCACCCTACTACATTTTTCTTTAGGTATGCAGAGTGTAAGATATATGCTGGTCTTACAACTGAGGAAGCCAAGCTTCTTGCTTGGGATCACAACAACGACAATGACTACAGGCAGAAAATGTCCTCCATAGAGAGAATTCGGTTCTTCCACCATGAATATGAAGATTGTCTTGTGAAGGAAGCTGGAAGAATACATCCCAATCTACGAAAGCAATGCCTTATTGAGGTTGGAATTGCATTGGATGAGAATAGAAAGTCTGATGCTTTGAGGAAATATGATCCATGGTTTCAACTGGCATTCAGATCAGGTGAGATCTGGGATCTACAGGATAGAATTTTCATAATGTGGGAGAACAAGGAGGTCAAGGGCCAGAAGCAACAAAAGTCGAGGCCAGACCCACAAGTTGATCTGAAGGGAAAGGGAAGGAAAGTTGACCTTTCAATTGAAGAGGCTCCTGAGGACATGAAGCTGACCCCATGGAGGGCCCTTCAAGGAATCAAGGATGATACATTGATCATATCAACTTTGTCAAGGGTAATCTCAAAGGAGTTAAGCCTGGAGGAGATGGTGACTGAGCTCAATAAGTATGTATGTTATTCTCAGATCCTTTTTCCCTCCTCCCATGCTTCTGGTCTAACCTAGTCTCTTTTATATTTCTGTGTCTGTAGTCATAAAGTGTACATGAAGATTCAGGAGGTGATGACGAAGAGGCTGGGTAGCTTTTCTTGGACAGAGGTCCAAGTAGACTATCCAACCACATCATCCTACAAAGCCTTATCAGAATATTTCATCCTGTTTCGTGATTGGGTAGGTTCTCTTTCTGAGGTTGTGCCTGGTTTGCCATTAAGTTAGATGCCTTGATTCACCTAACCAATTTGATGCCTTGCATGGCATCGACTTACAGCTAAATTCGATGCCTGGCATCAGTCTACAGGCAAAAGTCGATGCCTGGCATCGACCTGCAGGCAGAAGTCGATGCCTGGCATCGACTTGGGGGCATAAGTCGATGCCTGGCATCGACTTGCAGCATAAGTCGATGCCTGGCATCGACCTGCAACATAAGCCTGGCATCGACCTCGTGGCAAAAGTCGATGCCAGGCATCGACTTATGTCCCAAAGTCGATGCCAAGCATCGATTTTCAGTAGAAGGTCGATGCCTAGCATCTACCCCAACAAGAAATCGATGCCATGCATCCGTTCCTTATGTTCTGTTTGCTGTATTGAAGAGCTCTTTTAATTGTCTTTCCAATTTTTTCTGCAGAAACCAAGGAAAAGTAAGTCTACAGAGGTACTAGATGATTGCCCCCCTGCATTCCTTGCTCACATTCAAAGAGCAAGGCATGAGAAATCTAGACTGAAAGCGAAGGAGATGGATTTTGATGATGAACCTGATCTTAAATGTTTCTCCAATCCCCTAGACCCCCTTAGGCCTGTATATTACAATGTGTTCTGTAGTGATGTAAATAATATTTGTTCTGTTGTGCCTAGAAAACATTTCTCCCTTCTCATAGCGGACATACCCTATGGATTTAGGATGTTGGGATCAGTTAATGATGATGAATCCTTCAAACACCCTCAGATTCGGAAGATGGTCACTGATTTTGCAGAGTTGACTATGTCTCCTCTTTGGAGGATAGTAATTTTCCATAGCAGAGACCAGTCTTTCTCTGTTTCAACTTCTCTGAAGGCAAGATGTCATGCTGTGGAGTGCCTCACTTGGTAAGTAATCTTCTTTCTATCGCCATGGCTTTAGTGATGCTCTCTGTGACTCATAGTTCTTTTTTGCAGGGTGAAGACAAACGTAAATCACACTCCTTTGCATCGGTTTGTGAGCGCCACTGAATGCATTACAGTTGGCTATTATGATGAAGTAAGCAAAAGGAGAGTCAGGGAGCATTGCAATGAGAATGGGATCTCAAATGTGCTCATGTTCCCAACCGTTACCAAGAAACTTCGTCATGTAGCTGGGGACATGACATTGGTTAACCCTTATCAGAAGCCACAAAAACTCATAATGAGATTGCTTCAGCTATTCTCCAATGATGATGACTGGGTCCTAGACCTTTTTTCGGGCACAGGTAATTTCAATTTTCACAATTTTCATTAGTCATGGTTGATTGAAGCCTCTAAGTGGTTTTCTGCTGTTTCAGGAACGACTCTGGCTTGCTCCTTAAAGATGTTCAGCCACTTTGTGTTCAGCTTGATTTATCTTGAGCATTTCTCTGATCATGTGTGAATGTTTCTTAGTATAATTTTGTTGAATATTATCTTCTCTTGGGAATGCTTTTGTGAAATGTATTTCATATTCTGTTAATATGGCCAGGCATTCAATGGGGATCTTAACCATACAAAGGGGATGATCTTAATTGCCTTGTTAAAATGCTCTGATTTTTGCAACACATGTACTCTAATTTTCGAGTAACTTTTAATTAGCTATCATCTGTGCTTGTTGAGGTTATAGATGTAATGAAGGAGCTTCGTGAATTCTTACTTGTACCTTTTCAACTCTAATCTATTGTCCAAGATCATGATGTGGGATTCTTGGTCATGCTCAACAACTAGTTTTCATGGCAGCAAGAATTTTAGTATATCTATCTTGACTACTTGGGATATGAGATCAAGCTTCTAGTGACAATATTTACAAGCAAGACTCGTGATGCTTTCTAGATATTGTAAAATGCCCACTTTTTTGCTTCATATAATGGTCTTTAGGTAAAAAGAAAAAGAGAACATGTCTTTGTTCTCCTTTGTTGTGACTCAGTGTTAGGGGAATAAGAAGCGCTGCGGCTTATAAAGGAGAAGGGGATCTCATGCAGAAGGAGGCCAAACTCATGCTTATTTTTGGCGTTGATGCTCTCGAAGGGACATCTCTGTTAGTTCAACAGGGCAAAAGCCTTATGAATTGCCAATGATGCGCGATATTCTTATATATCAAGCTAAGCTCTGATCGAGCGCGGAGATTGACGGATGCTTGATTTGCCAAACGAGACTAATGATTTACTAGCATTTGTGAGAATCTTTTGATTTTCTGCCATAAATGATTTGTAAGGATGGCGTTTATCATTCAATTTCCATTATTTTATTGTGCATCGCTTTTCTATTTTATATTTTTTACTACGCACTTTTAGAGAGCATCAAGTACAATAGTACCTGACAATGTAACAACAATCATAGATGAAGATAATTGATAGCGTTAAAGAGAATTCTTTGTGCGCTAGAGGAAGAGCGTTGATCTCTTAGCATTTGTCTTTTGAAACTTAGCGTAGCTTGATCCATCATTTCTGGCTTTCTATGCTATTATGATCAAATGATTAACTAATTAAAAAGCAGAGAGCGGAATGATCGAAGGAAGTGCTGGACTTATCAAATACAACGTAATCTTTCTGTTGAAAAGTATGCTGATGGTGCTGATACTTTATATCAACAGTTTGGAATCGATTTTAATGGAATAGAAAGAATGATTATTGTGCAGGTTAGTTTTACTCTCTGTTAACCATTGATCTTCTGAATATTTTGTCTGAATCACTCTGGTTTTGTCTCTCCTTTTTGTTTAAATCATGTTCCAGCTTTCATTCTTCCTTTGTTGCGTTGTTCTTGTTGTTCGTGTCTTCAGACATTTTCCATATACATTCATATAACTATTCAATTGAGATATTGGTGCCTTGCGCTAATTGACTTGTTCTGTGCTGATTTCAAATTAACATCAAGAGGAAGTATAGCTATGCCTCATAGTTTGAGTTTTGTGCTTTTATGAGCCAATCTCTATCATGCAATTTGATGTTCTTTATGCAAGTATTCACAGTTATGCTTTGTGTTTAGATCTCGAGCTTTGATAGCTACAATTCGGATTTGTTTTGCGCTTTTCAAAAACATACATATGTCATTGCTGAATACTCATAACATTGATTAAACTACATGATCTTGTTCTAATTAGTTGTTTTTGCGCGGTTTATGCTAATATGACACACAATCAATATTGATTATGAAGGACACTCAGAAGAAGAATAGTGCTTAGCTCGCCCAACGATTCCACAACCATCTGAATTAATCCTCTGCCAAATGTCTGGATTGACCACGAGTAAATGATTGCTTATTCTATGTGTTGAAAAGTTGCGCGCTTATCACTTTATAGATGAACTCTTTCGAATGTGTTTGATGTAATTAATCGTTGCTCAATAGTACAGATTAAAGGAATATGAAGACCTATAAAAGTTTAATATAGGAAGTCTAGTCGAGCATGTCAGTAATGTGGATTTAGGTTTTTGCACATTGAAGCTCTGAAGCTGTGATTTCTTTATTTGAAATTTATGCAGAATTCAACCTACGCGAAGATCAAAATTATGTTATTGATCAGAGAAATTGCTCTCATTTGAATACAGATAGAAGAGTTTTACGAATCGAAAAGAAATAAAGAGACATTGCATATAAGATCTAAGGTTCTGAAAAGACGTCTGGATACGTTTCGGTATCCATTTCCTAAGAGTTCCTAAGCAGGTGATATGTTTCTACAGGGGGACAAAAGATGATATTAGATATGGTGGTGATGAGGAATGAATAGGTTTCTAAGGGGTATATAATACATGGCTTGAGTGTTAAGCTATGATACACTGTTTTGGTACCCGAATTTGCATGGGTGTGGGTCGATTCGCAAGGTACTTCTTGGCGATCCAAATATGTCGACTGTTCATACTTGTAGAAGAAGGTCAAGGAGACATTGGATACTGCCTCTGCTTTTGCTTTAACTTCTTCTTATCCTTGTCTGCATTGTTGAAAACATTGGAGTTTTCTATCCTTTTGGCATCCATATTTGCTTCATGTTGTCCGTTTCGAAATGCTGATATTGTTGCTTTCTTTGCATATTCTGATATGGTCGTCGGTTTGGGTTCCTCCATTGTGGTTGACTCCTTTGTGGTTGAGGTTGAGAGGTCGAACGGACACTCTGCTTTGGAAAAGAAGGGAGTTCCAACACTTGCAAAACCTGCCCATTAGGAAGTGCTCCGTTTTGTATCAAAAATCTAGGCCAGTCTGCAATAAGCATGGAAGGATGGGCACCGCAGGGTGTTTTGCCCATGTGGTTGTTGATGCAGTCCACCTGACCACTGATTGTCCCCATTTGTCCTGCAATGGTCCCCATTTGTCCGCTACTGGAAGACTGGGGGAAAATCTCCTAACAGTCTTTGGTCTGGCAACGATCCATCGCCAAACTCTCATGGGTTGACTTTGGAGGGAGCGTGCTTAGCCGAGGGATTTGGCCAAATATCTTCCGGTCCTCCGTTGCATGCGTTTCATAGGGTCTAGGGTTACATACCTCAGGCAAAGTGTTATTAGGGAAATCAAGCGGTATCACTCACTGCTGATCTAAGGTTCCAATCTATAAGGAGCCTTGTCTAAGCTTTAGGTCCACTGAGTGATCCTACAGCCAATCTTGGCCAAGGATTAGGGGTTCTATCAGATCCTCATCATGGCACACTAGTAGCTTTGCCGTCATGGTCACATCATGTATGAGGATAGGAAGGTCCACCTCACCCATGCAAGGGGTTTCCATGCCTCCTAGCCCTATGAGGTATGCCTCAATTGGCCGCATTTCTATTCCTCAGTCCTTATAGTGGGACCATCTAATCGCACTAGTCGCAGCACCTGAGTCAATTAAAGCCTTGAGCTCTTGGCAAGGGTTGCCATGCTCTAGCCTGACTGTAATGAATGGTCTCCTATCCACTATGCTAGGATGAGTACTTGACTTTGCTTGACACATGGCCATGGTTTATCTGGGTGTTGTTTCGAGATGGTTATAATGTTCTCTCCCTAGTCCTTGTCTTCTTAGCTTCATGCACTTAATGCGTTCTATAGCTTCTGCCTGAGCTTCTGCTCGTATTCTATTTTCTTCCTCCTTATGCTTCTTTGCCAACCTGAGTTTGAGTTTGGGTCACTTTCTGTGATCAAGGGTGAAGAAGGCACTAAAGCCCTATTGAGGTTTTCTTCTCCAACAGCATATTTAACTGAGATGACATTCGCTGGTGGGGGTGGCTGTTGAGCTAAAACTAGTTGAGGTCTCTGTTGAGCCTGATAAGGATAGTTTTGTGGAGGCCTATAGTAATGAGGCTGAGTATTATATTGGCCTTGATACCTACCTGACTGTGCGTATGCTTGCGGGTAGTTCTGTCTCACTGCATGTTTGTTGTATGGGCAGTCTTGGGCCATATGATTCGTGTATCGTCTCTCAATCATACAGTATTGGCCACTAGGGTTGGCTTGTGGTTGTGTTGCATTGGGACACACATTCGCCATATGATCACCACCACATGTGTAACAACGCTTGTTTGTTGTTAACCTAGGCATCTGTTTACTAGAAAATCCTATTTTCTGGGCCACTTTTTCTGCTAGGTCCTCTATCGAGCTTGAAAGTCCTTATAGACCTTTGAGAGTTCCAACTCGTCTCTAAGGTTGTCCTCAATGTCGATACAAATTCTCACACACTGCTCTAATGTTCTTGGCTCCTTCAAGTACACATAGGAGCATAGTTTAGAGCTTAAGAGGCCATCTAAAAACAATGACACTTGCTTGGCTTGTGAGGGTAACTCTTGCATTCGGCATCTCTCCACATATTGTCTAAACCTACGTCCTACAAGTCTAACTGTTTCTTGAGGGGTCTGTTTGAAACTATGAATCAACAAAGATGTATCATGTCTGATTCCACTTTTAGAGAATTCTGTGATGAATGACTCTAAAAAGTGATGGATGTCTCTAAATTGCCTTTGCTGCAATGGTTGGAACCAAGTTAAAGCTGTGTTCTTTAACGTTAGTCCAAATGCATCATATTGTGTGAACCTGTCTTCTACTTGTTCTGCTCTGAGCACTTGCTTAAATTCAACAACATGGTCATAGGGATCTTCTGTCCCATTGAAGTAGTTCTTCATTGACTTTACTAATTGAGTGGGTCTTAATATTCTTGTGTGTTCACATGGTCTAGGTAGAGGAAAATCATCTCTACCACCTGGTATTCTAGGTTCTCTTTGTCTTTCCACTCTATCTATGTCCGTGGTTTTTCTATCTCTCCCTAAGGGATGAGTGAAACTTACTTCCGGTCTTTCTTTGTTCTTCTCTCTTTGATTACCATGGGATGAGGATGTTCCAGCACCCTGATGGCTTGTGTTTACATTTGCTCGTGATGGAGCGAATACCAAATCGCCTCTCCATGTGTACGTATTTCTCGCATCATCAGGTACTACAAATACTCTTTTTGAAGTTTCATCTAGGTATACAACCTTTCCAGGTGTATCCCGGTCCTTGAACTCGTAATCATGATGGAGCCTACCTCACTAGGTTGTTCCATCTGGTACCTCCAAAATGCATCATCAGTCTCCTTATTAACAAACAACTCTATGCTTCTATTATCATGAGGGATCCACTCGGGGATTATTACTCTTGTTAGTACAGATTTCCCTCTAGGTGTCCTAGGTTCTTCTCCTACTGGTTCTTTTCCTTGGGATTTAGCTTCCGTGTCTAATTGAATTACACCAAACTCATTGGTATAATTTGGCTGAGTACTTATGATGTACATCGTTCCTTCCTTGTCTATGTACACGTCTGTCTCGAATTTCACCACTGGACGTTCCAATCCAATGGGTTGATCAGGGTTGTGCATTTGCACCACTGGTCTTCGCAGACCATCCTCATAGATGCGAGCACCTAAGCCGTTGGTTCAGAGAAATTCTAATGGAGTTCTATAGGGTCCTTCTGGTTTTTCCAAATATGCTATGTTTGATCCTCCTTCTGGCCTTTCTGTGCTAAAAGCCATTTCTGATTCACTCGTATCTGAGCTCAACTCGTAAGGATAACTATTCAGTTGTTGAGCTCATGAACGTGCAGTAGTTCCTACACTTGCTTCTAATGATCTAAGGCTTCGTCGGTCTGACTTACCTATATACTTGCCCGATCTAAGGTTTATGAATTTACTTCACGGAACTCTCTGATCTTCAATGGTTCTTTGTTCTTTATTGCTTGGTTCTTTTTAAATGCCTTTAAGTTCTTGTCTTGTCTAACTGTATGCATCAGGAATCGACTTTCCGTGGTACTTTTGAGTTCTCGTTCTGTCACACTTATGTTCTTTCCTTTAGGTTTTTGTATCGCACACCTTTACTTTAGTTTTGGACTTGAAAAATTAAATATCTTGAACTTGATACGTTCCTATCGTCGTTAATCCACAATGCTAACATTTAGCCTAAGCTAATAATTGATTGAGAGGGTTGAGTATTCTTCCAACCTCAAGTCAGCTGCTTTGAGTGCTTTGATGCCCAAGAAGTCGCACTTCCCAAGCCCTGCATTCTTCACTGCCTTGCTTTGTTTGCCCTTGATTGCCCTTGCTAGACCTGTAAAAAGCCAATGTTTAGACCAATTTTTATTTGGATGTTCAAGCACTTTGATATATATAATTTTTTAAGTCCTTCCTCTCATGGCCGAATTTTAATGTTGCCCCTTGGCTTTTCTAGTCCCAACAATGTTAACCTCAAATTAGCTTACCTAAAAATCAATGGATTCTTTTTGAAAAAAATAGTTGAGGTCACGTGATACTCATCAAGAGCTTTCTAACGAGCTAAAAAGCTCAAAAAACGGACTTCGGATGAAAAAGATATGACCATTTAAGCCCTCGGGGGTAAAAACGGATCGATAGGTTTTTCTTTCTCTATGAGCTAAATGGTCTCGTATGAGCCTAATCACCCAAAAATTTTCTTAAAATAGCCCCAAATTTGCTCAAAAAATCAAACCCTAAAAATTGCGTTTGGGGTGGACAATCGCGATGGTCTAGGACCGTCACGATGGCTCAAGTGAACCATTGCGATGGCGTGGCACAATCACGATGGTCCGAAGGCACGAACCATTGCAATGGTCTGAAGTGAATAATTGCGATGGGGTGAACAAACCGTTGTGATGGTCTAAGGGTATCGTCGCGATGGTCTGAGAATATCATCGTGATGGTCTAGCTTGCCACGTTGTAGAGGAGGTACTGGGGTATCTACTTTTAACTGGAGCATGCAGCAAGCTCTCTAGTACTTCACCTACTCAAGGGAGGTTCTCCTTAGGGAAATATACCCTTTAACACTTCTGTGAGCAGGCAGATATCAATGATTGCACAAAGTTGTGAATACTCAAGAAAATATTAATGACAACTGACGATAAAGGAAGTCCAATCACTCCTTAATTCGAACGAATGATTACAACATAGGCAAAAGAAATGCTCTAAAGTTGATGCTCTGGGCTAGCATGCCACTCCAGAACTAAACAAATTCATTACAAGAGATTCGTCCAATCCATACAATGAACACAGCTAGATGCAGATTAGCACTTATCAATACAAAGTTTGAAGAGTTGCTCTAAGGAAAAGAGCATAAAAATACCATTGACTCACACTAAAAGACAAAGCCAGGCCACTCTCTTCACACTATAGTGCTATTAGCCCTCCATTGGGAAGCCCACACTCTGTATCCACACCATAGAGTGACTTCCTACAGTAGGCTTGTAACCACAGAGTGCAAAGAGAGGACCCGTGTACGCATGTAAGTATATGTGTGTATCCCCAATGAACACAAATCCATTGCTTTTATAGGCTCCAATAGGCCAAGAGGGCCTTGCCGATTCCTCACGTCCATTGATCATGCGTCGATTGATTGCCCAAAATTGGAGGGGTAGATCAAATATGCCACCAATCTTGAATTGGATCCTCAAAAATAGGCAGTCGTCATGAATGGTTGGCAGCAACAATCATTTCTCCACTTTCACTTTTACCACTTACAATTTTACTGTCACTTTTGAATGCAAGCTGAGATCCTCATTTTGTGCCACCCATGATATTTGAATGACCCTGAGAAGCACATCCTTCACCTAATTTTTCTAGTAGCTTTTGATCCTTACATATTAAGTGGGCGGTGTGGGAGGTGAGTTGTGGGGAGTTGAGGGAGATTACGGGGGGTGTGGGAAGTTGTGGGTGGGAATACGGGGTGTTGTGGGGGTTTTTGGGGTGTGGTCAAAATTGATCCAAGATTTCAAAATTATTATTGCATGATTGGAAATTACTCGTCGAGATCTTTCCAAGGATATATAACACTGCAGGGTTTGGTTGAAAAATGATCCTCCAAATATCCATCAAAAACTGCATGAGAACTTTGTGGGAGGTCGTGGGAAATTGTGGGGTTTGTGGGGTTTGTGGGGGATTGTGGAGGCGTGTGGGGTTTGTGGGGTTTGTGGGGGGTTGTGGAGGGGTGTGGAGTTCGTGGGGGGTTGTGGAGTTCGTGGGGGGTTGTGGAGGGGTGTGGGGTTTGTGGGGTTTGTGGGGGGTCGTGGAGGGGTGTGGGGTTTGTGGTGTTTGTGGGGTCTGTGGGGTTTGTGGGGGGTCGTGGAGGGGTGTGGGGTTTGTGGGGTTTGTGGTGTTTGTGGGGTTTGTGGGGGGTTGTGGAGGGGTGTGGGGTTTGTGGTGTTTGTGGGGGGTCGTGGAGGGGTGTGGAGTTTGTGGGGTTTGTGGTGTTTGTGGGGTTTGTGGGGGGTCGTGGAGGGGTGTGGGGTTTGTGGGGTTTGTGGTGTTTGTGGGGTTTGTGGGGTTTGTGGGGGGTCGTGGAGGGTGGTGGGGTTTGTGGTGTTTGTGGGGTTTGTGGGGGGTTGTGGAGGGGTGTGGAGGTCATGGGGGTTGTGGAGGGGTGTGGAGGTCGTGGGGGGTTGTGGAGGGGTGTGGGGTTTGTGGGTTTTGTGGGGTTTGTGGGGGGTTGTGGAGGGGTGTGGAGGTCGTGGGGGGTTGTGGAGGGGTGTGGAGGTCGTGGGGGGTTGTGCAGGGGTGTGGGGTTTGTGGGGTTTGTCGTGTTTGTGGGGTTTGTGGGGGGTTGTGGAGGGTTGTGGGGTTTGTGGTGTTTGTGGGGTTTGTGGGGGGTTGTGGGGTTTGTGGTGTTTGTGGGGTTTGTGGGGTTTGTGGGAGGTTGTGGAGGGGTGTGGGGTTTGTGGGGGGTTGTGGAGGGGTGTGGAGGGTTGTGGGGTTTGTGGGGGGTTGTGGAGGGGTGTGGGGTTTGTGGGGTTTGTGGGGGGTCGTGGAGGGGTGTGGGGTTTGTGGGGTTTGTGGAGGAAAAGAGGAGGGCCGGTGGAGTTGGAGGGGGTCATGGTGATGGTGGGGGCCGCGGGGGTGGTGGGGGAAAAGAGGAGGGGACGGTGGGGTTGGAGGGGTTCATGGTGATGGTGGGGGCCGCGGGATGGTGGGGGAAAAGAGGAGGGGACGGTGGGGTTGGAGGGGGTGGTGGTGATGGTGGGGGCCGCGGGGGTGGTGAGGGAAAAGAGGAGGGGATGGTGGGGTTGGAGGGGGTTGTGGTGATGGTGGGGGCCGCGGGGTGGTGGGGGAAAAGAGGAGGGGACGGTGGGGTTGGAGGGTGTCGTGGTGATGGTGGGGGTTGCGGGGGTGGTGGGGGAAAAGAGGAGGGGACGGTGGGGTTGGAGGGGGTTGCGGGGGAGAGAGAGAGAGAGAAAGAGAGAGAGGGACATGCCATGATACAGACCCCCACATCAATAATTTGCACCGTCTCGGTGCAATTCCCGAAGCTGAAAACAAGATAGTGAAGGAAGTTCTTCCTCCTTGACTTAATTCAAGTAATTCTTTACACTGGAGATATTGACCAGTTTTTTTTTCACTTTTTTTTCTCAATTTTTTTAATAATAAACTGCAATCACTGAATGAAATATGGTAGGTACGGTGAATGAAATTCTTCCAATTTACCTTAATTAAGGTACTTCTTCACCCTGGAGATATTGACCAGGGGTATCTTCTTACCCTGCAAATCCTCTAGATGTACGACTCCATGAGGTAATACCTTTACCACTGTGTAAGGTCCTATCCATTTGGGTGCCCGTTTCATTGAAATTGCTGGGACCTGATGCACTAAAACCATGGATCCTTCCTATACCTCATTGGACCTCAGATACGTGTCATGCAGTCTCTTGCGCTCTTCTTGTGTTACCTGAAGTTTTTGCATTGCTCCTTCTTTGTATTCTTCTAATGCCACCAATCTCTCAATGGGAGGTTCAATTCCAATGGTTTTGGTTCCCATTTCCTTTTTGATAATGAATTCAAATGGGGCCAAAGCCTCTTTTCCATATACTAAGCGAAATGGACTCTCACCAGTGGTTCCCCTTCTTGTAGTTCTAAAAGCCCAAATTGCACCGATCAATGCTTGTGGCCAAAAGCTTTGATGATCAAAAGATAATTTGTGCAGCAACAAAATCAAAATCTTATTGGAGCTCTCTGCTTGGCCATTTGCCCTTGGATAGTAGGCACAAGATTTTTTATGGAAGACCTTGTACCTGTCAAATATAAATTGGAGCAGCTGATTTACAAAATGTGTTCCCCTATCACTAGTGATTTACAGTGGGCAACCAAATCTTGAGAAAATACGTCTATACAAGAACTTAGCTACTGTTAACGCCATGCAGTCCACAGTAGCTTTAGCCTCTATCCATTTAGTTGCATAACATGTGGCCATCAAAATATACTTCTTACCCCCAGGTTGACCAGTTGGACTAATTGGTCCTATGAAATCAAGACCCCATCGTTCAAATGGGAGCCATCCTGTAGATATGAATAATGGTTGGAAATTCAATCTGGTCGGCATAGAAGCACATCTCTGGCAAATGTGGCATTCTTTAGCAAACTTGATCGCATCCTTGTAAATATGAGGCCACCATAGTCCCTTGTGGATGATTCTGTGAGCCAATTTTTCCCCCTTTAGATGCCCTTCACTGTGTGCTGCCTCAAGCAAAGGGAGTTACCTCCTCTGGATAAACACACTTTCTCAAGATACCATTGTTGGCAACAGTCAAGGCACCAAAGGACTCACAAGACAAGGAAGCCAAAGAAGGGAGACAGAGCGGAGAGAAGGCACAAGTAGACTAAGTAGTCACCGAAGATCTGGCAAGCAGGCCATTCAAATTTTTCCAAAACAACATCTTCATAACAGTGATTCTCATCACTACAAATCATTATACATACCATTTCCCCTTTTTGTAACTCCATTTTGTGCAAGCCGAGGAGTCCTCAAGCTTGAGGAGTATTAGAAGTATCATCATACCAATTTTCATGATTTTTAGACTCCGTTTGAGCCTCCAAATAGGCCCTAGAACCTAATTTTTAACTAGGCCAGACACGAGGTCTGGACAGGGCCAAAAGCTAGTCAAAAACTATAAATAGAGCTAGAGAGCTCATTTTTGAGGTTAGCTTGTAATAGACTTGAACTTGTATGAGCATTTTGGAAGTAATCTAAAAGAACTCCATTGTCTTTCTCTTTGTCTTGCCGTGTGTGCGCGTGTGTGTGTATGTCTGTGCATGTTGGTGTGCTTCTCACTCACGCACTTGTGCCTTCACTTGCTCGAGGTCATCATACCATCCTCACGTCTTCCCGGATTGACATGAAAGGAGGTGCTACTCATCACTGAGCTACACCAAATTTTGGCGCCGTTGCCGGGGAATGAGCTTTGAGGACGAGCGTGTGATGGTAAGATGTAGAGTTGAGGCATTGGAGTCATAGGTATTTCCTTCACTTTTATCTATTTTCTTTTGTTTTCTTCACCATCTTCATTACCACCATTATCATCACCATCTTCCACCTCCATCTTCATCATCGCAAAAATTTCAGCTTTTTGGTCATATCACCACACCCGCACCATTTCCCTCATTTCACTTGTGAGAGAGAGCGAGAGAGCGTTTGTGTGCTAGTGCTTTTCTATGTTTTTTGAGATTTTCTATAGGAATCAGCGTCCCCAGCAGCTGCACCAGCTCCAGCAGGTAAAAAATCTGACTGTGCAGGTCCGGAGGCGTTGACCTCAGTCAATCGCGACCGACAGAAAAAATGATCCTTTTGCTAAACAAAGTACATAATCATGATCTACATGCCTAGAGCTTCCTAAATATGTGTTTAAAATTTTAAAACTCCTCTGTTTTCTATCAATCACGATCGACAAACCACGACGGACACTTGCCAACCGACCTATCAATCGCGATCGACATGTCAATCGCGATCGACAGAGTCAATGACCGACTGACCACGACCGAGTGAACCTACGCGTGACATGTGTCAATCGCGATCGAGCCATTAATCGCGATGGACCCATCAATCGCGACTGGCAGCCCCGACGGACCTGTCAATCGCGATCGACCCAGTCAACGACTGTTTGACCACGACCGACTAAACACTCGCGACAGACCTGTCAATCGCGATCGACAGAGTCAACGATCCTTTGACCATGACTGACTGAATTTTTGGGCCATGAAACACCTATCTTCCCATTACCCATCAGGGATACACAACCAAGGCAATTCTAGACTCAAGTGCAGGAGTTGCTATTGCTACCACTTCTCTATGGAAACGTTGGGGCAAGCCAGCACTCAGGCCCACGAGGATGAAATTGCAGATGGCTGATGGTCACATAGAAAGACCCTTAGGCTTGCTGGAAGGAATAACTCTCACTACATGCGGTGTTGAGTTTGAGCATACTTTTGCCATATGTGATTTCAGCAAGAACCATGCCTATGAGATGATTTTGGGAAGACCATTTATGCGACAATTGCAAGTGGTCCAGGATTGGGGAACCAATTCCTTGTATTTGCAACACTTAGGTGTTACGACCAAAGTCAATCTCAAGGATTACTCTCATAGAGATGTACCGCCTATTCAATGAAATCCCATCCATAAAGCCAAGGATGACACGGAGTCTGTGGACTCCATAGGATCAGGATCGTCATGGATGCATGAAGACACTCACTTATGGATGTGTAAAGTGGCAGTGGAAGAAGAGAAGAGAGAAAAGGCCAGAGAGATAGGTGCTAAGGAAACCCATAGATCAATTCAAGACCCAGCCTATGCACCTGTAGTATTTCCTGACGAAGAGTTTGAACCTCACGGCTGGGCAGAAATTTTAGCAACAATGGATGTAGCCATCAATGAAGAACAATGGACACCCCACTGTGATGAGGATGGCTACGACATTTCAGTTTTCTCAATAGAGCCAATCATTGGAGAGGCAGTTTTAGAAGAATGCGAACCTAGCCCTGATGCATTTGAGGATGCAAGCGACTCCGATCTAGAGTCAATCATTATGGACCCACCATTTGCATCAGATGAGGAATACTTCTATGAAGTTGAAGCTCACCCTCAGAGACATGGGGAGCTCACCAATGACGTAAGGTTAACCACACAAGTGACCCCTAAGGATGAGGGCAAGAAAAGGAAGAAGAGAGAAGTCACATCAGAAGAGGAAGAATCCTTGTTTGAGGTCCCTGAAAACTTTAAAAAATATGAGATAGACGATAGGAGAATCATGGTAAGAATGCCTAAGCGTGAGGCGCAATCAGGAGAGTCCTATGATAACAAAGAAACCACCAAGAAGGTAGTTGTAGCCATAGAAGAAGGAGAAGAAAGATGCACTTACATAGGGCATGACCTGACGGAAGGAGAAGAGCAAGAGTTGATTGCCTTGCTAAGAGAATACCGAGATGTATTTTCTTGGAGCTACAAGGATTTAAAAGGTGTCGACCCTGACATATGCTCACACAATATCCCCATGACCTCAGATGCCAAACCCTCCAAGCAAAATCCATACACATACAATGATCATTATGCTGCCAAGATCAAAGAAGAGATAGATCGCTTGGTCGAAGCTGGATTCATCTATGAAATTGAGCACACTCAGTGGGTGTCCCCCTGTTGAAAGTTTTTCAAGCTCAAGAGTGTGGGAACATGCCCCAAATTGAACCTTCCACATCATCCACAATCGAAGGAGGCTGATTTCCACGAGCTGGAGGCATCCAATTATGCCCATAATGGAAAGAAGTTGATTAGAGAAGATTTAGCTCACCTCTTGATGTGATTGGACCTCACTTTTGACATGTATATGCTTTTGATTGGTTAAAGACGTTAGTATGTGGTCTTTAAAACCTATAATGAGTTGTATTATGACTTAGAGTCGTGGAAATACATGCCCAAGCTGCCCTCTTGCTTAAGCACACCCCCTACTAGCTGTTCTCTACATATTTTGCAGACATTTCACTTTTAAACACTCTATCTATCTAGATGTTTTTGGCAGACCCCCGATCTTGTAATTGTTGTTTCTCCTTCATCCGGAATCCATTTGCAATTATTTTTGTCTTGTTGGAAAGCTTATAAGTTCTACGTTGTCTGGTATAAATCTCGGGTTGAGTCCCTGCACATGTGCAGAGAAATGTTTAGAACAATGTCTATCTAGTTAGCTCATACTCTGTGAAGAGATCAAGTTATCTGTTTTGTTGCAGCTAGTTGAGGCATCATCCAGTGTCCAAATGGAGTGTTTTTACTCTCATTTGAAAGATCTTAGAGTCTAGATTAAGCCTGCAAAATTTCATAATCAGTCTTTGCATATACTCAGAGAAAATCAGAAGATACAGAGCCTATGTCTGAAACATTTCAGGATCCTAGGAGGGTTCATTTGCTTTTGTTGTGCACATAGGAGTGTTTATCCTCCAATAGTGGTACTAGAGCTATAAGTGGAGTATCAAAGAGAGAAGAAGGAGCTACTGAAGTTAAGTAAACACTTCATCAAAGTTTGAAGGAAGGAAGCAAAGAACGAGCACGTCAACAACAAGGGGAAGCAAATACATCATCAAATCAAAGATGAAGCTTCATCAAGAGGAGTAGCTATATTTTTTGAGGTAAAAGCCATCTTTTTCAACTTCATTACATCAAGGGGAAGGTTCAAGAGAGCTAGGAGGCACCATGGCTGATCTCAATGCTCAGATTGAGAAGCTCGAAAAAGGAAACTACCAACCATGGCGATTTAGAATAAGCAATTTTTTGATGGGGAAAGGTTTGTGGGGACTTATGAGTGGTGGAGAGCCAAAACCCTACATAGATGAGGTAAATCCAACCAATGACCAGAGAAGAGCAATAAGAGAGTGGGATGAAAGGGACAAAAGGGTCATTTTCATTTTATCTCAGCATATTAGCAACTCTATGGTAGGGCATATTCAAGATTTGGATACATTGAAGAAGGTGTGGGAGTGCTTGGAGAGATTGTACTCAACCTCCACAAAAGCTAGAAAAATTCAGCTCAAGAATGAGCTAAATAATCTTAGGAAAAGCCCCTCTCAAGGTGCTAATGATTACATATTAAAGGTTAAAGAGCTTGCAAATGCACTAGGGTCAATCGGTTGTGCCCTAGATGATGACGATCTTGTCGCCCACACCCTAAATGGACTTAGGGATGATGAAAAATGGAGGGCTTTCACAACTTCAGTGTATGTAAGGGACTCTCTTCCTGATTTTGATCAACTAATCGCTCTCATGGTGATAGGGAGATGAACCTTGGTGGTCATAATGCCAAGGATAGCCAAGGGCAATTGTTGTATGCAGGTAGAGGAAGAGGAAGACACAACCGAGGTGCTACAAGAGGAAGAGGAAGATATCAAAGCAACCAAGGAGGTCAAGGACAACAAGAAAATGCAGGTCAAAGAGGTGGAAGAGCCACAAATAGAGGAAGAGGTGCAAGATTTGGTGGAAGAGGACAACCACTTCAAATGGATGCTTTGTATGTGGCAAGCCCGGTCATTTTGCAAATGAATGCTATCATAGAGCTCAAAGACAAGGGAATCAAAGCAACAACAACAATTATAGAGGGCAAGGTAATCCAGCCAAGGGAATGATTATTTACTTGCCATGAGGTATGGTGAAGATACAACTCAAGCTAGTGAAGATGCATGGTATGTAGATAGTGGATGTAGCAATCATATGTCATGTTGAAAGGATCTTTTTAGTAATTTGCAGGTCCCAAAGCATCAAGGGCATGTGGAAATAGGTGATAACTCAGAGCATACCATTCAACATGTGGGAGATATCAGTTTGGAAGGAAATCAAAGAGCAAAGTGCTTATTAGAGGTATTACATGTCCCTACTATTACCAAAAACTTGATTTCGGTAGGCCAAATGGTAGAAAAAGGTTATCAAGTTAGGTTCAATGAAAGAGGATGTTTTGTTGAGGATCCAAGGGCAGGTTTCAAGCTCATTGCAAAAGGAAAGAAGCAAGGGAGAATGTTCACATTGGACATAAATCAGCCACACCATTCAATGTATGTCACATATGGAGACAAGAGGATAGCAGATTTGGATCTATGGCATAAACGAATAGGTCACATCAACCTACAAAAGCTCAAGGACATGCAAAGGAGGAGCTTCGTAAGAGGCCTACCAAATTTTACATCTAAAATGTTGCATGAAATTTGTGTAGCTTGCCAACAAGGAAAACAATCAAGGCTGCCCTTCAAGAAGAGTACCTATGTAAGTGCAAATGTTTTAGACCTCATTCACACGGATGTTTGGGGTCCAACAAGAGAAGCTTCCCTTGTTGGAAATAGGTATTTTGTAACCTTCATTGATGACTTTTCAAGAAAAGTGTGGTTGTATTGCATTAGAAACAAATCAGATGTGTTCCACTACTTCAAGAAATTCAAAGCACAGGTGGAGAAGGAATCTGGCAAGTTTATCAAAACTTTGAGATCCGATGGAGGGGGAGAGTATTTCTCCCATGAATTTTCTGATTTTTTGCAGGTCAATGGCATTAAAAGACAATTTACATGCAGGTATACCCCTCAACAAAATGGGGTAGCAGAGAGAAAGAACAGACACATAGCAGAGGTAGCAAGGTGTATGCTCAACGAAATGAATATGCCGCATTGTTATTGGGGAGAGGCTACATATACAACGACATACATCATGAATAGATGTCCTACATCAGGTATACATCATCTAACCCTTGAGGAAGCATGGAGTGGAAGAAAACCTTGCATTTCACATCTTAGAGTCTTTAGTTGTATATGCTATGTACATGTACCTCAAGAGTTGAGGTCAAAGTTAGATGCCAAATCTGAAAGATGTATTTTTTTGGATATTCTATGGAACAAAAGGGGTATAAATGCTATAATCCCATCACCAAGGAGCTGAAGGTAAGTAGGGATGTTGTCTTTGATGAGTTGAAGCCTTGGTATGCATGCACAAGTCCATTGCAGGTTGAAGACATAGGTGAGACAAATTTGAAGAATGATGATAGAGTTCAAGAAAGCATGGATTTAAGTGGTCCAAGCAACTCATGCAACACAAGGGCACCCTCACCATGGAGTGGAAGGCTTAGGGAAAGAGAGACCAGCTCTGAAGAAAGCAAATTCAAAGGCAAAGAGAAGATTTCAGTTGAAGAAGGAAGCTATGTGGACGAGAGCATGTTGGAAGATGAAGAGATAGAAGAAATTCAAACTCCAGGAGTGGCAAAACAAAGAAAGAAGATGGCAACCACACCCAAAGGAAGTGAAAGAAGGTCGTCAAGAGTAAGATATCCAGTACAAAGGTTAACATATGATAATTTCATTGCAAAGCATTATGCATACATGACTCAGGTAATCAAGGACAAAGAACCAACTACTTATGAAGAAGCTAAGGATTGCAAGGAATGGCGAGAGGCAATGAAGGAAGAGCTCAAAGCACTTGATCAAAACCATACTTGGAGCTTAGTACCAGCTCAAGAAGGCATGAAGGTGATTGGTAATAAGTGGGTTTACAAAATTAAAATAAATTCAGATGGTTCCATTGCTAGGTACAAAGCAAGGTTGGTGGCGAAAGGCTTCTCCCAAAGCTACGGGATAGATTATGATGAAACTTTAAGCCCCGTAGCCAAGATGCCAACAATTTGGACTTTGATTGCAGTGGCTACATCAAGGAAATGGAGCTTATATCAGTTGGATGTGAAGAATGCCTTCCTCAATGGAGAGCTTGAAGAAGTAGTCTACATGAGCCAACCTCAAGGATTTGCTAGTATGAGGTACCCAAATCATGTTTGCAAGCTAAGGAAAGCATTATATGGACTAAATCAAGCCCCAAGGGCCTGGAATCAGAGGTTAGTGGATTATTTATCAAGTTGTGGATACAAAGAAAGTGTTGCAGATCCATCACTTTACATGAAGAAGCAAGGAGACAAGACGGTATACATATGCATCTATGTGGAGGATTTGATCATCACAGGAAGTGATATTGCAGGTATTAAAGATATCAAATCAAAGCTAGGAAAGGAGTTCAAGATATCTGATCTTGGAACACTAAAGTACTTCTTGGGAATAGAGGTAATCTATGCACACAATGGCATCTTCTTGATTCAAAGAAAATACTTGTTGGATGTGCTATACAGGTTTGGTATGAGTGGTTATAAGCCACTTTCTCAACCCATGGAGCCCAATACAAAGTTGGTTGCAGGTCAAGGAGAGGCTATACAAGATATTACACTATATATAAGCATAATTGGTTCATTAATTTATGCTACATTCACTAGACCTGATCTTGCATATGTAGTAGGTGTTCTCTCTCAATTTTTGCATGCACCTACTCATGATCATCTTATGGCGGCAAGAAAGGTGCTTCGTTACATCAAGCACACCATCAACCAAGGTCTATTTTACTCATATGATGCTCATCTAAGTGTCAAAGGATATAGTGATGCTGATTGGGCAGGTAGCAAGGATGATCGAAGGAGTACATCGGGTTATGTTTTCATGATAGGTACAAAAGTGATCTCTTGGAGCTCTAAGAAGCAACCCACTGTTGCTCTTTCATCCACAGAGGCTGAGTACAGAGGTTTAGCATTGGCTACATGTGAGCTATTATGGCTTAAGAAGCTACTTAAGGACTTGGAAGTTGAAGTGGAGGAGTTTCCTCTTTATGGAGACAACATTTCAAGCATCTATCTAGCTAACAATCCCATGTTTCATGCAAGCAGCAAGCACATAGAGGTTCATTACCACTTCGTTAGAGAAAAGGTGATGGCAAAAGAGCTAGATAAAAGGTATATGAACACTAAAATGCAGGTTGCAGACATGATGACAAAGTTTCTTGAAGGTACAAAGCTTGGAGGATTCAAGGAAGCTATCAACATAAGAGACATAGGCTGAAGCAACAAAGGAAAAGACTTGAGCTTGAGGGGGAGTGTTGAAAGTTTTTCAAGCTCAAGAGTGTGGGAACATGCCCCAAATTGAATATTCCATATCATCCACAATCAAAGGAGGCTGATTTCCACAAGTTGGAGGCATCCAATTATGCCCATAATGGAAAGAAGTTGATTAGAGAAGGTTTAGCTCACCTCTTGATGTGATTGGACCTCACTTTTGACATGTATATGCTTTTGATTGGTTAAAGAGGTTAGTATGTAGTCTTTAAAACCTCTAATGAGTTGTATTATGACTAAGAGTCGTGGAAATATGTGCCCAAGCTGTCCCCTTACTTAAGCACACCCCCTACTAGCTGTTCTCTGCATATTTTGCAGAAATTTCACTTTTACACACTCTATCTATCTAATGTTTTTGGCAGAACCCCCGGTCTTGTAATTTTTCTTTCGCCTTCATCTAGAATCCATTTGCAATGATTTTTGTCTTGTTGGAAATCTTATAAGTTCTACTTTGTCGGGTATAAGTGTGGGGTTCAGTGTCTGCACATGTGCAGAGAAATATCCAGAACAGTGTCTGTCTAGTTAGCTCATACTCTGCGAAGAGATCAAGTTATCTGTTTTGTTGCAGCTGGTTGAGGCATCATCCAGTGTCCAAATGGAGTGATTTTACTCTCATTTGAAAGATCTTAGAGTCTAGTTTAAGCCTGCAAAACTTCATAATCAGTCTCTGCATATACTCAGAGAAACATAGACAATACAGAGCCTATGTCTGAAAAATTTCAGGATCCTAGGAGGGTTCATTTGCTTTTGTTGTGCACATAGGAGTGTTCATCCTCCAACACCCCCATCGTAGTTGTGCCCAAGAAGAATGGAAAGTTACGTGTGTGCATTAACTTGAAGAAGGTTAATGCTACCACTATTTGAGATAATTATTCGCTTCCTATCACTGAGCATCTATTGGAAAGACTAGCAGGCAAGGAAGTATACAATTTTCTTGATGGATTTTTTGGCTACAATCAGGTAGCCATTGCTCCGGAAGATCAACATAAGATAGCTTTTGCCACAAAGTGGGGCATATTTGCCTTTAGAGTAATGCCATTTGGGCTTACCAATGCTCCTGCAACTTTCCAAAGATTGATGTGTCACGTGTTTAAAGAGTTCTTTAGGAAGAATTTAGAGGTCTATGTTGATGATCTCTGTGCTCATTCCAACATTAGACAGACACATATACCAGAACGCAGGCAAATCTTTGACAAATGTCGAGAGTATCAAGTCTGCCTGAACCCAGAAAAGTGCGTTTTCATGGTCAGGCAAGGCAAGATTCTAGGACACATAGTGTCAAAGAATGGCATATCCACTGATGAAGAGAAAGTAAGACCCATCGCAGAACTACCTAGGCCAAAGAATGTCAAGGAAGTACAAGCTTTCATGCGGCATTGTGGCTATTACCGACGCTTTATACACATGTACGCCATCATTGCCAAGCCACTGTACGGCCTTTTGACCAACTTTGAGTGGACTAATGAATGTGAGGACTCTTTCAATGAGCTCAAAAGGAGATTGTGTTCAACACCAATCTTGACCACACCAGATTGGAATAAGCCCTTCCATGTTCATGTGGATGCATCCAATTATGCTATTGGATGTGTGCTTGCACAACCTACAGGCAAAGGTAATATGGATCTTCCAATTGCCTATGCTAGTAGACAGTTGAATGCAGCTGAACGAAATTATACCACCACTGAACAAGAGGGATTAGGCATGGTATATGCAGTCAAAAAGTTTAGACACTATTTGCTTGCAAATAAGTTTAAATTTTTTACTGATCATCAAGCACTGTTGTACTTGGTAAACAAGCCATGCAATACAGGTAGATTAGTAAGATGGTTTCTCTTACTAATGGAATACGACTTTGAAGTTGTGGTGAGGAAAGGGAAGACTCACTTGAGAGCAGACCATCTCTCTAGGCTCACATCTGGAGAAGCCGCACAAGGAGTATCAGATGACCTTCCTGATGCTTACTTGTTTAATTTGGAAGTTGTACCTCAGTGGGCTAAGCCATTAGTGCCAGTATTGACATACGGGCCTAACCACCTAGTCATAAACACTCAGGATAGAGAGGTAGTAAAAGCCTAGAAGTACCACATCATGGCAGGAAGCATGTACAAACAAACAGATCAAGGGATATTGGCTTGTTGTGTGGAAGAGGACGAGTACGCAAAGTGGTTGCAATCAGCACATGTAGGTGCATTAGAGCAACACCATTCGGGGAAAACGACTTTACAGACACTAAGGAGATTCGGAGTGCATTGGTCTACTATGGAAGCTGATGTACATAAGATGTGTAAAGAATGCCCAATCTGTTGCACTAAACCACCCGTGGAGCATGCCACTCTTTATCAAGTATCCATAGTGCCAGATTGGAGTGAATCACTAGTAGCCTTCCTAAGGACGAAAACATTCCCAGAAGATATGACATTGGCCAGACAGAGAAGTCTAGAACAAGAAGCCCTAGATTACTCACTCATTGGTGATAATCTATACAAGCATGGTAAAGATGGTTACCTCAGACTCTGTGTCCATGAGAGTGAATATTTAAAGATCTTGGAAATTGCTCACCAGGGTGTAGCAGGAGGACATTTTGGACCAAATCGGGTGATTAGAGAAATCCTATTTGCAGGGTTGTGGTGGCCTACCCTTCACATGGATGCACATACCTATGTGAAACGGTGCGATGTTTATCAGCGAACTCAGTATCCTATACACAAAGATGAGATGCCTTTGAAACCGATGATGGGTGGACGTGCATTCTCTAAGTGGGGAATAGACTTTGTTGGTCCTATTAATCCCCCAGCTAAGGGTTCCCATGCTGAATATATCATTGTGGCCACCGACTATCTAACCAAGTGGGTAGAAGTGAAAGCTACCACGAAGAACGATGCTCAAACGACGGCTAAGTTCTTATTTGAGAATGTATTCACAAGATACGGGCTACCTATAGAGCTAGTCAGTGATAGAGGGACTCACTTCTTGAATGAAGTTATCGAAAATCTTCTCCAAGAGTTCTTGGTTATACACAAGAAGTCTGCCCCCTACCATCCACAAGCTAATGGGCAAGCAGAAAGCACAAATAAGATCCTATGCAATGTGTTGACTAAATTGGTGAATAATAAACGCTCTGATTGGGACAAATAGCTACACCATGCTGTTTGGGCATACCGAGTTGCCTATAAAACGGTACTCCAAGCCACTCCTTTTCAGATGGTGTTTGGCCAAAATGCAGTGCTACCATTGGACTTCTTGATACCTACACTAAAGGTAGCACAGGAGCATGAGTGGATGGGCCATGAGCTCTCCTCTAGGATCTTGGACCTTGAGCGATTAGGAGAAACAAGACTCAGGGCTGCCGCAGGAATATATGCAGCTAAGAAATGACAGAAGGCGTACTTTGATGCCCATGTTAAGGATAAAGGATTGAAGGCTGGAGACTTAGTTTTGGTGTATACCCTGAAACAACATGCAAGAAAATAGATAAGAGAGGCTATGGACCTATGATCATAAATAGGATCTCGACTAGTGGAGCATTCCAATTAGCCACACTCGAAGGCGATATCCTCCCTAACTACATAAGCGGATGCAGAGTCAAGTTATATCAAGAAGCTCTCACTGAGGAAATGCTAATCGACTCAACACTGCCAAGAAATGTAAAGAAGAGAAAAAAAGAGTTCGAGAAGAAGCTCAGGTAGAAGCGTTATCCGAAGAATGAAGTTGAGAAGACAAGGTAGAGATCTGCATAGAACAAATGACTACGCATGCCTAGAATATCATATGGCTATGGGTGAAGTTTTAGGTAGTAGCTCTCATAGAATAGTTGACCGACGTCCTTTTGTAACCTTGGAGATAGGACAAGGAAAGAGTGCAAGGACTGTACGGGCCTTGATTGACTCAAGTGCAGCCACTAGTGCCGTTAAACTTTCTTACTGTCGAGAGTTGAAATTAAATGTTAATCCTATTGAAGCATGTAGCTGAATGATGAGTAGCACCTCCTTTAATGTCAATCCGGGAAGACGTGAGGATGGTATGAAGACCTCGAGCAAGTGGCGGCACAAGTGTGTGAGTGAGAAGCACACTAGCATGCACACACATACACACACACGCGCACACACAGTAAGACAAAGAGGGAGAATCAATGGAGTTCTTTAGATTACTTTCAAACTGCTCTTACAAGTTTGTTTCAATTACAATCCAACCTCAAAAATGAGCTCTCTAGCTCTTTTTATAGTTTTTGGCTAAGTTTTGGCCTTGTCCAGACCTAGTGTCCGGCCTAGTTAAAAATTAGGTTCCAGGGCTTATTTGAGGGCTCAAACGATATCTAAAAAATACGAAATTTGGCAGGTAGATACTTCTAAAGCTCCTCAAGCTCAAGGACTCCTTGGCTTGCACAAAATGGAGCTACAAAAAGATGAAATGATATTTACAATGGTGTTTAGTGATGAGAATCACTTTTAATTGGTGTAGAGGTTTTGAAAAATTAAGGTTGCCTTAGTGCTAAATCTGCGTGAATGTTCATAAGTGCTTCTTCCTGAAGAAAATTGTTGGCCTATTTGCCAGATCTTCGTTGAATCCCTTGTCTGCTTGTGCCTTCTCTCCCTTGTCCGCTGCTAACACCCCCCCTCTCTCGCGTCTGTCGTCCCTGACAGACCCTTGTTGAGAGGGTTTTTGGATGTAGTACTCGACGACGTCCTGCGCTAAATGATGTTCAGCAATTCGCAACCCTTTGGCCAAATCTGTCAGAAGAGCATCCCAGTCTACCGGCCCAGGAACCTCTGGATGTGGCATACGTAGCTTTTCGGAATGGAGAGCTTGTTCCACTGCAAACAACTGCAAGAGATGGGATGGTCTGGGAATGAATATCTCGGAGTGATATTCCCAGAATCCCGTGACAAACATCTCTTCAAACGTTTGTTTGAAGCAGGCCGGTAGATATTTGATGCGAGCGTGCCATGCATACACAACATTGATCGATGGGGTTGTGCTCATGTCGTATACAAGGTCCTGGTTCCCTTCATTAAATCCTAGTGCTGAGAGATGCGGTTCCTTGACATTTTTGAAGGTCCTGAAGGTGACCAGCATAAGTTCGAAAATTTTCAGGCACATCTGAGTCATGATATCAGGTACATTCTTGAACCGGACCCCCCAATGTCGAATCGTTGAAATCATATATCCAATTGTAGGTGCGCCCTTAGGGGGTGCGAAGTACACGTAATTTAGCCACTTCTCACATCCTTTAATCGTCAGCACTGTTTGTGTGTACTCCGGCCATGATCTCCTTCGAAATATAGGGCAATAACAAGGATTATATTTGATGTACAATGGCATGTCGTTCCATGTTCTTACCATTTCCGGGTAGGTTTCGAGCAGCCGAATTCTCCACGTTGGTTGGCGAATATGTCCTTGCTTGGCACTCTCTGGGATGTCATCGGGTGCAAATTGGGTGGCAGAGGTGGGTTCCCTTGAGGTGTGGCGCTTGATCTCCGCATTATAATCCACCATTAGCACGCAAAAAGGCACATACAGATCATCCGATGGGCCGATCCACCTATGGGGTGAGAGATTCTGAAAATAATCGGATTTGATTACCACCTCCTCCAATTTTGACATCAATGTGATTTGGACTGCCACCCTGTCATCATGCGTCGTGGCTACTTTCTCTAACTTTTGCATCCATTCAGGTGCCTCAATTTCAATTGTGTCCATGCCCTGTTCTGTGCGCTTACCGCCGGGTGTTGGCATTGGTACATAAGGATCCTCGAATGTTTCTTCTACTTCAATTGGCACCAGATCGTTAGGCTCGGGCTCTACCAGAGGGGAGGGCTGACGCTCATATTGCATGACCTTGCTACGTAATTCCTCAAGTTCTGCCCGGAGTTTAGTGACCTCTTCAGCTGTATCTTCTACGGTTGTGCTCTGGCTGGGTTCTGTCTGTCGGGTGGCCAACTGTCTTCGTAACTCATCTCTTTCTTTTTCTAGAGCGGCATGGGCCTCCATTAGATCTGCATGAGTTTCTAACACCACCTGCATATTCTCAGAGGGAATTGCCTTGAATCGTTCTGGGTCAATCTCCTGTGGGGAACCCTCCATGGCCGCCTCCAGGTTTTCTTCGTTATGTTTCTGTAATCTTTTATTCTCCTCTAGCGCTGTAGACATATGCTTGCGTAGGAGGCCCAAGTTCCGTCGAAGCTTCAGGTTTTCCATGATCTGAGAATGTAGCAGCTCGTCCACGTGTCGTCGTTCTTCGTCATCTGCTTGGGGTGGGTTGGCTACTAGTTGTGCATATTGTTCCTGTAAGGTCGTGTGCTGTTGTTGTAGTAGCTGCTTCTGCTCTTCAAGATCCTTACATCGTGCTTGGAGATCTTCGTGGCTTCGGAAAAGCCGTGTATGTTGGTTGTCCAGGTGTTGGTAGTGTTGCTGAAGTTGGGCCATGCATTGATGCATATTATTAAATAAGTTACTAAGAGGAATGGTGTTGAATGCAGAGGGGAAGGGAAAGGGAATTATGGATGCAGTACTGGGGACTGGTGAGGGGGGAGGTGGGGGAATGGGAGATTGTGGGTAAATGGGGGATGGGAGAGGTGCAGAGGTGGGTGACACCTCCATGAAAGTGGGGGTCGTGGTGGGAGTGACTGTGAACATGGGGATTGTGGTAGCGGTGAGGGTTGTGAATGTGTATAGAGGTGTGTGTAATTGTGAACTCCTAGGAAGTGTGCTCGGGGTAGTGAGGTGTACCGTGGCTGTAGTTAGACTTATGTTTTCAGTGGAAGTCGAGTGTGTGGGTTGGCTGATGGTTTGTGCGTTGGTGTGTGTAGTGGTTTCAGAGGTGGTGACAGTGGAGGTTACAGTGGTAGAGGGAGGTGAGTGAGGTGGATGTGGGGGAGAAGGTGGCAAGGGAGGTGATGGGGGTGCACTCGATGTGTGGGCTTCCTCGGTGTCGTGAACTGTGTGTGCTGTGCCCGTGGTTGTGGGGGTGCCTTGTGGTCCTGATCCTAATACATTCATTCGTTTTCCCGTTCGTGGGGGGCGTCTTCCATATCTTCTCTCTGTCCTTCGTGATTGCGCTAGTGCGGTGTGCACCGTTTCCGGTACTCCCAAAGCATCTGATATCATTTCCAGGGTGGCACGGTATTGCTCGTCCACACCTTCCTCCTCCAGAATCTGGTTCATGAGGGCTTTACCTGCAGCTAATGAGAGCCTGTGTTGCTCTTGAACTCGGTTCATCGTATCGTAGAGCTTCTTTAATGCGCTAGTATAGGCGGGGGCACCTTCCAGTACTTGTAGGGCTTCCTGATCATACTCTTGTTCTTCTGCTTCTGATTGTCCACCCTGTGCCTCCTCATGAGCTTCTTCTTCATCGTCCACATTGACTACGTCCGGTTGGCTGGGCTGGGCTTGCTCTTCTTCAACTTCCGCATTTACAGCATCGATGATTCTTGCAACTTCTTCGTCCGTTAGATCCTCCAGAGTGAATCCATGCGGGAATTCCAGATCAGTCGGTACTGGTGGAAACACAAGATTAGGGCCATCTGTGCTGTGCCTGGGTAACCTGATAGTAAATGGTTGCACTCGTCGGGGAAGTCGTGGGGTTGTCTCAGGCGTCAGGGTTGCACCGCGAGCTTGTGCACAAGGCATCTGGACGGCGCCTCTCATCTTCTTTGAGGGAGGCCCTACAGCTGACAATCTGCGTTGAAATTCCTGTGCTCTGGACCAGATCAGAGCCCTCTGCACCGGTATATCATATGCGAGACATCTGTATACAATTCTTGTAAGTGCACAGCAACCATACAGCACAGATTTTTGCTTCTTATACCATCTCTGATGAGCCATATGAATCTGGTCGATAATCTAGTGGGGCATATTGATGGTCAACTCAAAAGCATCCGCCAGGTAGAGGCTAAACCAGATCTTTTTGGGAGGCATTGTGAACCTCTCCTGTGCGGGGAAGGTGAAATGTTGCATGACCATGCGTAAGTGGATGGCAATCGTAGGTGTCATCGCAACCATGTCCTTCAACTTCGTCAGATTCCTGTTCTTCATATTGTCTGGGACCATAGTCTCTTTCTCTATTGGGATGTGCATACCTGTCATGTCGAGTGCTTCTCTTACCAGGTTGATAGTCAAGCGGAAACGCTTTAGCTCGTTTCCCCTTGTGAGTGATGGGAGCACAAAGGAGCTGTATCCTTTCTTGTCCTTGCTTGGAGTGAGGGTACTAATTAAGTATGAGCATCTTAGAAAATCAGGCTTTGGTAGTTGGAATTTGAAATAATCATAAAGCCCAACCTTCTTCCATATCGGCTTCAGTCCTTCGTTATTCTGTAGCCTTTCAAACTCCCTGGTAAAGAAATGGTATCTGCCCCATCGTCCATTGAATTCGACCTCGGACTCCCACATATATGTGCCTTCACCTAGAGGTCCAGCAACGTCACTGAACCAGTGTGAGGTTTTGCCCACCGGCATTGTGTGACCCTGCGGAGGATTCTGAATTGGTATGGCGTGTAATGCCCGTAATGCCACTGGTCTTTCATTTAATTCTTCCTCGACTGGAAGGCTTTCGATGTCCACCACTTGTGGGCTGGTGCGTGCCTGGGAGCTAGTTCCTACTGTATCTGCCATTTTACTTCTTGCTGTCTGTCTCTGTGAGAATATACAAACATGTGTTAATATTGTACAGGACAAGGGAGGACCGTTGTTGTTCCCATCACAATATTAACATGAGGGTCGGGAGCGAATAATGGGTTAGTAAGTGTTCGGTGCATGTGCGTGTAGTTACTGCTTGGGTAGTCTTAGGAGACTAATGAAGTTAGTAAGTGGGGATGAATTTACAAATTGGGTTCGAGGGGTTTATTACAGGTCTTAGGCTGCCAAATGCAGGGGATGGGCGTTGCTTTCGGTTTCGTAGAGACTCTAGAGAGCTTTCTCGGTGTCGCGGTTTGAAAATGAGGCCTTTTAGGGACCCATTTACAATTGATTATATGCATGCTCATGGGCCTTGGTGTGTTCCTGCCTGATGAGAACGAGTGAATACTGGCTGTACGAGTCGATGAGTTAAGTTGTATAGGCTGTGGCCTCGGCGTAGCTACTTGCACCAGCAAGCAAGCCTTAGGCACCCAAATTTGTCTTGATTGTGGGCTAGCCTTCATCGACTTCTTGGGCACCCAAATAGATTTCACGTTAGCAGGAGAATTTCTGCAAGACTTCTTATTAATGTCGTGTTGTTGGTTATTAATAAGAAACTTAGCCCGAGTAGTTGACGGTGGTGCAACCGGTTGTTCGCCTTTCCGCATCCACACATGGTTTACTTTCTGGGACATTCTGCTGTGCAGGTACTTTTGATCTCGGACATAGGTAGTACTCTGCTTCTTCTGCCTTTGATCCACCTTGGGTTGCTGCCTCCTTCTGGCCTTTGAAAAAGAAGGGAGTTCCGTTGCATCCCTGACTCCTTTTTTGCGAATATCATTCCTCTGCAACACATGGTTTTGGACAAGAACAGCATGGTCATCTTCATGTGTACCCCTGGAAGGACCAGGAGTCTGTGCCTTTCCTAGTTCCTTGAGTGCTCCATTGTCTAATTCTACTGTAACTCGACTATGATTGACCCAAACTTGGAGAAGTCCACTACTTAGGTTTAAATTGACTGATTGGTCATAGATCCAATCTTGACCCAAGACAAGAGGTTCAGTGAGATCCTCATCTTGACACACCAGTACTTTAACAGTCATTTCCTCATCATGAATGTAGAGGGGAAGTTCCACCTCGCCCATGCAAGGGGTTTCCACGCCTCCCAATCCTATGAGATATGCTTCCACAGGATTGATAGTTAACTTTAACTCTTGATAGTAAGACGCTCTAACAGCACTAGTGGCTGCGCCTGAGTCAATCAAGGTTCTTACGTTCCTTGCACTCTTTCCATGTCCTATATCTAGTGTTATGAAAGGACGTCTATCAATTATCCTATGCGAGCTTGTTCCTGCAACTTTACACATGGCCATAGGATATCCTTGATCTCCATAGTCATTCGCTCTAGGCTGATCTCTACCTTGCCTTCGTAACTTCATCCTTCTGATGCGTTCTAAAGCTTCTGCTTGAGCTTCTTCTCAAACTCGCTTTTCTTCCTCTTTGCGTTTTTTAGCAGTGTTGAGTCGGCTGAGCATTTCCTCCGTGAGGGGTTCCTGATACAACTTGACTCTGCAACCGCTAATGTAGTTTGGGAGAATATCGCCCTCTAACGTGGCTAGTTGTACTGCTCCACTCGTGGAGATCCGGTTGATGATCATTGGTCCGTAGCCTCTCTTTTCTAGTTTCCTTGCGTGTTGTTTCAGTGTATAGACTAAGACTAGATCTCCTGCTTTCAAACCCTTATCCTTCACATGGGCATCGAAATATGCCTTCTGTCTCTTCTTGGCTGCATGTATTCCTGCAGCTGCTCTCAGTCTTGTTTCTCCTAATCGTTCAAGGTCAAAGATCCTAGAGGACAGCTCATGACCTGTCCATTCGTGCTCTTGTGCTACTCTTAATGTAGGAATCAAGAAGTCCAAGGGTAGCACAGCGTTTTGGCCGAATACCATCTGAAAGGGGGTGGCTTGGAGTACCGTTTTGTAGGCAACTCGGTATGCCCAAACAACATGGTGTAGCTGTTTGTCCCAATCAGAGCGTTTTGTGTTCACTAATTTTGTCAGTACATTGCATAAGATCTTATTAGTGCTCTCAGCTTGTCCATTAGCTTGAGGGTGATAGGGGGCAGACTTCTTGTGTATTACCAAGAATTCTTGGAGTAGATTTTCAATCACTTCATTTAAGAAATGAGTGCCTCTATCACTTACAAGCTCTATAGGTAGCCCGTATCTTGTGAATACATTCTCAAACAAGAATTTGGCAGTTGTTTGAGCATCGTTCTTTGTCGTAGCCTTTACCTCTACCCACTTGGTGAGATAATCTGTTGCAACAATGATGTATTCTGCATGAGAACCCTTAGCTGGGGGATTAATGGGGCCCACGAAGTCTATTCCCCACTTAGAGAACGCACGTCCACCCATCATAGGTTTCAGTGGCATCTCATCTTTGCGTATAGGATACTGAGTCCTCTGACAGACATCACACCGTTTCACATAGGTATGTGCATCCATGTGAAGGGTAGGCCACCAGAAGCCCGCAAATAGTATTGCCTTGATCACCCGATCTGGTCCAAAATGTCCTCCTGCTACACCTTGGTGAGCAGTTTCTAAGATCTTAAGATATTCACTTTCATGGACACATAGCCTCAGGTAACCATCTTTACCACGTTTGTATAGATTATCACCAATGAGTGAGTAATCCAGGGCTTCTTGTTCTAAACTCCTTTTCCTAGCCAGAGTCATGTCTGGAGGGAATGTGTTTGTCCTCAGGAAGGATACTAGAGGTTCGCTCCAATCTGGCACAATGGATACTTGATAAAGAGTGGCGTGTTCCACAGGTGGTTTAGTGCAGCAAATTGGGCACTCCTTGCACAACTTTTGGACATCAGCTTCCATAGTTGGCCAATGTACTCTGAGTCTCTTTAGGGTTTGTAAAGTTCGTTGCTTTGAATGGTGTTGCTCTAGTGCACCTACATGTGCTAATTGCAACCATTTAGCATACTCATCCTCTTCTACGCAACAAGCCAAGATCCCTTGATCTGTGTGCTTGTACATGCTTCCTGCCATGATATGGTACTTTTGGGCTTTTACAACCTCTCTATTCCGTGTGTTTACCACTGGATGGTTAGGCCCGTATGTCAATACTGGTACCAATGGCTTGGCCCACTGCGGTACAACTTCCAAATTAAACAAGTAAGCATCAGGAAGGTCATCTGATACTCCTTGTGGGGCTTCTCCCGATGTGAGCCTGGAAAGGTGATCTGCTCTCAAATGAGTCCTCCCTTTTCTTACCACAACCTCAAAATCATATTCCATTAGCAAGAGAAACCATCTCACTAACCTTCCTGTATTGCATGGCTTATTTACAAGGTATAGCAATGCCTGATGATCAGTAAAAAATTTAAACTTATTTGCAAGCAAATAGTGTCTAAATTTCTTAACTGCATATACCATGCCTAAGCCTTCTCTCTCCGTAGTGGTGTAATTCCGTTCAGCCGCATTCAATTGTCTACTGGCATAGGCAATTGGAAGATCCATATTACCTTCACCAGTAGGTTGTGCAAGCACACATCCAATAGCATAATTGGATGCATCCACATGAACATGGAATGGCTTATTCCAATCTGGTGTGGTCAAGATTGGTGCTGAACATAATCTTCGTTTAAGCTCCTGGAAGGAATTCTCACATTCATCTGTCCACTCAAAGTTCGTCAGAAGTCCATACATGGGCTTTGCAATGACAGCATACATGTGTATAAATCGTCGGTAATAACCACAATGCCCCATGAAAGCTTGTACTTCCTTGACATTCTTTGGCCTAGGTAGCTCTGCTATGGCTCTCACTTTTTCTTCGTCGGTAGATATGCCATTCTTCGACACTATGTGTCCTAGAATCTTGCCTTGCCTGACCATAAAAACGCACTTTTCTGGGTTCAGGTAGACTTGATATTCTCTACATTTGTCAAAGATTTGTCTGAGTTCAGGGATATGGGTTCGCCTAATGTTGGAATGAGCACAAAGATCATCAACGTAGACTTCTAAACTCTTCCTCAGGAACTCCTTAAACACATGGCACATCAGCCTCTGGAAGGTAGCTGGTGCATTGGTAAGCCCAAATGGCATTACTCTAAAAGCAAAAATGCCCCATTCTGTGGCAAAGGCTGTCTTATGCTGATCCTTTGGAGCTATGGCTACTTGATTGTAGCCCGAAAATCCATCAAGGAAGCTGTACACTTCCTTGTCTGCCACTCTTTCTAAGAGATGTTCTGTGATGGGAAGCGGATAGTTATCTCGAATTGTGGCTGCATTAACCTTCTTTAAGTTAATGCACACACGCAGCTTGCCATTCTTCTTGGGCACCACTACGATGGGGGATACCCATTCAGTGTGCTCAATTTCATAGATAAATCCAGCTTCGACCAGTCTATCTATCTCTTCCTTGATCTTAGCAGCGTAATTATCGTTATATGTATAAGGCTTTTGCTTAGAGGGTTTGGCATCTGAGGTCATGGGGATAGTGTGTGAGCATATATCAGGGTCGACACCTTTCAAATCCTTGTAACTCCAAGCAAATACATCTCTGTATTCTCTTAGCAAGGCAATCAATTCGTACTCTTCTTCTTCTGTTAGGTCATGACCGATGTACGTACATCTCTCCTCTCCTTCTTCTAGGGCCACTACGATTTTCTTGGTAGTTTCTTTGTTATCATAGGCCTCTCCTGATTGTGCCTCTCGTTTAGGCATTCTTATCATGACTCTTCTGTCATCTATCTCATACTTCTTAAAATTTTCTAGGACCTCAAACAAAGATTCTTCCTCTTCTGGTGAGGCTTCTTTCTTCTTTCGTTTCTTTCCTTCTTCCTTCGGGGTCACATGTGTTGCTAATCTTACATCATTTGTAAGCTCTCCATGCCTCTGGGGTTGAAATTCTACTTCATGGAAGTATTCTTCATCTGATGCAAATGGTGGGTCCATAATGATTGACTCGAGATCGGAGTCACTTGCATCCTCAAATGCATCAGGACTAGGTTCGCATTCTTCTAGAACTGCCTCTCCCATGATTGGCTCTATGGAGAAGACTGAAATGTCATAGCCATCCTCATCACAGTGAGGGGTCCATTGTTCTTCATTGATGGCTACGTCCATGGTTGCTAAAATTTCTGCCCAACCGTGAGGTTCAAATTCTTCATCCGGAAACACTACAGGTGCATAGGCTGGGTCTTGAATGGGTCTATGAGTTTCGTTCGCACCTACCTCTCTGGCTTTCTCTCTCTTCTCTTCTTCTACTGCTACCTTGCACATCCATAAGTGAGTGTCTTCATGCATCCATGAGGATCCAGACCCTATGGAATGCACCGATTCTGTATCATCTTTGGCTCTATGGATGGGATTCCATTGGATAGGAGGGACGTCTCTATGAGAATAATCCTTGAGATTGACTTTGGTCGTAACACCCAAGTGTTGCAAATACAAGGAGTTGGTTCCCCAATCCTGTACCACTTGCAACTGTCGCATAAATGGTCTTCCCAAAATCATCTCATAGGCATGATTTTTGCTGAAGTCGCATATGGCAAATGTATGCTCAAACTCGACACCACAAGTGGTGAGAGTTATTCCTTCTAGCAATCCTAGGGGTCTCTCTATGTGACCATCAGCCATTTGCAATTTCATCCTCGTGGGCCTGAGTGCCGGCTTGCCCCAACGCTTCCAAAGGGAAGTAGTGGCAATTGCAACTCCTGCACCTGAGTCCAAAATTGCCTTGGTGGTGTATTCCTGGTAGGTGATGGGAAGATAGGTGTTCCCTTCTTCACCTTCACACATATCTCCTATCTTGTCCAAGGGAATTTCTGGCACTGTCCTATGGGATCCTACCCGGGAACGAGGTTTTGCAACTTCAGTTACGTGACTGGCTACATATTTCCGCGCGTTTGGTCTATCCTCAGGCAGTTCTTCCAAAGTGAGATCGCACTGCACCTTGGTGTTCTTTACTACCTCCGTGTTCCTTGATATGACTGAGTCATCGTTCCTTACCATGACTGTGGGTGCTCTCATACACGTGGACTTTGCTTCCCATGGGCCTGTGAAGTGGGGTAGCTCTTGTATGGAATTAGACTCAAAGTCCAATCTCTCGTGAGACTGAGTACTCTCATGTTCCCCGTAAATAGATGGGATGTCTTGTGGGAATTGGTCGTGTGCATCGTCCACAAGTTCAAAAGGAGGGGCGACTTCACTTTCGTTATCCCATTTGTCTTCTTGAATCTCTCGTAGGAAGTCTGGTGCAAACCGATTCATAGAAGAAGAAGTGTCTGGCTCCGTAGAATTAGGCACATAAGCAACCTGGGAAGGAGGGCTTATTCTATCGTTGGCTTTCTCCTCGTTCTCATAGATGGCTGGAGCACAAGCTTCTTGGGGAGGATTACTTATTCTATTACTCTTCCGAGCAGGCTCATACGCTCCCTGAGAAGGAATGTAGGCAACCTGTGGAGGTGTGTAAGCTTTCAAGGGAGGCTCATCTGCCTTTTGGGGAGAAAGATAAGCTTCTTGAGGAGGCACATGGGCTTCCTGAAGAGGCTGGCTTATCCGTTCCCTTGCCCTTTCCTTTCTTTGAGGGGCAGGTTCCTTTTCTGATTGTGCAATTAGCCTCTCTATTCTTTCTAGCAGTCTGTCAAAGTGTAACTGCGTCTTAGCTGAGCTAGAGATATTAAAGAGGCGGCTAGCTTCGAACATGGCTTGAGCCAATTCCACCATCTTAGCACAAATTTTAGTTCGTTCAAGCTCTAGCTCGGCTCTAGGGTAGCACTTTTCATGATCGGTTATGGTTGGCCCTTCTTGGATTCTGGCCTGATATGCTTTAAGCATCATATTAAGGTCTTCGGGAGTGGGATCTGCTAGGACTGATCCTACTCTAGGGGGTGGTGGGTTTAGGTGAGGTGGGTTGGAAGGTGGCTGGTCGGATGGCGATGGGAATGGTGGTGGTGGGGTAGTGTGGGAGGGAGTTTGAGTTGTGAGTTTGGTTATTCTGGCTCTTGTTTCTCTTACGCTTTCCTCGAGTTCACACATCTTTTTAGCCCATTGTCTTTTCATTCTTTCCCGACTATCTTTCCAAGCTCTAGTCCTTTTCTTGGTTATGCTCTCTGTTTCACTAGCCTCTGGGCCTTTTTCCTGACCTATACCCTGGTTTTGCTGCAGTGCTTGGGCTCTAGTGACTACCTGTACTGGTGTAGTGGAAGTGACACTTCCTGAGGAATCTACAACCAACCCAATCACATTAATGGGAGTGATTTTTGGCATATTATTAGGATTTTTAGGGCAATCTCGTAAGAGATGCTCTTTTCCGCAATCTTGGCAAAAGCCTTGGATTGTCACTGACTGGGGTTGTGTGGGTGGAGGTAAGGGGCAATCACGAATGAGGTGATCTCCTTGGCATCTGTAGCATGGTCCTCTTGGGAATGGAGGTCTTACTTGCCTAGGTTGAGGCCTAGGGTTGGGGTTTGCATACATGACATTCGTGTAATCTGACTCCCAACTTATTTCATTTGGCTCTTCACTATAGTAGGACTCACCATGTTCTGGAGACTGCATGTAGTAAGCCTGGGGACTATCGACATGTGTAGAATCAAAGCTATGGTCACTCGGGTCACTCTCTGAGATCAATGGGGTTACTGGTACTATGGCCCTATTCAGGTTTTCTTCTGCAACAGCATACTTTACCGGAATCACATTAGCTGGGTTTGGAGGCTGTTGAACTAGCACCGGTTGGGGTCTCTGTTGGGCCTGATATTGTGGTTGGTAGGTTTGTTGGGGTCTAGCATATTGTGGTGGTGGATTTTGGTTCTGGTATCTGCCTTGTTGGTAGGGCTGAGGGTAGGGTTGCCTAACTGTCTACTTGTTGTATGGGCAATCTTGTGCGGTGTGATTGGTGTATCTCCGTTCTATGGTGCAGTACTGGCTACTAGGATTTACTTGGGGCTGAGCCATAATAGGGTAGACATTCGCCATATGGTCACCACCGCATGTATAGCACCTTTTCACAGGAGCAAACCTTGGGATTTGTTTGCTAGTTACACCTAATTTCTGAGCTACTTTCTCTGCAAGTTCCTCGATTGATGTGGATTGCGTGGTAGAGTGACTAGATGCGCTGTCTGAATCTTTGTAGATTTTGGAAAGCTCTAGTTCCTCCCCTAGGTTATCTTCAATGTCAATGCACATGCGTACACATTCTTCTATAGTCCTAGGGTCCTTCAGATACACATAGGATCTCAATTTCGTACTCAGCAATCCATCAAGGAATAAGGCTACTTGTTTGGCAGATGTGGGTAGCTCCGAAACAGGACATCTTTCAAGGTATTGCCTAAATCTCCTTCCTGCAAGTCTCACAGTCTCTTGAGGGGTTTGCTTGAAGCTGTGAATCAGTGAGGAGGTATTGTGTCTTATGCCACTCTTGGAGAATTCAATAATAAATGCTTCTAGGAGTTGGTCTATGCTCCTGAACTGGCGCTCATCCAATGGCTGAAACCATGTAAGTGCTGTGTTCCTAAGGGTTAGACCGAAGGCATTGTACTGCGTGAATAGATCCTCCACTTGTTCAGCTCTCAAGACTTGCTTGAACTCCGCCACATGATCATAGGGATCTCCTGTGCCATCAAAGTAATTCTTCATGGACTTAACTAGCTGGGTCGGTCTCAGAGTTCTTGTGTGCTCTCTAGGTCTCGACAGCGGGAATCCATCCACATTTCTTTGGTTCCTGTGAGCTCTAAGCATCTCAGGTTCTACCCTATTCGTTTCCGTCCTCGTTCTCTCTCTGCCCACAGGGTTGGCAAAGCTTACTTCTGGTCTATCTCTACTTCTGTCTCTTTGCATTCCATGAGCTTGGGATGTTCCAGCCCCAGGGTGACCATAGGATACATTTAATCTTGGTTGGGGGAAAATGAATTCACCCTTCCAAGTGTAAGCATGCCTATCATTTTCCGTAACCACAAAGATCCGTTCTGAAGCGTGATCTAAGTAGGTCACTCTGCCTGGGCTATCAGGATCCTTAAACTCGTAGATCATGATAGTTCCTATATCAGTTGGCTGATTAGCTTTATACCTCCAAAAGGCTTCGTCAGTTTCTCGATTGAGGAGCAGCTCTATGCTCTTGTTGTCTTGGGGAACCCATTCCGGTGTGATAATCCTAGTGAGAACTGATTTACCTCGAGGGGTTCTTGGTTCCGCGCCCATGTTCCCTTGTTCCAAGTCACCTAAGTTCGCTTCTGAGATCACATTTCCAAATTCGTCCGTCCTATCTGGATGACTGGTGACTACGTATATGGTTCCTTCTTTGTCCAAGTATGCTCCGTTTTCAAATTTGACAGCTGGGTGCTCTAGCCCAATGGATTGATCAGGATTCTTAATCTGTACCACAGATCTTCCTAGGCCGTCCTCATAGATGCTTGCACCTAATCGGTTGGTCCTAAGGTATTCCAACTGTGTTTTGTAAGGGCCTTCTACCCTGTACAAGTAAGGCACACCTGAACTTCCCGTAGGTCTGTCCATGCCTTGAGACATCTCTGACTCACTAGTCTCAGAGCTAGGGTAGTACGAGTGGTGGCTCAACTACTGGGCCCAAGACCTAGCAGTGTGGTTAACACTAGCCTCTGAAGATCTAAGGCTTTGTCTCTCCCTTACTAGATGTTGTCCTGATCTAAGGTTCATATGCCTATCTAAGTAGCCCACTTTTCTTGCCCAAAGTACAACCTCGTTGCCGATCAATTGGTATCAGTCACTTGATTCTTTTTAGTTATTTATCGTGTTTAAGTTCTTGTCTGATATTACGTCGTCAGGAATACTTGAATGTTCTTCGTGCTTTCAGGTTGATCGTTCCACGTTAGGTCCTTTTCCTTTATGTTATCGACACTACAGAGATTAAGTTTTTAGCTTGAACTTGAGTTTTTAGGCAGTCTTCAACTTGATACCTGCCTATCGTCGTCCTGACTTGCTCCTACCTCTCGTCATTCTTAGCCTAAACTATGAATTGACAGAGGGGGTTAAAAGTTTCCAACCTTTTGTTTCCTGCTTGGTTGCCCTTGAGTGCTCAGGAGGTGTGTTCCCAAGCTTGCACTTACTCTTGCTTATAACGTCTTTCGATGCTCTCAATAGATCTGTAAGAGTTCCAAAGTCAGCTTACAGACTTAAATTCCAATGACAGACCCAATGATTTTCATTCCTGTAGCACACACACAAACTTGCATAGTGATTTTTTAAGAAAACAATCCTAAAGACCCCTGACTTTGATCCCCTTGAGTATGGTCAACTTCCAAATACCCTATCTGAAAATCAATGCATTATCTTTATAAAAAACAGTTGAGGGCGTGTAGGATATGCCACGAGCTTTCCAACAAGCCCTAGAGCTCAAAAAATTGATTTCGTATGAAGAAGTTATGACTGTTCAGGGTTTAGGGGGTTAAAACAAGATTCAATCTGGCCGACAGATCCTAAGATTTTCTCCAAATCACAAGTGTAGGACCCTCCCAAAATGCTAATAGATTGACTATTTTGCCCCAAAATTATCCCAAATTTTGAACAAAATCAAACCCTAATTTTTGGCCGAAAAGCCTGTCAATCGCGATCGACAGGTCTGTCAATCGCGATTGACAGAGGTGTCCGTCGGGGCTGTCAGTCGCGATCGACAGTGTCAATCGCGATCGACAGAGTCGATCGTGGCTGTCAATCGCGATTGACAGTATCAATCGCGATCGACACGTTTTCTGGTTTTTTCGCCGAAATTTCAGTCAATCAGGGGCCTATCAATCGCGATGGACACGTGGCTACGCGTAAAAGTCAATCAATCGTGGAATTTCAGTCAGTCGCGATCGACGGTGTCAATCGCGATTGACAGAGGTGTCGGTCGTGGCTATCGATCGCGATCGACGGTATCAATCGCGATTGACAGGGTCCTACGTGGCAGTCAGTCGATCGTGGAGGTCTGTCGATCGCGATTGACAGGGTCTGTCGATCGCGATTGATAGGGTCTGTCGGTCGCGATTGACAGAGGCTGTCGGTCGCGATTGACAGAAAACCTCGGAATTTTTCTACTGGTTTTAATGTTTTAGGAGGTGCTCTTTGTGCTTGTTCTAGTGGTGCACTCAATTTTGTAAAAGACCAAAAATTTCTGTCAGTCGCGATCGACAGAAGCCTGTGACCGCGAGACAGTTTCATCGAGTTCCGTACCTGCGCAGGAAGCTGGGGATGATGATACGGCAAGAACTTGCAATGAAACTCAAGAAACATGCAAAATCCGCACACACAATATCGCTCTCTCGCTCTCTCTCACACGTGAAATGAGGGAAATGAGGTGGGGAAGGTGATATGATCAAAAAACAGAAATTTCCGCGATGATGGAGATGGAGGTGGGAGATGGTGATGATGATGATGGAAATGAAGATGGAGAAGAAAGTAAAAGAAAATCGATGAGAGTGAAGAAAATACCTACAACTCCAACACGTCAACTCTACGTCTTACCATCACACGCTCGTCCTCAAAGCTCGATCCCCGGCAACGGCGCCAAAATTTGGTGTAGCTCAATGATGAGTAGCACCTCCTTTAATGTCAATCCAGGAAGACGTGAGGATGGTATGAAGACCTCGAGCAAGTGGCGGCACAAGTGTGTGAGTGAGAAGCACACTAGCATGCACACACATACACACACACGCGCACACACAGTAAGACAAAGAGGGAGAATCAATGGAGTTCTTTAGATTACTTTCAAACTGATCTTACAAGTTTGTTTCAATTACAATCCAACCTCAAAAATGAGCTCTCTAGCTTTTTTTATAGTTTTTGGCTAAGTTTTGGCCCTGTCCAGACCTAGTGTCCGGCCTAGTTAAAAATTAGGTTCCAGGGCTTATTTGAGGGCTCAAACGATATCTAAAAAATACGAAATTTGGCAGGTAGATACTTCTAAAGCTCCTCAAGCTCAAGGACTCCTTGGCTTGCACAAAATGGAGCTACAAAAAGATGAAATGATATTTACAATGGTGTTTAGTGATGAGAATCACTTTTAATTGGTGTAGAGGTTTTGAAAAATTAAGGTTGCCTTAGTGCTAAATCTGCGTGAATGTTCATAAGTGCTTCTTCCTGAAGAAAATTGTTGGCCTATTTGCCAGATCTTCGTTGACTCCCTTGTCTGCTTGTGCCTTCTCTCCCTTGTCCGCTGCTAACAAAGCATATCTCATAGGATTGGGAGGCGTGGAAACCCCTTGCATGGGCGAGTTGGAACTTGCCCTCTACATTGAAGATGTTCTAATGACAGTTAAAGTACTAGTGTGTCAAGATGAGGATCTGACTCAACCTCTTGTCTTGGGTCGAGACTGGATCTATGATCATGCAGTCAACCTAAACCTAAGAAGTGGACTTCTTCAGGTATGGGTAAATCAGAGTCGAATTACAGTTGAATTAGACAATTGAGCACTCAAGGAACTAGGAAAGGCACAAGCTCTTGGTCCTTCCAGGAGTACACATGAAGATGACCATGCTATTCTTGTCCAAAACTATGTGATGCAGAGGGATGATTATCTCAACAAAGACGGCAAGGATACGACGGAACTCCCTTCTTTTCCAAAGGCCATCGAGAGGCGGCAACCAAAGGTGGATCAAAAATAGAAGAAGCAGATGACCTATAATGGAAGCCAAAAGAACTCGGGAAGCAAGGTGTCTCAACCATCGAAACAAGTGTGGGTGCGGAGAGGCGAGCATTCTATTACGGTCAAGCCACATCAACTAGCTCAACTTCCTATTAGAGATCAACGACCACACACTAATAAGACGTCCTCCAAGAATTCTTCTGTAAAAGTAAAATCTATCTCGGTACCCAAGAAGTCGATGCAGTTTGACCCACAATCCAGACAAATTTGGGTGCCTAAGGCTTGCTTGTGGACTCAAGTAGCTACACACAGATCACTCCATACACGACATGGGTCACTCACTCGAACCGCCGAAGCCCCCTTTTATTTGATACACACAAGTACATATTTGCCCATGAACACAAGCAAAATCACTTGTAAATGGGTTCCTAAAAAGCCTCATTTCCAAGTGGACACTCTTATACAGCCCTCCAGAGTTTCCACAAAATCAAAACCAAAACCTAAAGTCATTCACTGTGTTTGGCAGCCCAAAGCTTGTAATAAACCCCCCGATCCCATTTGTACATTCATCTCCACCAACTAACTGCATCATTCTCACACTACATCTTTTCACTTAGCTCATAGGACTAACAACACACACAAACATCGAGCACTCACTGATCGACTAACTCATCATTCACCTCATGTTAAGGTTGTAATGGGGACAAAAATCGTTCTACCTTGTCCTTTACAATGTTAACGCATGCTTCTATATTCTCACAGAACTAGTAAGCAAGCTGTAACATGGCAGAAACCGGAGGCACCAGCTCCCAAGCAGGGTCTTGCGCCCAGATAGTGGACATTGAAACCCTCCTTTTGGAACCACAACTCACTGAGAGACCTCAAGAACTTAGAGCTGTGCATGTGCTTCCTATTCAGGACCCGCCTCAGGGGCACACTTCTCAAGTGGGGAAACATGCACATTGGTTCAGTGATGTCGTAGGGCCATTGGGAGACGGCACCTACTTTTGGGAGGCAGAACTTGAGTTTAATGGCAAATGGGGACGATATCCTTTCTTTACCCGCGAATTTGAGCAGTTTCAGAATGCAGAAGTAATGCGATCAGTATGGACCAAAGCAGGCTTGGATGGCTATTTCAGGGCACATTTACCTAAGCCAGATTTCCTATGCTGCTCTTATTTTATCAGTATCATCACCCCTAGCAGGGCCAAGGGAGGTGATAGTACTTTTGTGCTACCCTCACTGATGCCGTGCCACGACCTTAAAAGATTCAAACTGACCCTCAACCTAGTACGAGAAGCATTGAAGATGCAAGGTATGCATATTCCCATTGAGAAAGAAACAATGATTCCAGGCAGGATGAAGCACAAGGATCTCAACAAATTGAAGGACATGGTAGCAATGACACCAACCATCGCTCTCCACCTACGAACGATCATGCAGCACTTCGCTTTCCCCACCCAAGAACGCTTCACAATGCCACCTAAAAAGATATGGTTCAGCTTGTACTTGGCAGAGAGAAGAAAACCTAGAAGCTCCAATGGAAGGCTCTCCCCACGAGATCGACCCAGAACAATTCAAAGCAGTCCCCTCAGAGACAGTGAAGACAATCCTGGAAAGCTACGCTGATATGTTGGAAGCACATGATGATTTAGAAAAGGAACGAGACGCACTACGCCGCCAGATCAGGGAACAGGAGGAATAACCGAAGGTCATAGAGACAACCTCGACTTCAGAGGAGATAAATGCATTAACAGAGCAGGTAGCAGAATTGCAGAAGAAGTTACTGGAATATGAAAAATAGCCCTCTCTAGTTATAGAACCAGAGCCAGATGAATTGGTACCCATTGAGGTGGATGAGTCATATGAGGAACCATATGTTCCTATGCCGATGCCAGGAGGTCAGCAAACCTCGAAAGGAATGGACACCCTGGAAGTCGAAGCACCCAAATGGCTTTAGACACTCGAAAAGATAGCTAAAACCCATGAAGATCGAGTGGCAGTCCAAATCCAATCAATGGCTAAATTGGAAGACACTATCATAAGGTCAGAATATTTCCGCAGTATGTCTCATCACAGATGGATAGGCACCAACGATGATCAGTATGTGCATATTGTGTACTCTTGGTAGATTATAACGTAGAGATTAAACAACGATGTGGCAAGGCTCCAACCTTTGCCACACAATTCGGCCTTGACAATATCCCGGAGAGTGCTAAAAAAGGATCCATTCATGAACCCACCTGGCGGATACGACTTTTAGAAACTTACCCTGAAATGGTTTGTACCTGGAACAACATGCCGCTGTTTATCAAATACAACCCTTGTTATGTTCCAGTCCTCTGAAGACGCACGTGGCCCGAGTTTACCATTGCTGTAAAGAACGTCAAAGGCTGCGCAAAGTGGTTAAATTATGTCTATCTAGCACCTCCACAAGGACCTCCCACAGTTGCTTATATGATTTCTACAATCCGTCATTGGAGCCTTCGACTACGGAACACACCTGATGTGATGGCACAAATGTGCATGAAAATCTTTGAATTAATGCTGATCACATTCAGGACATTCAAGAACATCAAGGACCCCCACTTCTCAGGAGTTGGCTTCACTGCAGGCAACCAAGATCTGGTATATGACATGAGCACTACACCCTCAATAAAGGTAGTATATGCCTGGCATGCAAGAATAAAATACCTCCCAGCATGCTTTAAGCAGACCTTTGAGGAGATGTTCATCACAGGGTTCTAGGAATATCACTCAGAAATATTTGTACCCAAGCCCTCACATCTCCTCCAACTATTCGCTGTGGAGAGGACCATCCACTCAGAACAATTGCGGGTGCCACATTCAGACGTCCCAGGTCCAGTGAAATGGGATGCATTGTTAATAGACCTAGCACGGGGGCTGCGACTAGAAGAACACCACCTTGCTTCTGATGTGGTTCAATACTATGTCCAACGCTCAGCTAGACAAGGGTCTGTTAGAGATGACAGACGCGAGAGAGGGGGGGGTGTTGGCAGCAGTCAAGGCACCGAAGGACTCACAAGACAAGGAAGCCAAAGAAGGGAGCCAGAGCGGAGAGAAGGCACAAGCAGACTAAGTAGTCACCGAAGATCTGGCAAGTAGGCCATTCAAATTTTTCCAAAACAACATCTTCATAACAATGATTCTCATCACTACAAATCATTCTAAATACCATTTCCCCTTTTTGTACCTCCATTTTGTGCAAGCCGAGGAGTCCTCGAGCTTGAAGAGTATCAGAAGTATCATCATACTAATTTTCATGATTTTTAGACTCCATTTGAGCCTCCAAATAGGCCCTAGAACCTAATTTTTAACTAGGCCGGAGACTAGGTTTGAACAGGGCCAAAAGCTAGTCAAAAACTATAAATAGAGCTAGAGAGCTCATTTTTGAGGTTATATTGTAATAGACTTGAACTTGTATGAGCATTTTGGAAGTAATCTAAAAGAACTCCATTGTCTTTCTCTTTGTCTTGCCGTGTCTGCGCGTGTGTGTGTATGTGTGTGAATGTTGGTGTGCTTCTCACTCAGGCACTTGTGCCTTCACTTGCTCGAGGTCATCATACCATCCTCACGTCTTCTCGGATTGACATTAAAGGAGGTGCTACTCATCACTGAGCTACAACCATCCTGACAATATCTATATAAATTTCCACTTATAAGTGAGTACGCTTTGGTTTTCAGGAGTAATCTTCTCTTTTCTATGGGTTTCAAATGCTGTGGGAGTTTTCCAGTAGTAAGGAAATTGAGAATTCCATCATACCAATCAATCTGAATTGCTACTAGGAAGAGATTACTATCCACCAGTTCATCATTAATACCTATTGCCTTCTCGCTCATTGTAGTCATGGACACTTGATCTGCCATGTAGTGCTCTCTTTCTGGCTTAATATGAATATCAAAGTTAAATTCTTGAAACAGGAGTAACCATCTCCAAACCCTTCCAGCCACTCTAGGTTTGTTTATCAAGTACTTCAAGGGCTGATGGTCAGATATGACTATAAAATGTACACCGAGAAGGTAATGCCGAAACTTCTGAAGAGCAAATACAATAGCCAAACCTTCCCTTTTAGTCGTACTGTAGTTCCTTTCTGCATTGGTGAGTAATCTGATGGCATAGGAGATAGGTCTATCAACCTTGTGTGATAATGGTTGAGCTAGAACTGCACCAACAGCATGAAGACTAGCATCTGTATGCACATGAAACTCCAATGACCAATTAGGAACACTTAAAAGTGGAGCAGTACATAACCTCATTTTTAGTTCATAAAATGCTTTCTCAGCTTCAAAACTCCATGAGAAGGGGACCTTTTTACTGGTAAGCCTTGACAAGGGCTTAGCTATTTCTGAATACATTCGTATGAATCTTTTATGGTATCCTGCATGGCCCAAAAAACTTTGCACTTCTTTTGGGCTTTGTGGAATAGGCATGGATAGAATAGTAGTAACCTTTGCAGGGTCAACCGTTATCCCTTCAGCAGATACTATGTGACCAAGAAGAGTGCCCTTAGTGAGCAAAAAATGACATTTAGCAGGATTTAACTTCAAACCTATTTTGAGACATTGCTCAAAGATTTCCTTTAGATTTTCCAAATGATCATAGAAATCTTGAACTGCTGCTCTTCTATCTGTGCCTGAAAACACTGAAAAGTCATCCATGAAAACGCGGAGAAAGGTTGTTAACCACTTGCTCAATATCAGATACATTGTTCTATTAAATGAAGCTGGTGCATTCTTCAAGCCAAAAGCCATGCGAGTATAGACATAAGTGCCACATGGAGTAAAAAAGGTTGTTTTGTCCCTATCAGTAGGATGGATCACTATCTGATTGTAGCCACTAAAACCATCCAGGAAGCTATACAAAGTGTGATCAGCTACTTCCTCAAGTACTTGCTCTGTAAAGGGTTGAGGAAATCCATCTTGAACAGTCACTTTATTTAAGGCACGAAAATAAACACAGACTCTTATTTTTCTAGTATTTTTCTTGGGTACAATAACCATAGAAGAAAGCCACGTGGAATGTTCTACTGGAACAGTTATACCTGCTTCTTCTAGTTTTGTAATTTCCAATTTTACCGCCTCTGCATACTTTGGATTGAGTCGATATGGCCTACTTCTTGTAGGTGCGGCTCCCTCAACTAAGGGTATCCGGTGTAATCCAAGCTCCTCTAGTATCCCTGTTAGATCTTTGTAGGACCATGCGAAGACATTTTTGTAGAAAAAAAGTAAAGAAGTTACCTTCTGTAGTAAAGGGGGATAATACCATAGCCAAGAGGCTAAGTGGACTACTTGAGGGTTCTCTTCATCCCCTAGATTTACTTCTTGAACCAGTGTTTCAGGACTAGACTTGTTTGAGAAATCATCTCCACTGTATGCTGGAGTGGACTTTAAGTTATATTCTGCAATATGTTCTCTCAAGGTTACTCTGTACGAACTTATAAGGATGGATTCAAAAATAAGAAGTGACTTATTGAAGATTATACACTCTGCTCACTTGATCCAATCACCCAGTATAGATGGTTTCATGGTTGATTTTCCCCCTACACCCTTGGCAGACTACCAGAGCTCAAGATTATCTGTTTGTATAAAGGATGAATCTCTCACAGGTGTGATCATAGATGGAGGCTCTGGTATCAATTTGATGCCAGATTTCACAATGAAGAAACTGAATTTGAACCCCACCAAGATGGCACCATTCACAGTTACACTAGCAGATCAACATCGAGTTGCGCCTCTTGGCATTAGCTAAGTCTTGGGCACAACAACTAAGTGGTTATCCTTACCTGTTAAGTTCATACACGAGTGATTCAGAAATGTCTCTTAGCATGGGGAAACATGTAGGTGGCTTAGGAACTACCTATCTACAAACACCAGAAGGTCCATATAAGACACAGTTGGAATATATTCAGACCAATCGATTAGGTGTTCACATCTATGAGGATGGCCTGAGGCGTTTAGTGGTCCAACTCAAAAATCCAGATCAACCCTTTGGACTTGAATACCCAGTAGTCAAGTTCGAAGAGGGTTCATACATTGATAAGGAAGGAACCATGTATGTGGTCACCAACCTACTAGATAGGACATACGAGTTTGGAAACATCATTGTTGAAAGTGAGATAGGATACCTAGAGCAAGGAGATGTAGGACGAGAACCCAAGACTCTTAGAGGCAAGTTAGTTTTGACCAGAGTGATCACTCCAGATTGGATCCCTCAAGACAACAGAAGCATAGAACTATTCTTGAATAGAGAAACAGAGGAAGCCTTTTGGAGATTTAAGCCGGATCAACCTAGCCAATTGGGCATAGTCATCATCTACGAATTCAAAGGTCCTAAGATACCAGGCAAAGTTGTCTACCTAGATAACACGTGAGAGAAAATGTTATTGGTAGCAGAACATGATAGACATGCATATACTTGGAAGAGTGAATTGATTTTCCCTCCATCAAGGTCTAATGTTTCCCATAACCTCCAAGGAGTAGGATCATCCCAGGCTCATGAAACCCAGAGGGAAAGAACTAGAGAGAGACCTGAGATAAGCTTTACACACAATGTGGGTAGAGACAGATCAAGATTGGAAGGTGAAAGACATGAAAGATAGAGACATCAATGTTGAGATATCAAGCTCAACATGTGATGATCCAGGATGACACGTACCAGTTTTTCGTTTCTCTGACATTTATAGTGGTCACGCCAGTATATGTCAAGGATACTTTATTGAGCTTTATTAGATCTATCTACCGAGAGTGATGGCACATTTGTTTCTTGCCAACTCACTCATTCGCGGACATTAGGTTTTTCCTTATGTACTGGTCTTTATATATTGCACTTGTTGTATTCTTGTTTTTAGGTCATTCTTGTACATTCCTTTTATGTAATAGAAGAAGAAGAAGAAGATCATTCTTCCTTGCCTCAATCTGTGTGTGTGCTTCTCTTTGAGAGTGAGAGTGTGTGTGTGAGCTCTCTTCCTTATCTCCTTCCTCGTGACATGGTATCAGAGCCAGCGTGGCTGTAGAGAGCTCGTGGAGAAGGTGACGGTGAAGACTACACGACAAGGCGTGGAGAAAACACGATTTCACAAACGGTCTCCATTTGCTACGAAAATCGTCGTGAAGGTAGAAGACCTCAAAATATTTTTGAGAGTTATCCCTTTAGGGTCACTTGTTTTTGTCAGATCGAAGTTTTGGAGCCATCTCGACCTCTGTTTTGAGCCCGCAAGGTGGGGCCCACTAAAAAACCAGGCCAGTCTCAGAAACTGTAACTTGTGTTGTGTTCGACGACACTCATATATTCTAGATTCAGAATTCCAAGCGATTCCGTGTACTGTTGATACACGAAAAGTGTGTTTTTCTGAGATCGAGCTGTCACGTCATAGTGCGACAGTGTTCAAGCAGAAGTGTAGTGTGTTGCGGTGTTGTGAATTGTTGCAGAAATGGCAAACGCAGATGGAATGAGTCAGCTTATGAGCGATAAGCTGGACAAGAACAACTTCCATGCTTGGAGATTCAGAATGACGAATTTCCTGATGGGAAAAGGCTACTAGAAGTACATCGAAGGAGAGAATGAAAATGCTCCGCAGTTACCAGAAAGGAATCGGACTGCAGAACAGTTAAGAGCATATGAGGAATGGAATCAAGGAGCACGAAAGGTAATGTATTGGCTATCTATTAGCATACAGGATAGCATGATTGGACACATACAGGATGCCAAGACTCCAAAAGAGGCTTGGAATAGTTTGGTCACTTTGTACGAGACCAATACAAAGGCACGAAAATTGCAACTCAAGAACGAGCTGCATACATTGGAGAAAAAGAGCATGTCGGTAAGTGACTACACTCTAAAAATCAAAAGTATATGTGAGTCACTTGCATCTATTGGCGTGAATGTAGATGATGATGATAAGGTGGAAGTGTGCCTTCGTGGTTTAGGAGCTGCATATAAGCAGTTCAGAACTTCTATACAGACCAGGGAAAATATTCCAAATTTTGTTGATTTGGTATCTATGCTGATTATTGAAGAAAAGAATCTTGGTGAGGATTCAAACTCCCAAGGAAAGCCCAGTTCTGAGCAGGTATTCTACTGTGGTAGAGGAAGAGGCAGAGGTAGAGGTTTTGGAAGTGGAAGAGGAAACAGTAACCAAGACCAAGGTCAACAACAGAATCATGCAAGAGGAAGAGGACAGTTTCGAGGCAGGGGGGAGCCAAAGAGGTCGCAGAAATTTCCAAAGAAATGATAGTAAAGGATGCTGGAATTGTGGTAAACCTGGACCTTTTGAACGTGATTGCAGGTTAAAGAATCAAAATAACAGAAGCTCAGCAAAACAACTATGCATCCACAAGTGCAGATGATTCTGAGAAACTATTTATGGTCCAACATCACATGATGAATACGATGTCTGCTAGTGTTTCAAAATCGAATGATAATGTCTGGTATGTTGATTCAGGTGCTTCAAATCACATGACCAATCATGCAGAATGGTTTAGTAGTTTGCAAAAAATGCCAGTTCCTGGATATGTTGAAACAGGTGATGATACATCACATCCTATTGAGCATACAAGAAACATAGCATTGTCTATGGAGGACGGAAAGGTAAAACATCTCATTGATGTGCTACATGTTCCAAATATAACGAAGAATCTGGTTTCTGTTGGACAAATGGTTGACCAAGGATTACAAGTCAGGTTCAATGGTAATGGATTATATGTAGAAGAGTACAAGCAGGATGGACGATTGGTTGCCAAAGGAAACAAAGTGGGTAGGATGTTCACCTTAAATGTGAAGATTCCTGAAATGAATGCAGCCATGTTTGCAATAGGTGCAGGAGTTATTGCAGATATAGAGATATGGCACAAACGGATTGGACATGCAAACTTGCAAAGGCTGAAAGTGATGCAGTCAAAGGACATTGTCCATGGACTACCAAATTTCAAAGTTGCAAAAATGCAAAAGGTATGTGTAGCATGTCAATTTGGTAAACAATCAAGAGCATCATTTCCACATGACAAGCATGTTAGTGAGAATGTACTAGAAGTAGTACATACAGATGTTTGGGGTCCAGCAAAGACCACATCTATGGGCAGTTGCAGGTTTTATGTTACTTTCATTGATGACCATACACACAAAGTATGGGTATATTTCATGAAAGAGAAGAGCGAGGTGTTTACTCACTTCCAGAATTTTAAAGTTATGGTGGAAAAGCAGACAGGGAAGTACATTCAAACATTAAGATATGATGGAGGAGGTGAATACATGTCAAATGAGTTTAGCAATTTTCTAAAAACTCATGGAATTCGGCATCAGTTTTCATGCAGGTACACACCACAACAGAATGGTGTTGCTGAACGCAAAAATAGACATATTGCAGAAATAGCAAGAGCCTTGATGGCTGAGAAGAATATGCCTCATTGTTATTGGGCAGAAGCTGTGCATACTGCTGTATACATCATGAACAGAACTCCGACTGTTGTTGTACATCAAGTTACACTTGAAGAGAAGTTTACAGGTAAAAAGCCAAACTTATCACATCTGAAAGTTTTTGGTTGTATTGCATATCTACATGTTCCAGATGAGTTGAGGACGAAGCTTGATCCAAAAGTAGAAAAATGTGTCTTCATTGGATATTCCCTTAATCAAAAGGGGTACAAATGTTATAACCCACTCACACGACAGGTGAAGGTGAGCAGAGATGTGGTATTTGATGAAATGTCAAGCTTCTATGCAGATGCCAAAGAAGGACTGAATCTTGAACCAAATGACAAAGAAAATGCTGAAAAATCTAGTGTAGAATCTCAAGTTTTGAGTGGACCGAATGCATCACCAAGCAATAGTTCCAACTCAAATCCATGGAGTGGAAGATTGCATGGAAATTTCAGTCCAGCAAATTCATCAAATACATCCAAGAAAGGTAAAGAAAAGCTTTCTGCTTGTAGTAAAACAGGTGCAGGTTTTGAAGACGTTGATGGAGATTCAAGCGGTTCAGAAAAGAGTCTTGATGAGGAACTTGGATTGCCCTCTGTGAAGACTCTAGGAGTAAGAAGGGCACATGCAGATGATACAAGAAGAAGTGACCCAGGACCAAGAAGATCTGGGAGGATGCGTGTAGCTCAGTGATGAGTAGCACCTCCTTTAATGTAAATCCAGGAAGACGTGAGGATGGTATGATGACCTCGAGCAAGTGAAGGCACAAGTGTGTGAGTGAGAAGCACACAAACATGCACACACATACACACACGCGCACACACTGCAAGACAAAGAGAAAGACAACGAAGTTCTTTTAGATTACTTCCAAAATGCTCATACAAGTTCAAGTCTATTACAAGCTAACCTCAAAAATGAGCTCTCTAGCTTTATTTATAGTTTTTGACTAGTTTTTGGCCTTGTCCAGACCTAGTGTCCGGCCTAGTTAAAAATTAGGTTCTCTAGCCTATTTGGAGGTTCAAACGGAGTCTAAAAAATGTGAAAACTGATAGGTAGGTACTTCTAAAGCTCCTCAAGCTCAAGGACTCCTTGGCTTGCACAAAATGGAGCTACAAAAAATATGAAATGGTATTTACAATGGGTTTTAGTGATGAAAATCACTATTTTGTAGGGATTTCTTCTAACATTTTGACATACATTTCCTGGAGCTCCCTACTTGCTCCTTCTTCTTGTGTGCCCGCCTCTTTGATGCATGAAAAATTTAGATGGCCTACTTGCCAGATCTTCTTTCACTACTCTGTCTGCTTGTACCTTCTCTTTGCTCCGACTCCCTTCGTTGACTTCCTTGTCTTGTGAGTCCTTCAGTTCCTTGACTGCCAACACCCCCCCCCTCTCTCGCGTCTGTCGTCTCTGATAGACCCTTGTTGAGTGGGTCGTTGGATGTAATACTCCACAACGTCGATGGCTAAATGATGTTCTGCTATTCTCAACCCTTTGGCCAAATCAGTGAGTAGGGCATCCCAGTCTACTGGCCTTGGAACTTCTGGATGTGGTATACGTAGCTTTTCTGAATGTAGGGCTTGTTCCACCGCAAATAACTGTAATAGATGAGATGGTCTGGGAATGAATATCTCGGAATGATATTCCCAGAACCCGGTGATGAACATTTCTTCAAATGTCTGTTTGAAGCAGGCAGGTAGATACTTTATCTGAGCATGCCACGCGTATACGACGTTAATGGATGGTGTGGTGCTCATATCGTAGACAAGGTCCTGATTCCCTTCATTAAATCCAATAGCCGAAAGATAAGGTTCTTTGATGTTCTCAAATGTCCTGAATGTAACCAGCATGAGCTCAAAAATTTTGAGGCACATCTGTGCCATGACATCTGGGACATTCTTGAACCTGACTGCCCAGTGTCGGATGGTTGAAATCATGTAGTTGACTGTGGGTTAGCCATTAGGAGGTGCTAGGTACACATAATTTAACCACTTTTCACATCCTTTAACTGTCAAAACTGTTTTGGTGTACTCCGGCCAAAACCTTCTTCAAAAGACAGGGCAGTAGCAGGGATTATACTTGATATATAGAGGCATGTTATTCCACGTGCGTACCATCTCAGGGTAGGTTTCAAGTAGGCGGATCCTCCAAGTAGGTTGATGTATATTCCCCTGCTTGGCACTTGCAGGGATATCATCCGGGGCAAACTGTGTCGCCGAGGTTGGTTGTTTTGTTGTGCGTTGCTTGATTTCAACATTGTAATCTGCCATTAATACACAGAATGGAACATACAGATCATCGGATGTGCCAATCCACCTCTGATGGGAGAGGTTTCTAAAGTAATCCGATTTTATGACGACTTCTTTCAATCGTGAAATAGATGCTATCTGAACTACAACTCTCTCATCATGGGTTGTAGCAACCTTCTCCAACCTTTGCATCCATTCAGGCGCTTCGATCTCAATCGTGTCCATTCCTTCTTCTGTTTGCTTACCTCCGAGTGTTGGCATGGGAACATATGGGTCTTCAAAGATCTCCTCCACTTGAATTGGCACTAAGTCTTCAGGTTCCGGTTCCGCGAGGGGAGAGGGTTGACGCTCGTATTGAGACCTTTACTTCGTAGTTCTTCTAGTTCTGCTCTGAGTTCTGCGACTTCTGCAGATGTATCGGCTACTGTTGTGACTCTGTTTGGTGACTCCTGCTGAGTTGCCTGTTGCTTTAGTAGATCATCTCTTTCTCTTTCTAATGCTGTGTGGGCTTCCAAGAGGTCGGCATGGGTTTCCAAGATGATTTGCATATTTCCAGATGGGATAGCCTTGAAATTCTCTGGGTCGATTTCTTGTGGTGAACCCTCTATTGCTGCTTCCAGGTTTTCTTCGTTCTATTTCTGCAGTCTCTTATTCTCTTCGAGTGCTGCGGACATGTGCTTCCATAATAAGGCGAGATTGCATCGAAACTTGAGATTGTCTGTGATCTGAGCATGTAATATGTCTTTGAGTTGTTGTTTTTCTTCAGTATCTGACTAGGGTGGATTGGCGACTAATTGATCATGTTGTGCTCGCAATGTAGTATACTGCTGTTGTAATAGCCACTTTTCCTTCTCTAATTCAATGAATCTTGCTTGGAGTTGTTCATGGCTTCTGAAGAGACTTGTATGTTGTGCGTCTAGGTGCTGGTAATGTTGTTGCAGCTGAGACATACACTGGTACATATTATTAAATACATTATTAACGGGGGTGGATGCGGGAAAAGTATTGAATGCAGAAGGGAAGGGAAAAGGGAATGGGAGCGTGTATGCTGTGCTTGAAAAGGATGAAGTTGGTGGTGGGGGAATGGGAGATTGTGGACGTATGGGGGGAGGGAGAGGTGCGGAGGTGGGTGATATGTCCATGAGATCAAAAGTGAATGCGGTCGTGGGAGTGATTGTGAACATGGGAATTGTGGGTGCTGTGATGGTGGTGAAGGTGTAAAGTGGTGTGTGTAGTTGTGAATATGAACCGCCAGAAAGTGTGATCGGGGGAACGGGGTTTTTCGTGGCTACAGTTAGAATTACAGAGTCAGTAGTAGTGTAAACAAGAGAGGTGGAGATCGGTTGTGTAGGTTGTGTGGGTTGACTAACGGTCTGTGCTTCAGTATGGGAAGTGGACCCTGGGGCTGTGACAGTAGTGGTTACACTGGTAGTGGGAGGTGAAGGTGGTGGAGTTGGAGGGAGAGGGGGTAAGGGGGGTGACGGGGGTGCACTGGTTGTATGGGCTTCCTCAGTGTCATGAATAGTATGAGCTGTGCCCATGGTTGTGGATGTGGTGCCTTGTGGTTCTGATACTAATACATTCATTTGTTTTCCTGATTGAGGGGGGCGTCTGCCGTATTGTCGTTTTGATCGTCGTGAATATGCAAGAGCAGTATGCACCGTCTCCGGTACCCCCAACGCATCAGAGATCATGTCAAGGGTTGCTCGGTATTGCTCATCCACACCTTCCTCCTCAAGGATTTGGTTCATGAGGGCTTTTCCTGCTGCCAAGGACAGTTTGTGCTGTTCTTGAACTCGGTTGATAGTATCATACAATTTTTTCAATTGCTTCGTATAAGCCGGGGAACCCTCGAGTTCCTGTAGAACTTCTTGCTCATATTCCTGCTCTTCTTCGTCGGACAGTCCCTCTTGTTCGTCCTCTTGTTCGTCTTCTTCATCATCCTGCACTTCGACTACGTCTGGTTGGACTGGGTGGGGTTCGTCTGTGACTGTCTGCTGCCCGCTTGCCTGCTCTGCCTCCACTTCTAAATTTGTAGCATTGATTATTCTGGCTACCTCTTCATCAGTTAAATCTTCCAACGTAAAGTCGTGAGGAAAATCTAAGTCGGTTGGTATAGGAGGAAACACCAGATTCGGTCCATCTGTGCTATGTCTTGGTAATCTGATAGTGAAGGGTTGCACACGCCTTGGAAGCCGTGGAGTTGTCTCTGGTGTCAGTGTCGCACCGCGGGCTTGTGCACAGGGCATGTGAACTACGCCTCTCATTTTCTTGGATGGAGGCCCTGCGGTGGATAGTCTACGTTGAAATTCTTGCACCCTGGTCCAAATAAGTGCCCTTTGAACAATCCTTGTGAGAGCACAACATCCATATAGTACTGACTTTTGCTTCTTATACCACCGTTGATGAGCCAAGTAGATTTGTTCAATAATCCAATGAGGCATGTTGATTGTCAAATCGAAGGCATCTGCTAAATATAGACTGAACCATATCTTCTTGGGTGGCATTGTGAACCTCTCTTGAGCGGGGAATGCAAAATGCTGCATGACCATTCGCAAGTGAATGGCAATAGTCTCTTTCTCGGTGGGAGTATGCATACCTTTCATGTTGAGAGCTTCCCTCATCAAGTTGTTTGTCAGTCTGAACCATTTCAGCTCATTGCCCCTTGTGAGAGATGGGAGGAAAAAGGTGTTGTATCCATTTTTCTCTTTGCTTGGAGTGAGGGTGCTAATCAAATACGAGCACCTCAAAAAGTCTGGCTTTGGCAGTTGGGCTTTGAAGTAATCGTATAGTCCTACCTTCTTCCATATCGGTTTCAGTCCTTCATTATTTTGAAGTCTCTCAAATTCCCTGGTGAAGAAGTGATACCTGCCCCAGCGCCTGTTGAATTCTATCTCTGCCTCCCACAGGTAAGTGCCTTCCCCTAGAGGTCCTGCCACGTCACTGAACCAATGTGAGTTTTTGCTGACTCACATTGTGTGCCCTTGTGGAGGATTCTGCACCGGTATGGCATGTAACGCTCTCAATGCCACTGGACGCTTCTTCAATTCCTCCTCAATCGGAAGACTTTCAATATCCACAATTTGAGGGTTGGTGCCCGCCTGGGAGCTAGTTCCTGCCTCGGCCATATCGAGGAAACTGGTCACCAGTTCTGTGAGAATATACAAAGGAATGTTGACATTGCAAACGGACACCAAGCGTTCATGTGTCCCCGTTACAACATTAACATGATTTTAGTGAGAGGTTAGTAGGTCAACAAGTGCTCGGTAATCGTGTGTGTAGTTAGGGAATGGATAATCCTAAGAGCTAAATGGAAAGGTGTGGTGTATGAGTGATGTAGTTAGTAAGTGGGTATGAATTTACAAATGAGGGTCGGGGGTTTTATTACATGTTTTGGGCTGCCAAACAAACAGAATGGCTGTTGGTCTTGATTTTGTGGAGCCTTTGGAGGGCTTTATAAGAGTGTCTGCTTGGAAATGAGGCTTTTTAGGGACCCATTTACAAGTGATTCTACTTGTGCCCATGGAAGAATATGTGTTCGTGTGTGATGTGTCAGAATGGGTATCAGATGTTCGAGTGGGTGAACCATGTTGTACAGGGTGTGGCCTCTATGTAGCTATTTGAGCCCGCAAGCAAGCCTTGGGTACCCAAATTTGCCTTGATTGTGGGCTAGCCTTCATTGACTTCTTGGGTACCCAGATAGACTTCATTTTCGGAGAAGAATTTCTGAAAGACTTCTTATTAGTGTCGTGTTGTTGATTACTAATAAGAATCTTTGCCCGTGTCGTTGGCTTGATCACAACAGGCTGTTCGCCTTTCCGCACCCACACTTGTTTCAATGGCTGAGACATCCTGCTTCTCACGTTCGTTTGGCCTCCGACATAGGTAGTCTTCTGTATTTGATCTACCGTTGGTTGCTGCATCCCTCTGACCTTTGGAAAAGAAGGGAGTACCGTTGTATCCTTGACTTCTTTATTGAAATCATCATTCCTCTGCATCACATAGTTTTGGACAAGAACAACATGGTCATCTTCATGTGTACTCCTGGAAGGACCAGGAGTGTGTGCCTTGCCTAATTCCTTGAGTGCTTCACTTCCTAACTCAATTGTAATGTGTTTCTCATTGACCCGAACCTGAAGAAGTCCACTTCTTAGGTTTAAATTGACTGCATGGTCATAGATCCAGTCTTGACCCAAGACCAGAGGCTCAGTGAGGTCCTCATCTTGACACACTAGTACTTTCACTATCATTAAAACATCTTGAATGTGGAGGGGAAGTTCCACCTCGCCCATGCAAGGGGTTTCCACACCTCCGAATCCCATGAGATAGGCTTCTATAGGATTGACATTTAATTTCAACTTTTGACAGTAAGAAAATTTAAGAGCACTAGTGGCTGCACCTGAGTCAATCGAGGCTCACACAATTTTTGCACTTATTCCTTGTCCTATCTCTAAGGTCACAAATGGGCGTCGATCGATTATTCTATGGGCACTTATTCCGGAGACTTCACACATTGCCATATGATATCCTGGGTCTGCATAGTCATATGCCCTAGGCTGATCCCTACCCTGTCGTCTCAACTTCATCCTTCTGATGCGTTCTAAAGCTTCTGCTTGAGCTTCTTCTTGAATTCGCTTTTCTTCCTCTTTGCGTTTCTTGGCAATGTTGAGTCGATTTAGCATCTCTTCAGTCAGAGGTTCCTGATATAACTTGACTCTGCACCCGCTTATGTAGCTAGGTAGAATATCGCCTTCTAATGTGGCTACTTGTACTGCTCCACTCATTGAGATCCTATTTATGATCATAGGTCCATAGCCAGGCTTCTCTAATTTTCTCGCATGTTGCTTCAGGGTGTAGACTAAAACTAAATCTCCGGCCTTCAATCCTTTATCCTTAACATGGGCATCAAAGTAAGCTTTCTGTCGTTTTTTAGTTGCATATATTCCTGCGGCAGCCCTCAGTCTTGTTTCTCCTTATCGCTCAAGGTCAAAGATCCTAGAGGAGAGCTCATGGCCCGTCCACTCATGCTCCTGTGCTACCTTTAGTGTAGGTATCAAGAAGTCCAATGGTAGCACTGCATTTTGGCCAAATACCATCTGAAAGGGTGTGGCTTGGAGTACCGTTTTATAGGCAACTATGTATGCCCAAACAGCATGGTGTAGCTGTTTGTCCCAATCAGAGCGTTTATTATTTACTAACTTGGTAAGCATGTTGCATAGAATCTTATTTGTGCTTTCGGCTTGCCCATTAGCTTGTGGATGGTAGGGGGCAGACTTTTTGTGTATAACCAAGAACTCTTGGAGAAGATTTTCGATAACTTCATTCAAGAAGTGAGTCCCTCTATCGCTGACTAGCTCTATAGGTAGCCCGTATCGTGTGAATACATTGTCAAATAAGAACTTGGCGGTTGTTTGGGCATCATTCTTAGTTGTGGCTTTCACTTCTACCCACTTGGTTAGATAGTTTGTGGCCACAATAATATATTCTGCATGCGAACCCTTAGCTGGGGGATTAATAGGACCTACAAAGTTTATTCCCCACTTAGAGAATGCACGTCCACCCATCATAGGTTTCAGGGGCATCTCATCTTTGCGTATAGGATATTGAGTTTGCTGACAAACATCACACCTCTTCACATAGGTATGTGCATCCATGTGAAGGGTCGGCCACCATAAGCCTGCAAATAGGATCGCCTTGATCACCCGATCTGGTTCAAAGTGTCCTCCTACTACTCCTTGGTGAGCAGCTTCCAAGATCTTGATATATTCACTCTCATGGACACATAGTCTCAGGTAACCATCTTTACCACGCTTGTATAGATTATCACCAATGAGAGAGTAATCTAGGGCTTCTTGTTCTAGAATTCTTTGTCTGGCCAGTGTCATATCTTGAGGGAATGTTCTCGTCCTCACGAAGGCTACTAATGGTTCACTCCAATCTGGCACTATGGACACTTGATAAAGAGTAGCATGCTCCACCGGTGGTTTAGTGCAACAGATTGGGCATTCCTTGCACAACTTATGGACATCTGCTTCCATAGTTGGCCAATGCACTCCGAGTCTCCTTAGTGTCTGTAGGGTTCGTTGCCTTGAGTAGTGTTGCTCTAATGCACCTACATGTGCTAATTGCAACCATTTAGCGTACTCATCCTCTTCCATGCAACAAGCTAGGATTCCTTGATCTATGTGCTTGTACATAGTTCCTGCCATGATGTGGTATTTTTGCGCTTTTATTATCTCCCTATTTTGAGTGTTTATGACTGGGTGGTTGGGCCTGTATGTCAATACTGGCACTAATGGCTTAGCCCACTGAGGTACAACTTCCAAATTAAACAAGTAAGCATCAGGAAGGTCATCCGACACTCCTTGTGGGGCTTCCCTAGATGTGAGCCTAGAGAGATGGTCTGCTCTCAAGTGAGTCTTCCCTTTCCTCACCACTACTTCAAAGTCATATTCCATTAGTAAGAGAAACCATCTTACTAATCGGCCTGTATTGCATGGTTTGTTTACCAAGTACAATAATGGTAAAAAATTTAAACTTATTTGCAAGCAAATAGTGTCTAAACTTTTTAACTACATATACTATGCCTAATCCTTCTCGTTCGGTGGTGGTATAGTTCCGTTCAGCTGCATTCAACTATCTACTAGCATAGGCAATTGGAAGATCCATATTACCTTTGCCCGTAGGTTGTGCGAGTACACATCCAATAGCATAATTGGATGCATCCACGTGAACATGAAATGGCTTATTCCAATCTGGTGTGGCCAAGATTGGTGCTAAACACAATCTTCTTTTGAGCTCATTGAAGGAGTCCTCACATTCATTAGTCCACTCAAAGTTGGTGAAAATTCCGTACAGTGGCTTGGCGATGATGGCATACATGTGTATAAAGCATCGGTAATAGCCACAATGCCCCATGAAAGCTTGTACTTCCTTGACATTCTTTGGCCTAGGTAGCTCGGCTATGGCTCTTACTTTCTCTTCATCGGTGGATATGCCATTCTTTGACACTATGTGTCCTAGAATCTTGCCTTGCCTAACCATGAAAACACACTTTTCTGGGTTCAGGCAGACTTGATACTCTCTACACTTGAAAGATTTGCCTGAGTTCTGGTATATGTGTCTGTCTAATGTTGGAATGAGCACAGAGATCATCAACATAGACCTCTAAATTCTTCCTCAAGAACTCTTTAAACACGTGACACATCAATCTTTGGAAAGTTGCAGGAGCATTGGTAAGCCCAAATGGCATTACTCTAAAGGCAAATATGCCCCATTCTGTGGCAAAAGCTGTCTTATGCTGATCTTCTGGAGCTATGGCTACTTGATTGTAGCCCGAAAATCCATCAAGGAAGCTGTACACTTCCTTGCCTGCTACTCTTTCTAGTAGATGCTCAGCGATAGAAAGCGGGTAGTTGTCTCGAATAGTGGCTGCATTAACCTTCTTCAAGTTAATGCACACGCGTAGCTTTCCATTCTTCTTGGGTACAACTACAATGGGGGATACCCACTCAGTGTGCTCAATTTCATAGATGAATCCAACTTCAACCAGACGATCTATCTCTTCTTTGATCTTGGCAGCATAATTATCATTGTATGTGTATGGCTTTTGCTTAGAAGGTTTGGCATCTGAGGTCATGGGGATAGTGTGTGAGCATATGTCAGGGTCCACACCTTTCAAATCCTTGTAACTCCAAGTGAATACATCTCTGTATTCTCTTAGCAAGGCTATCAATTCGTGCTCTTCGTCTTCCGTCAGGTCATGCCCTATGTAAGTGCATCGCTCTTCTCCTTCTTCAGTGGCTACAACTATTTTCTTGGTGGTTTCTTTGTTATCATAGGCCTCTCCTGATTGAGCCTCACGTTTTGGCATCCTTACCATGACTCTTCTATCGTCTATCTCATACTTTTTAAAGTTTTCAGGGACCTCAAACAAAGATTCTTCCTCTTCTTGTGTGACTTCTCTCTTCTTTCTTTTCTTTCCTTCATCCTTAGGGGTCACTTGTGTGGCTAACCTTACATCATTTGTAAGCTCTCCGTGGCTCTGAGGACGAGCTTCCACTTCATAGAAGTATTCTTCATCTGATGCAAAAGGTGGGTCCATAATGATTGACTCTAGATCGGAGTCACTTGCATCCTCAAATGCATCAGGACTAGGTTCGCACTCTTCTAGAACTGCCTCTCCCATGATTGGCTCTATGGAGAAGACTGAAATGTCATAGCCATCCTCATCACAGTGGGGTGTCCATTGTTCTTCATTCATGGCTACATCCATTGTTGCTAGAATTTCTTCCCAGCCGTGAGGTTCAAATTCTTCGTCAGGAAATACTACGGGTGCATAGGTTGGGTCTTGAATTGATCTATGGGTTTCCTTCGCACCTATCTCTCTGGCCTTTTCTCTCTTCTCTTCTTCCACTGCCACTTTACACATCCATAAGTGAGTGTCTTCATGCATCCATGAGGATCCTCATCCTATGGAATGCACCGACTCAGTATCATCTTTAGCTCTATGGATGGGATTCCATTGAATGGGGGGTACATCTCTCTGAGAGTAATCTTTGAGATTGACTTTAGTCGTAACACCTAAGTGTTGCAAATACAAGGAATTGGCTCCCCAATCTTGTACTACTTGCAACTGTTGCATAAATGGTCTTCCCAAAATCATCTCATAGGCATGGTTCATACTAAAGCCACAGATAGCAAATGTGTGCTCATACTCTACACCACAAGTAGTGAGAGTTATTCCTTCTAACAAGCCTAAGGGTCTTTCTATGTGACCATCAGCCATTTGCAATTTCATCCTCGTGGGCCTGAGTGCTAGCTTGCCCAACGTTTCCATAAGGAGGTGGTAGCAATTGCAACTCCTGCACCCGAGTTGAGAATTGCCTTGGTTGTGTATCCTTGATGTGTGATGGGAAGATAGGTGTTTCCTTCTTCTCCTTCGCTCATGTCTCCTATCTTGTCCAAAGGTATCTCTGGCATTGTGCGATGAGATCCTACCTGGGAACGAGGTTTTGCTATCTCTAGTACTTGTTTGGCTACATGTTTCCATAGCTCTAGCCTTACTTTTAGTAGCTCTTCTAAAGTGAGGTTACACTGCACTTTAGTGTTTTTCACTACCTCTGTGTTCCTAGGTATGACCGAGTCGTCGTTTCTTACCATGACTGTGGGTGCTCTCATACACGTGGACTTTTCCTCCCATGGGCTTGTGAAATGGGGTAGTTCTTGTATGGAATTAGATTCGAAGTCTAATCTCTCCTGAGATTGAGTGCTCTCCTGCTCTTCATAAATGGATGGGATGTCTTGTGGGAATTGGTCGTGTGCATCATCCACAAGTTCAATGGGAGGCAGGACTTCACTTTCTTTCGCCCATTTTTCTTCTTGAATCTCTCGTAGGAGTTCTGGTGTGAACCGATTCATAGAAGAAGATGTGTCTGGCTCTGTGGAGTTGGGCACATAGGCTTCCTGGGCAAGAAGGCTTACCCTCTTACTTGCCTTGCCCTTACTTGGAGGGGTGGGTTCCTTTTCTGAGTGTGCAATTAAGCTCTCCAATCTTTCTAGCAGCCCATCAAAGTGCAACTGCATCTTAGCTGAACTAGAGATGTTGAAGAGGCGACTGGCTTCAAACATGGTTTGAGCCAATTCCACCATCTTAGCACAAATTTTGGTTCGTTCATGCTCTAGTTCTGCTCTAGGGTAACACTTTTCATGATCGGTTACGTTTGGCCCCTCTTGGATTCTAGCCTGATATTCTTTGAGCATCATATTTAGGTCCTCAAGAGTGGGATCTGCTAGGATTGATCCTACTCTAGGGGATGGTGGAGTAGCATGAGGTGGGTTGGAAGGTGGTGGGTTGGATGGAGATGGGAATGGTGGAGGTGGGGCAGTGTGAGAGGGAGTTTGAGATGTGAGTTCAACTATCTTGGCTCTGGTTTCTCTGAGACTTTCCTCGAGCTCACTCATTTTCTTAGCCCATTGCCTCTTCATTCTTTCTCTACTATCTCTCCAGGCTCTAGTCCTCTTCTTGGTTATGCTCTTAGCTTCACTAGCCTCATCACTTTTCTCCTGGCCTAAACTTTGGTTCTGTTGTAAGGCTTGAGCTCTAGTGACTACCTGTACTGGTGCAGTGGAAGTCACACTCCCTGTGGAGTCGACAACTAACCCAATAACGTTTATAGGGGTGATTTTTGGCATATTATTGGAGTTCTTTGGGCAATCTCATAAGAGATGCTCCTTGTCGCAATCTTGACAAAATCCTTGAATCCTCACTGATTGGGTTTGTGTGGGTGGAGGTAAGGGGCAATCACGAATGAGGTGATCTCCTTGACATCTGTAGCATGGTCCTCTAGGGAATGGGGGTCTTACCTGCCTAGGTTGAGGTCTAGAGTTGGGGTTTGTGTACATGACGTTTGTGTAATCTGGCTCCCAACTAGGTTCACTTGGTTCTTCACTATAGTAGGACTCGCCATGTTCAGGAGACTGCATGTAGTAAGCCTGTGGACTATCTATGTGAGTGGAATCAAAGCTATGATCACTCGGGTCACTTTCTGAAAGCAATGGAGTCACTGGGACTATGGCTCTATTCAAATTTTCCTCAGCAACTGCATACTTTACAGGAATCACGTTAGCTGGGGTTGGAGGTTGTTGAGCTAACACAGGTTGAGGCCTTTGTTGGTTTTGGTAGGGTTGTTGATAAGGTTGTTGTGGCCTACCATATGGCTGTGGAGGGTACTGGTTTTGGTATCTTCCCTGTTGTGGATAGGGCTGAGCGTAGGTTTGCCTAACTGCTTGCTTATTGTATGGGCAGTCTTGTGCTATGTGATTTGTGTATCTCCATTCTATGGTGCAATATTGGCTACTGGGATTCACTTGGGGTTGGGCCATAATAGGGCATACGTTCGCCATGTGGTCACCGCCGCAAGTATAGCACCTCTTTACTGGGGCAAATCTAGGAATTTGTTTACTAGAGACACCTAGTTTTTGAGCTACTTTCTTAGCGAGTTCCTCAATTGATGTAGATTGCGAGGACTAGAGGCTAGAAGCACTATCGAAATCTTTGTAGATTTTTGAAAGCTCTAGTTCCTCCCCTAGGTTATCCTCAATGTCAATGCACATGCGTACACACTCTTCTATGGTCCTAGGGTCCTTCAAGTACACATAGGATCGCAACTTTGTACTTAGCAATCCATCCAAGAATAAGGCCACTTGTTTGGCTGGTGTGGGTAACTCAGGAACAGGGCATCTCTCCAGATATTGCCTAAACCTTCTTCCTGCAAGTCTCACGGTCTCCTGAGGGGTCTGCTTGAAGCTATGTATCAATGAGGAAGTATTATGCCTTATGCCACTTTTAGAGAATTCATGAAAGCCTCTAAGTGTTGGTCTATGCTCTTGAACTGTCTCTCATTCAATGGTTGAAACCACATAAGGGCGGTGTTCCTAAGGGTTAGACCAAAGGCATTATATTGCGTGAATAGGTCCTCAACTTGCTCAGCTCTCAAGACTTGCCTAAACTCAGCCACATGATCATATGGATCTCGTGTCCCATCGAAGTAGTTCTTCATGGACTTAACTAGATGGGTCGGTCTGTGCTCTCTAGGTCTTGGTAGAGGGAATTCATCCGCATTCCTTTGGTTCCTTGAGGCTCTAAGTCCCTCAGGTTCCACTCTATTTGTTTTCGTTCTCGTTCTTTCTCTTCCCACTGGGTTGGCAAAGCTTACCTCATGTCTATCTCTATGTCTGTCTCTTTGAGCTCCATGAGCTTGGGATGTTCCAGCTCCTGGGTGACCAAAGGACACATTCGATCTTGGTTGGGGGAAAATAAATTCACCTTTCTAGGTGTAAGCATGCCTATCATTTTCTGTAACCACAAAGATCCTCTCTGAAGCGTGATCTAAGTAGGTCACTCTACCTGGGCTATTAAGATCTTTGAACTCATATATCATGATTGTTCCTACCTCATTTGGCTCATCAGATCTATACCTCCAAAAGGCCTCATCAGTCTCTTAGTTCAGGAGTAGATCTATGCTCTTATTGTCTTGGGAAATCCACTCTGGTGTGATAATCCTAGTGAGAACAGATTTGCCTCGGGGGGTTCTAGGTTCTACACCCATGTTTCCTTGCTCCAGGTCACCTAAATCCGTTTCCGAGATCACATTTCCAAATTTGTCTGTCCTATCTGGATGACTGGTGACTACATATATTGTCCCTTCTTTGTCCAAGTATGCTCCATTTTCAAACTTGACAGCTGGGTGCTCTAGTCCAATGGATTGATCTGGACCACATATCTTCCTAGGCCGTCCTCATAGATGCTAACACCTAATCGGTTGGTCCTAAGGTATTCCAACTGCATCTTGTAGGGGCCTTCTACCCTATGTAAGTATGGCACACATGAACCTCCTGTGGGTCTCTCCATACAGTGGGACATCTCTGACTCACTAGTTTCAGAGCTAGGGTAGTGCGAATAATGGCTCAACTGTTGGGCCCAAGACCTAGTAGTATGATTAAAACTAGCCTCTGAAGACCTAAGACTTTGTCTATCTCTTCCTAGGTGTCATCCTAATCTAAGGTTCATATGCCTATTTGAGCAATCCCAATTTTTACCCAAGGTACAACCTTGTTGCTGAGTTCTTTTGTATCAGTCACTTGATTCTTTTTAGTTGATTATTGTGGTTATGATCTTGTCTGTAAATATCACATCGTCAGGAACACTTGAGTTAATTTCCGCACTTGAATGTTGATCGTCTCACGTTAGGTTCTTTTCCTTTCAAGTTGTCGGTCACACACAGGTTATCTCTTGACTTGAACTTGATTTCTTAGATAGTCTTGACTTGTCTCGTGCCTATCGTTGCCCTGACTTACTTCTAGCACTACTCGCACTTAGCCTAAGCTAGAAATGGACAGATGGGGTTGAAAATATTCCAACCTCTCTTGCAGATCCCGTGCTCTTTTGGTGCTCAAGAACCTAGTTCTCAAGCTGCAGATTACCCTTGCTTTGGATGCCTTCTAGTGCTCTCAGTGGACCTGTAAAAGTCCTAAAGTTAGCTCACGACTTAGATTAAAAGGACACACAAAAAATCACTTTCATTCATGTAATTCATGTGTCAATTTACACCATGTCTCTCTGGAACACAATTCTAGAGATCCCTGAGTTTCCCCCCCCCGGATATGGATCACTTAAAAATACTATGTCTAATAGTCACAACAATCGGATTTCGTATGAGGAAGATATGACAGTTCAAGGATCTAGGGTTAAAAACGGGGTAAAGCAGGTCATTAGGGAAACAAGATTTTCTCTCAAGTTACGAGTGTCAAAACCTCACAAATCACTATTTGCTTGATAAGTATGCCTAGAATTTTCCTCAAAATCAAGGAATATAAACCCTAGAAAATTGGCCGAAAAAGCCTGTCAATCACGATCAACAGGTCTGTCAATCGTGATTGACAGAGGTGTCCGTCGGGGCCTGTTGGTCGCGATCGACACGTCAGTCACAATCGACAGTGTCAATCGCGATCGACAGAGTCAGTCGTGAGTCCTGTCAATCGCGATCGATGGTGTCAATCGCGATCGACACTTTTTCTGGGATTTTCCCCATAATTTCAGTCGATCGGAGATGTGTCCGTCGCGATGGACACGTGGCAACGCGAGAAATTCAATCAATCGTGGATTTTCAGTCGGTCGCGATCGACAGTGTCAATCGCGATTGACTGAATCTACGCGGCATTCTGTCGATCGTGAGGTCTATCGGTCGCGATCGACACATCTGTCGGTCGCGATTGACAGGGTCTGTCGATCATGGCCATCGATCACGATTGACAGTGTCGGTGGCGATTGACAGAAAAAAACGGAATTTTTTAGTTTTGTTTAGTGATTTGGAATGTGCTCTTCATGTGTATTAAGATGGTGCACTTTGTTTTACCAAAAGGTGAAATTTTCTGTCGATCGCGATCGACAGATGTCTGTGACACAGAGATAGTTTTGAGCTTGTCTGTACTTGCGTAGCCTGCTGGACAGGGTGATACAGCAACAACCTGCAAGAGTGCTCAAGAAACAAGCAAAAACTCCAAGCACACAAGTCGCTCTCTCGCTCTCTCTCACAAGTGGAATGAGGGAAATGGGAGGTAGAAGGTGATATGATCAAAAACTGAAATTTTTGCAGTGATGGAGATGGAGATCGGTTATGGTGAGGTAAGAAAAAGAAAAAATAAGAAAAAGTAAAGAGATTACCTACAACGCCAACGTCACAACTCTACGTCTTACCATCACACGCTCGTCCTCAAAGCTCGATCCCTGGCAACGGCGCTAAAATTTGGTGTAGCTCAGTGATGAGTAGCACCTCCTTTAATGTCAATCCGGGAAGACGTGAGGATGGTATGATGACCTCGAGCAAGTGAAGGCACAAGTGTGTGAGTGAGAAGCACACAAACATGAACACACATACACACACACGTGCACACACACAGCAAGACAAAGAGAAAGACAATGGAGTTCTTTTAGATTACTTCCAAAATGATCATACAAGTTCAAGTCTATTACAAGCTAACCTCAAAAATGAGCTCTCTAGCTCTATTTATAGTTTTTGACTAGTTTTTGGCCTTGTCCAGACCTAGTGTCCGACCTAGTTAAAAATTAGGTTCTCTGGCCTATTTGGACGTTCAAACGGAGTCTAAAAAATGTGAAAACTGATAGGTAGGTACTTCTAAAGCTCCTCAAGCTCAAGGACTCCTTGGCTTGCACAAAATGGAGCTACAAAAATATGAAATGGTATTTACAATGGGTTTTAGTGATGAAAATCACTATTTTTGTAGGGATTTCTTCTAACATTTTGACATACATTTCCTGGAGCTCCCTACTTGCTCCTTCTTCTTGTGTGCCCGCCTCTTTGATGCATGAAAAATTTAGATGGCCTACTTGCCAGATCTTCTTTGACTACTCTGTCTGCTTGTACCTTCTCTTCGCTCTGACTCCCTTCGTTGACTTCCTTGTCTTGTGAGTCCTTCAGTTCCTTGACTGCCAACAATGCATAATTCAGTGCAATGATTGACATATGATAGTTACATGGCTCGCCATTGTGCCTACATGACAAAGGTAATACAAGATGTTGAACCTTCTTGTTTTGAAGATGCAATTGGTAATGCAGATTGGGGAAAAGCTATGGACGAGGAGATGGTTGCACTTTATGGAAATGATACATGGAAGCTGGTTCCATTGCCGCAAGGAAAGAAATCCATAGGCTGCAAATGGGTTTACAAGGTAAAGCATAATGCTGATGGTAGCATAAGCAGGTATAAAGCACGATTGGTAGCTAAAGGTTATGCACAGACATATGGCATTGATTATGAGGAAACATTCAGCCCTGTAGCTAAAATGTCCACTATCAGAACATTTGTTGCATTAGCTACAGCAAAAGGATGGACTTTGCGTCAGATGGATGTGAAGAATGCTTTCCTACATGGTGAGCTACAGGAAGAAGTATATATGGACCAGCCACAAGGATATGAAGATTCAAAGCATCCAGAATATGTTTGCAGGTTGCAAAAGGCTTTGTATGGGCTCAAGAAAGCCCCTCGTGCATGGCATGCAAGGATTCCTGATTACTTAACTAGCATTGGGTTCTCTATGGGTGATGCAGATCACTCACTATATGCAAGGAAGGCTGATGATGGCATCACTATTGTGGCTATTTATGTTGATGACCTGATTGTAGGTGGTGATAATGAAGAAAGCATCAAAGAGGTAAAGAAACTTCTTATGCAGGAATTCAACATGAAAGATCTTGGTGTGCTACGCTATTTCTTGCGCATTGAGTTTATACATACAGAAACAGGTATATGGATGTCGCAAAGGCAATATGCCTTGAATATGCTGCAAAAGTATGGTATGGCTGATTGTAAGCCAATTTCTATGCCATTAGATCAGAATTTGAAATTGGATACTATATCAAGTGAAGCATTGGAAAATGCTACTATGTACAGGAAAATTGTGGGAAGTCTTATATATCTCACAATTACAAGGCTTGATCTAAGTTATACTGTTGGACTTGAAAGTCAATTTATGCAGGTTCCCAGGAAGCCACATTTGGATGCTCTGAAGCGCACTCTACGTTATGTGAGTGCTACTTTGGATTATGCATTGTTTTATGAAGTTGGTGTAGATTTGCAGGTTCATGGATACACCGATGCAGATTGGGCTGGTAGTACTCCAGATAGAAGATCTACTAGTGGCTTTCTTTTCTCACTTGGAGGTGCAGCTATTACATGGAGCAGTAAGAAGCAACCCACTGTTGCTTGTCAAGTACAGAGGCTGAGTATAGAGGTGCTGCAATGGCAGCATGTGAGGCATCATGGCTGGAGATGTTACTTTCAGATTTAGGTGTGGAAGCACAAAAGCCTATCACTATCTATTGTGATAATCTTAGCAGCATACAGTTAGCACGGAACCCTGTTTTCCATGCTAGAACAAAGCATATCAAGGTACATTATCACTTCATCAGAGAGAAGGTATTAGCAGGTGATATTGATCTTGTTTATGTGAGAATAGATGAGCAGGTTGCTGATATTTTCACCAAAGCACTTGGAGCTGAGAAGTTGAAGAAGTTTCGGAAGATGCTTGGATTACAGGATATGGCGTTGAGCGTGAGGGGAGTGTTGAGATATCAAGCTCAACATGTGATGATCCAGGATGACATGTACTAGTTTTTCATTTCTCTGACATGTATAGTGCTCACGTCGGTATATGTCAGGGATAATTTATTGAGCTTTATTAGATCTATCTACCGAGAGTGATGGCACATTTGTTTCTTGCCAGCTCACTCATTCGCGGACATTAGGTTTTTCCTTATGTACTGGTCTTTATATATTGCACTTGTTGTATTCTTGTTTTTAGGTCATTCTTGTACATTCCTTTTATGTAATAGAAGAAGAAGAAGAAGATCATTCTTCCTTGCCTCAATCTGTGTGTGTGCTTCTCTTTGAGAGTGAGAGTGTGTGTGTGAGCTCTCCTCCTTATCTCCTTCCTCGTGACAATCAAGTACATAGGCATCAAAGAAATGAACATGATTTTCCATTGCCTAGACCCCGAGAGTACCCCAAGAACGCTTAGACCCTCTCAAGTGGTCAAGATAATGAAAAATGACTTTGATGGTTCAGGAGATCCTTATGATCATGTGGCCGAGTTCAAACAAGTATTAAGAGCTGAACAGATTGAGGACTTGTTCACTCAGTTCGAGGCATTTGGTTTGACTCTGAAGGGCACTGCCTTAGCTTGGTTTCAACCCCTAAACAGTCACAACTATCGCGATATAGGTCAATTGCTAGAGGAATTCATTGTAGAATTTTCCAAGAGTGGTATCAGGCATAACACATCATCCTTGATCCACAACTTCAAGCAGACACCCCAAGAAACAGTGCGACTTGCAAGAAGACGGTTCAGACAATACTTAGAAAGATTCCATGTTCGAGAGTTACCCACACCTACCAAACAAGTGGCCTTGTTCTTAGATGGCTTACTGAGCACAAAGTTAAGATCATATGTGTACTTGAAAGAGCCTAGATCCATAGAAGAGTGTGTGCGGATGTGCTTTGACATAGAAGATAACTTGGGTGAGGAGTTAGGACTGTCCAAACTCTATAAGGATTCTGATAGTTCTACTAGTCATACTTCGAGAATCTCCACGGAAATAGATGAGATAGCTGAGCAAGTTGCCTAGAAGCTAGGAGTCCAAAATAGACAAACACCAAGAGTCACCTCATTGAACCAGTGTTATACTTGTGGAGGGGACCACATGGCTAACATATGCCCAATGCAAAACCCAAACATAAGAGAAAGGAATGCCCCATATTGTGCTATTGAGAGGAAATACATGAATCATATGGCTCAAGATTGTCCCTACAATAGGCAGGCTATTAGACAAACTTATGAGCAACCTTACCAATAAGATAGGTATCAAAACCAATACTAACAGCCATATTATAGACCACAACAACAATATCAGGCACCATATAGGCCACAACCAGTCCTAGGAAACCAACCACCAGCTCCTGCCAATGTGATTCCAGTTAAGTATGCAGGGGCAGAAGAGAATCTTAATAGAGCTTTGGTGCCACTAACCCCTTTGGTCTCAGAAAATGACCATCATGCTCAGAGTTCTGACTACTCTTATGAAGATAGTCCACAAGCTTATTACACAGAATCACCTGAGCATAGTGAGTCTTATCCTTATCACTTCGAGACACCACCTATGGAACAAATATGGGAGCCCGAATACTCTAATGTCATGTATACGAATCCAAACCCCAAGCCCTAGTTGAGACAAGTAAGACCACAAGCCCCTAGAGGACCATGTTTTAGATGCCAGGGTGATCATTTCATTCGTGAATGTCCCCACTCATCATCTCCGAGTCAAGGATAGACTATCACAATACAAGCCTTTTGTCCTGAGTGTGGCAAAGAACATCTCCCGAGAGATTGTCCAAGAAACCCCTCTAGTGCACCCAAGGTTACACCCATTAATGTGGTAGGTTTAGTGGTGGATTCAAGTTCAAGTAGTAGTAATGTGGCTCTTGTATAGGCAGTTATTAGGGCCCAGGCATTAAAACAAGATAATCCAATTGAACAATCAGAGTTAAGTGAATCATGAGAGCCTAGTAAGAGGAAAACAAGAACATGGAAAGATACTAGGGAGAAGGCCAATCGCAAATGGAATAAAAAGTTATCATAACTAGAAGAAAGCCTGAAAGAAGTGAAAACAAAGATAGAAGATATTGCATCTCAAAGTCCCTCGCATGCCAAAACTCCATCCATACCACCTCATCCCACCCCACCACCCATTGTAAATAGACCACAACCAAGGTCTGTTCTTGCAGATCCAATCCTAGAAGGCTTGGACATGATGTTCAAGGCCTACGAGGCTTGTCTTCAAGAAGGGCCAACAGTTGCAAACCTAGACAAGAGTTACCCTAGAGCAGATTTAGAGATTGAACGAACAAAAATGTGCATGAAAATGGTAGAATTAACTCAAACTATGTTTGAGAACAGTCAAATGTTCAATTAGACAAACTCTGTCAAATCAGATTTGCATTTCTACAAGAGGAAGCTCACCACCAAGGTAAGCTTATGTTCCTAATTCCAGAGATGCTAGAACACATCTTTCAATTCAAGAATACTCTCAAGAGTTCTTACAGGAAATACAAGAAGAGAAATGGGCCAAGGAGAAGGGTAATCCCCCTCCTATTCATGAGATTGATGACCTTCAAGATCAGTTTCCCCAAGACATTCCATCTATTTACGGAGATCAAGTAGAGCAACAAGAAGACAAAAGGTTAGATTTTGAATCTAATACTTTAGTAGAACTGCCAAAATTTGCAGGCCCATGGGAATTTGAATCTCTTCAAATAATGACTTTGAGAAAAATAATGTCTAGGAGATGATCCTAGGAAGACCCTTCCTATGACAATTGCAGTTATTACAAGATTGGGGAACTAACTCCTTGTACTTACAGCACTTAGGGGTTACTTCCAAGGTCAATCTAAAATACTATACATTTAGAGATGTACCACCGCTATAGTGGAATCCTATCCACAAAGCAAAAGAAGATTCAATCTCTCTGCATTCTGGAAGTTCTTCTGACCCATCTTGGTTGCATGAAGATACTCATTTGTGGATGTGCAAGGTCGTAGAGGAAGAGGAAAAACGCTTAAAGGAAAGGGAAGAAAGAACTTTGCCAGGAGATAGACCAGTTAGAGATGCAACCTACACACCAATGATCTTCCCAGATGAGGAATTTGAGCCTCATGGCTGGCCAGAAATCTTAGCCACCATGGATATTGTTGTCAATGAAGAACATTGGACACCTCATTGTGATGAGGAGGGTTATGATATTTCAGTGTCCATGTGTCAGCCCTTGCTAGAAGAATGCGACCCTAGTGACTTCATAGAAGAAGAAGAGATTGACGATGATCTTGAGTCCATTGTGATGGATAGTTGCTTTGACTCAGAGGAGCACTATCTAGAAGACATAGGGGTATTTACACAAAAGGAAGAAGAACCTCTCACAAGTATCAAAGTTGTAAATCCCAAGGAAGGAAGTGAGGGTAGTCAAAAGAAAAAGAAAAGAAAAGTAGTGAAACAAGAAGAGGAGTCATTGTTCGAAGTACCAGAAAATTTCAAGAAATATGAAGTTGAAGACCAAAAAATTTTGGTACGAATGCCTAAGAGAGAGGCCATTATAGGAGAAGCATATGATAATAAAGAAAATACCCAAAAAATCGTAGTCACTATTGAAGGGAACAAAGAATGTTGTACATACATAGGAGAAGACCTAAGTGCAGAAGAACAAGTAGAACTTGTAGCTTTATTAAGGGAATATAGGGACGTGTTTGCGTGGCACTATAGAGACTTGAAAGGAGTATATCCGAACATTTTCTCTCATACAATCCCCATGACTACCGATGCCAAGCCCACCAAACAGAAGCCCTACACATATAATGACACTTATGCAGCTAAAATAAAAGAAGAAATCGATAGGCTGATTGAAGTTGGATTTATCTATGAGATTGAGCATACTGAATGGGTGTCCCCCATTGTAGTGGTGCCCAAGAAGAATGGAAAGTTGTGAGTGTGTATTAACCTTAAAAAAGTTAATGCCACTACGATCAGAGATAGCTATCTGCTGCCAATCGCTGAACATTTATTGGAACATGTTGTAGGCAAGGAAGTTTATAGCTTCCTTGATGGATTTTCCCGTTACAACCAAGTAGCCATTGCCCCAGAAGATCAACACAAGATGGATTTTGTCACAGAGTGGGGAATCTTTGCATTTCGTGTGATGCCATTTGGGCTCACTAATGCACCTGCAACATTCCAAAGACTCATGTGTCATGTCTTCAAAGAGTTCTTGCGAACAGGCTTAGAAGTCTATGTGGATGATTTATGTGCTCATTCCCAAGATACCACATCCCTTAGCTCAGATAGATCTTCAACAAGTGCAGAGAATATCAAGTGTGTTTGAACCCAAAAAAGTGTGTATTCATGGTGCATCAGGGTAAGATCTTAGGTATTGTTTCTAAGAATGGAATATCAACAGATGAGGATAAAGTAAGAGCCATAGCATAGCTTTGGCCAATAATTTCAAGTTTTTCACTGATCATCAAGCTTTATTATATTTGGTCAATAAAACTTGCAATACAGGACACTTAATAAGATGGTTCCTTTTATTAATGCAATATGAATTTGAAGTTGTTGTTAGGAAAGGTAGAACCGACCTCAGGTTAGACCATCTTTCTCGCATCACTTCAGGAGAGCCACCGCAAGGAGTGTCTAATGAACTACCTGACACTTATCTGTTCAATTTAGAAGTTGTTCCTAAATGGGAAAATAAGTTGGTACCAGTCCTAACCTTCGGACTCGCGAATAAGAATGTGAAAACATCACAAGAAAGAAATTGTAAAATCACAAAAATATCACATATTGGCAGGAAGCATGTACAAACAAGATACTGAGGGTGTATTAGCTTGTTGTGTTGAGGACGATGAACATAGTAGTTGGTTGCAACAAGCTCATGAAGGATTGCTAGGAAATCATTATTCTAAACAACAACATTGTAGAATCTGAAGCGTTTAGGAGTGTATTGGCCTAGCATGGACAAAGAAATACATGAGTGGATTAAGAATTGTCCAAAACCCCCAGTGGAGCAGGGTACCCTTTATCACGTGTCATTAATTCCCAAGTGGAGTGCACCATTGGTAGAATTCATGAGATCAGGGACATTACCCAAAGAGGCTAGTTTAGCAAGAAGAAGAAGCATGGAGCAAGGGGCTCACGGCTATGCCTTAGTTGGAGAAAACCTATACCAAAGAGGCAAAGATGGTTACTTAAGACTATGTGTGCATGAGTCAGACTACTTGAAATTCTTAGAAACCGCACACAGTGGTGTTGCAAGTGGACATTTTGGTCGTGAATAAGTAATCAAGACCATTCTATTCTCAGGACTTTGGTGGCCCACTCTTCATATGGATGCAGATACCTATGTGAAGAAATGTGACACATGCAAACGCGCACAATATCCGGTTAGAAAAGATGAGATGCCTCTGAGGCCAATGATGGGAGGACATGCATTTTCGAAATGGGGTATAGACTTTGTAGGTCCTATTAACCCCCCCAGCTAGAAAATCCCATGAAGGTACAATAGAATTAGATAACTACATGCTCACAAATCCAGGAATCACACATTCTCCTAGTTCTTCTAAGACTAATCTTAGTGAAGAAGATGTTGTATGTGTCAAAAGCTCTAAGATGCAGATGGAGTCAATCATGGAAGAACGGGCTCAAAGGCAACTGAGCTCCTCCTCTTGTACAAAGACTAATGCTGTCACAACAACTCAACCAAAAAGGCAAGCAAAACAGTACATGCCCAATGCTATATCAAATAGACAAAGGGAGTTCAAGACGAAAGTAGTTTCGGGCATGAAGCAGATTTGGGTACAAAAAGGAGAGCAACCACTAGCCTCGCGAACACAATTCCCACCCAGACAAGCCAACAATGTGAAGACCAGAACCGAGCAACCACGACCAAATCAACAAGAAGGTCTACGAAAAATTTGGGGGCCTAAGAAATTAGTTGCAGCTCAACAAGGGCGACTACACATGTGGGTTCCCAAAGGACTCTTACATGCACAAATGCCTATGCTCTCCACCATGCAAAAGGTCTCAACAAAGAAGCCAAGGAGAGAAAAGGGAAAGAACCGAGCACAGAGACCAAATGAAGATAAACTCACCTCTTCAGCAATAGTTAGAAGACCAGCAACAATGGTATGGGTATGGAAGCCAAAAGCACCGATAGGCCCCACAGAACCAAAGAGCCAACTACGAAGGATCAAACCCTCAAGAAACCATCCAAACATGATGCAGCCAAAGGAGATCACTAAACAGTCGAAGACTATTCTCAAATGGATCCCCATAAAGAGGAAGGATCAGTTGTCATTCAACAATCACGGGCTTACATCATCTCAAGATCCAATGGATACCTCCAACAAAGGCTACCTCAGCGACTGCAATCAACTTTGATAGCCTCAACAAGCGACAACCATGTGCTCCTTGCACAACCCTGTACCATTTAGGTCATGCATTTCCAAATTATGCATTAACATAGGGCCACATTACACGGCCGTGCATAGACACAATTGAGAGTCCCATGCACAAGAGCACATTGACACATGTCAACTATTTTTTTGATACTAACCTTTGTCTTCTTGTTTTGTGACATTGTTTTGCAAACAAGAAAAAGAAGAAGAAGAAGAAGAGAGAGAGAGAGAGAGAGAGAGAGAGAGAGAGAGAGAGAGAGAGCTTGTTCCCAGGTTTGGTTCATGGAACATGAATGAGTCATGCGTAGTTGAAGGAGGAACTGTTGATGATTGGGCATTTATCAGTTTTGCTAATGTATCTAATAGATGTCAAGAGCGTGGCATGAACATGGCATCCACAACTATTGTTTCTCCTTACCATGTTGACCGAGTTGAAGGAGGAACCGTTGATGACTTTTGGCTAGCATATGATATTATTGCTAATGTATCTAGTAGATGTCAAGAACTTGGCATGAACATGGCATCCACAACTATTGTTTCTCCTTACCTTGGTAGGAGGGAAGAGCTTGACGGACCGCAATTTGAGAGATGCTTAACTACTGTATGCACGAGAGCATCCAAGGTGGTATGTGCAAGGGGTAGTTTTGGTACCCTGGAAATCCTTGTACGTATACTAAATGAGAAGACTCCTTGTATTGTTGATTCTTTATGCTAAATGATTGGAGAGGACAACTCCAAAGATCAATAACAAACATTTTTTGGTGCCGTTGCCGGGGAATATTTCAAAAGCTTCATTGAAGTTGGACCTTGCTGGATCTTCTATTGGTGATGGTAACAAACACATGGAAAAGGTAACACTCTTTAATCAAGAAATGTGAACGTGAAAAGGTAGATGGTTTTTGTTTTTCTTTTGGGAAAAGAAAGCAATAGATCATCTTTTAGAATAGGAAGTGCTAAAATTTTTGTAAATTGATAGTTGCTCATTTCATTTTTTGAAGCAAAAGTGCAGATGTGTGAAAAATTTGAATCAAGAAAGCTGAAGATGAGGTAACATGTGTCTATTCTTGCATTTTTAGAGTTCTTTTTGACCAAGTACTAGGCAATATTGTTGATCTTGGGAAGATAACATGGTTGCACTAAGAAAAAGTCAAGTAAAGTAGCTAGATGCAAGTAGAAAAGATCCATTTGTTAACCAAATCAAAGCATAAATCTTGAGAAACATAGTTGATTTGCATTTAAAAAAAAAAAATGTGTTTGAGTTTATCTTTGCAAAAATTGATACTTGCACAATTACATGCCTTTAAATTTTCTTGATCATTAAGCACAGAAAAGTTGGAAAATATCAAAATCACTAAATCACAATTTTCTGAGTTTTTAATTTTTAGTAAGAAAATATTATTTTTTGGATAATCTTTTTCATTGCATGGTAAAAACTTGATAGGTCGATTCTAATAGAATAAAGAAAAATTTGAAAATCAATACTTTAAATTCTTCAAAAAAAGTGTTCAAAATTGCGATTCAATAGTCAAACACAAAATCACGATTCTCTGAACTAAGGAAAAAATCGCGATTTCCAGAACGCGATTTTCATAAGAAAATCGTGTTATTTACAATTGTGAGCAATCACGATTCTCTGAGAACAAAATCGTGAAAAACACGATTTTGGGCACAGAATCGTGAAAAACATGATTTTGAGCACAAAATCGTGGAAAACACGATTTTGAGCACAAAATTGTGAAAAACATGATTTTGGGCACAGAATCGTGAAAAACACGATTTTGAGCACAAAATCGTGGAAAACACGATTTTGAGCACAAAATCCCAAAAAACACAATTTTGGGCACAAAATCGTGAAAAACACGATTCTGAGCACAGAACCGTGGAAAACACGATTCTGAGCACAGAATCGCGAAAAACACGATTTTGAGCACAGAATCGTGGAAAACACGATTTTGAGCACAAAATCGTGAAAAACACGATTTTGGGCACAGAATCGCGAAAAACACGATTTTGGGCACAGAATCGTGGAAAACACGATTTTGAGCACAGTGTCGTGGAAAACACGATTTTGAGCACAGAATCGTGGAAAACACGATTTTGAGTATAAAATCGCGGAAAACACGATTTTGAGTATAAAATCGCGGAAAACACGATTTTGGGCACAGAATCGCGAAAAACACGATTTTGGGCACAGAATCGTGGAAAACACGATTTTGAGCACAGTGTCGTGAAAAACACGATTTTCGGTGGAGAATCACGAAAAACACTAATTTCAACACAAAATCGTGAAAAAACACGATTTTGAGTATAGAATCGTGAAAAACAATAATTTGAACACAAAATCGTGAAAAACACGATTTTGAGTTGAAAATCGTAAAAAACACGATTTTAGTCATAAAATCGTGAAAAAACACTAGCTTAGTTAGAAAATCGTGAGAAACACGATTTTGAGCACAAAATCGTGAAAAACACGATTCTGACCACAGAATCGTGAAAATTACGTGAATGATCCTTAGGTCTGGGAACAAACTAAATTCACTTACTAAGCAAGACCTAGGTAGGAAGGAGATAGAGTTAGTAGTAGGGGAAGTGCAAAAAAGAAATTTAGGGCAAGAAAACAACATGGAAAATTTAAATGAAACAAATGAGCCCATTGAAACTGGGGATTATAGAAATATCCTCAAATACATGTATACAAATAGGTTTGGCACCTATGTATATCAAGATGGAATGCATAAGTTTCTCATTAGATTGAGAAACTTAGAAGTTCCCCTAAACATAACACCAGTAGCTCAGTTCAAAGATGGTAGATATGAGGATAGGCAAGGGTGTGTGTACATCTTCTCCCAAGACCCAGAAAATACAAATGACTTAGGACAATGTGCTGACAAAGGACCTTGGGAACATAACATAGGACAACCAGATTTACCTACACCACATGAAAATCACACTAGTACTGAGCAACAACAAGGGAGGAGGACACAAGCTTCCCCAAATCCCTTTGAAAAGGAACCAGAAGGGTATAATGAATTTTCACTAAGAAGAAGACATCATTGGCAACCTCAGGGAAGAATGCTTAGACCATATCAAGTAGCCAAATGCATGAAAAATCAATATGAAGGGTATTCTGATCCTCATGCTCATGCTGCAGAGTTTAGGCAATTAATTAGAGCTGAGGAGGTGGAAGATTACAAAGTTCAATCTGAAGCATTTGGTCTAACCCTAACATGACCAGCATTATCTTGGTTCATCCCTTTGAGAAAAGAAATGTACCTAGATATTGAATCCTTCCTAGAAGCCTTTATTGGGGAATTCTCAATGAGCGGAATAAAACATAGCACAGCCACTCTGATACACAGTTTTAAACAACAAAAAGATGAAAATGTCAGAGAGGCAGCCAGGAGATTTAAGCAATATATTGACAGATGTCCTAAAGAAGAAGTACCTTCCATGGATAGACAAGTATCCCTATTCATAGAAGGATTAAGAAGTGCTCAATTAAGGACCCTCGTGTACTACAGGAGATGCCCTGATCTAGGAGCTTGTGTAAAAGAAGCAATAGATTTGGAAGATAATAGAGGCCAAGATCTATTAGCATTTGATCAACCCAGATCAAATGAAGATAAAATTCCTCCAGCAGAAGAATTGGCACAGGCCATTGCTAAAGCCCTAGAGGTAAGCACTAAAGCCAATTTGATAAATTCTAGGATAAACACAAATAAAAAATGCTATAATTGTGGAGAAAGTCATCTGGTACAACATTGCCCATATCAAAAGCCTCCACATTTGCAAGATAGAAAAACACTCAAATATTGTACACTAGAGAGGAAATGGACCAATCATACCAGGGAGGAATGCTTCTATAATAAACAACCCATAAAGGAGAGAGACTATGGGAGCCAAAGAGAATCAGTGTATATTGAGCAACCAAGACCTGTGCTTGGGCAACAACCTCCTATACCAACAAATGTGGTACCAATGAAATACACACCAATAGAGGAGGGAAACTCAAGAAGAAAGTCACCATACAAGGAGGATTATCAATGGAATGAAGGATATCAAGAAGAATGGGAAGGTTATGAATCAAGAGAACCAGAATTACAAGCCCTAGACTTGGGAAACGGAAGAATTGAGATGGACACTGCCACTTTCATGTATATAACCAATAATTATATGTCCAATCAAAAACCTCAATTCAAAGGGGGACCAAAGATAACTTGTTATAGGTGTGGGGGAGATCATTTCATTAGAGACTGTCCACAACCTCCTACATTAAGAATAGAAGGAGCATATTGCAAGGATTGTGGCAGGGAGCATTTGATAAAGGATTGCCCAAAAAATCCTCAAAAACAACAAAACACACCTAATAACATACCACTAAAAGCAGTCAGTATCATGGAACAGGAAGAATTGAGTGACATTGACCAAGTAAATGTAAATGCTATAACAAGGTCACAAACAAAACAACAAAGAACAACTAAGGAACAGAATGAAGGTTCAATCTCAAAGGTGAAGAAAAATAGACAAAAAGGGAAATGGGAAAGGAAACAGAAAATGGGTAAAAATATTGAAGAAGAAAATAGGGAACAATCAAACTGTACTTCTCCTCAAAAGACATAAACCCAGTTGGAGATAGGAAATTCACAAAGTCTAGACACTCTAATAAAAGCATACAAAGGAAGAATTCAAGAGGGACCAAGCCCTATTGATCATACAATGGCTTATCCTATGCCAGATTTAGAACATGACAGGATGCAGAAGTGTAAACAAATCATACAGGAAGTGCAACTCAAAATGGGGGGAGAAGACAATTCTCAAAAAACAATGGAGGAATCTGAAGTAACAAAAACAAGAGGAAATAGTATCAAGGAAGAAAACCCACAAGTAACACTCCAGGTGAATATAGATAAACGATGTACAATTCTTTACCATACCACATGGGAAGAGTTAATGAAACAAAATCCTCACCTCCAGAAACAAATGAAAAATTGGGAAACAACATCAGAAAATCTTCACCCACAACTACAGGAAATGGAGGAGTTGTGGTATATTCCCATTGATAAGATAGGAGGATATTGTGAAGGAGAAGAGGGAAACTCAACCTTAAAAATACAATTTGGTAAAAACCAGGCCAAAGCTATTCTGGATAGTGGATCAGGAGTGGCCATCATGACTAAACAAACTTGGGAGAAATGGGGAAAAAATGAATTATTACCCACAAAAATGAGATTGCAACTTGCAGATGGACACATAGAAAAACCCCTAGGAATATGGGAAAAAGTGATTGTGGACATATGTGGGTTAGAGATAGAACATACCTTTGCTATAGTTGAATTCCCACAATCCACTTCATATGAAATTATCCTAGGAAGACCATTCATGAGACAAATGCAAATTGTACAAGATTGGGGTAATGATTGCTTATACCTACAGAGCAAAGGAAGCCAAAGTAAATCTAAGAAATGGGCACTACTGTGACATATCTCCTCAAGAATGGTATAAAATTCATCAGAATCAAGAGTTGAGTGAGGAATCAGAAATGGAAGACCCAGATGAGGCTGAATCATCAATATGGAAGTGCAATATGATTAGAAATCTTACCAGTAGGAAAAGGAGGTTAAGAAGAGAGGATTGTGTGGAAGGAAGGAAGTTACAAGATGAGAACTATGTATCACAACAATTCAAGGATGAGGAATTTGAGCCCTATGGGTGGAATCAAATTTTGGCTACCATGGATCTAGCGAGTGATGAATATGTAGGAGTGGAATTTCAAAATGAGGAAGGATATGATGTTTTTCACATTGGAATACAAATGATAAAGGTATCCGGAACAGAAGAGGATAAAGAACAAGAAATGATATTAGAAAAAGGGAAGACACAATTTTTGGAGGAAGTAAAAGCCGAAGATGTTATTAAGGATAAAATCTCAGGCAAGTACAAGAAAAACAAACACAAGGAAATAGAAGAAAATCGGGAGGATGAGAAGAAGACAAGGGAAATGAACAAAGAGCAACAGTTTGATGTACCAGAAAACTTAAAGACTTATGAAGTGGAAAACAGATTACTTCTCAAAAGGAAACCAAAGAGGGAAAAGAAGAAAGGAGAGGCTTATGATAATGAGGAACAAACTAAAAAGATTATGATCACTCAGGAGGAGGGAGAAGAAAGACACATTGTAGTGGCTGATGACATGACAACTCAAGAAGAGGAGGCATTAAGAAACTTGGCAAGAAATTATAGGGATGTGTTTGCTTATAGCTATAAGGATTTGAAAGGTATTGATCCTAAAATCTGTGAGCATAAGATTCCTATTACACCTGAAGCAAAACCTAGTAAACAGAGACATTACACATTCAATGATAAATACTCTGCAAAAATAAAGGAAGAAATTGACAAGCTATTAGCTGCCAATTTCATCTATGAAATTGAGTATACAGAATGGATATCTCCTATAGTTGTGGTACCAAAGAAGAATGGGAAACTTAGGGTATGCATTAACTTGAAAAAGGTAAATGCAGCAACTATAAGGGATAACTATCCACTGCCTATAACAGATCATCTTCTAGAAAGAGTTGGAGGGAAGGAGGTTTATAGTTTTTTAGATGGTTTTTCAGGATACAACCAGGTTCCCATAGCATTGGAAGACCAACATAAAACTGCCTTCTCCACAGAATGGGGAATTTATGATTTTAGGGTTATGCCCTTTGAGTTAACCAATGCTCCAGCAACTTTTCAGAGATTGATGTGTCATATCTTCAAAGAGTTCCTGAGAAAGGTAATGGAAATCTATGTAGATGATCTTTGTACTTTTTCATTAAAAAGCCAAAATCACTTGCAGGATTTAGAAAATATATTCATGAAATGCAAAACCTACAGAGTATGTTTAAATCCAGAAAAATGTGTATTCTTTGTAAGACAAGGAAGAATGCTGGGTCTTATAGTCTCTAAAAATGGAATTTCAACTGATGAGAAGAAAATAAAGGCCATAATAGAGCTTCCAAGACCAACAAGTGTAAAGGAACTTCAAACTTTCATGGGACATTGTGGGTACTATAGGAAATTTGTACACAAATTTGCTGACATAGCTAAACCCTTATATGCCCTAATTACAAAGTTTGAGTGGACTAAGGAGTGTGACCAAGCCTTTGAAACTCTAAAAACTTGTTTGGAAACAGCCCCAATTCTGAAAACACCTAAATGGGATAAAATTTTTCATGTCCATGTGGATGCTTCAAATTATGCTTTGGGATGTGTGTTAGCACAACCAATAGAAGGAAGCAAGTTAGATTTTCTAGTGGCCTATGCTAGTAGACAATTGAATCTAGCAGAGAAAAATTACACAACCACTGAAAGAGAGGGATTGGGCATGGTGTTTGCTGTAAAAAAAATACAGACATTACCTTTTGGCCAACAAGTTTAAGTTCTTTGTAGACCATCAAGCTTTGTTATATTTGGTAAATAAACCTTGTCACATAGGGAGAATAGTCAGATGGTTTCTTTTGCTAATGGAATTTGAGTTTGAAGTGGTGGTCAGACAAGGGAAAACACACTTGAGAGCAGATCATTTATCTCGAATTCAGTCTAAAGAACCCAGTTCACCTTTAGATGACAATCTGCCAGACACCTATTTGTTTAAGGTAGAGAGTGTTCCTGAGTGGGCCATGACTTTAGTACCATTGTTAACCATGGGACCTTGCTTAACAGTTGGGAACAATGCACACTTAGTGTTACAAAGTAGGAACTTTATGTTACTAGCTGGGCATTTGTACCATCTCAACCACACAGGCATATTGGAATATTGCACTCCTGAGGAAGAGCAAAAAGAATATCTGAGGAGAGATCATCATTGGAATCCTTGCACTCATGCTTCTAGGGTAGTCACCCTAAGTAATCTCAATAGGATGGGGGTAGATTGGCCTAATAAAATTCAAGATGTAACAAAGTACATTGCTAATTGCAGGAAGTGCCACATATTGCAAGATTCAAAATTCATAACTCTATATTGGTTCCAGAAAAATCCAGAGAGGGGTGAAAATATCATTGAGGAATTGAGAAGGAAAAAGAAAGGAAAACAAGTGACAACTGGTACAGATTCAAAAAATTTACAAGTAATTTCTGAAGAATATCAATTGATAGGAGAACAATTGCATAAGAGAGGAATGGATGGATACCTAAGAATTTGTGTTCCTGAAAGTAAATATCTGGAAATGTTGGAAATGGCACACTCTGGAGTGGCAGGAGGACACTTCTCAAGTGACAGAACTGCTAAACTCATTTTATATTCTGGCTTTTGGTGGCCAACGCTATTTCCTAATGCAAGAACGTATGTGAAAAGGTGTGATGTCTGTCAAAGGGTGAGTCAACCAAATAGAAGAAATGATATGCCATTAGTTCCATTAATTTCAGCCAGAGCCTTTAGTAAATGGGGGTTGGATTTCGTTGGACATATACATCCTCCAGCAAAGCAAACCCATGTTTTACTGCCAGATTCCTATATGAAAACATTATCACCAGATTTGGACTTCCAATTGAACTAGTAAGTGATAGGGGAACCCATTTTGTAAACCAAATTATAGAAAACATCACTGAATATTTCCTGATCAGTCATAGAAAGTCAGCCCCATATCACCCACAAGCCAATGGGTTAGCAGAAAGTACTAATAAGGTACTTTGTACTGTGCTATCAAAACTAGTAAACACAAACAGGAATGATTGGGATCTACAACTTAATCATGTCCTATGGGCTTATAGAGTGGCTTATAAAACTGCAATAGGAAACACACCATTCAATCTAGTATATGGACAAAATGCAGTTTTACCCATGGAATTCCTTATTCCAACATTAAAAGTAGGAAGTCACTACAATTGGACTAGACATGAACTATCAGAGAGAGTAATAGAATTGGAAAAATTGGGAGCATCTAGACTCCAAGCCATTATGAGTTTATATGCGGACAAGAAAAGGCAAAAAGCTTATCATGATGTTCACATAAAAGAGAAAGATCTACAGGTAGGAGATCTAGTGTTGGCTTACACAGTCAGAGAACATCAGAAAAAGTTCCAGAAAAAAGGACATGGACCATATATTATACATCAGATAAGCAATAGTGGAGCCATTCAACTAGCTAACATAGACGGAGAAATCATGCCAAACTTCATAAGTGGATGTAGAGTTAAGAGGTATGATTGCACTGTTGATGAATGGAGAAGGTTGCAACAAGCTCAAAACAGGAAAAGAGAAGAGGAAGACATTAGAAAAGAAGCTCAACAGGAAGCTATGGAAAGGATAAGAAAAATCAAAGAGCTTAGGGAAGTCTGTATGTGTGAAACTCCTCTCAAACCAAAGGAACATGTCCCTGTGATGATAATGGATTTTCAAACTGAAAGCATTAGGGTTTTGATAGATTCTGGAGCTCAAGTAAATCTGATTAGTTCAGCTTTGGTAAGTAAATTCAACATAAAAAGAACTAAAAGTAGAACCCTAATCAAAACTTTGGAGGGTCAAATAGTACAGAGCATGTCTTCACTCACTATTGAAGTAAAGTTCAATAAAGAATATATGAAAGTAGACTGTGAAGAATGGCCAGATCATTTGATGGCTGAAAAAGTGATTTTAGGTCAACCATGGCTCCAACATGGTAAAGTGATCTTGGATTTTGAAAAAATGAAGCTTAAATTGAACATAAATGACAAAAGGTTTTTAATATTTTTATTGAGTAATGAAAAACAGGAAATTCAATCAGATGTTCATGATATACACTTGGAAGGATTCACTTTTGCATTTGAAGATACACAAACACTACCAATACAAATGTTAAAAGAATCAAGCTTCATGTAATCAAAATCAACAAAAGATTGGAAGAACAAAGAAGGGTGGAGAGATAGGAAGAAGATGGCAATCATGGCATTGTCCAAAGAATCAAAGCATCAGAACACGAAGCACATGGAATCAAAGTCTACAAGAGGTCTGCTCATCAAAATAGATATCAAGGACAAAATGGATATGGAGACCAAAAACTCCTACAAAATGCTTATACAAAGGGAATGGTTGTTTGCCTGAAGCCAGAACAATTGGAGTCAAGAAGTATTGGGTTAAAAAATCAGAGTTGTTCGAGTGGAAAAAAGATCATCCAGATTTGATCTATATTTGGAAAATCATAACATATTGAAAAATTATGAAAAAATATATATTTAACCTGATTTTCTTTTCTAAAAAAGAGAACTAAGAGGGGAAGAAAAGAAATAGAAAAAAAAATTATTATTAAAAAAATAATAATAATAATAAAAAATAAAAAATAAAAAATAAAAAATAAAAAAATAATAAAATAAAAGAAAGGAGAGAAAATATATCTATAAAGAAAAAACAGAAGCAATCATTGTTGAAAAAAAAAAGAGAAGAGAGAGAAAAGAAAAATTGAGAAAATTGTTTATTTTCCGTTTTTACAAAAATTATATAGCACAAAGCAAGATCTAGGTAGAAGAGTAGAAGAGATCTATTTATTTTCTATTTTTTATTAATTAATTTTTGTTTCTATCATTGATAAATGTTTTGTTTTTTTTTCCAAAAGAGTGGTTAGGAAAAGGGACTGCACTAGACATCTTGCTACACCTGTAATGATCACTTTTTAAGTCTTTCTGAAGAAACAAAATTTATTTGGGATTTTATTTTCATTCTTATGTCATGCCATCTCAAAATAAATATTACTCTTTGATTTCTTGTGACTCATGTGGGTGGAGTTTTCCTTTGTGTATTTTATTTTCTTCAGAATGGTGAATACAAAGGAGTTATCAATTCATGACTTCAAGGCAGAATCAGTTACTCTATCAAGAGGCCATTGGTTTCTAGACAGTGAAGCTGTGGAAGAACAGGTGGACCTGGAGTCAGATGAAGAGCTAGAGATTCCAGAAGCTGAGAAGGTGGTGAAGGAACTCAAGGAGACCATAAGCATAATTGGTCAGCACATATTCACAATGGGAGTAGGAGGATATAAATATACAATGTTGTGTCAGGAGTTCTACAGGTTCCAAAGAGTTGTTGTCAATATGAAAAGATGGAAGGCAGTAGGATTGCACAAAATATTAGAGGAGCCTATCTTTTTCATTGATTTTGAGAGAGTGGCACAAGTAATGACCAGTCTGATGGAAATAGGAAGAGGGAATGATGCCTATTTCAGGTGCAAAGTCAAGAACAAGAATAATCAGGAGGTGGGTATCACTATCAAGGCAGAACATATCAGAGCAGCATTACAATTCTACCCAATGGGAACCAAGCTTGATCCAAGCTTTGTAAAAAAGAATAAGGAAACTTATACAGGGTATGCAAAATTCATTGACTTTAAAGGAAGAGAGAATGAAGAATATGCCACAAGGATGTTCTTACAGTATTTTTGCTTTCCAAAGCTACCAAGGTATACCATGCCACATAAGTCTGTGACATTGTTGATGTTCAACAACAAGGATAGAACCAAACCCTTTGGAGTAATGGATGTCACACCATACATCCATGAACAGCTGAAAGAAGCAGCAAAACACTGGGAACAGAAGAAATTCATGAATGGAGCCCAGTTCTTAACAAGAATCATTTATCATGTCCTAGGGATGGAAGATCAATTGAAACTGGCTCCAGAGGCATAGTATTTTAGAAGCCTGATGTCAAGAATCAAGAGTCCTCCAAGGAAAATGGCTGAGAGGGAAATAGAAGGACAAACCCGCATGAGGGGAACAGTAATGAAAAGAAAGATGATATCTGAGGAAGTGATTCCTGTAAAGAAAAGGAGATTGGACCCAAGGAAGGTTGAACTAGAGATGGAGGAAGCCACAAAAGAAGAACACGAAGAGGCACAGAAGCAGGTTCAATCCTCTAGTGAAACTCATCCACCCCAAACAAGCAAAGAACAATTGTACACTTATTTAACCCAAGGAAATAACAAAAGAGCTATGTATGAGGCACAATATCAGAAGATGCTGGAAGATTACTCATGCAAGGCTACAGATTGGGTTCAAGAGGAGGTGGAGCATTATGAAGCACTCCATGATCAAATGATGACAGCTGAAAGAGAAGAGGTGTTTGTTAGAAAGGAAGTTGAGTTGTTAGCCTACTTCAAGGAATTGCAAGGACCTCCAGAGACCAGAACCACTGTTGTGGTGAAAAAGAAGGTTCCAAAGAAACCAGTGCAAAAGAAGAAGTTGACCAAGAAGGGAAAGGGCAAATCAGTAGTTGAAACTGTTATCACCAAAGAAAGGGACGAAGTAATAATGGAAGAAACACAGAAGCCATCCACTGTGGTAGAAGCATCAAGACCCACAAAACCAGAAAGAGGAGGACCTTCACATTTTTCCTATGATTCTGAAAGTGATATTGAGAACTTTTTACTAAAGAGTCTAAATTTGTCAATACCAAATACTCCTAATGTAATTACACAGGCCTCTGAGAAACAAAAAACACCTGAAGAATTGAAGATGAAGTCTCAGGAGAAGCAGATTTAGGAACAGGTAGGAAAACAGCTTAGTTCTGAAGATGAAAGAAGGTTGATGAAGGGAAAAGCAGTTATGATAGAAAAGGAAAAGGAAATAAGAGAAGAAGTCAGTTGTGGACTTGTGCATACTGGGATGAAATCCATATGGACAAAACCCTCACAAACTTACTTCAAATTAGATGAGAGCATAGCAGGCATAGACAAAAAGGCACAGCTAAGCAGTCCAGTTATAAATAAAAAAAGGTGCAGATCAAGATCAAATTCAAGAAGAAGAGGAAATAGTAGTGAAAGGCAATAGTCAAGAAGTCATAGGAGGAGTAGTGGAAAAGGAGATTATTCAGAGTATAAAAGATGTACTACATGATTTGAAGAACACTGAAGAATTTACAACCAATGAGGACCAAGAACAAGAGAGAGCAATGGATCTCATGGACATTGATGAGCAGGAAGAAGAACATGAAGAAGAGAAAGGTAATGATCAGGTTAAAATTTTTGAGGAGACTAAATCAGTTCTAGCCCAGGAAAAGGAAGGACAGGAAGAACAAACAGGTAAATGTCAGGGAAACTCTGTTGGGGAAATTGAATATAATCTGTTCCAGGAAACTTTAAGCCAGGAAAAGGAGATACAAATAAAGGAAGGACACCTCTCTGAAGAGAAGCAACAGGTGATGGAGAAGGAAAAGGTACAGAAAATAAAGCTGACTTCAGATGTTTTAGAGCAGAAGAATTTAGGTGCTCAAGAAGACATGGCAGATTCAGAAACACTGGAAACTCATCCAAGCAATGAAGAAAACAAGGCCAAGATTATAGAATATGAAGAAGAGGAGGAAGAGGAGAGTGAATGCAAAGAGGACAAACAACTAGAAGCTAAACAAATGGAAATGGAAGGGGGATTGGAAAGAATACCAAAGAATATAAGATGAGCATGTCAAATTATTATGAATAACATTGAACAGTTCAGACCTTCAAGCCGGAACATCATCATTTCGGGGATGGTAGCAGAGTCCGAATTTGAGAAAGGCAGTATGATTATTAAAGAGCACAAAAGGGAGAAGGAGCAAATGTCAGAACAACTGAGGAAGGTGCAAGAGAAAAATGAGGAATTTACAAATAAAATAATTGCTTTGGAAGAATTGGAAGTGCAGAAGCAAAATAAGATTCAATATCTAGAAGAAAAGAGTGTAAAACTAACAGAGCAGAATACTAAATTAGAAAAGGAGTTGAGAAAGATTGAAGGGAGATATAGAACATTGCAGACTTCTTATCAGATTTTGACTAAAGCAAATGAAGAAATCAACAAGCTACTATTGGAGGAAGGTCAGTTAAAGGAGGAGAGTCAGACAGCTCAGATGACAGAGGAAGAAAAGGAAGGATTACACAAAGAGATTCAGAGATTACAAAGAGAATTGAAAGAAGCCAAGGAACTAGAAAAGCAGGCTAGTATACATGCTGCTACATCAATGAGAGGATATAACAAGTTACACATGGATATGGAAAAAGAAAGAAGTGATTGGCAGACAAGGTAAGAAAAGGAACAGAATGAATGGAAAAAAGAAAGAGAGCTATGGGCAAAACAGAATGGAAGTCTGATGATGACAATAGAGGAATTACAGAAAAAATTGGATAAGCCACAAGTTCAGGGAGAAACACATGTGGAGACCACATATACAGAAGAATATGGGGTAGAAAATAATGATGGAATACAACGTGTCAGTGAACCAGCAGATAAAAGATCAGAAGGAGAATATTCAGAAGATTTTGTAAAAAAATTACTGACAAATAGAGATGCCAGAATGGAGTTTATCAGGAAAATGCATGATGAGTATGAGGAACAAATTGTCACATTTGCATTAAATAAGGGGATTAATCCAGATCAGCATCATTGGGCCGCAGATGGATTGGGTATACCATTGTGTATGATCATGGAGAGTATCAAGAACTATCAGTTGGCCAGAGTTGGGCTACCTCCAAACAAATATCTTGAGTATGAAGAGGATATCAATGTGACTAAAGAACTATTTGAAAGAGACAATCCAAAGTGGAGGAACAAGTGGTTGGATGCCAACAAAGAATGTAGGAAAATTTGGAAGGAGGCACCTCTTCATCTAAAAATTAATCCAGCTTACTGTCCAGTGGCAAGAAGAAGAGAATGGAAAATTTTTTGGGAAAGACAAAGAGAAGGTCATATTCCACCTAAGTGGTTGAATTCCCGAAAATAGCTGGTCCAAAGGCAGGCACATGGCCTACAAAGAGTTACATGGTGAATACAACTGAGTCTGTAATAGCTACATACAAAGATGTAAACGACCCTGCATGCATTCTACTTATCAGAATAATGAGATTAATTTTGGCCTGTATAGAAACATACACCGACACAGATATCAGAACATTAAATTATATTGGCTTCAATTCTCCAACAGATGCATTATTGTTTGATCTGAGCAAAACACCTGATAGAATCTGCTTTATGGCATATTACAGCAGAGTGATATTTTTGGGCAATCATTACTTACAAATTTTTGAAGATGCATTTGATTACGGGTTTTTTGAAAGAGAATATGAGATTTTTGGAAATTTGTCAGTTGTTACTAAGTCCAGACTCACAGCATATGAAGCCGCCTATACAGAGTACTTGAAAAAGGACGTCATTGATAAACCAGAAGCTGCAGTACAATGGAGAAAGGCATTGTTTGAAATGGTCAATAATCTAAACATTACAGAAAGGAAAAGTCATGACTTGCTGTCCCAAGTCTATCAAAGAAAGAAGAAGTGAAGAAAAGCTATCAGTGCAGAAGAGCAGGAAAGTCTTTTGTCAGGAGCCAAAAGGTTTAGGAGGGGAAGGATGTTAGAAGATGTATTTTTGGAAGCCTTTTTGAAGAAAAATAATTTTAAAATGACAAAAACTTGTAAAAATATTTATGCAATTGTTGTAAAAATAAGGAAGAGTCTTCCTTATGTAAGATAGAATCTTATGTAATTTTCCTAGAATTTTTGGAAACTCCTAGATAGTATATTTTTAGAATAATAGAGGAAAGGACCAAAATTCAAGTGTGAAAAGGGACACTTGAAAATGTATATAAGATAATTTCCTCTATTATGAGGGGGTTGGTTAATCATTTGTTTACATGATATCCAAGTGAATAGAGAAGGAGTTTTCTGCTGAAAATCGTGTTTTCTCCTCTTTGTGTGGTTTCTTTGATTTGTGAGATTAATTCTTGTGTATCTATGGAGATTTGTGAGCTTCTATTGTGTAATTGTGTTGAATGTGTATGAAGAGAGCTGAATACTGATGTGTTGAGTGATAAGTTGATGAAGAAAGGTGCTGGAGATGAAAATTGTCTGTTTTCACAGAATCGCGATTGTCTCATATGTATGGTGCAGGTAATATTTTTGAGATTTGACTTCATAATTGTGTTCTGCTGATGAAATAGCATGTATTAGACACCAAGATTGTAGAAAATGATGGAGATTTGCTCAAGATAATCCAAATCCTAGAAATTCCTCTTCATTTTCACCATTCTCAGAAATCCAGCCATTATTCTCTTATTTCTTGGATTTTATCATCTAGAAGAGGTTGTGGTCTCATGAATACTCCCAGGATTGACAAAATAAAGATGTATTGTTGATTCTTTATGCTAAATGATTGGAGAGGACAACTCCAAAGATATATCAAAGTGTTGAAGAACGAATGATTCAGATTCCATTTATGCTGTTATGGTAACCATAGTTCAGCATAGCCTCATATGCATCCTCCATCCGGTCGAGCAGGCTCACAGCTTTGGCTTGCACTTTCTACTCAAATCTAGGCTTGACTTGAATTCGAGACCACAATGCATCATGCATTTCGAAATCGAAGGTGGTGTTAGTGGGTTATGCCTCCAAGTTGAGTATGGGGAAAGTAAAGGCTTCCACACCAATGGTGGTGGGAATTTTTCCTACTGCAGTAGTAGTTTCTTGAGTGGTGGTTGCTTGAGGAGTGACCACACTCGTAGTGCCTTTTGTGATAATGGCTCATGAGAGGCGGATATGTATTGGTTGTACAGGTGCGGGGGGTTTCGTTGAAGACTATTGAGGAGATTGATGTGGTGATGGGGACTCTGGGACCTACAAGCAGGGGATAGAACCTCTCATGCGCTTGCCTGCACGTCCTTTGCTAGCTTTTCTGGCCTTTTTGGTGGTTCCCTATCCTTCTAATTCTTCACTGGTCATAGCACATTCGATGGGAAAATCATACGCATAACACATATAGACTATTCTTTTAAGGGCACAATAGTCGAGGGTGATGTGTTTTTGTTCCCATCTCTGTTAAGCTAAATACAATTGATCGATAATCCAACTGGCAAGATCTATGGTTTGGGGACCTATGCATGCAAGATATAATCCAAACCAGATACATTTATGAGGAATGGTAAAACAATCTTGTGTGGGGAACATGAAATGTTGCATGCAAATGCGCAACGGCGTGGAGAGCTCAAGTGTGATGGCCGAAATATCTACCCACTTCAAAACATTACCCTGTTGTTGGGAAGGAAGCAGGTGATGAGAAGAGCCGGCGTGGGGTTGGATCAAGCCCCTGGTGTGCGCCGTTCCCACATTCGAAAAGCAGCATCTACACGATGGGTGCCTCGCCCTCTCTCTGGTATGGCGATCATCGTAGGCCCCTGTCCCTCGGAAGAGAAAGAGAAAGCGGATGCACATACGTGTAAGACTCTAGGTGTCGAGAGCAAGAAAATCCAAGTACCATGTTAAAACACGAAAGTCACCGGATCGGTGTGCAGACAAGCTCAATGATACAATGTTGAAGTCATCCAATAAAATCTGAGTAATACAAAGATTCCTACTATAGTGTGGGACGGTGATACAGCAAACCTGCTATAGTGTAGAATGTTGATACAATATGCCACCGCTACAGTGCGGATCGGCCAAATATCACGTAGACCTCCCGCTACAGTGCAAGAGATCACCCAAGAGTCTCGGCTTTCTTCAAAACTTTTCTTCTCTTCAGTCTTTGGTCCAGGCTTTACTTCAAGTCTTCTTCAAATAATTGTCTTCACTTCATAAACCGCAATAGCCTCCGATCACTTAGTAACCTAGAGAGTAGATGCACCAGGAAGATCCATGAGGTGGGATGTAATGCTTCACTTCAGACTTCAATCACTTTCTTCACTTCATATAATCTCCAAAAATCATCAATCGCAACCTGGAAAGAAGTTCCACACGCAAGATCCACAGGGTGGGGGCCTACGATGATCCTCATACAAGAGAGAGGGTGAGGCGCCCAACGCGCAGATACCGCTCACAGGATGTGGGAACGGCGCACCTAGGGGGCCTGATCCAACCCCACGTCGGCTCTTCCCATCACCCGACTCCTTCCCGACACCTGGAGCTGATGTGAAGCGAGGCGGTTGCCCGGTGATCCTCAATGCGTCACCCACTCCTTGAGAAGATAGACAGGAACCTCGACATCGGACAAAGACTTCAGGTACTAGCTTTTCAGGTTCTGTGATTTTTTTGCATTTCTCCACATACACTTTAAATAGAAAGACTGTTTTGGCTGCCTGATTTTGGACATTCACAATTTGCATTAGTTTAGTCCATACTTTTGTGCACAAGAAACTAAAATGAATAAAATGATTGAAGAACACTTTAGGAAATACAAAGAGCGATTTAGGAAAATGGAAATTAATGTGACTGAATCTATGAAATCAAAATTTGGTATCACCATGACTTTAATAAAAATGATGAATGCAATATCCGACACTATAATGGGCATAAGTATTAAAGACATAAAAAGTGAAATGGATTCTGGGATTTCAGAATTGAAATATAAGTTTGAGTTGTTGCCCAAACATGTTAATGACCTACAAACATTGAAATGTGACCATGAACATGTTGTAAAGGTCCAAGGAATATCTGCACAAAAAGAGTCATTAGGTCTTAGAAGAACCATGCCTAGAGTGATACCTAGGAAATCAAGTTGGGCTGAGAAGAGACCTATACGATGTTTTTGGTGTGATCAGTATGGACATATGTTTTGGGATTGCATAGCGTATGAAAGTGCATGCAGACAAAGACTAGTCAGTGAACATGAAAATAAAATTTGTAAATATCAAGAGCAAATACCTTTGCATTTGAATGTAGGAAAAGGTGGGATGAAAGAATATTTTGAAGAGATCAAAAGATCAAATCCAATTCAAAAGATGTGGAGACCAAAAAGGCATGAAGATTATAGATCTAAGGAACAAAAGAGTATGCTATCTATTCAGAATCAAGAGAAACCTGTTGAAGAAACCAGAAGTAGACAGATAAAGATTGAAAAACAAAATATTGAGCAGATATTAAGAGAACAAATTGAAATTGATCATAAAAGAGAATTTGATAGAGAGATTCGAGAGAAATCAAAGAAAGAACAAGATGTATACATTTTATTTGATCCAAAACTTTTGACTAATGAGGATCTATTCGATCAAGAGAAAGTTATTAAATTGCACTCTCAATTAAACTTTAATAAAGAGGTTGAACAAGAAAAAAGTAAAGAAGAAACTCAAGAAGATATAGAATCTAACAAGCGAGTTAACAAAGCAGAGAAGCAATTGCTTGATGATATTATTGTGCAAATTGAGGGGAATGTAAAGGCTACTCCGAAGTCTTCTAAGAGTTTGAAAAAGAATAAGAGAAGTAGAAATCTAACTTTTCAAGACATATTTACAAATATTGAAGGGTGATTGAAGAAGAATCATAATGAAACATACAAGAATGATCAAGAACTATTGAATGAAGATGACTGATAAATGAATGGAATACAGTCATTGAAGAAGAATCATAATGAAACATACAAGAATGATCAAGAACTATTGAATGAAGATGATTGATAAATGCAATGGAATACAATACATAGGAACGAAGAGGGGAAGGAATCAATCCATTCCTTAACATCAGATCCATCGTGGTTGCATGAGGATACACACCTCTGGATGTGTAAAATTGCAGCCAAGGAGGAGGAGCATGCTACAGAAAGAGCGTCAGGAGTAGGACACCCATCTAGACCCATTGAGGACCCAATCTATGTCCTAGTAGTATTTCCAGACGAGGAATTCAAACCCCATCGCTGGACAAAGATCTTAGCAACTATGGATATTGCAATTAACGAAGAACAATGGACCCCCCATTGTGATGTAGACGGTTATGATACCATCTTCATTATAAGCCTATTAAGAGAAGATACAGAAACAGATAATCTTAAAGAAGAAATCTCGGATCGTAGTAAGCAAGTGAACAACGTGGAATGGGAAGTAGATTCGGACATACCTCAATGTTCATCAGAAGAGGAATTCCTAGGTTGGTAGAAGCCATGTCCCCAGAACACACCACCCCTAGGAAGGAAAAGGAAAATTCAAGATCTAGTCAACGAGATCAAAAGGTGAAGAAGAACAAGAGTGTGAAAACTGAGGAGGAAGAACCTTTGATGGAGGTGCCAGAAAATTTTAGGAAATACATGGTGGAAGACCAAAAAATCATGATCCGAATGCCCAAAAGAGACAAAAATTCAGGAGAAGCTTATGAGAATAAGTAAACCACGAAGAAACTCGTAGTGGAAATCGAGGAAGGAGAAGAACGATGCACGTACATAGGACATGATTTAACGAATGAAGAGGAAGAAAATTTGATTGCTCTATTGAAGTGGTATAGGGATGTGTTTGCTTGGACTTATAAAGATTTGAAAGGGGTAGACCCTCACATATGTTCCCATAGGATACCCATGACCGTCGAGGCAAGGCCCACTAAGCAAAAGCCCTATACGTATAATGACAATTATGCATTGAAAATCAAGGAATAAATAGACAGACTCATAGAAGCCAGATTCATTTATAAAATAAAACACACTGAATGGGTTTCACCCATCATAGTCATGCCTAAGAAAAATGGTAAGCTGAGAGTGTGCATTAACTTAAAAAAAGGTCAATGCTACCACGATTAGGGATAGTTATCCTCTACCTATTACAGAAAACCTGTTGGAAAGAGTCGCAGGCAAGGAAGTGTACAGTTTCCTTGACGAATTCTCATGATATAACCAAGTTGTCATTGCCCCCGAGGACCAACACAAGATGGCATTTGCCACTCAGTGGGGTATCTTTGTATTTTTTGTAATGCCTTTTGGGCTAACTAACACACCCGCCACTTTCCAAAGGTTGATGTGCCATGTGTTCAAAGAATTTTTGAGAAAGAACCTAGAAGTGTATGTGGATGACCTATGTGCTCACTCAGTACTTAGATCATAGCATATCCCTAAGCTCAAACGCATCTTTGAAAAGTGTAGGGGATATCAAGTCTGTTTAAACCCAGAGAAGTGTGTCTTTATGGTCAAACAAGGCAAGATACTCAGCCATATAGTCTCAAAAAATTGAATCTCCACGGATGAAGATAAGGTACGAGTAATTAATGAATTACCCAGGCCAAAGAACATCAAAGAAGTACAAGCATTTATGGGCCATTGCGGTTACTACCGACAATTCATACATATGTTTGCAATCATTGCCAAACCACTCTACAACCTGCTAACCAATTTTGAGTGGATAGAAGAATGCGAGAGTTTCTTTAGTGAGCTTAAACGACGATTGTGTTCTGCACCTATTCTAGTGGTGCCTGATTGGAAAAAACCTTTTCATGTACACGTAGATGCCTATAATCACATCATAGGATGTGTGTTGGCACAACCCACAGAGGATGGAAATATAGATTTACCAATTGCATATGCCAGCAGGCAGTTGAACATGGCAGAGAGAAATTACACCACTACAGAGAGAGAAGGACTAGGAATGGTTTATGTAGTGAAGAAGTTTTGCCATTATTTATTGGCAAATAAGTTTAAATTCTTTACTGACCACCAGGCTCTTTTGTACTTGGTCAACAAACCATGTAACACCAATAGACTGATACGATGGTTTTTACTCTTGATGGAGTATGATTTTGAAGTTATAGTCAGAAAGGGGAGAACACGCTTAAGAGTAGACCACCTCTCTAGGATAACTTTAGGAGAAGCGGCCACAAGGGTAGCAGATGAGCTTTCAGATGCATATCTTTTCAATGTTGAGATTGTCCCTTAATGGGCCAAGCCATAAGTCATGTACTGACATACGGACCTAAGAACTCTCCAATAAAAACCCAAGAGAAAGAGGTAGTGAGAGCGCAGAGATATCAACTTCTTGCAGGAAGTATCTATAGACAAGATCAACACAATATTCTTGTTTGTTGTGTACAAGAACAAGAGTATAATGATTGGTTGCAATTAGCACATGTAGGTGCATTAGAGCAACACTAGACAAACGATGCTATCAAACTCAAAAAGGTTAGGTGTGTATTGGCTGTCAAGGGAAAAAGATGTTCAACGACTGTGTGACAAATGTCCTAAGTGCAGTAATAGACCCCCAATAGAACATGCCACATTATACCAGGTGACCCTAATGCCAGATTGGAGTGAACCTTTAGTGACTTACCTAAGGACACAGACCTTTCCAGAGGACATGAATGTAACCCGTAAACATAGCCTAGAACAAGAGGCCTTAGAATACAAACTCATTGGTCATAGCTTGTATAAGTGAGGAAGAGACGTTTGTCTGAGGATATGTGTGCACAAAAGCGAATATCTTAATCTATTGGAAGTGGCACACCCGGGTGCAACAAGAGGACATTTTGGACCCGATTGTGTTATCAAAGCCATATTGGCCCACTGTGCATATGGATGCCCACACCTATGTCAAATGATGTGATGTATGTCAAAGAACTTAGTATCCCATACGCAGGGATGAGATGCCCCTAGGGCCCATGATGGGAGGGCGAGCATTCTCTAAATGGGGAATAGATTTTGTGGGACCTATTAATCCCCCTGCAAGGAATTCCCATGCTGAGTATATCATAGTTTCCACTGATTATCTTACGAAATGGGTAGAAGCTAAGGCCACCAGGAAAAACAATGCACACACCATTGCTAAGTTTTTGTTCGAGAATGTCTTTACAAGATATGGGCTTCCTATCGAGCTTGTAAGTGATAGGGGTACTCACTTCTTAAACGAGGTTATTGAATATCTATTACAAGACTTTACACAAGAAATTGGCACCATACCATCTGCAAGCTAATGGACAGGCTGAGAGTACTAATAAGATTTTGTGCAACATTCTCACCAAAATTGTGAACAATCAATGTTCGGATTGGGATCAATAACTACACCACACTTTGTGGGCTTATCCCGTAGCCTATAAAACAGTGCTTAATGCTACACCATTCCAAATTGTGTTTGGTCAGAATGTCGTGTTGGCTTTGGATTTTTTGATACCCACACTAAAGATCGCTCAGGAGTACGAATGGATAGGTCATGAGCTTTCCTCAAGAATACTTGACTTAGAGCATTTGGGAGAGACAAGACTATGAGCAGCAGCAAGAATTTATGCCGCTAAGAAGAGATAGAAAGCCTATTGTGATGCTCATATTAAAGACAAAGGATTACAAGTAGGAGATTTGGTGCTAGTTTACACCTTGAAACAACATGCTCGCAAGTTAGAGAAACGAGGTTATAGACCATGGTCATCAATAGGATATTGACTAGCGGTGAAGTTCAATTAGCAACTCTTGAAGGAGAAGTATTGTCTAATTATCTTAGTGGATGCCGTGTTAAGCTATATTAGGAACCTTTAACCGCAGACATGCTTAAACGACTAACTCTTGCCAAGAAGCGAAAGGAAGAAGAGGAACGAATCAGAGCTGAAGCTCAAGTGGAGGTGTTGGAACACATTAGGCAAATGAGACTACCAAGGAGAGGACTAGAGAGGGAACCTCAATTGGTGGATGCCCCACGATATCCCGTAGATATGCGCCAACTTCGCAGAAGAGATGTCCCCAGTATCATAGATAGGAGACCGTTCATGAACATCAATCTAGGCCAGGAACCCATGCACATGTAGTGTAAGGCTTTAATTAACTCGGATGCAGCCACAAATTCAATTTGACTCTCTCTTTGTAAGGAATATGAAATTAAGCCTCTTGAAGCCTATCTCATTGGACTAAGTGGATTGGAAACCCCCTGCATAGGTGAGGTCGAGTTCCCATCTCCATAGAAAATGTGACCCTGATCATAAAACTGTTGGTTCTTCATGATGACGATCTAATAGAACCTATGAGCCTAGGCCAGGATTGGTTATATCATTACTTGGTTAGTTTAAATCTTCACAGAAGTGTGCTTCATTTGGAACTTGCAAGACAGTATCATGAACTACCCCTGCAAAGCCAACACAGAGAGGTGATGGATGTGACAGAAATTCCCCAACCTTGTGTGCATCAGCACACCCTACCGAACCCACACAGGAATTATCACCCATCCAGGAGTGGAAATTGGATAAAGAGACAGGAATCCAACAAGTATGGCGATGTAAGACTCAATCTTCAGATGTATGTCAACTCTCATCAGTTCAAGGCAAGAGTGTTGTGGATCTCCCTTCTTTTCCAAAATAGTGTGTGGATATGATATCTCACCCTCGACAAGCCATGTGTTCACATCATCCACGTACTCATTGGAGTAGCACATCAGAGTGGTTCGTTAGACAGTCCACTCTGGCACACCCTCAACCAAGGAGGATACGCAAGGCGACTATACCCAGTAAGTCAAACACTCCAAATCTTCAGCAGCCCTCTCAATTTTGATCAAGATAACACATTCGACGAATTTGGGTGCCAAGTCCGTGGTGACAGCTTAGTCCAAGTCTCGCCAGCTCTCAATACCTAAAAAGTGCTTAGTTTATGCTTCAACCTCACTCAGCCCTAAGAAGACCTTTTCTGAGACTACTAGGAAACCCTACACACCTTCTTTTGTAAATTACACTTCATCTCTTCTAACCCCCCATGTGACACAGCAATGGATCCCTAGGCCTCCCATAATCACGATGACTCTCGACCCAACTCATTCTGACCATCGACTTAATGAAATTAACACTCTTATTAACCACTACACGTAGATCCAATTAGATAGCTTCATATCACCACTATCCTTATAACTAACTCTATAGTCGGTACTCATTCGAAACCAATTGTAAAGTCACGCACCTCACACACTCCCACTCACAGTCAAGCACAAACTTCTCATAATTCACTTCTCACACCATTAAAATCACTCACCGCATGCGAAGCATGTTGGTGGTGGAAAGGAATGGAGGTCTCATCTTCTTGGGATCTTAATTATTTTCCATGAAAAATGTGTTTTCCTCTTCACTTCAGCTTAGGTCCGCAACACCAGTTTTCCATTTTGCAAGCGGAAGGTTTGACAAGCGCAATGCTCGGGTGGTTGGTTGTGGATTTCTTGGCTCTTCCATTTGAGAGCTTGCCTAAGGCTATCTTGGAGGAGTTCTAGGGTTTTACAGGACTGATGCCCATTGAAGACTCGCCTCAAGGACAAACGAAAAGGGTGAGCAGCAAGACACACTGGTTCCAAGGTCTTGCAGGGCCCCTGGGAGAGGCAAAATTCATATATGAAGTTAATCTGACGTACGGTGCAAACATGTGGCAACGCTACCAATTCTTTTCACGAGAATTTGAGAATCTCCAAAATAGCGAAGACCCCCAACCTACATGGCAAAGGGTAGGATTTGTAAATTATTTTAGTGCAAAACTCCCTAAACCAAATTTTTGTATGTGTTATTATTTAGTGGCTTCTATTAGAGAGCAGGAGCACAAAGAATTGGACCCTATATTCATACTACCATCCTTGGTGAATGACTCACCTTTCAAGAAGTTTACATTGTCTCTGGACTTAATCAAGACTACATTGAAGATTCAAGACATTCATATGCCCACAGAGAAGGAGGGTCTCATCCTAGAACCAATGAAGCTAAGCGAGGTCGATAAATGGCCTTCCATCTCTGCCATCACCCCTCAGTTAACCACCCCGCTATGAATCTATCTACGACACTTTGCTTTCCTTGCACAGGAACGATTCACCATCCCACACAAGCGTCTTTGGTTTGGTTTGTATTTGGCTACCACAAGGCCTCACACAATTGATATTGCCACCTACATACAGGATCATCTTTTGTTGGTCAAACATCGGTGGGAGAAGAAGAAGGTCATTCTTGTATGTTGTGCCCTCACACGCATCATATACATGTGTCTGGCCTATGATATTACTATAGAGAGAGCACTACCAACTGAGTAATTGAAACAATATAAAGGTTCCAAGAAGACCATAAGACCCCCCAAACCCCGACGACTCAAGCGCATGCATGGCACCATCCCATGTCTACAAGGGTCAGCATCACCATCGCCTCAACCCACACCTGAAACCTCACCTCAACAATCTCTAGCTCAACCACAACAAAGGGTTCCCCCTCTCCATGTTCACCTGAGCAGATCTGCCACCCTCCATGAAGTATCCCAGGCAGAGACAACTGTGCCTACGACCATTATGACTTCGGCCACAACAACTAAAGAAGCTCCCATAGCAACTTCTACATTCTTCTTTGATTCCTTCACCTTCCTAGTTACAATTTTGGGCATGGAAGACATCACTACTATGTTCGATTTTGAGATCCCCGATGTATTGTCTAGCGATTTTCAGTTTTCAGATACCCATGTCGTCTCTCGAGAATTTGAATGCCTGGCTTACCCCACTACACCATCAGAGGGTGTAAATGTTGATGCAAACAAGGAAGATGAAGACCACACAATGATTGATGAAGGCAACACTGATACTGAAGCTAGCGAAGAAGAAGTACACTGTTTGTTATAGATCTTTGGAGTTGTCCTCTCCAATCATTTAGTATAAAGAATCAACAATACATCTTATTTTTGTCAATCCTGGAAGTATTCATGAGACCACAGCCCCTTCTATATGATAGAATCCAAGAAATAAGAGAAAATTGGCTGGATTTCTGAGAATAATGAAGATGAAGAGGAATTTCTAGGGTTTGGATTATCTTGAGCAAATCTCCATCATTTTCCACAATCTTGGTATCTAAAACATGTTATTTTCTCAGCAGAATACAACCATAAGTCAAAACTCAAAAATGATACCTGTAACCTTCAGATGAGACAATCGCGATTCTGTAAAAATAGACGATTTCCATCTCCAGCACCATTCTTCATCACTTTCTCACTCAACATATCAGCAATCAACTCTCTTCATACACATTCATCAGAAACACACAATAGAAGCTCACAAATCTCCACGGATACACATAGAATAGACTCACAAATCAAAGAAACCACACAAAAGGAAGAAACACGATTTTCTACAGGAAACTCTCTCTATTTGCTTGGATAGCATGTAATACAATTAACCAACCCTCATAATAGAGGAAATTGTCTTTTATACATTTTCAAGTGTCCCTTTTCACACTTGAAATTTGGTCCTTTCCTCTTCTAATCTAAAAATATGCTATCTAGGAGTTTCCAAAAATTCTAGAAAAATTACATAGGATTCTACTCTACATAAGGAAGACTCTTCCTTATTTTTACATCAGTTGCATAAATATTTTTACAAGTTTTTGGCATTTTACAATTATTTTCCATCAAAAGTACTTCAAAAAATTACTTCTTCCAACATTCTTCCCCTCCTAGACCTTTTGGCTCCTGACAAAAGACATTCCTGCTCATGTATGCTGAATGCTTCCTTTATTTCTTCTTTCTCTGATATACTTGTGACAGTAGGTCATGGCTTCTCCTTTCAGTAACATTCAAGTTGTTTACCATCTCAAACAATGCTTTCCTCCACTGTATTGCAGCTTCTGGCTTATCAATTACATCCTTTTTCAAGTATTCTGTGTATGCAGCTTCATATGCAGTGAGTCGAGACTTTGTGACTACAGACAAGTTTCCAAATATCTCTGATTCTCTTTCAAAAAACCCGTAATCACATGCATCTTCAAAAATTTGGAGATAATGGCTGCCCAAAAATATTATTCTACTATAATAAGCCATCAGACATATCCTATCAGGTGTTTCACTGAGATCAAACAATAATGCATCAGTAGGTGAATTAAAGCCAATGTAATTTAGGATTCTGACATCTGTATCTCTATAGGTCTCTATGCACGCCAAAATGAGTCTCATTATTCTGATTAGTAGAATACATGCTGGATCATTAACATCCTTGTATGTGACTATAACAGATTCAGCTGTGTCCACCATATACTTTTTTGTAGGCCATGTTCCTGCCTTTGGACCTGCTATCTTTGGAAAATTCAACCATTTGGATGGAATTTGTCCTTCTTTCCTTCTTTCCCAGAAAATTGTCCACTCTCTTCTCCTTGCTACTGGGCAATATGCTGGATTAATCTTCAACTGAATAGGTGCTTCCTTCCATATTTTCCTGCACTCTTTATTTGCATCCAACCATCTATTCCTCCATTTGGGATTAGCTTTCTCAAATAACTCTTTGGTCACATTGATATCCTCTTTGTATTCTAAATACTTATTTGGAGGTAATCGAACCCTTGCAATCTGATAATTTTTTATACTTTCCATGATCATACATAAGGGTATGCCTAATCCATCTGCAGCCCAATGATGTTGATTTGGATTTATCCCTTTATTTAAAGCAAATGTGACAATCTGGTCCTCATATTCATCATGCATTTTTCTAATGAAATCCATTCTAGATTCTTTGTTTGTCAAAAGTTTCTGGACAAATTTCTCAGAATACTCATCTTCTAGTGCTTTATTTTCTGGTTCACTGCCATGTTGAGTTCTGTCATCATTGCCCACTTCATAATCATCTGTATGTGTAGTCTCTATCTGTTCTTCCTCCTGAGCTTGTGGTTTTATCCAGCTTTTTCTGTAGCTCTTCTATTGCTATCATTAAACTTCTATTTTGAGATGCCCATATCTCTCTTTCTGTTATCCAATTACTTCTTTCCTTTTCTAAGCTTGACTGCCAATCACTCCTTTCTTTTTGTAGGTCCATATGTAATTTGTTGTAACCCCTCATTGAGGTAGCAGCATGTGTATTAGCCTGTTTCTTCAACTCTTTGGCTTCTTTCAATTCTATTTGCAATCTCATGATTTCTTTGTCCAATTCTTCCTTTTCCTCCTGTGTCACCTGATCAGCCTTGTTTTCTTCCTTCAACTGACCTTCTTCCATTAACAGCTTGTTAATTTCCTCATTTGCTTTAACCATTATTTGATATGAACTCTGTAAAGTTCTGTATCTACCTTCAATCTTCTTCAACTCCATTTCCAGTTTACTATTTTGCTCTATTAGTTTTGCACTCTTCTCTTCAAGATATTGGATTTTATTTTGTTGTTGTACCTCTAATTCTTCCAAAGAAATTATTCTATGTGTTAGTTCTTCATTCTTCTCCTCCACAATCCTCAATTGTTCTGTCATTTGTTCCTTTTCTCTTTTGTGCTCCTTAATGATATTACTGCCTTTTTCAAACTCAGACTCTGCTACCATTCCTGAAATGATCATGTTCTTGCTTGAAGGTCTAAACTGCTCTATGTTGCTCATAATGATCTTGTAGGAAGATCTTATATTTTTAGGTATTCTCTCTAATCCAACTTCTATTTCCATTTGTTTAACTTCTATCTGTTTGTTTTCTTTGCACTCATTTTCCTCTTCTTTTTCTTCCTCATACTCTATGACCTGAGTCTTTTATTCTTCATGGCTTTGATCTGCTTCCAATTTTTCTTGGTCTGCAACATCTTCTTCATCTTCCAATATCTGATCATCCTGATTCTCTTGTTCTGAGATATCTGTAGTTAGCTTTGTTTCTTCTGCCTTCTTGTTCTCCATCACCTGTTGTTTCTCTACAAAGAGATGTCCTTCCTTTACTTGTACTTCCTTTTCCCAGACTAGGGTTGATTTAGTTTCCTCAGCAAGTTTTGTCTGATGATTACTTGTCTGCTCTTTCTGTCTTGCCTCTTGCTCATCTATATCCATGAAATCTAAGCCTTCCTCTTGTCCTTGATCTTCTGTAGTTGTGAATTCTTCATTATGATTCAAATCATTCAGGATGTCTTTTATGCTTTGGTTGATCTCTTTCTCTGTAATTCCCTCTTCTACTTCTTGAGCATTCTCTTTTTCTACTATTTCCTCTTCTAGTTCCTTGACTTGAGCTGTATCATTTTGTTTATTGGCTTGACTGCATATCTGTGCTCTTTATTCTGCTTCTTCTTTCCCTTCATCTAATTTGAAATAGGTTTGTTGTGAAGGTCTTATCCATATTGACTTTGATCCTGAATCTATTAATCCACAACTGAACTCTTTTCTCACTTCACCCTCTTCCTCCATCATTATTGTTTTACCTTTCAACAACCTCTTTTCTTCTTCAGGACTGAGTTGCTTTGCTACTTCTTCCTGAACTTGCTTTCCCTGTGTCTTCTCACTCATGTCTTCTGGTGTTTTATTTTTTACAATGGCTTGTGTGATCACATTGGGTGTACTGGGAACTGATAAATTCAAACTTTTTAGCAAAAAATTTTCAATGTCACTTTCAGAGTCTGAGGAGAATTGTGATGAGCCTGCTATGCCTGATTTTTCCAATTTTAACTCTTCTCCAGCAATAGATTCCTTCTGCTTTTCTCCTAATGCCACCTCTTGTGTCTCTTTTATAGTTACAGATTCTACTACTGATTTTCCTTTAGTCTTCTTGGTTAGCTTCTTCCTCTGTACTGGTTTCTTCTGAACCTTCTTTTTTGCTACAACTGTAGTTCTTGTCTCAGGAGGTCCTTGTAGTTCTTTGAAGTATGCTAATAGCTCCACTTCCTTTTTAACAAATACTTCCTCTGTCTCAGTTGCCATCATTTGGTCATGCAGTTCTTCATAATGTTCTACTTCCTCTTGAACTCAATCTGTTGCTTTACAAGAATAATCTTCCAGCATCTTTTGATATTGGGCCTCATATACTGCCCTTTTGTTATTTCCTTGAGTCAGATAAGTATATTGTGAAGAGAGATGGTGGATGCAATCCAAAGATGAGTAGGTGCCGCTACAACCAGCTTCACACCAGCCAACTGAGACTTCAGAGTTGATTAGTAGACCCTTTGAGCTTCCTAAATCCACCAAAATATCAGCCAAGTACTTTGGAACATGTATCCCAAAAGTTTAAGTCAAGACAGGCTAGTTGCGAAATGACTAGCTCCCAAAACTTGCTATTTTTGGACATATACCTGCTGGAAAAAATGAACAGTGCTCTCAACCTGGAAGGAATTAGAAAAATTCCTTTTGGGCATAGCAAATAGACTTAGCAAGCTTCCTATTCCAAGTTAAAACACTTAAAATGATGGACTGAGCACTGAGAACAAGTTTCATCAAGTTCTGGAACATTCCCACAATTCTCGGGGCTCTGCAGAGATAGACCAGTAAGCAGTAAAATGCAGATATCTCCAAAAGTATAAATCCAATGACCTTGAACATTTATAGGTAGAAACTAGACAGTGAGAGCTATCCAACGCACTTTAAAACACTGAAAAAGGTTCAGTAAAACGCGAGATATGACCTTCTGAAGTTACTACTCTGAGTGAGTATAGCAGAGAACAAAACAGAGAGGTAGATGATAATAAATGTATAGATTCACATATGATTACAACCACATTGGCAATGAATCTTTGCACAATGGGAGTAGAATGATAGAGCTATGGAGTAAGCTCTTCAATCTCTACAAAATGACATGAAGTGGTCACGTACAAGGCTTGCTTATCGCCTCTTCCTTCTTGCTCCTTTTATAGCAATTCTTGGAGGGAGTTTTGAATTCGAATTCGAATGGCTCCACCTAAAAGTGATCCCCAAAGTTAGGAGAGATTCCCTCAGCTCAAAAATTCGTGATTTTGGTAGTTGGAGCCACGAATTTGCTTTTACATCATGGATGAGGTAAGCCATCCTTTTACTTTTTTCTTTTTCCATTTACAAGAGATAAAATGTACTCTTTTACAAGAGGTGTTCACATGACTACTCATGTGACTTACAAATGAGGATAATATCAAGCATATCAAGCATGTAGGCTTGGGCAAAATGCACCAACATATATAACTTCTCTTTACTAGTCTGAGGTGGATGAGGGTCATTAGAAGATTGGACCTGCTTCTGAGTAGCTTCATGTTCTTCTTTGGTTGCTTCATCCTGCTCCAATTCAACTTTTCTTGGATCCAACCTCCTTTTCTTTACAGGAATCACTTCCTCTGAGATTACCTTTCTTTTCATTCCTGCTCCCCTCATGCTGGTTTGTCCTTTTGCTTCTCTCACATACATCTTCTTAGGAGGACTCTTGATTCCTGTCATTAGACTTCTGAAATATTGTGCCTCTGGAGCCAACTTCAACCGATCTTCCATTCCCAGTACATGATATATAATCCTGGTTAAAAACTGAGCTCCATTCATATACTTTCTCTGCTCCCAATGTTTAGCAGCTTCTTTCAGTTGTTCATGTATGTAAGGTGATACATCCATTATTCCAAAGGGCTTAGTTCTATCCTTATTGTTGAACATAATCAGTGTTACTGATTTGTGTGGCATGGTATACCTTGGTAGTTTTGGAAAGCAAAAGTATTGCAGAAACATCCTGATGGCATACTCCTCCTTCTCTTTTCCTTAAAGTCAGGAAATTTAGAGTATCCTGTATATGTTTCTTTATTCTTTTTCACAAAGCTATTATCAAGCTTGGTTCCCATTGGGTAAAACTGTAGAGCTTCTCTGATATGCTCTGCTTTTATACTGATATTCACCTCCTGGTTATCTTTGTTCTTGACTTTACACCGGAAATAAGCATCATTACCTTTTCCAACTTCCAACAGGCTGTTCATTACCTGTGCCACTCTTTCGAAATCTATAAAAAATATGGGTTCTTCCAACAATTTGTGTAACCCTACTGCCTTCCATCTTTTCTGATTGACTGCTACTCGTTGAAATCTGTAGAACTCTTGACACAGCATGGTATATTTGTAACCCCCTACTCCCACTGTGAATATATGCTGGCCAATGATACTCAGGGTTTCTTTGAGCTCCTTAACCACCTTTTCTGCTTCTGGAATCTCTTGCTCCTCATCAGACTCCAGGTCTACCTTCTCTATTACAGCTTCACTATCCAAGAACCAGTGTCCTCTAGACAGAGTGACTGATTCTGCTTTGAAATCATGGATTGGCAACTCCTTTGCATTCACCATTCTGGAGAAAATATATCATCACACCAAAGAAAAAACTCCACCCACATGAGTCACAAGAAATCAAGAATGATATTTATTTTGAAATGAAATGAAAGAAGAATGAACATAAACTTCCAATCAAATTCTGACTTCTTTTAGAAGAACTCAATTAAGGTGATCATTACAGCACTCCCCTCTTCAGACAGCTCTTATCCAGGAAGAAGATGTTTAGAAAAAAAATAAGAAAATAAAAATAAAAAATCATATATATAAAAAAATAGAATAAAAAATACAAAATAATAAATAGAAACCTGCTATCCCTCTACCTATATCTTGCTTTGTGCTATATAACTTGTAAAAGGAAAAAATAGATAATAATTTTTTCTTCTTTCTTTCTTTTCTCTTTTTTTTTTCTTTTGTTTCTCTCTCTTTTTTTTAATAATAATTTCTTTTATTTCTTTTTTTTAATAATAATTTCTTTTTTCTTTTTTTCTTTTGTTTCTCTCTTTCCTTCCCCTCCTAATTCTCTTCTTAGAAAAAGGATAAGGTAAAATATTCTGTCCCGATTTTCAATATGTTATGATTTTCTTTTCTATAACATTCTGATCTGTTTTTGAAACAATTCTAAATCCAGATCAAACATAGATGGTCTTTTTCCATTGAATCAATTTTGATTTTTTTACCCAATAATATTTAACCCTAGTTGCCCTTGTCTCTGGAAAAAATCCATCTCCTTCTGATAAGCAGTTTTTAGAATCTTTTGGCCTCCATATCCATTTTGTCTTGGGATTTTGTTTTGATGAACAGGCCTTGGGTATGCTTTGTTTCCATATCCTTCTTGTTCTAGTGCTTTGATGCTTCAATTTGTGCCATAATTGCCACCTTGCTCCTGTGTCTCCACCCTCCTTTGCCCTTTCAATTTTTTGCAGGTTTTGATTAAATGAAGCTTGATCATTTAGTATTTGTATTGGTAATGTCTGTGTGTCTTCCAATGAAAAAGTATACCCTTCCATGTCTGGGTCATGAACATCCTGTTGAACTTCCTGTTCTTCATTACTCAATAAAAATAGTAAAAACCTTTTGTCATTTATTGTCAATTTAAGCTTCATTTTTTCAAAATTCAAAATTACTTTACCTTGTTTGAGCCATGGTTGTCCCAAAATCAATTTCTCAGTAATCAAATGGTCTGGCCATTCTTCACAATCTATCTTCATACACTCCTTATTGAACTTAACATCAATAGAAGGTGAAGACATGCTTTGTATCATTAGTCCTTCCAGAGTTTTGATAAAGCATCTGCTTTTAGTTCGTTTTAGGTTAAATTTATTCAACAAAGATGAACTAACCAAATTCACTTGTGCACCTGAATCTATCAAAACCCTAATTTTTTTCATTTTGAGAATCCATTGTTATCACAGGCAAATGTTCTTTTTGTTTTAGAGGTGTTTCACACAAACAAATTTCCCTATGATCTTTGGTTTTTCTTATCCTTTCCTTTGCTTCCTGTTGAGCCTCTTTTCTAATGTTTTCCTCTTCTTTTTTCCGATTTTGAGCTTGTTGTAATCTTCTCCATTCAGAAGTAGTTAATGGAAGATCATATCTTTTAACTCTACATCCAGTTATAAAATTTGGCATGATCTCTTCGTCTATGTTAGCTAATTGGATTGCTCCACTGTTACTTATCTGATGTATAATGTACGGCCCATGTCCTTTTTTCGAAAACTCTTTCTGATGTTCCTTTATTGTATATGCTAGAACTAGATCTCCTTCCTGTAGATCTTTTTCTTTAATATGAACATCATGATAAGCTTTTTGTCTTTTCTTGTCTGCATAGATGCTCATGACTGCTTGGAGTCTGGATGCTCCCAGTTTTTCCAATTCTATCACTCTTTCAGACAATTCATGTCCAGTCCAATTGTATTGAATACCCACCTTCAGTGTTGGAATAAGAAATTCCAAGGGCAGAACTGCATGTTGTCCATATACCAGGTTGAATGGTGTGGTTCCTAATGCAGTTTTGTATGCCACTCTGTAGGCCCATAGGACATGATTAAGTTGTAAATCCCAATCATTCCTGTTTGTGTTTACTAATTTTGACAATACAGTACAAAGTACTTTATTAGTACTTTCTGCTAACCCATTGGCTTGTGAGTGATATGGGGCTGACTTTCTATGACTAATCATAAAATATTCAGTTATGTTTTCTATGATTTGGTTCAAAAAATGAGTCCCCCTATCACTTACCAATTCAATTGGAAGTCCAAATCTGGTGATGATATTTTCATAAAGAAATCTAGCAATAGTATGAGCATCATTTCTTTTTGTGGCTTTGGCCTCAACCCATTTTGTCAGGTAATATGTAGCCACTATTATGTATTCAGCATGTGATTGTCTTGCTGGAGGATGTATAGGTCCAATGAAATCTAACCCCCATTTACTAAAGGCTCTTGCTAAAATCAATGGAACTAATGGCATATTGTCTCTTTTATTTGGTTGACTCACCCTCTGACAAATATCACATCTTTTTACATATGTTCTTGCATCAGGAAATAGGGTTGGCCACCAAAAGCCAGAATATAATATTAGTTTAGTTGTTCTGTCACTTGAGAAATGTCCTCCTGCCACTCCAGAATGTGACATTTCCAACATTTCCAAATATTTATCCTCAAGAACACAAATTCTTAAATATCCATCCATCCCTCTCTTATATAATTGTTCTCCTATCAATTGATATTCTTCAGAGATTACTTGTAGATTTTTTGAATCTGCACCAGCTATTACTTGTTTTCCTTTCTTCCTCTTTTTCAACTCCTCAATGATGTTTCCACTCCATTCTGGATTTTTCTGAAACCAATATAGAGTAATAAGTTCTGAGTTTTGCAATGATTGGCATTCCCAATAGTTAGCAATATATTTTGTTACATCTTGAATCTTATTAGTCCAATGTACTCCCATCCTATTGAGATTACTTAGGGTAACTATTCTGGAAGCATGAGTACAAGGGTTCCAACAATGAGCTCTTCTCAGATATTCATGTTGCTCCTCTTCTGGAGTACAATATTCCAAAATGCATGTATTGTTGAGGTGATACAAGTGCCCAGCTAGCAACATAAAGTTTCTGCTTTGTAATACTAAGTGTGTGTTGTTTCCAAATGTTCTGCAAGGTCCCATGGTTAATAAAGGTACTAAAGTCATGGCCCACTCAGGAATACTTTCTATCTTGAACAAATATGTATCTGGCAGATCATCATCCAAAGGTGAACTTGGTTCTTTAGCCTGGATTCTAGACAGATGATTTGCTCTCAAGTGTGTTTTCCCTTGTCTAACCACCACTTCAAATTCAAACTCCATTAGAAGAAGAAACCATCTGACTATTCTACCAGTGTGACAAGGTTTGTTTACTAAATATAGTATAGCTTGGTGGTCCACAAAGAACTTAAACTTGTTGGCCAAAAGGTAATGTCTATATTTTTTTCACAGCAAATATCATTCCCAACCCTTCCCTCTCAGTGGTTGCGTAATTTTTCTCTGCTGAATTCAGTTGCCTACTAGCATAAGCCACTGGAAAATCTAACTTGCTCCCTTCTATTGGTTGTGCTAATACACATCCCAAAGCATAATTTGAAGCATCCACATGAACATGAAAAATTTTATCCCACTGGGGTGTTTTCAAAATTGGGGTTGTAACCAAACAAGTTTTAGGGTTTCAAAAGCTTGGTCACACTCCTTGGTCCACTCAAACTTTGTAATTAGGGCATATAAAGGTTTAGCTATGTCAGCAAACTTGTGTACAAATTTTCTGTAATACCCACAATGCCCCATGAAAGTTTGAAGTTCCTTTACATTTGTTGGTCTTGGAAGTTCTAGTATGGCCTTTATTTTCTTCTCATCAGTTGAAATTCCATTTTTGGAGACTATGTGACCTAACATTCTTCCTTGCCTTACAAAGAATACACACTTTTCTGGATTTAAGCATACTCTGTATGTTCTGCATTTCCTGAATATGTTTTCTAAATCTTGCAAGTGATCCTGTCTTTTTAATGAAAAAGTACACAGATCATCTACATAAATTTCCATTACACTCCTCAGGAACTCTTTGAAGATATGACATATCAATCTCTGAAACTGGGGCATTAGTTAACCCAAAGGGCATAACCCTAAAAGCATAAATTCCCCATTCTGTGGAAAAAGCAGTTTTATGTTGGTCTTCCAATGTATAAGTACCTGATTGTATCATGAAAAACCATCTAAAAAACTATAAACCTCCTTTCCTGCAACTCTTTCTAGAAGGTGGTCTGTTATAGGCAATGGGTAACTATCTCTTATAGTTGCTGCATTCACCTTCTTCAAGTTAATGCATACCCTAAGTTTCCTATTCTTCTTTGGTACCACAACTATAGGAGATATCCATTCTGTATACTCAATCTCATAGATGAAATTGGCAGCCAGCAACTTGTCAATTTCTTCCTTTATTTTAGCAGAGTATTTATCATTGAATGTGTAATGTCTCTGTTTGCTAGGTTTTGCATCAGGTGTAATAGGAATCTTATGCTCACAGATTTTAGGATCAATGCCTTTCAAATCCTTGTAGCTATAAGCAAACACATCCCTATAGTTTCTGGCCAAACTTTTTAGTGCCTCCTCTTCTTGGTTTGTCATGTCATCAGCTACTACAATATGTCTTTCTTCTCCCTCTTCCTAAGTGATCATGACCTTTTTAGTTTGTTCCTCATTATCATAAGCCTCTCCTTTCTTCTTTTCTCTCTTTGGTTTCATTTTTAGAAGTAATCTGTCTTCTACTTCATAAGTCTTGAAATTTGTTGGTACATCAAACTGTTGATCTTTGTTTGTTTCTTTCTCCTTTCTCTCATCCTCTTGGTTTTCTTCTATTTCCTTGTGTTTGTTTCTCTTATATTTGCCTGACATTTTATCTTTTATTGCATCTTCAGCTTTTACTTCTTCCAAATATTGTGTTTTCCCTGTTTTTAATATCATTTCTTCTTCCTGGTCCTCTTCTATTTTTGATACCTTTATCATTTGTATTCCAATGTGAAAAACATCATACCCTTCTTCATTTTGAAATTCCACCCCTACATACTCATCACTGCCAGATCCATGGTAGCCAAAATTTGGTTCCACCCATAGGGCTCAAATTCTTCATCTTTGAATTTTTGTGGTACATAATTCTCATCTTATAATTTTCTTCCTTCTACACAATCTTCTCCTCTCAATCTTCTTTTTCTATTTGTGAGGTTTCTTATCATATTTCACTTCCATATTGATGATTCAGTTTCATTCTGGTCTTCCATTTCTGATTCTTCACTTAATTCTTGATTTTGATGTATTTTATACCATTCTTGAGGAGATATATCACAATAATGCCCATTTCTTAGATTCACTCTGGTTATTCTTCCTTTGCTCTGAAGGTATAGGCAATCATTACCCCAATCTTGCACAATTTGCATTTGTCTCATAAATGGCCTTCCTAGGATAATTTCATATGAAGTAGATTGTGGGAATTCAACTATGGCAAAGGTATGTTCTATCTCTATTCCACATATGTCCACAATCACTTTTTCCCATATTCCTAGGGGTTTCTCCATGTGTCCATCTGCAAGTTGCAATCTCATTTTGGTGGGTATTAATTCATTTTTCCCCCATTTTTCCCAAGTTTGTTTAGTCATAATGGCCACTCCTGATCCACTATCCAGAATAGCTTTGACATAGTTTTTACCAAATTGTATTTTTAGGGTTGAGTTTCCCTCTTCTCCTTCACAATATCCTCCTATCTTATCAATGGGAATGTACCACAATTCCTCCAATTCCTGCAGTTGTGGATGAAGATTTTCTGGTATTGTTTCCCATTTTTTCATTTTGTTTTGTAAATGAGGATTCTATTTTACCAATTCCTCCATTGTAGTATGGTATAAAATTGTACATTTTTTATCTATATTTACATGGAATGTAATGTGTGGATTATCATCTTCCTGATTAATATTTCTCCTTGTTCTTATTGCCTCAGATTCCTCAACTGTTATTTGAGAATTATCTGATTCCCCCAGTTTAAGTTGTGCTTCCTGTATGATTTGTTTACACTTTTGCATCCTTTCATGTTCTAAGCCTGGCATAGGATAAGCCATTACATGATCTGTAGGACTTGGTCCCTCTTGAATTCTTCCCTTGTATGCTTTTATCAAGGTTTCTAGACTCTGTGAATTTCTTATTTCTGACTGGGTTTGTGTCTTTTGAGAGGGAGTATTGTTTGACTGTTCCCTATTCTCCTCTTCCAAGTTTTTACCCATTCTTTTTTTCCTTTCCCATTTCCCTTTTTGTCTATTTTTCTTCACCTTTGAAACTGACCCTTCATTTTGTTCCTTAGTTGTTCCTTGTTGTTTAGCTTGTGCCCTTGTTATAGCATTCACATTCACTTGGTCAATGTCACTCAATTCTTCTTGCTCCATGATGTTGATTGTTTTCAGTGGTATGTTATTAGATGTGTTTTGTTGTTTTTGAGGATTTCTTGGACAATCCTTTATTAAATGTTCCCTGCTACAATCCTTACAATATGCTCCCTCTATTCTTAATGTAGGAGGTTGTGGACAGTCTCTAATGAAATGTTCTCCCCCACATCTATAACAATTTATCTTTGGTCCCCCTTTGAACTGAGGTTTTTGATTGGACATATAATTATTGGTTATATACATGAATGTGGTTGTATCCATCTCAATTCTCCCATTTCCCAAATCTAGGGCTTGTAGTTCTAGTTCTCTCAGTTCATATCCTTCCCATTCTTCCTGATATCCTTCATTCCATTGATAATCTTCCTTGTATGGTGATCTTATTCTTGAATTTCCCTCCTCTATTGGTGTGTATTTAACTGATACCACATTTTTTGGTAATGGAGGTTGTTGCCCAAGTACAGGTCTAGGTTGCTCAATATATCCAGATTCTCTTTGACTTGCATAATCTCTCTCCTTAATGGGTTGTTTGTTGTAGAAACAGTCTTCTCTAGTATGATTTGTCCATTTCCTCTCTAGTGTATAGTATTTGAGTGTTTTTCTGTCTTGCAAGTGTTGTGGTTTTTGATATGGACATTGTTGTACAAAATGATTTTGTCCACAATTATAGCATTTTTTATTTGTTGTTATCTTGGTATTTATCGAATTTGTTTTAGTGCTGACTTCTAGGGCTTTAGCAATGGCTTGAGCCAATTCTTCTGCTGGTGGGATTTTATCTTCATTTGTTCTAGATTGATCAAATGCTAACAGGTCTTGGCCTTTGTTATCTTCCAAATCTATTGCTTCTTTCACACATGCTCCTAGGTCAGGGCATCTCCTATAATACACTAGGGTTCTTAATTGGGCACTTCTTAATCCTTCTATGAATAGGGATACCTATCTTGCCATGGAAGGTACTTCTTCTCTGGGACATCTGTCAATGTACTGCTTGAATCTCCTAGCTGCCTGTAGCTCAAGCGTAAGCACCACCTCCTTTACTTGTCAATCCGTGGAGACGTGAGGACCGGTATGAAGACCACGAGCAAGTGAAGGCACAAGTGCGTGAGTGAAAGCACACAAACATGCACACACATACACACACACGCGCACAAGGCAAGATCAAAGAGAGGAAATATGGAAGGATTTTGATTACAAAAAGAAATCTATTACAAAACTGAAATCTACAAGAAGCTCCCCAAAAATGAGCTCTCTAGCTCTTTTTATAGGTTTTTAACTAGTTTTGGCCCTGTCCAGACCTAGTGTCCAGCCTAGTTAAAAATTAGGTTCCAGGGCTTATTTGAGGGCTCAAACGGAGTCTAAAAATTATGAAAATTGGTACGATGGTACTTCTAATGCTCCTCAAGCTCGAGGACTCCTCGGCTTGCACAAAATGGAGCTACCAAAATAGAAAATGGTATTTACAATGATTTTAGTGATGGAAATCACTATTTTTGTAGGGGATTCTTTATGAAAAGTTGACAGTTACTTCATGGAGCTCCCTACGTGCTCCTTCTTCTTGTGTGTTTCCACCTTTCTGATGTGCTTCCATGCTTGTGCTTGACTTTGAGTTCCAACACTCCCCCCCCTCTCGAGTCTGTCGTCCCTGACAGACCCTTGTTGTAGTGGTTGTTCCATGTAGTGCTTTGAGAGGTAGTATCCATTCTGTATGAACGAGAGCCGTCTATCTTCCAAATTTGGTAGTGTTGGTTGTCCGGTTCTTCATGTGTCACTGCAAGCCTTTACAAGTCGTAGTCCCTTGGTATGTGCTTCTTTCATGAATTGCAGCATGAATGTGTCGTTGTGAGCTCTCAAAAATCGCGAGTTGCTCAAAAGAGGTTGTCAAGATCGAGTTAGAGCAACTACTAGCTTCGAATTGCTTCCTAGGTATGGATGTTGCCCCCAGGATGTCCTCTAGCGCTTTCGAAAAATGATGTTCCGAGTAGTCATGCCAAGTACTCATAACCCATAGTGAATAATGGGTAAGTGTGTCAGTGCATGGGATGAAAAAATTATGTGCCTTGTGCACGGCCTTGTAATGTAGCCCTATGCATGCTTACTTGGAAAATGCATTGGAAAAAGAATGGTGCAAAAATTGAGGCTCTTGAGCTAAGTGCTCAAGGGTATGCTGATGAAGAGGTTTCCTACTCTATCATGGTTATAATGTGGCCCAAGTAGGAGATTCTTACCATAGTGAGAGGTCAATCGATGCGGATCTCTTTGTGTTGTACACCTGTCATTGTGATGGACCATTGGTTGGTCTATCATTGTCGATGAATGCCCTGGTTGATGGTCCACTTAAGCATGACTCATTCATGCTCCCTAAGTCAAACCTAAGAACAAGCTCTCTCTCGCTTTTCTTCTCTCTCTCTCTTTTTTTTTTTTTTTTTTTGTGGGAAAAATTATCACAAAACAAGAACACAAAAGTTAGTATCAGTAGAAAAAATTTGACATATGTCAATGTGCTCTTGTGCTTGGGATTCTCAAGTGTGTCTATGCACGACCGTGTAATGTGGCCCTATAATGATGCATACTTGGGAAATGCATGACCTGAATGGTGCATAAGACAGGGTTGTGCAAAGAGCACATGGTTGTCGCTCGTCGAGGTTTTCAATGTTATTTGCAGATATTGATGCCATCTTTGTTGGAGGTATCCATTGTATCTCGAGAGGACAACTGATCATTCCTCCTTATAGGGATCCATTTGAGAACGGTCTGCGATTGGGTAGAGATCACCTTTGGCCACTTCATGTTTGAATGATTTCCTAAGGGTTTGATCCATTGTGGCTGGCTCTTTATTTTGGTGGATGCTATCGGTGCTTTCGTCTTCCAAACCCATATCCTTGCAGAAGAGGTTCTTTGATCTTTATTGGAGCTCTGTGCTTGATTCAGTTCTTTACCTCGCCTTGGTGTCTTTGTTGTGCAGGTTGTTGCCTTGAAGTCCCCCCTTGGATTTTGTCTGAGCTTAGGCTTGATTGCTTGGGGTCCTTGGATTGGAAGTGGTCTTTCTTGAGGATAAGTCATGGTAGGCCTAGACCATAGATTTTGAAGTCTAGTGTGAGGGGACTGATTTTGTGCCATGGCTTTCTTTGGTACCCATATCATAGTGCGATTTGGTTGGGCTCTAAGTAATTTCTTGGCAATTTGCTTGACATAACCAAGAAAATGTGATTTCTGTTTCTTGATGTAAGGGACTTTTGGGCCTTCTATGTGAGTTTTTTGAGAAAACTCATCTTTACATAGGGAATGCAACAAGGGTTGATCTTCTATACCTACATCAGACTTATGCAAGGGATCAATGGGTTGTGTGGTTTGAGATTGATCTAGAGATTCATCGAGACATTTATCCTTATTACACATAGAATCCCTAGGTGTACAAATGGGTGATGGATTGTCCTGATTCACCCTAGAGTCGACATCATTTTCCAGATCAGTGATATAAGGCATTGGTTGATCATCTCCTTCTTGATCATATGAGTGTAGATCATCCCTGCTTATGGTTTCATGAGGGAAATCCAAATTTACAGGAAGAGAGGGTCCTTCCACATCCCCCAAACACTTGGAGTCCTCCATTTCTCCATTCTCTAAGGTTTCCTGTGATTTACTCAAAGAAGGATTAGATTCAAAAACATGAGTAGAAAGAAAAATCTTGTCATGAAAAGCACACTCTTTGGAAAGATGATTTTGCCCCCAATTGTCATAAGGCAGATAGTCATTAGGATTTTCCATTGACAAATATGTAGAAGCACGGGTAATAGGTGGAGAAGACACCTCAAATTCTTGATGATTTTGTGTAATGAACCTTTGGGTGCCAATGATCAAGTCTTCATCTATGCAATCCATGACAAAGAATGTTTCCGAAAATTGCATATCATCCACCATAACAGGCAACACAACTTTACCCATGCATTCATAATGTTCCCCATCCATGAGGATAGAAGGATGAGTTGTTGGTTGAATGTTCTCAAAGATAAAGGTCAATAGCTCAATATGAATTAAATTCCACTCACAATTAGGATTGATATAAACACCCAACTTTCTAAGGTCATATCCTATTCTGATATGCACAAAAGTATTATCATATTCTCTTGTTGCAAATAAGGATCCAACCCCCTTAGACATTTCCCCCGTGTCCTTGACTCCTTGCAATTTTTCTCTAAATGTTTCACCTTGATGTGATATTATCTCATGTATTTCATGTTTATCGCCCTCCGTTTTTTCGATCTTAGCCCCTTTTCTTCTATCTTTTGTTTTTTTCTTTCCCATGACACAATTTTCTCCTCCTTTGTATTGCTCAAAAATCCTTGGGAGCCCCCCTGGTTTCCTAGTCCCACTTGAGGGTCAACTTCAAATTATCCTATCTCAAAATCAATGCATTATTCTTAAAAAAAACAGTTGAGATCCTGTAGGATTCGAAACAAGCTTTCCAACGAGCTATAGAGCTCAAAAAATGGACTTTGGATGAAAAAGTTATTCCAATTCAGGCTCCTGGGGGTCAAAACAGGCAAACAGGACCTTTTGAAAAAATCGCGATTTTGTACCTTGAGAATCGTGTTCACAAAATCGTGTTTTCATAAAATCGTGATTTTGATCACAAAATCGTGTTTCTGAAAATCGCGTTTTTTGACATGAAAATCGCGATTTTGATCACAAAATCGTGTTTCTGAAAATCGCGATGTTGATCACAAAATCGTGTTTCTGAAAATCGCGATGTTGATCACAAAATCGTGTTTCTGAAAATCGCGATGTTGATCACAAAATCGTGTTTCTGAAAATCGCGATGTTGATCACAAAATCGTGTTTCTGAAAATCGCGATGTTGATTACAAAATCGTGTTTTAGAGAATCGCGATTTTGACTCAGAGAATCGTGATTCACAAAATCGTGTTTTTGACTGAAAATCGTGTTTTCTCAGAATCGTGTTTTTGACATGAAAATCGCGATTTTGAGCAGAAAATCGTGAATTGAAAATCGCGATTTTGAGCAAAAATTCGTGTTTTCACAGAATCGCCTTTTTCACAAAATCGTGTTGTTGGCATGAAAATCGCGATTTTGTCATAGAGAATCGTGTTTTTCTCAAAATCGTATTTTTCGCTGAAAATCGTGATTTGTGAGAATTGCGATTTTGATCAGAAAGTCGTGTTTTTCACAAAATCGTGTTTTTGCTGAAAATCGTGATTGGTGAGAATCGCGATTTTGAGCAGAGAATCGTGTTTTTTGAGAATCGCGATTTTGAGCAGAGAATCGTGTTTTTTTTTTTTTTTTTTTTTGAGAAAAAACACAGAATCGCGATTCTTTTCAACCAACTTTTAGGCGGGAAAATTGAAAATCGTGATTTTTCAAAAAAATTTGAATTTTCACAGAATCGCGATTTTCATCACAGAATCGCGTTTTTTGGCGGGAAATTCAAATTTCTAAGCGCCGGCTATGGCGAGCTCCGTATGAGCAGAAAATCATGAAAAAAACACATCGCTTGCTCTCCCTTGCTTCTCCTAACTCCTTCACACACAATAATGCATGAAAAATGGTATGAAGATGGTGAAAATGCACTAAAAAACAAGAATTTTCTATGAAGAAGAAGGTGGAAGAAGGTGGAGATGATGATGATGATGAAGTTGAAGAGGAAAAAATAGAAAATGAACTGAAATGACAGTTTTTTTACCTTCCAACGTCGCAAATCTACGATCTTACCATCACAACGCTCGTCCTCGAAGCTCTCTCCCCGGCAACGGCGCCAAAATTTGGTGTAGCTCAAGCGTAAGCACCACCTCCTTTACTTGTCAATCCGCGGAGACGTGAGGACCGGTATGAAGACCACGAGCAAGTGAAGGCACAAGTGCGTGAGTGAAAGCACACAAACATGCACACACATACACACACACGCGCACAAGGCAAGATCAAAGAGAGGAACAATGGAAGGATTTTGATTACAAAAAGAAATCTATTACAAAACTGAAATCTACAAGAAGCTCCCCAAAAATGAGCTCTCTAGCTCTTTTTATAGGTTTTTAACTAGTTTTGGCCCTGTCCAGACCTAGTGTCCGGCCTAGTTAAAAATTAGGTTCCAGGGCTTATTTGAGGGCTCAAACGGAGTCTAAAAATTATGAAAATTGGTACGATGGTACTTCTAATGCTCCTCAAGCTCGAGGACTCCTCGGCTTGCACAAAATGGAGCTACCAAAATAGAAAATGGTATTTACAATGATTTTAGTAATGGAAATCACTATTTTTGTAGGGGATTCTTATGAAAAGTTGACAGTTACTTCATGGAGCTCCCTACGTGCTCCTTCTTCTTGTGTGTTTCCACCTTTCTGATGTGCTTCCATGCTTGTGCTTGACTTTGAGTTCCAACACTGCCTCTCTGACATTTTCATCTTTTTGCTATTTAAAGCTATGTATTAGTGTGGCTGTGCTATGTTTTATTCCAGTCTTTGAGAATTCCCCAATGAAGGCTTCTAGAAAGGATTCAATATCTAGATACATTTCCTTTCTCAAGGGAGTAAACCAAGATAATGCACGTCCTGTTAGGATTAAACCAAATGCTTCAAATTGGACTTTGTAATCCTCTACTTCTTCAGCTCTAATTAATTGCCTAAATTCTGCAGCATGAGCATGAGGATCAGAATATCCTTCATATTGATTTTTCATGCATTTGGCTACTTGATATGGTCTAAGCATTCTACCCTGATTTTGCCAATGATGTCTTCTTCTTAGTGGGAAATCATTAAATCCTTCTGGTTCCTTTTCAAAAGGATTTGGGGAAGTATGTGTTCTCCTACCTTATAGTTGTTCACCATTGCTGTGAATTTCATGTGGTCTTGGCAAATCTGATTGCCCTAGGTTTTGTTCCCAAGGTCTCTTGTCCGCACATTGCCCTAGGTCATTTGAATTTTCTGGGTCTTGTGAGAAGATGTATACACATCCCTGCCTATCCTCATATCTACCATCTTTGAATTGAGCTACTGGTGTTATGTTCAGGGGAACTTCTAAGTTTCTCAATCTAATGAGAAACTTATGCATTCCATCCTGATATACATAGGTTCCAAACCTATTTGTATACATATATTTGAGGATGTTTCTATAATCCCCAGTTTCAATGGACTCATTTGTTTCATTTACATTTTCCATGTTGTTTTCTTGCCCTAAATCTCTTTCTTGCAATTCCCCTACCACCGTCTCTATTTCTTTCCTTCCCAGTTCTTGCTGGGAATGTGTGTATAATTTATTACCAGACCTAAAGATCATTCGATTAATTTCCATGATTCTGTTATCAAAATTGTGTTTTCCACGATTTTGTGGTGAAAATCGCGTTTTCCACGATTCTGTGATCAAAATCGTGTTTTCCACGATTTTGTGGTGAAAATCGTGTTTTCCACGATTCTGTGATCAAAATCGTGTTTTCCATGATTCTGTGATCAAAATCATGTTTTCCACAATTTTGTGGTCAAAATCGTGTTTTCCACGATTTTGTGGTGGAAATCGTGATTTTCACGATTCTGTGATCAAAATCGTGTTTTCCATGATTTTGTGTGAAAATCGTGATTTCCACGATTTTGTGATCAAAATCGTATTTTTCACGATTTTATGGTGAAAATCGTGATTTCTACGATTCTGTGATCAAAATTGTGTTTTTCGCGATTTTGTGTGAAAATCGTGATTTCCACGATTCTGTGATCAAAATCGTGTTTTTCGCGATTTTGTGTGAAAATCATGATTTCCACGATTCTGTGATCAAAATCGTATTTTTCACGATTTTATGTGAAAATCGTGATTTCCACGATTCTGTGATCAAAATCGTGTTTTTCACGATTTTGTGTGAAAATCGTGATTTCCACGATTCTGTGATCAAAATCGTGTTTTTCACGATTTTATTCCCAGACAATTGTGATTTCTCACAATCGTTAAAAACACGATTCTCTTATGAAAATCGTGTTCTGGGAATCGCTTTTGTTCTTTGTTTCAGAGAATCGTGATTTTGTGTCTGACTACAGAATCGTGATTCTGTTCAATTTTTTGAAAAATTTTCCAGGTATTGATTTTTAAATTTTTATTGCTTATATAGAATCGCCTTAACTATTTTTTAACATGCAATAAAAGAGTTTTCTAAAATTTATTATTTTTTCATAGAATCCTCAAAAATTCAGAAATCACGATTCCGTGTTTTTTAGCTATTTTCTGCTTATCTGTGCTTAATGATCATGTAAATTTAAAGAAATGCAAAAAAAATTGTATTGAGGATCCCTTACCTTGGTTGCTTGATTCCAAAACTCTACAAAGCTTTTAACTGCAAAAAATCGCAATCCTATTCCTGCTCTCTCTCTCTCTCTCACTCAAAATGAGTTTTCTCTGAAATTCCAAAATTTTATAGTGTCCACACAATCGCGATTCTGTGCAATTTCCCCTGATTTTCACTTTCTCACTTGTCCAATTTCATTCTTCAACTACTTTATGGTTTTAATCCAAAATTCTTAATTTTTCATGATTAATCACTCTCATTAGCTATTGGTGAAAATCGCGATTTTGTGCTTCTTTCCCACTTCTTCCACTTAATACTCAATGCTCACTGATTTTTTGGAATTTGACTTCCTTCACTTACTCAACTTAATGAAATCTCTTGCCATTACCTATCTCAAAGCCCAAATGTGCTCAAAATTCAAAAAAAAAAATTCTCTTGCAGAAAATCGCGATTTTGTGTAGAGAATCATATTTTTCATGTACTTCTTGTTTTTTGCAATTTTGAATCTTCTTTTCTCTTGTTTCCCTTCAATACCCTTTACCAATTCCAATTCAGCTGCCACCTGCAGTTTTACATCATCAACAAAAAATTATCCAAAGAATCGCGATTCTGTGAAGAGAATCGTGTTTTTTCTGATTTTCTAGTTTTTGGCACTTTTTTGCTTTCCTACCACCTGCTCAATTTTTGCAAAGATAAACATTTCTCTTTTTCAAGATGCAATTCAGCTTTTCTCAAGATTATTACTTTGACTTGGCTACACATGGATCTTATCTACTTGCATCTAGCTACTTAGCTTGACTTTTCCTTAATGCAATCTTGTCATCTTCCCAAGATCAACAATTTTGCTTAGTACTTGATCAAAAAGCACTCTAGAAATGCAAGAATAGACACATCTTACCTTATCTTCAGCTTTCTTGATTCAATTTTTCACACACCTGCACTTTACTTCCAAAAAATGATATGAGCAACTATCAATTTGCAAAAATTTCAACACTTCTTATTCTCAAAAGATTATCTAATGCTTTCTTTTCCCAAAAGACAAACAAAGAAACCTACATTTTCATGTTTACATTTCTTGATTAAAGAGTATTACCTTTTCCATGTGTTCAATACCATCACATTAGAAGATCCAGCAAGGTCCAACTTCAATGAAGCTTTTGATATACTCCCCGGCAACGGCGCCAAAAAATGTTTGTTATAGATCTTTGGAGTTGTCCTCTCCAATCATTTAGTATAAAGAATCAACAATACATCTTATTTTTGTCAATCTTGGAAGTATTCATGAAACCACAGCCCCTTCTATATGATAGAATCTAAGAAATAAGAGAAAACTGGCTAGATTTTTGAGAATAATGAAGATGAAGAGGAATTTCTAGGGTTTGGATTATCTTGAGCAAATCTCCATCATTTTCCACAATCTTGGTGTCTAAAACATGTTATTTTCTCAGCAGAATACAACCATGAAGTCAAAACTCAAAAATGATACATGCAACCCTCAGACGAGACAACCGTGATTCTGTAAAAATAGACGATTTTCATCTCCAGCACCATTCTTCATCACTTTCTCACTCAACATATCAACAATCAACTCTCTTCATACACATTCATTAGAAACACACAATAGAAGCTCACAAATCTCCATGGATACACATAGAATAGACTCACAAATCAAAGAAACCACACAAAAGGAAGAAACACGATTTTCTGCAGGAAACTCTCTCTATTTGCTTGGATAGCATGTAATACAATTAATCAACCCTCTCATAATAGAGTAAATTGTCTTTTATACATTTTCAAGTGTCCTTTTTCACACTTGAAATTTGGTCCTTTCCTCTTCTAATCTAAAAATATGCTATCTAGAAGTTTCCAAAATTTCTAGAAAAATTACATAGGATTCTACTCTACATAAGGAAGACTCTTCCTTATTTTTACATCAGTTGCATAAATATTTTTACAAGTTTTTGGCATTTTACAATTATTTTACATCAAAAGTACTTCAAAAAATTACTTCTTCCAACATACACCAATCAGAAGCACATGCTGAAATTTCAGGAGAAGCTAGCATGTACAAAGAAGAAACAATCGAGACAGCAACTTACACCATTGCCATCTGACGGCTCTACAATAACATGCATAAAGTTTGGGCACGAACGAGATTAATGGAAGAACAAAGCGAAGCCATCTTACAATAGCAGCTGGTCAACAGAGGCTTCAAAGAGACTTTTATCTCGGCTATGCAGGAGTTGGTAAAATATGTTGGGGTGCCTAAAGCATTATGCTTTTTGTTACGAAAGCCCTCACCAAAGTTTGACCCTTGACGGGTTCGCATTCTCAAACACCAAGGTACATACATTCGTGTCCCTACTCGTCCCATCACTTCAGCACCCCCTGTGGGATCCTCCACAATCGATTTGACCGAGGAAGACACTTCCCCTGTATATACCCTTAGCAAAACCCTTCCTTCTCGCCCGGTCCCAGCCTTGACCTCCCTTGATGTTGTAGATAGCCCTGAGGTTCGCATTCCATCCCCTGTCTCTGTTTGGCCCCCTGAATCTAGCCCCATCCTGATCATTGAAAGTTCCACTAGTGACATGGACATCTCACCCACCGCTTCCCCAGACGCACAATTACATGCATCCACCACACCATGTACCACATCTCACATGTCACCTATTCGCATGTCACTCCCGTCACTCGCCACTACATCCACTATCCCTACACCTACTCCCACTTCTAGTGCATTACATACCACCCCGCATGTCACATTCCCCACCCTTGCATCTTCTTCGTCATCCACTGTTGATGAGGGTCTCTAGCAAATGATATGGTGTATGCAACAAATTAATGTGGAATATTCATTGCTCGGGCAACAGCATTCTGCCCTACAATAGACTACACAAGAATTACAGGTACGCTTAGATGCACTCACCCTCCAGAATGAGGAGTTTAACCAAAAATATCAAAACTTGGAAACCGAATATCAGACACAGCAACAAAATCTTGAAGCTCAGATATAGTGTGAAGGAAGCTGAATCACAATTAGATGTTCATTTGATGCAAAATGCCCAACTGTCATGCAACATGGTGCTACTTCGCAGACACCTCAACGCAGCAAAGGAGGAAAATCAACGTCCACAACAACAGAATCATGAAAATTTTGAAGCTACATTGGACAATCTGGATACACCACTTAGCTCATCCCGCTTTCAGGTTGTTCCCCCTGAATCAATGCAGATACTATTGGAAGAGGATGCACGTGTGCTTGAAGACTATGACCATTCATAGGAAGAATGTCAAACCCTGAAGGATACCAATAAAACTTTGTTGCTTAAAGATTCTTTGGACCCACTATTGTACAAGAAGTGGCACCATCAGCTCTCTTGGAAGAATTGCCCGCACTACGTATGAAAGTACAACAGTTACAGGTGCAAGTATCTAATATCATTGAACGCCCTCGACGAGAGTCACCACCTGATCTATCGAAACCAGAGGAGACGATACATATCCCTGTCAAGGAAACATTCAAAGAAGAATATGTACCCTTACCTATTGTTGGCGGTCCCTCATCCCCTGAAGGACAGGACACTTACGAATTACTGTCGCCAACTTGGTTAAATACCATCGAAGAATTGGGTAAGACACACTCTGGTTGCGTAGATGTGCAACTCCACGCGATGGAAAATCTCAAAGAAGTTATTCTGAAGTCACCTTATTTTACCGCTATCGCCCCCCACAGACATATAATGTCCAGTGAATTACAATATAAGCCATATTTCCTTTTGCTAGAGGAATATAATTTTCAAGTGGAGAAAGAGACTAAGAAGCACCCCATGCATGCTACACAATTTGAGCATGAGGATGTTCCACCAGAAGCAAAGCGAGGCCACATTTATCAACCCACTTGGTATCCAGACTTACTACAAAAGTACCCGAAAATGATGCATACCTGGATGCGCACACCAACACACTTGAAGTATAACCCATGTTATGGACCGGTCCCATGCAGAGGTACTTGGAAGGCATTTGCTATTAAGATCCAAAATAATCGTCAATGCAACGATTGGCTCAATTATCCCTATCTCATGCCTCCCACGAATAATACCCGGATTGTCAGCGATATGATGGCCACCATTTGTCATTGGTAGCCTTGTTTACACAAAATGACAGATATCGCTGCTCAAATGACTGTAAAGATTTTTTATATGGTGCAGATTGTATTCAAGGCCTTTCGATACATCAAGACCCCCACTATAAATACACCAAGCTTTGAATATGGGAACTTGGACCTCGTTTATGACATGAGCACAATACCGTCTCTCAAGGTATGCTATGCTTGGCACTACAGATTGAAGTATGTGCCCGTTTGCTACAAGCAGATGTTTGAAGAAATCTTCACCACCGGCTTCTAGGAATATCACTCAGAAGTGTTTATCAGTCGTCCAATGCATTTGCTACACTTGTTTGCTTGTGAATGAATCATGTATTCAAAACATTATATGTGCCCACCTCCAGATGAACCCCAGCCCATTGATTGGGAGAAGCTTGAACGTGATCTGATACGGGGCCTTCGCATCACCGAACACACCTTGGCAACATAACTGCTCACAAATTACATTATTCATGCTAAATCAGGTTATGTCAGGGATGACAGAAATGAGGAGGAGGGGAGTGTTCAAGGCAAAGGTGAAGGGCTTTGGTGTGCAGAACAAGAGGAGGAAGGAGGAGATGGAGGGAGAGAGAAGAGAGGAACGACGCACGGACATGCATGGGAGCCTCGAAATCCACATAATGATCTCTCTTGAGGCAATGCTCTATATATGATATATATATATATATATATATGAATATGGGGGTAAAGTCACATGACCCTTACATCCCCAACAATCTCCCACTTAAGGGTCAATGTGACCATAAGTGGTAACATATACAAAGAATGATGTAGGACTACACAATAATGTACAGGAAGAGTCCGGATCTCTACCCATACCAGATCAACCTACACCAACCGCCTCGAACAAGGTGTATCCATGCACCTCAAACTGCTCTAGACTCATATCGACAAGAGTCGAGCTCACATATGACTGATGCAAGAACTGATGAAGTTCTTGCAAAAGTCCCACTCGCTCTATGCCTGTGTCAATCATCGAACGACTAACAACTCCAAGTGCAAATGCTCCAATCGCAACTGCAATATCTGGTCTAGCATAACAACTCGTACATCAGACTCCCGAATGCTGACGAAACATGTGCTATCCTGGCTAACCTAAGCATGTCAGCCATGCCTGTATCCAAGGCATCCAAAGCACCATCGTCAAAACCAATATGTCCTGACATATCTGTGTCAACATCTAGCATGAGCGAATCCAAGAATGACTGCATAACTGCTGACTCCTGAGCATCTAAATCAGCCATGCTCGCAACCAAGGATGTATCTAGCTGTGCATCCTGAGAGCTAGTATGCTCTGGCATACACTGTGTATCATAAGAGCTATCCTGTTCTACCACAACAAGTGTATCATCATGCTCCACATGAGCTAACTGCACAACATCAACACCAAGATCAAATTGATGATCAAACTCTAACTGAGTATCATCACAATGCTCTACATGAGCATCCACATCATGCTCTAAAGCATCTAACTGATCATCGAAAGTGTGCTCTATAAGAGCATCTATATGATCAATGAAACCATGCTCTATATAAGCATCATGAGCATCCAAAACATGCTCTACATGTGCATCCATCTGAGCATCTAAATCATGCCATATATGTGCAACATGAATGTCACTAGACCTATCTGTAGGTAGACAAAATGAGACATGACGAGTCTCACATCGCACATAAGGCTGAACTCCCACTGAGACGAGATTGTCTCTCACATGAAGTACCTGCAGTGGATACTTGTGCCCAATCCTATCACCTCTGACAAGCACAAGATGTCCCAACTGCAACTGAAAATGATGCTCACCAAGGAATGCATAACATCTGCTCTCCTGTAACTGGCTAACTGAAATCAAGCTCATAGGGAATGAAGGCACATAGCGTACATGTTTGAGCATAAGTGATGCTCCACTAGGTAGCATAAGGCATACATCTCCAGCACCCTCAATGTCATGTGTCATACCATCAGGCATGTGCACACATCCATGACTCTCATATGAGAATCGATAAAACCACTCACGATGTGGTGTAACATGAAAAGTGGTTAATGCATCAAGCAACCAAGCCATATGTGTGCTATCCAATGAACAAGAGGAATCCTTAGATGAACCATAGGAGAAAGTGATATCACCATCACTGGCATAATCAACTGCCATAGACTCTCCTAAAATCACTACCTGATCTGCATCACGTGCATATCTCTGACGTCGTCGTCGCATCCGCCTAAAGCAACGTCGTTGAATATGGCCCTCATGACCACAATGCCAACATCGAAGTCGTCGATGTGATCTATGTCTCACATGAGTCAATGGACTCGCATACATGTCATGTAGTCTCTGCCATAATGCACTACTCGTCTCCTCATACATCACAGACTCATATATAGAATCCACAAGCTGTAATCGGATAGTGGAGCTAGCCACTGCATCCATATCCATCCATACCTGGTCAAGCATGTCATGAGGCCTCTGTGCATCTCTATGCACATACATGTGTAACCCTGCATGAACCAATGTATGCCACATCTGAGCTTTCCATCTCGGAAAGTCAGTGCCATCAAACTGAGAAGATACCATGCTGGCAATCCAAGACTAGCAATGTAACAAGAGACTGGAACAATACTCTATCCTCAATAGGATCACACCTGCATATCCATATGCATAACTCACGTCACAAATGTTTCACTAGAGAAGAAACCATATGAACAACCTATCACATAATCATGCATCCAGCATGCACATAAAACCATGAGCATAATCCTGTTCACCAAGTCTCCAAAGTGACCAAATAGATGTGAAAGAATCCTGGGAAAATTTCGACAAAGTATCCCCTGTAAACTGAGCAATCAAACAAGATAACCAATAACAAAAGAACAATGAGTAATCTGTCACCACCTGTCACTGATCCAATAAAAAAATAATGGCAACTACATGTGCCCAAAAACTAATGGCAATACATGCCAATACAATGATGATGTATCTCCCACTCAAGAATGAATCCTGCAAGATGGTCCAACCTATCACAAATAACCTGTGACCAAGTCCAAATGAATGGAGATAATCAATGATCCAAAGCTATCACACAAGCTTCAAGATCCACTAGAGCTTCTTTCTAGCATAAAAGCTGTCAAAATTTCGGCAGCATTTCCTCTGTAAAATGGACTCTAGAACCAAAATAACCATAGGAGAATCACCATCCACATATGCCAAGAATCACACTGGCAAATAAATATCAATCAATGACCAAATGCTAATAATGGTGACAAACAAATGTGTAACTGAGGCTCCAATCTGGATCATGTACCTGCAAAGAAAACAAAAGATACAAGTACCAAACAAGATCCAAAATCAACTCTCATAAAAGTATGTGCAACCGGCAAGTAAATCCATAACCAAGTGGCATAAGCAAGATATAGACCACAATGCCACTATACATCCATGATCGAACTCATGATGACATAAACCTCAAAAAAGAGTATACCACAATGTCATCTTACATGCCAAACGTGTGACAAGATCATGCTCTACTCTCATATGGAGGAGCTACCACAATGATCATACATGTACAATGCTTTGAAGCTCTGAAAATAAGAGCTTGCACACCATAAATTCTCTCTCGAAGAAGTTCCAAAGCAAATTCAACCTCCAAGTGCAATTAGTGAAGATGTGCTGCTCTGTGTTTTGGTATTTTAGACGTGATAACCTCTGAATCTGAATTTTTGATCTTCAGCAAACTTCAAGATCTGAGTCTTGGCTAGGTAACGAAATAAAGAACACCTCAATCGGAGGTGTGTAGCTCAAGATATGCTCAAAACAAGCACCTGCTGTCAATTTCACTTTCACTTGCAATAGTACTGCTCTGTATTCTGCAATTTTGGCAACCTAAAACTCAGAATCTGGATCTGACTTCTTCTACAAAATTGTATCTACCTTTCCAAGCTACTCACAGCAAATTGAATTATCGAATTCCGAATTGTAGAACTCAAGTTATGATCCAAAAACTGACCTACTGTCTTATTGAATGTAGATTCGCTTTGTACAACAGTCTGCATTTTTCGAATTTTCGGCACTGTAAGAGTCCAAACCAGTTATGTGCCCTTCTCCAAACTTGTAGCCCTCTGTGTTAGCTACGCATAGAACTTTAAAATGCATCAATTCGAGTTTCCTAGCTCAAGTTACAGTCGAAATACTGAACTGCTGTCAAGAGATGCCGACCTGCACTTCTACCTCTTCTCACCTAAGCTTCCATTGAAGCTTCTTGCATACCAGCCTTCAGCATGCTCTGATACCAATGAAGGGCTTTGGTGTGCAGAACAAGAGGAGGAAGGAGGAGATGGAGGGAGAGAGAAGAGAGGAACGACGCGCGGACATGCGTGGGAGCCTCGAAACCCACATAATGATCTCTCTTGAGGCAATGCTCTATATATGATGTATATATATGAATATGGGGGTAAAGTCACATGACCCTTACATCCCCAACAAAAGGGTCGAGTACTAGTTCTCATCATAGAAGAAGAGGACGCACTTAAAACTACTCAAAATATTTCATCATGACAACAGTGATTTTTATCACGAAACCAATGTATCATATGTATATACATCTAATTATTGTGGATGGGACTTCATTTTGTGCAAGCCAAGGATTCCTCAATCTTGAGGAGTCTAGGTAGAATGCTCACACCAATTTTTGTAATTTTTGGAAGCCGTTAAATAGTTAAAATTAGAGGTAGAACCTATTTTTTAACTATGTCGTTCACTAGATGTGAAACCGGTCAAAACTATGCAAAAACTATAAATAGAGCTAGAGAGCTCATCTTGAGGTGGTTGTTAGTTTATGAAAGAATCTATAAGCTAGAACTAGAAGAGCTATTGTAACTAGATGATGATGAATATGATTAAGAGTTCCTTTCTTGCATTCCATTGATCTCCATCGCAACTTTCCTTGTGTGTGTATGCATGTGTGTGTATGCTCTTGCATTTCTCACCTTCTTCTTCATACACATCATCCGCTCTTGATCTTCATATCAGCCTAACCTCTCTGCATATTGAAAATTATGAGGTGAAGCTCCTCACGTTGGTACTTCCCATTGTGCTAGAGTGACAGTTGTTGTGTTCTATCATGACTGTAATGAATGGTCTCCTATCCACTATGCTAGGATGAGCAATTGACTTTGCTTGATACATGGCCATGGGGTATCTGGGTGGGTTCTCAAAATGATTATAATGTTCTCTCCCTAGTCCTTGTCTTCTTAGCTTCATGCGCTTAATGTGTTCTAGAGCTTCTGCCTGAGCTTCCGCACGCATTCTCGTTTCTTCTTACTTATGCTTCTTAGCCAACGTGAGTCGTCTAAGCATATCCTCAATAAGAGGTTCCTGACATAGCTTGACTCTACAACCACTAATGTAATTAGTCATTATCTCTCCTCCTACAGTGGCTAATTGTACCACTCCACTTGTTGACAGTTTGTTAATGATCATAGGTCCATAACCTCGCTTTTCTAGTTTTCGTGCATGTTGTTTTAGTGTATACACTAGGACTAAGTCACCTTCTTTTAAGCCTTTGTCTTTCACATGTGCATCAAAATATGCTTTTTGTCGCTTCTTTGCTGCATATATGTCTGTTGCTGCTTTCAATCTGGTTTCTCCTAATCGTTCTAAGTCCATTATCCTTTGATGATAATTCATGGCTGGTACATTGGTGTTCTTATGCAACCTTAAGGGTGGGTATCAAAAAATCCAAAGGAAACACAACGTTTTGACCAAAAACCATCTGAAAGGGAGTTTCGTTGAGTATGGTCGTGTAGGCCACTCGATGTGCCCATACAGCATGATGTAACTATTTGTCCCAATCCGAATGTTTATTGTTCATGAGTTTTGTGAGTATGTTACAAAGGATCTTGCTAGTACTTTCTGCTTGACCATTGGCCTGAGGATGATATGGTGCAGATTTCTTATGAATCACCATAAAATCTTATAACAAATATTCAATGACCTAGTTTAGAAAGTGAGCTCCTTGATCGCTCACTAGTTCTATAGGTAATCCATATCTCCTAAAGACATTTTCAAATACAAACTTTGTAGTCGTGTGTGCATCATTCTTTTTTGTGGTGTTAGCCTCTATGTATTTGGTAAGATAATCGGTCGCAACTATGATGTATTCCGCATGAGTACCTTTTGTAGGGGGGTTAATGGGTCTGAGAAAGTCTATATCCCACTTGGAAAATGCATGTCCTCCCCTCACGGGTTTCAGAGGCATTTCATCTCTGCGAGTAGGAAATTGAGTCCTTTGGCACACGTCACATCTCTTAACATAGGTATGTGCATCCATGTGAAGAGTGGGCCACCATAATCCTGCAAATAGTATGGCTTTGATTATCCTATCGGGGCCAAAATGGCCTCTTGCAACACCTTGGTGTGTAGTCTCTAATACGCTCAAATAATCACTCTCCTGAACACATTGTGGTAGGTATCCATCTCTTCCTTGTTTGTACAAATTATCACCAATAAATGAGTAGTCTTGAGCTTCTTGCTTTAGACTTTTTTTTCGTGCTAAATTCATTCCTTGAGGGAATGTTTGCGTCCTCAAATATGTCACTAGCGGTTCACTCCATTCTAGTGTGAGAGACATATGATATAAAGTGGCATGTTCTACCGGTGGTCTTCACAACAGATAGGACATTCTATACACAACTTATAGACATCTGCTTTCATAGAAGGCCAATATACTCCTAATCTATGTAGAGTCTACAATGTACAATGTTTTGAATGATGTTGCTTTAATGCACCTACATGTGCTAGTTGAAACCAATTCTCGTATTCTGATTCGTCTACACAACAAGCAAGAATTTTCTGATTATCCTGTTTATATATACTTCCTGCTATTATCTGGTATCTTTGTGACTTGGTAATCTCTCCTTCTGTGATCCTAATCCCAGGATTCTTGGGTCCAAATGTGAGAATCGGGATGATAGGCTTAGCCCATTCTCGTACTATCTCGAGGTTAAACAGGTATGCATCTGGCAGTTCATCCGCTATTCCTTGAGGAGCTTCTCCCGTAGTTAACCTTGAAAGGTGATCGGCTCTAAGGTGGGTCTCCCCCTTCTTGACTACTACTTCAAACTCGTACTCCAATAGAAACCATCCTATCAATCGTCCGGTTTTACAAGGTTTATTGACTAAGTACAATAATGCTTGATGATCTGTGAAGAACTTGAACTTATTCGCCAACAAGTAATGCCTGAATTTCTTTACCGCATAAATCATTCCTAATCCTTCACGCTATGTAGCGGTGTAATTTCTTTCTGCTACATTCAATTGTCTGCTCGTGTAAGCTATAGGGAGATCTATATTGCCTTCATTCATAGGTTGTGCCAACACACATTCTATGGCATAGTTGGATGCATCCACATGTACATGGAATGGCTTACTCCAATCCGGTGTTGTTAATATAGATGTTGAACACAAGGGTCGTTTAAGTTCATTGAATGAATTCTCATATTCATCCATCCATTCGAACTTGGTCAACAGAGAGTACAAAGGCTTTGCTATTATTGCATACATGTGTACAAATTGTCGATAATATCCATAATGGCCCATGAAAGCTTGTACTTCTTTTACATTTTTTGGCCTAGGTAAGTCTGCAATTACTTTCACCTTTTCTTCATCCATAGAGATTCCATTTTTTGACACAATATGTTTTAGAATCTTGCCTTGCCTGACCATGAAAACACACTTTTTCGGGTTCAAGCAAACTTGATATTCTTGGCATTTGTCAACTACTTGCCTTAATTCAAGGATGTGGGTAAGTCTCATGTTGGAATGAGCACACAAGTCATCCACATAAACTTTTAAATTCTTGCATAAGAATTCCTTAAAAACATGACACATGAGTTGTTGAAAGGTGACGGGTGCATTTGTTAGCCCAAATGGCATTACACAAAATGCAAATACGCCCCATTGTGTGGAAAAAGCCGTCTTATGTTGATCTTCAAAAGCAGTGGCTACTTGATTATGGCCTGAGAATCCATCAAGGAAGCTATAAACCTCCTTGCCCGCTACTCTTTCCAATAAGTGTTCCGTGATAGGAAGAGGATAATTTTCTCTAATAGTGGTGGCATTAACTTTTTTAAGGTTAATACATGCGCAATTTATCGTTCTTCTTGGGCACGACCACAATGGGGGATACCCATTCTATATGCTCAATTTCATAAACGAATCCTGCTTCTATCAAATGGTCTATTTCTTCTTGAATCTTGGCAGCGTAATTATCTATGCGTGTATGGTTTTTGCTTAGTAGTTTTGGCATCTAGAGTCATAGGGATTCTATGGGAGCATATATCTAGGTCTACTCCATTCAAATCTTTGTAACTCCATCTGGGTCTATCTCTCAATAGGGCAATTAACTCCTGTTCTTCTTCATTGGTCAAATCATGCTCTATGTATGTGCATTTTTCTTCTCCTTCTTCTATGGTAACTATGATTTTTTTTATTTTCTCTCGATTATCGTATGCTTCTCCAATGCCTGCTTCTCTTTTAGGCATTCGTACCATAATTCTTCTATCTTATGTTTCATACTTCTTGAAGTTCTCAAGTACTTCCATAAGTGGTTCTTCTTCTTCTTCTGTCTTAGGTGATTTCTTTCTCTTCTTTTGCTTACTTTTTGTCTCTTCTGTGAGTGACTCGGGTTGTTCAGTTTGACTTTCCTTGTCCCTTTTAGGGGTTTTGGCTTCTACAAAATAAAGATATTTCTCTTCTATAGAACAAAAGGGTTCCATGATAATGGATTCTATATCCTCGTCACCACTCTCGTCTGGTTCTTGGGTCACTTTTGTGCACTCTTCTAGGATAAAGTCTTCCTCAACAGGTTCAATCATAAAGATGGAAATGTCATAACCGTCCTCGTGACAATGAGAAGTCCATTTTTCTTTGTTTACACCAATATCCATCATAGCTAAAATCTCTACCCAACCATGAGGTACAAATTCCTCGTCTTGAAACACTATAGGTGCATAGGCAAGGTCTTGAAGGGTTCGTGGATGTTGTTCTGAACCTAAAGTTCTGGCTTCTAACCATTCTTCCTCTTGGTTTGCTACCTTACACATCTATAGATGAGTATCCTCGTGCAACCATGAGGGGTCTGATTCTAATGAGTGTACTGACTATGGTTCTTCCTATGTCTTATGGATGGTATTCCATTGTATTGGGGGTACATCACGATCGGAATAATCATTGAGATTGACTTTGGTGGTCACTCCTAAATGTTGCAAGTACAAAGAATTAGTTCCTCAATCTTGTACAATTTGCAATTAACGCATGAATGGTCGTCCTAAAATCATCTCGTACACATGCTTTGTCGCAAAATCACAAGTAGTGAAAGTGTGCTCGAATTCTACACCACAAGTGGTGAGAGATATGCCTTCTATTAAGCCTAATGGCTTTTCTATATGTCCGTTAGCCATTTGTAGCTTCATCCTGGGTCTTAGTGTTGGCTTACCCCAACATTTCCATAAAGTAGTGGTAGCGATGGCTACTCTGGCTCCTGAATCTAAGATGGCTTTGGTGATGTAGCCCTTGTGGGTTTTTGGAAGATAAGTATTGCCTTCCTCTCCCTCGCTCACATCTCCAATTCTTTCCACTGGTATCTTTGGTACCTCCTTGTGTGATCCTATCTGGGAGGGAGCAGTAGCACTATCAGGGAATTGGTTTGCTACGTGCTTCCACAACTCTAGTTTAATTTTTAACAATTCTTCTAGAGTGAGATGACACTATACTTTTGTGTTCTTTATCACTTCCGTGTTTCTAGGGATTACTGATTCTTCATTCCTCACTCTTATAGTGGGTGCTCTCATGCTGATAGACTTGGCTTCCCAAGGTCCTGTGAACTGAGGTAATTCCTGCAAAGAATTGGATTCAAAATCCGTTTGTTCACTCAGTTGCTCTTCCTCTACATCATCATAGATAGAGGTTATGTCTCGAGGAAATTGTTCCTGCAAGTCGTCTATCTCTTGAATAGGAGGATGGGTTTCTTTCTCTCTTCTCCATTTCTCTTCTTGGATTTCTCTCAGAGAGCGTTATGAATACTTGTGTATGGAAGACAGGTTGTCTTTCACCTCGGTATTTGGCACTTGAGACAAGGATGGTGCACTCCTTTCTTGTGTCTCTGAGATAATAGGGTTCCTTTGCAGATTCTTCTTCTCTTTGCTAGTAATCAAGTATTCTAACCTCTCCAATAGTCCTTGAAAGTGTAATTCAGGTGTTGCCATGTTGTTCCAATTAATATAACGAGAGGCTTCGAACATCACGTGCTAATTCTACCATCTTCATGCAAAGTTTAGTTCTCTCAATTTATAAGTCTGCTATGGGATAGTTCTTACTCAATTTAGCTACCTGGGGTCCTTCTTTTAATCTAGCCTGATATACTTGAAACATCATGTCTAGATTTTTAGGTAGGGGTTCAGCTAGAACTGATCGTGATCTCCAGGTTACGTTTTCTCGATTAGATTCTTGCAAAGTCGATTCTAGGATTTTGGCTCTAGATTCCTTTATTTTCTTGATCCACTTTCTCTTGATTCTTTCTTGGGAATCCTTCCAAGTTTTAGTCTTTCTGCTACTAGAGTCTCCAACTTCACTAGTTCCGACTACTTCTTCAGGATTTGGTTGTTGATTTTGTAATAGTGCATGGGCTCTTGTTATATCTTGAATAGGCATGTATGTAGGGTTGGATTAAAAAACTACTCAAAAACAACAACAAAAACTGAAATTTTTACCTTCCAGACATTGAGATTCAGTACCATTTTCTGAGAGAGAAGGTGATTGATAAGGAGATTGAAGTCATACATCCTTCAACAAAAGATCAGACTGCAGACATAACCAAAAGCTTGGATGGACCAAAGCTACAAAGATTCAAAGACATGGCAGGTATAAAGAAGATGGAGAAAACCTCAGTTGATGATTGAGGGGGAGTTTTTGGTGCATGAAAACCATCAATTGATGTTTTAGAAAAAGGTTTGAAGTCAAAAGACGAAGCAAAGACCAATATATGAAGCTTGAAGTTAGTGCATGATCAGAGAATGAAGTCTTGTATACACATGTACATTAGACTTGTAATTAACTCACTTATACCTTTGTTATAGTTAAGAGTTAGGACATATATGCCTATATATACAAGTAGAAAGTCAGGGCATACATGAGAGAGGATGAATGATAATTTTTAAGATTCATTAGAAACTTTAGAAGTGAAGAGAATATCTCTCATCAAACAGATGTAATGTTTTCCTAAATAGAAGAGAAGTTGTGCCCGATATTTTGATCAGTGCTCCTTCTGTGTTTATTCTTTTGTGAAATGCTTGAGTGACCTCTATAGAAATTTTCAGATCCTAATTGTAATCATTCTTAGAGAATTGAGAGTAGGAACATTTACATGTGTAAATGTGAAAAAGAGAAGACTACAGGAGGTGCAAATTTGATGATAATGTTTTGGTGATTCTCCTTCCACACTGTAACATTTTGAGCAAATGAGCACTCATTCTTTAAGTTGGAAGGTAAGATACCTATGGCTAAAAGCATTTGGATAAACAGGTTCTAGATTAAGAGAACTATGCATTAGAAGTTGCAGGTGTCAAAGTCGACTGTAGAGAAGTATAGTTTTAGACATACGTGAATTGTTTGGAGTAAATCTCAAGATTTACTAAACCTTTTGAGAGGTTTTAACTTGAATAACGTGTGTAACCTTTAGTTGACACCTTGTACAAAGTTTCATTAGAAACTTTACACATTTGGTTAGTCAATGAATGAGTTAAGTGCAGCAGACTTTTCTATGTAATGACTTTCTTCATAGTTAGATAAAATCTTGATGATTTGACATCGGTCTTCCAAAATTGGTTAAGGTTTTGAGTTGTTCTTGATATAGAGGTGCTCTACCATCAAGGAAAACTTGTTCTTTTGGAGATTAACACTCTCCATCACGACTAAGCACATCAGTGCCTGAGGGAAAAAGATTCATGAACCTCAGATCAGGAAAGCACATAGGAAAGGCAGATTGACATAGTGTTAGGTCATCCGAAGCGAGTGTTAGAACCACAGGAATGATCTTGGGCTCAACTACTAAGTGGTTACCCTTATGATTTTAGCTTAGAAACAAGCGAGTCAGAGATGTCTTATAACATGGAGAGACCAGAGAGTGGGACAAATTTAGCTTACCTAGAAAGACTTGAAGGACCTTATAGAATTCCGTTAAAATACGTTTGAACCAACCACTTAGGTGCTTGCCTCTATGGCAATGGTTTGAGAAGATCGGTTGTTCAATTGAAAAACCATGATCAACCTATGGGATTGGAACATCCAGTGGTTGAATTTGAGAGAGATTTCTACATTGATAAAGAGGGAACAATATATGTAGTTTCCAATCAACCTAATAGAACCAATGAATTCAGGGTAGTGATTCCTAAAGCAAAGAGAAGCAATTTGGAATAGGAACCATTAAATGGTGAACCTAGGACACTAAGAGGGAAATCAGTAATGACTCAAATGCTTAACCTAGAATGGATCCCTCAAAATAACAAAAGTATTGAGTTATTCCTCAATGGGGATATGGATGAGGCATTCTGGAGATACAGATCTGAGCAACCAAGCAAAATAGGAACAATCATGATCTAGGAATTCAAGGGCCCAGATATACCTAGAAAAGTGGTAAAATTTAGACAACACCTCAAAACGAGTGTTCGTGGTGTTCGAACACGGGAGACATGCATATACATGGAAGGGTGAATCGGTCTTTCCCCCACTTTGAGCTAACGTTGCATTTGGACACCAAGGAGTAGGAACATCCATGTCTCATGGTTTCCAAAGATTAAAAGGTAGGGAGAGGCCTAAAGTGATTGTTGCTCACATATTAGGAAGAGACCAATCAGTAGTGGAAACTCATAAAATGGAGAGACCAAGAGAACCAAGCCCACAAGGTGGTAGAGACAACTTTCCTCTACCTAGACCCTGAGAGCATCCAAGAATATTGATACCCACATAGTTCATGAAATTGATCAAAAAATATTTCGATGGGACAAAAGACCCCTATGACCATGTGGCCAAGTTTAAGCAAGTGCTCAGAGCTGAACAAGTGGACGATATGTTCACTTCATACAATGCATTTGGACTCACTTTGAAAAACACAGCCTTAACTTGGTTCCAACCTTTACAACAAAGGCAATCTAGGGACATTCATCATTTGTTAGAATTGTTCATCACTAAATTCTCTAAAAGTGGGATCAGGCACAAAACTTCTTCATTAATCCACAGTTTTAAAAAGACCCCCCAAGTGACTGTCCGACTAGCAAGACATAGATTTTAGATAGTATATTCAGAGATGCCTAATGCTACCCACTCAAGCCAAACGAGTATCTTTGTTTTTGGATGGGCTATTAAGCTCTAAACTACAATCCTATGTATACTTGAAGGAACCCAAAACTTTAGAGCAATGTGAGAATTTATATAGACATTAAGGATAACTTAGGTGATGAGTTAGAACTCTCCGAGGTCTACAAGGACACAAATAGTTCTACTCATTCATCTTCGGAACATTCTAGTTCTATAGAAGACTTAGCTGAGAAGATAGTCTAGAAGCTAGGAGTCTCAAGTAAACAGATACCCAAAATAACTTTCTTCAAACATTGTTACACGTGGTGGTGACCATATGGCAAACGCTTGTTCGAACATGACATTACCTCAAGGTAACCCTAGTACCCAATATTGCACAATAGAAAGGTGGTACCCTAATCACACTATAGAAGATTGTCCATACAAGAAGCAAGTGGTGAGACAAAATTATCCTCAAGCATACCCACAACCCAATAGATATCCAAGCCAATACAACATTTAGCCTCATTACTATCACACCCAACAAAACTACCAAGTACCCTACCAGACGCAACGTAGACCCCAACTAGTACTAGGCTAGCAACCACTACCCCCTATAAATGTAATCTCTTTCAAATATGCTATGGTAGAAGAGAATCTCAGTAGAGCATTGGTACCCTTATCTCCACTAATCACAGAAAATGATCCTAAGTCAAATAGTTTTGATTCCACCCACCTACATACTACATCGAGTTGCCAAAGCATATGGAGGCATATCAATCTGAGAGCCCACCCATGGAACCTAGTTGGGAGCTAGATTATGCTAATTTCATGCATGCCAACCCCACCCCACGACCCAGTTGAGGGAGAAAAGACTGTAGGGCCCTAAAGGACCATGCTTTAGGTGCCAAGGAGATCATTACATAAGAGAGTGTCCACATCCCCCACTAGCAGGAAAACCTCAGTATTATAACTTCCAAGGTTTTTGCACTGATTGTGGTAAAGAGCATGTTATATGGGAATGCCCTAAAAACCCTACCAATGCCTCCAAAGTAATGCCCATTAATGTGATAGGCATTGTGCACACATCAAATGGATCCACATCGACCTATGCCATCCAAGTTGTAACTAGAGCACAAGCATTACTCCAAAATCAATAGCCAAATCCCGATAAGATAGCTGAGAGTAGTGAAGTAGGAGAATCTAGTGGAAGGAAAACCAGATCTTGCAAGGAGTCACGAGAGAGACCCAAAAGAAAATGGAGTAATAAGATAAGTGAACTAGAAGGAAGCTTGAAAGAGACTAGAGCCAAAATTTTAGAATTGGCATCATGAGTCAAATCAAGAGAACCCAAACCCAAAACCAGGATCAATCCTAGTTAAACCCATATTAGAGAACTTGGATATGATGTTTAAAGCAAACCATGCTAGACTCAAAGAAGGACCCAAAGTGGGAGAGTCAAGTGAGAATTATCTGACGGCAAACCTAGAAATTGAGAGAACTAAGCTCTACATGAAAATGGTAGAGTTAGCGCAAGCAATGTTTGAAGCATCTCAGTATGTTAATTGGAGTAACCTAGCAAAACCAGAGCTACACTTTCAACGATGACTAGAGAGGTTAGAGCATTTGATTTCCAACACTAAGAAGAATAATCCTGATAGGACATATCATGTCCCGAAGGCACAGGAAGACACCACACCTTCCTTGTCACAAGTGCCTAATACCACAAACTGGGAGAATCTTTCTTAGAGAGATTCAAGAAGAGAGATGGAAGAGGGAACAATAATCTCAACCCCTATTCAAGAGATAGATGATCTGTAGGAACAAGTTCCCTTGGACATACTCACAAGGATTTCTTAGAGAGATTCAAGAAGAGAGATGGAAGAGGGAACAATAATCTCAACCCCTATTCAAGAGATAGATGATCTGTAGGAACAAGTTCCCCAGGACATACCCTGTATATATGATGAACGAGGGGAGGAACAGCCTAGTGAACAGACAAATTTTGAATCTAATCCTTTACAAGAATTACCTCATTTCATTGGCCCCTAGGAAGCAAAGTTGATTAGTAGAGAGCAACTACCATACTTGTAAGAAATGAAGATTTGGTTATTCCTAGGAACGCAGATGTAATAAGGAAACTAAAGTGCAGTGTCACCTAACTCTAGACGAATTTCTAAAGGCTAAACCTGAGCTGTGGAAGCATGTGGCAAACTAGTTACTAGTCATAGCCGATCCCCACTCTCTGACAACTTCACACATGAGAGTACTAGAAATACCCATTGAAAGGATTGGAGGCATGAGTGAAGGAGAAGAGGGAAATACATTTTTGTCTATCTTCTATCAAGCCTACACCACCAAAGCAATCCTAGATTCATGTTCTAGACTAGCCATTCCCAGCACTTCCCTATGGAAATGATGGGGCAAGCTAGCCCTCAGACCTACTAGGATGAAACTACTGATTGCTAATGGCCATATTGAGAAACCCTTATGTTTACTTGAAGGAATATTTCTCACTACTTGTGGTGTATAGTTTGAACACACCTTCACCGTGAGTTTGGGAAGAATCATGCATATGAGATGATTTTGGGACATCCTTTTATGAAATAATTGCAGATAGTACATGATTGGGGAACCAATTCTTTGTATCTGCAACACTTGGAAGTGACTACCAAAGTCAACCTCAAAGATTATTCTCATTGTGATGTACCACCCCTACAGTGGAACATTATCCATAAATATCTTGAAGAAATTGACTCAATTCAATCTTTAGAGTTAGACCCTTCATGGTTGCATGAGGACATTCATTTATGGATGTGTAAGATAGCTAATCAAGATGAAAAGGAATAGTTAAAGGCTAGAACTTTAGGCTCCAAGTGACACCCACATGATCTCCAAGATCCTGCCTATGCACCTATAGAATTTCCAGATGAGGAATTTGAGCCTCATGGTTGGGCTGACAAATGCACCTTCTACTTTTCAACGATTGATGTGCCATGCCTTAAAGGAGTTCTTATGGAAGAACTTGGAAGTCTATGTTGAAGATTTGTATGCTCATTCTAACATTAGGCAAACACACATCCTTGAATTGAGACGTCTTTGATAAATGTCGAGAATATCAGGTATGTTTGAACCTAGAAAACTATGTTTTCATGGTTAGACAAGGCAAGGTTCTAGGACACATTGTGTCAAAGAATGGAATCTCCATGGATGAAGAGAAAGTTAGATTGATTGCAGACCTACCAAGGCTGAAGAATGTGAAGGAAGTACAAGCTTTCATGGGGCATTGTGGTTACTATCGATGTTTCATACACATGTATGCTATCCTTGGAAAGCCGTTTTACTCACTCTTGACTAAGTTTGACTAGATGGATGAATGTGAGAAATCATTCAATGAACTCAAACAACATTTGTGTTCAGCACCCATTTTGATGACACCAGATTGGAGTAAGCCATTCCACGTACATGTGGATGCCTCCAACTATGCTATAGGGTATGCGCTAGCACAACCTATGAACGAGAGCAATATAGATATTCCCATAGCATATGCAAGTAGATAATTGAATGTGGCAAAAAGAAATTACACCACTACTGAGTGAGAAGGATTAGGAATTATTTATGTAGTAAAGAAATTTAGACACTACTTACTAACAAACAAATTCAAGTTTTTCACAGATCATCAAACACTATTGTACCTGTTCAACAAACCTTGTAACATGGGTAGATTGATATGTTGGTTTTTGTTGTTAATGGAGTATGACTTTGAAGTGGTAGTCAAAAAAGGAAAGACACCACCTTAGAGCCAATCACCTTTCATGATTGATTACGAGAGACGCCCCTCAAGGAATAGTTTATGATTTACCAGATGCATATTTGTTTAATCTTGAAGTAGTTCTAGAATGGTCCAAACCAATCATACCTATTCTTACATTTGGACCCAAGAACCCTCAAATAAGAATCAAGAAAATGGAGATAACTAAGTTCCAACAATACCAAATACTGGCAAGAATCATTTACAAACAAGATAATCAAAAGATCCTCGCTTGTTGTGTAGAGGATTTGGAGCATGAGAAATGGTTGCAACTAGCACATGTAGGTGCATTAAATCAACACCATTCGAAACACCACACGCTATAGGCTCTACATAGATTAGGAGTGTATGGGCCTTTGATGGAAGCAGATGTCTAAAATACATGGAAGGAATTCCCGGTCTATTGAGTTAGACCACCAATCGAACATGCAACCTTATACCATGTGTCTCAAACACCAGAATGGAGCAGACCAATGGTAACCTACTTGAGGAGGAGGACATTCCCTCAAGGAATGACCATAGACAAGACAAAGAAGTCTATAGCAAGAAGCTCAAGACTACTCACTTATTGGCGATAATCTGTACAAACGAGGAAGAGATGGATACCTAAGAAAATGTGTTCATGAGAGCAATTACTTGAGCATATTAGAAAATGCACATCAAGGTGTTGCAGGAGGTCATTTTGGCCCCGATTGGATAATCAAGTCCATACTCTTTTCAAGGCTATGGTGGCCTACTCTTCATACGGATGCACATACATATGTGAAGAGATGTGATGTATGCCAAAGAGCTCAGTTTCCTACTCACAAAAATGAGATGCCACTGAAACCCATGATGGAAGGACGTGCTTTCTCTAAGTGGGCATAGATTTTGTTGTTCCCATCAAGCCCTTGCTAAAGGCACTTGTTGAAGCTCAAGGCAAAGGACAAAGCATGGAAGCGCATCAAGGAAGTGGACACATAAAAAGAGGGAGCAAGTAGGGAGCTCCAAGAAGCACCTGTCAAATTTTCAGAAGAAATTCCTATAAAAATAGTGATTTTTATCACCAAAAACCATTGTAAATACCATTTTTCATTTTTGCAACTCCATTTTGTTCAAGCCAAGGATTTCTCGAGCTTGAGGAGTATTAGAACTATCATCCTACCAATTTTCATAACTTTTAGACTCCGTTTGAGCCCCCAAATAAGCCTTGGAACCTATTATTTAACTAGGCCAGACACTAGGTCTCGACAAGGCCAAAACCACTCAAAAAACTATAAAAAGGGCTGGAGAGCTCATTTTTGGAGGTTAGTTTTTTGTAAATTTCAGCTTTGTAAGAGAGTTCTTTCGTAATCGAAGTCCTTCCATTGTTCCACTCTTTGTTGTTACCTTGTGCATATGTGTGTGTGTATGTGTGTGCATGCTTGTGTGCTTCCACTCACGCACTTGTGCCATCACTTGCTCATAGTCTTCATACTAGTCCTCTTGTCTCCACGGATTGACATTTATGAGGTGAAGCTCCTCACGTTTGTACTTGCCATTGTGATAGAGTGACACCAAATTTGGTGCCGTTGTTGGGGAACAAGCTTGGAGGACGAGCACGTGATAGTAAGACATAGAGTAGCAAGGTTGGAAGGTAAAAAAATCACCATCTTCAGTTCAGTTTCTGAGTTCTTCTTCTCCTTCATCATCATCATCATCATCATCATCATCATCACCATCTTCTCCCATCTTCATCTTCTCTGTTTTTTTTTTCATTTTTCGACAGTACATTCACTCATTTTTTACTCGTGGCTGTGAGAAAGAAGTGCGGGAGGAGTTGAGAGAGAAAAACGCTGAAGAAATACTCTTGAAACACTCTCAAAACATCAAAAATTTGATTCACAGTATCATGGCATGAGAGGAATAGTGTTTGGTATCGCGACGGTGATATCGTGAGTTTGGAGGGTGCCCTTGCATCTACAGGCACCTAGGAGTGACAAGGAGGACATAAGGTGCACATATCTACAAAAATTTTTGAATTTGGGTGTCAAAATCTCCAAGTATCATGTCCGGTTGAGTTTTGGTATCACGATACCAGAACTTCCATGTATCGCGATACTTGTCAAGGTATCGTATCGTGCATATCCACTTGAGGTATTGCAATACCATTTTGGTATCATATCATCAAGTGCTGGTATCGCGATCGTAGTCATCCTGGTGGTATCGTATCATGTCAGTCCCAGTATCATATCATTGACTGAGCGGTATCGTATTGTCCGCCAAGTTGGTATCGTATCGCCTCCAATTTTGGTATCGTATCGCGAGGTCAAAATGTATCGTATCGTGGTCCACCTGGTATCGTATCGTGCACTTAGTATCGTATCGTCTCTTATTCTGGTATCGTATCATGGTTGGAGTGGTATCATATCATTTCTAGACTGGTATCGTATCGTGAAGTTGGTATCGTATCATGTCAATCAGAGGTATCGTATCGTGGCCATTTCCAATATTGTATCGTCTAGTTAGCAGTATCGTATCGTGGAAGTTGGTATCGCCTTGGTGGTATCATATCATCTTAGGTGGTATCGTCTGTAGTGGTATCGTGTAAAACAAAGGTACTGTATCGCCTGCTTTGAGCTCCCAGAGAGATCCTGTTTCCCTGTTTTAACCCCCAGAACCCTGAACTGGCATAACTTTCTTATACGAAATCCGTTTGCTGTGATTTTGGGTACGTGGATTATTAGATATAGTATTTTGAAGTTGACCCTCAGGTGGACTAGGAAATCAAAAAGTTCCAAAGGATTTTGAGCAATACAAGAGAACCTTGGGACTAGAAGACAAGGCTTATGAACCCGAGATCTGGTAGACACTTAGGCAAGGATAGACAAAGCATTCAATCATCTGAGGCTAGTGTCAACCATACAGCTAGGTCTTGGGCACAACAACTAAGTGGGTATCCCTACATGCTAAGTTCCGACACAAGTGATTCAGAAATGTCCTTTAGCATGGAAAGATCCACACGTACCTCAGGCACTACCTATTTACAGACACCAGAAGGCCCTTATAAGACCCATAGTATCGTATCGCCTGAAGCCCATAGTATCGTATCGCCTACAGCACTGGTATCGTATCATGTGAAAAGCAGTATCGTATCGTCTAGTCCTCTGGTATCGTATCATTGACTACCCGAGTATCATATCGCGACCGGTAGTGGTATCGTATCGCCGACAACCTGGTATCACCTAGTGTAGTATCGCCAAAGGGGTATCGTCCAAAACACTTTGAGCATTTTCAAGGGTAAAATTCAGACATTTGAGGAGCCACTTAGGGAGAGTTTTAGAGGCCAAGATAGCTCCAAGAGGGTGAATGAACTTGAGGTGAAGAAGAGTTCTAAGTAGCCAGAGAAGTGTCATATCATCAGTAGGAAGTACCACTCAGGTGAGTCACTGCTCTACCTATTCCGACACCTCTAGTGATTCGGAGGAGGAGATACCCATGGCTTCAGAAGACATGCAAGGTCATGTTCCCAGGAGGAACTTCATGTCAGTCCCTGTAATACCTAGACAGCCAGATCCCATGAGAAGATTAAGACCTATTTAGGTGGCCAAATGCATGAGAAATCATTACGATGGATTGGGAGAACCTTACAAACACATTGCTGAATTTAAACAAGTTCTAAGAGCTGAACAAGTGGATGACTTCTTTGTGCGGTATGAGTCATTTGGACTCACTCTCACAGGAACGGCTCTAACATGGTTTCAACCATTAGATCCCAATCAATTTGGAGATATTGAACAATTCTTTTCAAGAATTCATAGGGGAATTCACTAAAAGAGGGATTAAACACAACTCCTCATCTTTAATCCATAGCTTTAAACAAAACCCAAATGAAACTGTGAAAATAGCTACACGAAGATTCAATCAATATGTGGATAGATGCCCTGTAGCAGAAAGACCCATGCAGCAAAAAATGATCTCATTATTCTTGGACGAACTAACGAAGGGAACTTTAAGAACATTAGTCTATGTGAAGAGACTACAGACGTTGAGTGAATGTCTCCAAGAGTGTATTTATCTAGAGGACAACCTAGCAGATGATCTCAAGAGTGCGACCAGTCCTACTAAGTCAAAAGACACTTGGAGTATGGTTACATCCAACTCTAGTAACGTTAGAAGAATTAGCAGAGCTAGTGGCGAAGAAGTTAGGAGTTCAAGGAAAAAGGAACTACCAACACCCTTCTCTAAGAATACCCATGTTGCAAAGATGTAGCCTATGTGGAGGGGATCACCCCACTCACATGTGTGTACGAGGAGGAATAGGTGTACCTCAAGCGTACCCTTATAATAGGCAGCCCTATCAAGGAACCGCTTTGTATTGCCACATAGAACAGAAATACACCAATCACATCACGGAAAATTGCCCATTCAATAGGCAGACACGGCCTCTACAACCACCCCCGTATCGGCCATATGGATATCCACCTAGAGAGCCAGGCAGAGAGATGCCTGTTGGAAGTGAGGTAGGCCCTTAGGCTCATGTAACAAGTCCATGGTTCCATAGTTCCAGTCATGTACAACATTAATTCCAGCAATCTTCCATATTGACAAAACATGAACATACCACAACTTAATCATAAAAATGATGAGATAAAGATAGAGAGAGAATAGACGACATGTGTAAGGTTTTACGTAAGCCATCGCTTACTCATAGTATCATATATATCAATGTTCAATGTACAATGTGGGAGCAAAACTCTCAACCACTCTATGTGATGAGAAATAGATGAGTGAGTGAATGTACAATGTAACAAACATATTCACATGTATGGGCAATAATCTGAATATACATGAGATGTGTGACCTTATAGGTTATAGAAGAGTGAATATGAGTGACTGAAAGAGGAAGGATCAGTCTGAACGGAAATCCTCAAACTCATGTGAACACACCTTCTCAAACACCTCATAAAATATGCATAAAGCATATACGTACTGTTTCTCTTGTACCTATGCCGAATAGGACTCCTCCTGATATGAACGCCACAGCCTCCATAAACTTCAAGTAGTACCTGTGTGCATAAAGAGAATATGTACCTGAATACTTAACATAAGATGTGAATCTTATGTTAATCTCCATCTAATGTCTTTGAAGTAGCCCGACATCTTCTTGTAGAAGACAATCTTCAACCTAATATCTTCCTGTAGAAGATAATCTTCAAAATCATGTAGATGGTCCCATCCAATGTCTTTGAAGTAGCCAGACATCTTCTTGTAGAAGATAATCTTCAACCTAACATCTTCTTGTAGAAGATGATCTTCAAATACATCATGTAGATGGGCGATCCTCACCATCAAGCTGCTAATAATCAAGTCTTCTTGCCATGAACAAGAGATGACCTCCTCTCCATGAGCTAGAGTGTGAGCACACCCTTCATCTTCTCCAAGAAGAATCACCAAGAAGAACTCCATAGCTACTCCTCAACATGCTTCAAGTTAGCACCATGGCTGCCCCATGTGCTAGAAGAAACACCACCTCTACTGAGGTACAAGCTCTAGAAAGCTTGTGTTGATCCTAGGTGAAGGATAATTCAAGTGATCCCAAGCTTGTTCTTATATAGTAGTTCTTGATACCAATAAAGCACTCCCAAAAGCATCAAACTACGATCGCGACAATAAAGCAAACTCTATCGTGATCACTAAATCTGAAAAGCAAGAAAAACATGCGCGCTCGCCCGTCACTGTTTTTGGACAACACTAAATCAAAAAAGTTTTGATAGTACTGCGATGTGCTGCCGCCGGGTATTGAACTCGTGCCACAGATATGAGAGTATTTTGTTTTATCCACGACGCCCACGCTATTTACTTGTAGAGGTAATGTAAAGAACAGATATACATGCTGAAAAGTGGTATAAACTTTGACCAATTTCCAACCAATGAGACATTGTTTTCCAACAATCCCCCCTGCAATGTCATATTGGTACAATCTGGGCTGGATCTGCAAACTGTCACAAGCTGCAAATTATTACAAGCTTCAAGCTTGTACTGTCGTACTTCAGAACTTGTTCTTTTAAAAGTCTTCTTCAAAACTGAATTTGACTTTCCTTCAAAAAACTTGAATTTGAGGATCGTTCCAATACTAAAACCTCTTGAGCATACACAACTTAATTGACAAGATGATAAGTGAGATAGAGAAAGAAAGAGATCTTGAGACAAGGATAGGGAACGTAAGCTGGATGCTTACTTCACTAAAAATAATAGATGTCCAAATTACAACATGGGAGTACTACTCAACCATATAAAGTGGTGCACTCACTAATGGAGGAATAAGAAGATGATGATACAAGATTTAGATTATGTCGAAATAATCTAAGTGTGTGTGAAGAGAATGAAGCATCGAAGCTAACAAAATAGTGTAACGAAATTGTAAATCAACCACAAGGTTAACTCACAAAAGATAGTTACCACCACCTCGTAAAAGACTTCCTGCTGCAATGAGAGTAGCCTCTCCTTCACCACAACTTCACCTCCTTCAAGAGTGTGAGAACACTCTGTCTTCAAGAAGATCTCCAAGCTCTAGATCTTGAGTGAGTGATTATACAAGGAGCCAAGGGCTTTATTATATAGTATTTGAGTATCCATGAAAAGCTAAAATAAAGCTTAAAGCTACGGAAAAATTATGCGATCGCTAATTGGAAAAGCTTATCGAATATAACGCTGCCGTCTGTGTGTGTTTTTTATAATAAAGCACACAATAAAAAGTCAGCCGCTGTCGCGTATGGGATTTGAACTCGGGCAGATCGGAGAATGCTTTTCGGAACATTCAGCTAGACCAAGTCTGCCCACGTCGACTTATTGAAAGACTACAGAATAAAATATTTTATCTGTCGGCTACGCCCGCTTAGAAGAATATAGAGAACTACTTGTTGAAGTTATTTGTTAAGCCAATGAGGACATTGACTTCCAACAATCCCTCCTTCAATGTCATATTGGTACAAGATTCAGTAACCTGCAAATCTTCTCATGACTATCTCTAGTCAATGCTTTGGTAGCTATAGCTATAGCACTCTGGCTATCTGAAAATATCTGAATGGGTTGATGTATTCTTACATCAAGATAACTGAAAATCTTCTGCAACCATACTGACTCTAGAGTAGCTGTAAATGCTGCACGATATTCAGCTTCACACGATGAAGTGGCAATAGTGGGTTGTCTTTTTGAAAACCATGAGATAAGACAATCTCCAAGATAAAAACAAAATCCACTAGTACTTCTTCTTGTGTCTCTATCACCTGCCCAATCAGAATCTGAAAATCCTTTTAGTAACAAATGTGTAGATTTCGAAAATACCATAGCATATTTTGAAGTTCCCTTCAAATAACGAAAGATCCGCTTTACTGCTTTCCAATGTAACACTGTCGGATTCTGCATGAACCTTGATACTTGAGAAACTGCAAACTGTATATCAGGACGTGTATTACAAAGATATATCAAGCAACCTACTGCTTGACTATATAGAGTAGCATCAAATGGTTCTGCATCTGCTACCATTTGTAAAGACGTGTTCTGATCCATAGGTGTTTGCATAGGTTTAGAATCACCCATCTGAAACCTTTCCAAAAGTTTCTCAATGTACTTCTGCTGTGTCATGTAGATACACTCATCTTGAAACAGAAAATGAATCCCAAGATAATAATGTAGAATGCCTAAATCATTCACATCAAATGTTTGCTTCAATTCTTCTTTGAACATCTGCAAATCTTCATCTCTGGGATCTGTGACTATAATATCATCCACATAAATGATTGCTATAATCATCATACCTGTTTCAGCTTTGACATAAAGAGTTGGAGCTGCATCTGAGTTATGGAAACCAATGGATAAAAGATATGTATGTATCTTTTCATACCATGCTCTAGGTGCCTGTTTTAAACCATACAAAGCTTTTATAAGCTTACACACTAAGTGTTCTTTACCTGTCTCTTCAAAACCTTCTGGCTGCTGAATATACACATCTTCGTGTAAATCACCATTTAGAAAAACAGTCTTAATGTCAAGTTGATATATATGCCAACCAAAATGTGCTGCTAGAGCAAGTACTGACCTAATAATAGTCATCCTAGACGTAGGAGCAAATGTCTCATCATAATCAATACCTTTTTGTTGTGCATATCCTTTGACAACCAACGTGGCCTTGTATCTATCAATAGTACCATCTGCTTTCCTTTTGATTTTAAAGATCCATTTTACACCTATAGCCTTCTTTCCTTCTGGTAACTCACATAGCTGCCAAGTTTGATTCTTATGAATAGAATCAATCTCTTCTTGCATAGCTTTTCTCCAAATAGGAATTTTAAGTGCATCTTTAACACACGCAGGTTCATCTTCAACAGTCGTAAGTGCCAAAATATCATGAATCTAAAAGTCTTCAGCAAAACTTACATGATCTTTTTGCTGTCTAGTTTGACTTCTTGTTCTTACATGATCTTGTTGTTGTTGTCTAGTCTGACTCCTTGTTCTTCCAGTAAAAGTTTTTATACCACTATCTTTCCAAGTCTGATATAACCACGTAGGTGTATCCTTGAATAGTGGTGAAACTCTTTCTGAACTTTCAGCTTCCACAGGTTTTGGAACTTGTCCTGTCGATGTACTAGGACTTTCTGGAACTTTAACTTCTTCCATTTCTGGAATCAAAGTCTCTTGTGGAACTGACTCTGTAGAAGGTTGTGAAATTCCTCTTTCTTCAATTTTTTCTTGAATACTAGGAATTTGAGGTTTAACTCCCTCCCGATATGGCTGAACATGTATATCCAGAATCTTTCTAAAAATTCCATAGTCATTTTCACTAATGAACTCCGGAATTTCTGCTTCTTTATCATAAACCTTATCTTCAGCAATATAAGCATTACGTGAAAGAATAACTTCACCTGTCTCTGGAACATAAAACCTGTATCCTTTGCTTTCAACAGGATATCCAATAAAAACAGCTTTCTTTGCCTTTACATCTAGTTTGCCTCGGTCCTTTTTCTCAACATGTACATAAGAAAGTGATCCAAACACTCTGAAGTAACTCACATTAGGTTTTCTACCATAATAAGCCTCATACGGTGTGATTACCTTTAAAGCTTTTGTAGATGACCTGTTTAAAATGTGATTAGCTGTATGTACTGCATCAAACCAGAATTTCGATGAAATCTTCTTGGACGCCATCATGCTCCGCATCATTTCAACAAGCACTCTATTCTTTCTTTCTGCAACACCATTTTGCTGAGGAGTATAAGCAATAGTAAGATGTCGAGTAATACCTTTCTCATCGAGAAATTTCTGGAACTCATTTGACAAGTATTCTCCACCTCTATCACTTCTTAGAATCTGGACAGTTTCTTGACTTTCATTTTCAACCATAGCTACAAACTTCTTGAACATAGGAAAGACTTCTGACTTCGACTTAAGACCATAGATCCATGAGTATCTTGTAAAATCATCCACAAATAGGACAAAATACCTGAAACCCTGAATAGAGTCTGCTCTCATAGGTCCATTCACATCTGAATGAATAATCTGCAATTTCTTGGTAGCTATAATATGACCATGTTTCTTGAAAGGTAGTTTATGCATCTTACCTTCAAGACAACCTTCACATATATCTGAATCATCAGGTAGCTTGAATGAGGGTAAACTCTCAACCATACCTCTATCTTTGATATTCTTGAGAGCTCCTAAACTGATATGTCCAAATCTTTCATGCCATAGCTTCATATCTTCCACCGGTGACGAAGATTTGACTGCATATGCTTGACTGATTTTTGACAAAACAAAGATCCCTCCTTTATGCTTACCTTGTAAAAGACACTTGTCTTCTTTATGTGATAAGATCTTACAAAGATCTTTCTCAAATACAACTTTAAAACCATCACTTAAAAATGCAGATATAGATAGCAGATTTATCTTCATTTCAGGTACATAAAGGACATCTAAAATTTGAAACCAAATGTTGGAAGTGAGGTAGGCCCTTAGGCTCATGTAACAGGTCCATGGTTCCATAGTTCCAGTCATGTACAACATTAATTCCAGCAATCTTCCATATTGACAAAACATGAACATACCACAACTTAATCATAAAAATGATGAGATAAAGATAGAGAAAGAATAGACGACATGTGTAAGGTTTTACGTAAGCCATCGCTTACTCATAGTATCATATATACCAATGTTCAATGTACAATGTGGGAGCGAAACTCTCAACCACTCTATGTGATGAGAAATAGATGAGTGAGTGAATGTACAATGTAACAAACATATTAAGATGTATGGGCAGTAATCTGAATATACATGAGATGTGTGACCTTATAGGTTATAGAAGAGTGAATATGAGTGACTGAAAGAGGAAGGATCAGTGTGAACGGAAATCCTCAAACTCATGTGAACACACCTTCTCAAACACCTCATAAAATATGCATAAAGCATATACGTACTGTTTCTCTTGTACCTATGCCGAATAGGGCTCCTCCTGATATGAACGCCACAACCTCCATAAACTTCAAGTAGTACCTGTGTGCATAAAGAGAATATGTACCTGAATACTTAACATAAGATGTGAATCTTATGTTAATCTCCATCTAATGTCTTTGAAGTAGCCCGACATCTTCTTGTAGAAGACAATCTTCAACCTAATATCTTCCTGTAGAAGATAATCTTCAAAATCATGTAGATGGTCCCATCCAATGTCTTTGAAGTAGCCAGACATCTTCTTGTAGAAGATAATCTTCAACCTAACATCTTCTTGTAGAAGATGATCTTCAAATACATCATGTAGATGGGCGATCCTCACCATCAAGCTGCTAATAATCAAGTCTTCTTGCCATGAACAAGAGATGACCTCCTCTCCATGAGCTAGAGTGTGAGCACACCCTTCATCTTCTCCAAGAAGAATCACCAAGAAGAACTCCATAGCTGCTCCTCAACATGCTTCAAGTTAGCACCATGGCTGCCCCATGTGCTAGAAGAAACACCACCTCTACTGAGGTACAAGCTCTAGAAAGCTTGTGTTGATCCTAGGTGAAGGATAATTCAAGTGATCCCAAGCTTGTTCTTATATAGTAGTTCTTGATACCAATAAAGCACTCCGAAAAGCATCAAACTACGATCGCGACAATAAAGCAAACTCTATCGTGATCGCTAAATTTGAAAAGCAAGAAAAACGTGCGCGCTCGCCCGTCACTGTTTTTGGACAACACTAAATCAAAAAAGTTTTGATAGTACTACGATGTGCTGCCGCCGGGTATTGAACTCGTGCCACAGATATGAGAGTATTTTGTTTTATCCACGGCGCCCACGCTATTTACTTGTAGAGGTAATGTAAAGAACAGATATGCATGCTAAAAAGTGGTATAAACTTTGACCAATTTCCAACCAATGAGACATTGTTTTCCAACAATGCCCAGGTACAATCCTTACCCAGCACCATCAGGAGTACCTAGACCATATGACCAAGTACAAAGTGGAAGCACTCAGCATGTACTTGGACCCCAATTATCACTTCCTCAGCATGTTGTGCCAGTCAAGTACGCTCAACCTAAGGAAAACTTAGAAAGAGCCATAGTGCCAGCATCACCAATGGCCAGTATAAAATCAACAAACCCAGGATACGAGCAATCCCAAGGAGAGTACTACTCCTATGACGCTATTATAATAGAATACGAGCAAGTTTATGACCCCCAATACTATGGATACAAAGGATATGAGAATACCTATGGACCAGAAGTGGCGACATTAATGTACACCACACCTAAAGCACAGGCACCCATAAGACCACCCATCAGACCACCTGTGCCAAGAGGACCGTGTTATAGATGCGGAGGAGACCACTTTATCAGAGAATGCACTCGGCCATACAACCCACCACCTCTAAGGACTTGGGAAGGGTATTGTTGTGATTGTGGAAAGGAACATCTCTTCCAAGGTTGCCCAAAAAATCCCAACAAGGCTCAAGACACTACACCAATTAATGTGATCAAAGTGATAGAAGCACCGGGAAGTGACAAGGAATACACCGTACCATTAAAGGCCATTACATGAGCACGAACGAAGGAACAAGAAGGGAAACAACTGGACCTTGAACAAGAAAACAGTAAAACCTTAGACCCCAAAATTTAAGTAGTGGAAGATTCAAAAGACCCACGTGAGAGTACTCAAGCAACAAAAAGCCAAAAGTGGAAGGAAAGAAGAGAAAAGCTCAAGGAAAAATGGATGGAAAACAAAAATCAGGAAGACAAGAAACATACACGAAGCAATAAGAAACCTAAGGAACCAGAGATTAGGGAAGAAGTTCCCATTCCCCCAACTATCCGAGAGTCAGAAAATCTAGGATCAATTCTAGCCGACCCAAAACCGGATGATTTGGACGTGGTTGAAAGCATACCAAGCGAGAATAAAGAATGGAACGAATGTGGAGCAACATGAAAAGATTTACACACCAAGGAGATTTAGGAAAGGGGAGGCTTGTGATATGTAGAAAACTCATAGAGGTAGCACAAGCAACCCTAGAAAAGACTATCCCTGACCTCCCCGAGAGAAGGATATCGGAGGATCAATACAAGGATTGTGTTAAAGCCAAGGACAAGGAACCGAAAGAGAAGAATGATAAAAGTGAGCTAGTGAAAACATAGGACGAACCTATGTCCATAGTTCTTGATTTAGAGGCTGACTGGCCAAAAGAATTGTGGAATAGAATCCAAGAAGAACAATGGAAAAGGAATGGAGTGGCTAAACCTCCTTTTGAGGAATTAGATGTGGAAGTTTATCAACCAAGTCCCAACATGGAAGAACTACTTCGTGTTAAACCACAATTATGGAAACAATTAGCAAGACAACTGGAGTTAGGGCAGGAGAAGAACGAAAAGGAAAGCAAGGGAAATGAAAACCCACCTAAGGTACAAATTCTAGTGGATAAGGTTGGAGAATATAGTGAAGGAGACGAAGGTAACACGTGTCTACCTGTCACCTACAATGGCTATATGACCAAAGCCATACTAGACACAGAAGCAGGAGTAGGTATTGCTACCCAAGAGATTTGGGAGAAATGGGGAAAGCCTGCCTTATGACCCACTCGCATGAAGCTTCAGTAAGCAGATGGTCATGTTGAAAAACCATTGGGAATATTAGAAAAGATCAAATTAACCACCTGTGGAGTTGAATTTGAGCATACTTTAGCCATCTGTCAATTTGGAAAAGCAAATAACTATGAGATGATATTAGGACAACCCTTCATGAGACAACTTTGCATAGTGCAAGATTGGGGACGAGACTCATTATACCTTCAACATCAAGGAAACACCACCAAGATAAACTTGCATACCTTTGCATACAGAGATGTACCACCACTACAATGGAACCCCATACATAAAGAAGAGGATGATTTGTCTATCCATAGTGCTGGATCAAGCTATCAATCATGGATGCATGAGGATGCCCAATTATGGATGTGTAAAGAAGCCAAGAAGGAGGATAACAAAAGGCAGTTATGGCCAATAGGACATCCTAATTATCGGCCCATAGAAGATCCAATGTACATGCCTCAAATCTTCCCTGGTGAAACGTTTGAACCGCACAGATGGATGGAAATCCTAGCAACCTTGGATGTATGTGTGAATGAAGAAGTTTTGACGATGAATGAATGTGTGGATGAAGAAGGCTACGACATAAATTTGTACATGGCTGTCCTTCAAGAAGTAGAAGCAGGAGAAATATTGGAAAAGGAGTGGAAAGAAGAATATGAGAGCATAGAAATGGAACCGGAATTTGATTCAGAAGAACGCTACCTAGAAGCCATTCGAACCGAAGACAAGTATGGAATGACCAAAGTGTTAGCAATAGAAGCAGCCCCTATAGTACCAAAACAGGAGGAAAGTGTGAGTAAGATCGAACCAAATCTTGGCCTTTTTGAGGTTCTGGAGCATTTCAAAAGGTATGAAGTAGAAGAGAGAAAAATAGCTATTCAAATGTCTAAGAGAGAGGCAAGAGAAGGAGAAGCGTACGACAACAAGGAACAAACAAAAAAGATCATAGTGACTATAGAAGAGGGAGAAGAAAGATGTACATACATAGGAAAGGATGTCTCAACCGAGGAGGAAGAAGAATTAATACAGTTGATCTGGGAATATCGAGATGTATTTGTTTGGACCTATAAGGATCTCTAGGGTGTGGAACCCTCTGTCGCTCACTGATGAGTAGAACCTCCTTTATTGTCAATCCGGGAAGACGTGAGGATGGTATGAAGACCTCGAGCAAGTGAAGGCACAAGTGCGTGAGTGAGAAGCACACTAACATGCACACACATACACACACACGCGCACACAAGGTAAGGCAAAGGGTGAGAAGCAATGGAGTTCTTTAGATTACTTTCAAAAAGCTCTTACAAGTTCATTTAAATTACAATCTAACCCCCAAAAATGAGCTCTCTAGCTCCTTTTATAGTTTTTGACTAGCTTTGGCCCTGTCCAGACCTAGTGTCCGGCCTAGTTAAAAATTAGGTTCCATGGCTTATTTGAGGGCTCAAATGAGATCTAAAAAATACAAAAATTGGTAAGCAACTACTTCTAAGGCTCCTCAAGCTCGAGGACTCCTCGGCTTTCACAAAATGGAGCCACAAAAAGGTGAACATGGTATTTACAGGGGTTGTTAGTGATGAGAATCACTTTTAATTGGTGTAAGGGTTTTGGAAAATTAAAGGTTGCCTTAGTGCTAGATCTGCGTGAATGCTCGTACTTGCTTCTTCATGAAGAAAATTATTGGCCTACTTGCCAGATCATCGTTGACTCCCTTGTCTGCTTGTGCCTTCTCTTCTCTCTGACTCCCTTCTTAAGCTTCCTTGCCTAGTGAGTCCTTCAATTCCAACACCCCCCCCCCCTCTCTCGCGTCTGTCGTCCCTGACAGACCCATGTTGTGTAGGTTTTTGGATGTAGTACTCAACGACATCTTGTGCTAAGTGATGTTCTGCAATCCGCAACCCCTTTGCCAAGTCCGTGAGTAAAGCATCCCAATCTACTGGCCCGGGAACCTCTGGATGTGGCATTCGTAACTTTTCTGAATGGAGAGCTTGTTCTACTGCAAAAATTGTAATAAATGTGAGGGCCTGGGAATGAAGATCTCTGAGTGATATTCCCAGAACCCTGTGACAAACATCTCTTCAAATGTCTGTTTGAAGCAGGCCGGTAGGTATTTGATGCGGGCATGCCATGCATAAACAACATTAATAGAGGGCGTTGTGCTCATGTCATAAACAAGATCCTGATTGACTTCATTGAATCCGAGCGCAGAGAGGTGAGGTTCCTTAACATTCTTGAAGGTCCGGAAGGTGACTATCATGAGTTCAAAAATTTTAAGGCACATCTGTGTCATGACATCTGGTACGTTTTTGAACCTGACACCCCAATGCCGAATTGTCGATATCATATACCCTACGGTAGGTTGACCTTTAGGTGGTGCTAAGTAGACATAGTTGAGCCATTTCTCACATCCTTTGGTTGTCAGCACCATCTTTGTGTATTCCGGCCAGGACCTTCTTCGGAAAACAAGACAGTAGCAGGGATTGTACTTGATATACAGGGGCATGTTATTCCATGTGCGATTCATTTCCAGGTAGGTTTCAAGCAGCCGAATTCTCCAAGTCAGTTGGCGAATATTTCCCTGCTTGGCACTTTTTGGGATGTCGTCTGGTGCAAACTGTGTGGCAGAGGTTGGTTCCCGTGAGGTGTGGTGCTTGATTTCAGCATTATAATCCGCCATTAAGACACAAAAAGGAACAAACAAGTCGTCGGAGGTGCCGATCCACCTGTGATGTGAGAGGTTTCTAAAGTACTCGGATTTTATGATTACCTCTTCCAATCATGACATGGATGCTATTTGAACTGCTACCCTGTCATCATGGGTTGTGACCACTTTCTCTAATCTCTGCATCCATTCAGGGGCCTCTATCTCAATGGTGTCCATGCCCTCTGCTGTCTGCTTGCCTCCAGGTGCTGGCATCGGAACGTACGGGTCCTCAAAAGTTTCCTCTACTTCGATTGGTACTAGGTCTTCAGGTTCTGGTTCTACCAAGGGGGAGGGTTGGCGTTCATACTCAAGCACTTTCTTTTGTAATTCTTCGAGTTGTGCTTTGAGCGCTGCTACTTCGTCAGTTGTGTCAGCTGTGGTTGGGACTTCTTTGGGTGGTTCTGGTTGAGCTGCCAATTGCCTTAGTAGTTCGTCTCTTTCCTTTTCTAAGGCTGCATGGGCTTCGAGGAGATCAGCATGGGTTTCCAATATGATTTGCATATTGTCCGAGGGAATGGCCTTAAACTTCTCCGGGTCAATTTCTTGTGGGGAACCTTCCATGGCTACTTCCAAGTTCTATTCGTTTTGTGTCTGAAGCCGTCTATTTTCTTCCAGGGCTGCAGACATATGCTTCCGTAATAGAGCCATGTTGCGGCGGAGCTTGAGGTTCTCTATGATTTGGGAGTGTAGCAGATCATCCATTTGTTGTCTTTCTTCTGCATCTGGCTGCGGTGGATTTGCCACTAATTGCTCATGTTGTTCTTGCAATGCACTAAACTGCTATTGTAATTGTTTCTTCTCTTTCTCTAAGTCAATGAATCTTCCTTGTAATGCTTCATGACTCCTGAACAAACTTGTATGCTGAGCATCGAGGTGCTGATAGTGTTGTTGTAACTAAGACATGCACTGATACATGTTATTAAATACATTATTAATGGGGGTGGATGCAGGAAGGGTGTTAAGTGCAGAGGGAAAGGGAGAGGGGAAGGGAAGTGTGAATGCGGTGCTGGAAAATGGTGAAGTGGGTGGTGGAGGAATGGGAGATTGTGGCCGTATGGGGGGAGGGAGAGGTGCAGTGGAGGGTGATATGTCCATCAAATCCACAGTGGATGCAGTAGTGGGAGTGATTGTGAATAGTGGAATTGTGGGTGCAGTGATTGTGGTGAATGTGTACAGTGGTGTGTGCAGTTGTGAATATGAACTGCCCGGAAGTGTGAGAGGGGGAATGGGGATGTCAGTAGCTGCCGCTAGGATTACAGTGTTAGTGGAGGTGTTGAGAGGGTGTGTGGGTTGATTGGCGGTTTGTGCTTCAGTCATGGCAGTTGACTCGGAGGCGGTAACAGTGGTTGTTACATTGGTAATGGGAGGTGAATGTGGTGGAGTGGGAGGCGGGGGTGGCAAGGGGGGTGATGGGGGTGCACTGGACACATGGGTCTCTTCAGTATCGTGCACAGTGTGTGCTGTGCCCGTGGTCGTGGCTGTCCCTTGTGTTTCGGATACTAAGACGTTCATTTGTTTCCCTGCTCGTGGGGGACGTCTTCCGTATCTTCTTTCCGTTCTGCGTGATTGTGCCAGGGCAGTATGCACTGTCTCAGGTACTCCTAAAGCATCAGAGATCATATCCAGTGTGCCACGATATTGTTCGCCGACTCCTTCCTCCTCAAGGATTTGATGCATGATAGCCTTTCCTGCTGCAAGGGATAACTTATGTTGTTGTTGGACCCTGTTGATGGTATCGTAGAGCTTTTTCAACTCCTTTGTATATGCTGGGGCACCCTCTAGCTCCTGTATAACTTCTTGCTCATAGTCATGCGCCTCCTCATCAGAAAATCCTTCCTGTTCATCCTCTTGTTCTTCTTCTTCTTCATCCTCCACTTCCACCACTTCTGGTTGTCTTGGCTGGGGTTGTTCTGTAGCCGTTTGTTGTCCACTACCCTGCTCTGCTTCGACTTCCGCATTAACAGCTTCAATGATTCTGGCAACTTCTTCATCCGTTAGATCTTCCAAAGTGAATCCGTGAGGAAATTCCAGATCAGTAGGTACTGGTGGAAACACAAGGTTAGGGCCATCTGTGTTGTGCCTGGGTAACCTGATAGTAAATGGTTGCACCGTCTGGGAAGCCTTGGAGTTGTTTCAGGTGTTAGGGTTGCACCGCGGGCTTGTGCACAAGGCATCTGGACGGCGCCTCTCATCTTCTTTGAGGGAGGCCCTGCGGCTGACAGTCTGCGTTGAAACTCCTGTGCTCTGGTCCAAATGAGAGCCCTTTGCACCGGTACATCATATGCGAGACATCTATACACAATTCTGGTAAGCGCACAACATCCATACAGTACAGATTTTTGTTTCTTATACCACCTTTGATGAGCCAAATGGATCTGGTCGATAATCCAGTGGGGCATATTGATTGTCAAATCAAAGGCATCTACTAAGTAGAGGCTAAACCAGATCTTTTTGGGAGGCATTGTGAACCTTTCCTGTGTGGGGAATGCGAAATGTTGCATGACCATGCGTAAATGAATGGCGATCGTAGGTGTCATCGCGACCATGTCCTTTAATTTTGTCAAATTTCTGTTCTTCATATTGTCTGGAACCATAGTCTCTTTCTCCGTAGGAATGTGCATACCTTTCATGTCCAAAGCTTCCCTTACCAAGTTGATAGTTAATTTGAAGCGCTTGAGCTCATTGCCCCTTGTGAGAGATGGGAGGACAAAGGAGCTATATCCCTTTTTGTCTTTGCTCGGAGTAAGGGTGCTAATCAGATACGAGCACCTTAGAAAATCCGGCTTTGGCAATTGGAATTTGAAATACTCGTAGAGTCCTGCCTTCTTCCATATGGGTTTCAATCCTTCATTATTCTGCAATCTCTCAAATTCCCTGGTAAAAAAGTGATACCTGCCCCAGCGCCCATTGAATTCTATCTCTGCCTCCCACATATAAGTGCCTTCACCTAGGGGTCCTGCCACATCACTGAACCAATGAGAGTTTTTGCTGACTGGCATTGTGTGCCCCTGTGGAGGGTTCTGAACCGGTATGGCATGTAATGCCCTCAATGCCGCTGGTCGTTCCTTTAATTCCTCCTCAACCGGAAGGCTTTCAATGTCCACAACTTGGGGGCTGGTGCCTGCCTAGGAGCTAGTTTCTACCGTATCTGCCATGTTACTTCTTGCTTCCTGTCTCTGTGAGAATATAGAAACATGTGTTAACATTGTACAGGACAAGAGAGAACCGTTGTTGTTCCCATTACAACATTAACATGAGGGTCGGGAGAGATTAATGGGTTAGTAAGTGCTCGGTGCGAGTGTGTGTGTGGTTAGGAGTTCGGTAGACCTAAGAGCTAAGTGGAATGATGTAGTGTGATAGTGATGTGGTTAGTAGGTTGTCATGGATTTACAAATGGGGTCCGGGGGTTTGTTACAAGTCTTAGGCTGCCAAATGCAGTGGATGGGTTTTGCTCTTGGTTTCGTAGAGACTCTCGAGAGCTTTATAGGTGTGTCGGCTTGAAAATGAGGCCTTTTAGGGACCCATTTACAAGTGATTCTGTTCGTGCTCATGGGCCTTGGTGTGTTCCTGAGTGTTGAAAACGAGTGGATGCCGGCTGTGCGAGTGAATGGATCATGCTGTATAGGGTGTGGTCTTGGTGTAGCTATTTGAGCCCGCAAACAAGCCTTAGGCACCCAAATTTGTCTTGATTGTGGGCTAGCCTTCATCGACTTCTTGGGCACCCAAATAGACTTCACGTTAGCAGAAGAACTTCTGAAAGACTTCTTATTAGTGTCGTGTTGTTGGTTACTAATAAGAGGCTTTGCCCGTGTGGTTGGCTTGAGTGCAACCGGGTGTTCGCCTTTCCGCACCCACACTTGTTTCACTAGCTGAGACATTTTGCTGCGCAGGTACTTTTGATCTCCGACATAGGTAGTACTCTGCTTCTTCTGCCTTTGATCCACCTTTGTTTGCTGCCTCCCTCTGGCCTTTGGAAAAGAAGAGAGTTCCGTTGCATCCCTGACTCCTTTTTTGCAAACATCATTCCTCTGCAACACATAGTTTTGGACAAGAACAGCATGGTCACCTTCATGTGTACTCCTGGAAGGACCAAGAGTGTGTGCCTTTCCTAGTTCCTTGAGTGCTCCATTATCTAACTCTACTGTAATTCGACTATGATTGACCCATACCTGAAGAAGTCCACTTCTTAGGTTTAGGTTGACTGCATGATCATAGATCCAGTCCTGACCCAAGACAAGAGGCTCCGTGAGGTCTTCGTCTTGGCACACTAGTACCTTGACTGTCATTAACATGTCCTGAATGTAGAGGGGAAGCTCCACCTCGCCCATGCAAGGGGTTTCCACACCTCCTAATCCTATGAGATAAGCTTCTATAGGATTGACCTTTGATTTCAATTCTTGACAGTAAGAGAGTCTCACCGCACTAGTGGCTACACCTGAGTCAATCAATGCTCGCACGGACTGTGCACTAGTTCCTTGTCCTACCTCTATGGTCACAAAAGGTCGTCGATCAATTATTCTATGGGAACTTGTTCCTGCGACTTCACACATTGCCATATGATATCCTTGATCTGCATAGTCATTTGTTCTAGGCTGATCTCTACCTTGTCTTCGCAACTTCATCCTTCTGATGCGTTCTAAAGCTTTTGCTTGAGCTTCTTCTCGAATCCGCTTTTCTTCTTCCTTGCGTTTCTTGGCGATATTGAGTCGACTTAGCGTTTCCTCTGTGAGAGGTTCCTGATATAACTTGACTCTGCATCCGCTTATATAGCTTGGGAGAACATCACCTTCCAATGTGGCTAGTTGCACTGCTCCACTTGTGGAGATCCTATTTATGATCATAGGTCCATAGCCACGCTTCCCTAATTTTCTCGCATATTGTTTCAAAGTGTATACTAGTACTAGGTCGCCTGCCTTCAAACCTTTATCCTTAACGTGGGCATCAAAATATGCCTTCTGTCGTTTCTTAGCTGCATATATCCCTGCAGCTGCCCTTAGTCTTGTTTCTCCTAATCGTTCAAGGTCAAAAAGTCTAGAGGAGAGTTCATGACCCGTCCATTCATGCTCTTGTGCTACCTTCAATGTAGGTATCAAGAAGTCCAATGGTAGCACTGCATTTTGACCAAATACCATATGAAAGGGGGTGGCTTGGAGTACCGTTTTGTAGGCGACTCGGTATGCCCAAACAGCATGGTGTAGCTGTTTGTCCCAATCAGAGCGTTTATTATTCACGAGCTTGGTCAACACATTGCACAGAATCTTGTTTGTGCTTTCGGCTTGCCCATTAGCTTGTGGGTGGTAGGGGGCAGACTTCTTATGAACTACCAAGAATTCTTGGAGCAGATTTTCAATTACTTCATTCAAGAAGTGAGTGCCTCTATCACTTACTAACTCTATAGGTAGCCCGTATCTTGTGAATACATTCTCAAACAAGAATTTAGCAGTTGTTTGAGCATCGTTCTTCGTTGTGGCTTTTACCTCTACCCACTTTGTTAGATAGTCTGTGGCAACAATGATATATTCGGCATGGGAACCCTTAGCTGGGGGATTAATAGGACCTACGAAGTCTATTCCCCACTTAGAGAATGCACGTCCACCCATCATAGGTTTCAGTGGCATCTCATCTTTACGTATAGGATACTGAGTTCTCTGGCAAACATCACACCGTTTCACATAGGTATGTGCATCCATGTGAAGGGTCGGCCACCAGAAACCCACAAATAGTATTGCCTTGATCACCCGATCTGGTCCAAAGTGTCCTCCTGCTACACCTTGGTGAGCAGTTTCCAAGATCTTGAGATATTCACTTTCATGGACACATAGCCTCAGGTAACCATCTTTACCACGCTTGTATAGATTATCACCAATGAGTGAGTAATCCTGGCCTTCTTGTTCTAAACTCCTTTTCCTAGCCAAGGTCATATCTAGAGGGAAAGTTTTCGTCCTTAGGAAGGAAACTAGTGGTTCACTCCAGTCTGGCACTATGGACACTTGATAAAGAGTGGCATGTTCCACAGGTGGTTTAGTGCAACAGATTGGGCATTCCTTGCACAACTTTTGGACATCAGCTTCCATAGTTGGCCAATGCACTCCGAGTCTCCTTAGTGTCTGTAGGGTTCGTTGTTTTGAGTAGTGTTGCTCTAATGCACCTACATGTGCTAATTGCAACCACTTAGCGTACTCATCCTCTTCCACACAACAAGCCAAGATCCCTTGATCTGTGTGCTTGTACATACTACCTGCCATGATGTGATACTTTTGGGCTTTTACTACCTCTCTATCCTGTGTGTTTATTACTGGGTGGTTAGGCCCGTATGTCAATACTGGCACTAGTGGCTTAGCCCACTGTGGCACCACTTCCAAATTAAACAAGTAAGCATCAGGAAGGTCATCCGACACTCCTTGTGGGGCTTCTCCAGATGTGAGTCTAGAGAGATGGTCTGCTCTCAAGTGGGTCCTACCTTTCCTTACCACAACCTCGAAGTCATATTCCATTAGTAAGAGAAACCATCTTACTAATCTACCTGTATTACATGGCTTGTTCACAAGATATAGTAGTGCCTGATGGTCAGTAAAAAATTTAAACTTATTTGCAAGCAAGTAATGTCTAAACTTTTTAATCGCATATACCATGCCTAATCCTTCTCTCTCTGTAGTGGTATAATTTCGTTCAGCTGCATTCAATTGTCTACTAGCATAGGCAATTGGAAGATCCATATTACCTTCACCAGTAGGTTGCGCGAGTACACACCCAATAGCATAATTGGATGCATCCACATGAACATGAAATGGCTTGTTCCAATCTAGTGTGGTCAAGATTGGTGCTGAACATAATCTTCGTTTAAGCTCCTGGAAGGAGTTCTCACATTCATCAGTCCACTCAAAGTTAGTCAGAAGTCCGTACATGGGCTTTGCAATGACGGCATACATGTGAATGAACCGGCGGTAGTAACCACAATGCCCCATGAAAGCTTGTACTTCCTTGACATTCTTTGGCCTAGGTAGTTCTGCGATGGCTCTCACTTTCTCTTCATCAGTGGATATGCCATTCTTTGACACTATGTGTCCTAGAATCTTGCCTTGCCTGACCATGAAAACGCACTTTTCTGGGTTCAAGCAGACTTGATATTCTCTACATTTGTCAAAGATTTGTCTGAGTTCAGGAATATGGGTTTGCCTAATGTTGGAATGGGCACAAAGATCATCAACATAGACTTCTAAGTTCTTCCTCAGGAACTCTTTAAACACGTGACACATCAATCGTTGAAAGGTAGCAGGTGCATTAGTAAGCCCGAATGGCATTACCCGAAAGGCAAATATGCCCCAATCCGTGGCAAAAGCCGTCTTATGTTGATCCTCTGGAGCAATGGCTACTTGATTGTAACCAGAGAATCAATCCAGGAAGTTGTACACTTCCTTGCCTGCTACTCTTTCTAAGAGATGCTCTGTGATAGAAAGCGGATAGTTATCTCGGATTGTGGCAGTATTAACCTTCTTTAAGTTAATGCATACACGCAATTTACCATTCTTTTTGGGCACCACAACAATGGGGGATACCCACTCAGTGTGCTCAATTTTGTAGATGAATCCAGCTTCAACCAGTCTATCTATCTCCTCCTTGATCTTAGCAGCGTAATTATCGTTATATGTATAAGGCTTTTGCTTAGAGGGTTTGGCATCTGAAGTCATGGGGATGGTGTGTGAGCATATGTCTGGGTCAACACCCTTCAAATCCTTGTAACTCCAAGCGAATACATCTCTGTATTCTCTTAGCAAGGCTATTAATGCATGCTCTTCTTCCTCTGTTAGGTCATGGCCTATGTAAGTGCATCTCTCCTCTCCTTCTTCTAGGGCCACTACTATTTTCTTGGTGGTTTCTTTGTTATCATAGGCCTCTCCTGATTGTGCCTCTCGTTTAGGCATTCTTATCATGACTCTCGTGTCGTCTATCTCATACTTCTTAAAATTTTCCGGGACCTCAAACAAAGATTCTTCCTCTTCTGGTGTGACTTCTTTCTTCCTTCTTTTCTTTCCTTCTTCCTTCAGGGTCACTTGTGTGGCTAGCCTTACGTCACTTGTAAGCTCTCCATACCTCTGGGGTTGAAATTCTACTTCGTAGAAGTATTCTTCATCTGATGCAAAAGGTGGGTCCATAATGATTGACTCTAGATCGGAGTCACTTGCATCCTCAAATGCATCAGGGCTAGGTTCACACTCTTCTAACACTGCCTCTCCCATAATTGGCTCTATGGAAAAAACTGAAATGTCATAGCCATCCTCATCACAATGGGGTGTCCATTGTTCTTCATTGATGGCTACATCCATTGTTGCTAAGATTTCTGCCCAGCCATGGGGTTCAAATTCTTCGTCAGGAAAGACTACCGGTGCATAGGCTGGGTCTTGAATTGATCTATGTGTTTCTTTTGCACCTACCTCTCTGGCTTTCTCTCTCTTTTCTTCTTCTACTGCTACTTTGCACATCCATAACTGGGTATCTTCATGCATCCATGAGGATCCTGATCCTATGGAATGCACCGATTCTGTATCATCTTTAACTTTATGGATGGAATCCCATTGGATAGGAGGGACATCTCTATGAGAGTAATCTTTAAGATTCACTTTGGTCGTGACACCTAGGTGTTGCAAATACAAGGAATTGGTTCCCCAATCCTGTACCACTTGCAATTGTCGCATAAACGGTCTTCCCAAAATCATCTCATAGGCATGATTTTTGCTAAAGTCACATATAGCGAATGTATGCTCAAACTCAACACCACATGTAGTGAGAGTTATTCCTTCTAACAACCCTAGGGGTCTCTCTATGTGACCATCGGCCATTTGCAATTTCATCCTCGTGGGCTTGAGTGCTGGCTTGCCCCAACGCTTCCACAGGGAAGTGGTCGCAATTGCAACACCTCCACCTGAGTCTAGAATGGCCTTGGTGGTGTATCCTTGATGGGTGATTGGAAGATATGTGTTTCCTTCTTCACCTTCACTCATATCTCCTATCTTGTCCAAGGGTATTTCGGGCACTATTCTCTGGGATCCTACCTGGGAATGAGGTTTTGCTATCTCTGGTACTTGCTTGGCTACATGCTTCCATAGCTCTGGCCTTACTTTGAGTAGCTCTTCTAAGGTGAGGTTGCACTGAACCTTAGTGTTTTTCACTACCTCTGTGTTCCTAGGTATGACTGAGTCCTCATTTCGTACCATGACCGTGGGTGTTCTCATACAAGTAGACTTAGTTTCCCATGGGCCTGTGAAGTGGGGTAATTCTTGTAGAGAGTTAGACTCAAAGTCTAATCTTTCCTGAGATTGGGTGCTCTCCTGCTCCTCATAAATGGATGGGATATCTTGTGGGAATTGGTCATGTGCATCATCCACAAGTTCAATAGGAGGAGGGACTTCACTCTCTTTAGCCCATTTGTCTTCTTGAATCTCTCGTAGGAATTCTGGTGTGAATCGATTCATAGAAGCTGATGTGTCTGGCTCCGTAGAGTTAGGCACATAGGCTTCAGGCACATAGGCTTCAGGCACATAGGCTTCTTGGGCAGGAATGCTTATTCTTTCACTTGCCCTGTCCTTATGTTGAGAGGCGGGTTCCTTTTCTGATTGTGCAATCAGCTTCTCTATTCTTTCTAGCAATCCATCAAAGTGTAGATGTGTCTTGGCTGAACTAGAGATGTTAAAGAGGCGACTGGCTTCAAACATGATGTTAAAGAGGCGACTCGCTTCAAACATGGTCTGAGCCAATTCCACCATCTTAGCACAAATCTTGGTTTGTTCTAGCTCTAGTTCTGCTCTAGGATAGCATTTTGCATGATCAGTCATGTTTGGCCCTTCTTGGATTCTGGCCTGATATGCCTTAAGCATCATATTAAGGTCCTCGGGAGTGGGATCTGCTAGGACTGATCCTACTCTAGGGGGTGATGGAGTCGTATGAGGTGGGTTGGAAGGTGACGGGTCGGATGGATTTGGGAATGGTGGAGGTGGGGTAGTGTGAGAGGGAGTTTGAGATGTGAGCTCAGTTATCCTAGCCTTTGTTTCTCTGAGGCTTTCCTCGAGTTCATTCATCTTTTTTGCCCATTGTCTTTTCATTCTTTCACGACTATCTCTCCAAGCTCTAGTCCTCTTCTTTGTCATGCTCTTTGTTTCACTAACTTCTGGGCTTTTTTCTTGACCTACACCCTCGTTTTGCTGCAGTGCTTGGGCTCTAGTGATTACTTGTACTGGTGCAGTGGAAGTCACGCTCCCTATGGAGTCTACCACTAACCCAACAACGTTGATAGGAGTGATTTTTGGCATATTATTGGGGTTCTTTGGGCAATCTCGTATGAGATGCTCCTTTCCACATTCTTGGCAAAAGCCCTGGATAGTCACTGACTGGGGTTGTGTAGGTGGAGGTAAGGGACAATCACGAATGAGGTGATCTCCCTGACATCTGTAGCATGGTCCTCTAGGGAATGGGGGTCTTACCTGCCTAGGTTTAGGTCTAGGATTGGGGTTTGCGTACATGACGTTTGTGTAATCTGACTCCCAACTAGGTTCATTTGGATCTTCACTATAATAGGACTCACCATGTTCTGGAGACTACATGTAGTAAGCCTGGGGACTATCAACATGTGTAGAATCAAAGCTATGGTCACTCGGGTCACTTTCAGAAAGCAGTGGTGTTACAGGGACTATAGCTCTATTCAGGTTTTCTTCTGCTGCTGCATATTTTATTGGGATCACATTAGCTGGGGCAGGGGGTTGTTGTGCAGGTTGAGGCCTTTGTTGGTTTTGGTATGGTTGCTGATAAGGTTGTTGTGGCCTGCCATATGGCTGTGGAGGGTACGGGTTCTGGTATCTTCCCTGCTGAGGGTATGGCTGAGGGTAGGGTTGCCTAGCCGCCTGCTTGTTGTATGGGCAATCTTGCGCGGTGTGATTGGTGTACCTTCGTTCTATGGTGCAGTACTGGCTACTAGGATTCACTTGGGGTTGAGCCAAGATGGGACACAAGTTCGCCATATGGTCACCCCCACAAGTATAGCATCTTTTCATAGGGACAAACCTTGGGATTTGTTTGCTAGAGACACCTAATTTATGAGCCACTTTCTCTGCAAGTTCCTCAATTGATGTGGATTGCGTGGAAGAGAGGCTAGAGGCACTATCTGAATCTTTGTATATCTTAGAAAGCTCTAACTGCTCCCCTAGGTTATCCTCGATGTCAATGCACATGCGTATACACTCTTCTATGGTCCTAGGGTCCTTCAAGTACACATAGGATCTCAATTTGGTACTTAGCAATCCATCAAGAAATAAAGCCACTTGCTTAGCTGGCGTGGGTAACTCAGGGGTAGGGCATCTCTCTTAGTATTGCCTGAATCTTCTTCCTGCAAGTCTCACGGTCTCTTGAGGGGTTTGCTTGAAGCTGTGAATCAATGAGGAGGTATTATGCCTTATGCCACTCTTAGAGAATTCAATAATGAAAGCCTCTAGGAGTTGGTCTATGCTCCTGAACTGTCTCTCATTCAATGGTTGAAACCACGTAAGGGCTGTGTTCCTAAGGGTTAGACCAAAGGCATTATACTGCGTGAATAAATCCTCCACTTGTTCAGCTCTCAAGACTTGCCTAAACTCAGCCACATGATCGTATGGATCTCCCATGCCATCGAAGTAGTTCTTCATGGACTTAACTAGCTCGGTTGGTCTCAAAGTCCTTGTGTGCTCTCTAGGTCGTGGTAGAGGGAACTCATCGGCATTTCTTCGATGTCCTGGGGCTCTAAGTACCTCAGGCTCTACTTTATTTGTTTCCGTCCTCGTTCTTTCTCTGCCCCCTGAGTTGGCAAAGCTTACCTCAGGTCTATCTCTATGTTTGTCTCTTTGGGCTCCATGAGCTTGGGATGTTCCAGCACCAGGGTGACCATAGGAAACATTCGATCTTGGTTGGGGGAAAATAAATTCACCCTTCCAAGTGTAAGCGTGCCTATCATTTTCTGTAACCACAAAGATCCTTTCCGAAGAACGATCTAAGTAGGTCACTCTACCTGGGCTATCTGGATCTTTAAACTCATAGATCATGATTGTCCCTATATCAATTGGCTTGTCTGATTTATACCTCCAAAAGGTTTCATCAGTTTCTCGATTTAGCAGCAGATCTATACTCTTATTGTCCTGTGGGATCCACTCGGGAGTGATGATCCTTGTTAGCACTGACTTTCCACGAGGGGTCCTAGGTTCTACACCCATGTTTCCTTGCTCCAAGTAACCTAAATCCGCTTCTGAGATCACATTTCCGAATTCGTCTGTCCTATCTGGGTGACTGGTGACTACGTATATAGTTCCTTCTTTGTCCAAGTCTGCTCCGTTTTCAAACTTGACAGCGGGGTGCTCTAGTCCAATGGATTGGTCAGGGTTTTTAATCTGCACCACGGATCTTCCTAGACCGTCCTCATAGATGCTAGCACCTAATTGGTTGGTCCTAAGGTATTCCAACTGTGTTTTGTAAGGGCCTTCTACTCTGTGCAAGTATGGCACTCCTGAACTTCTCGTAGGTCTGTCCATGCCTTGAGACATCTCTGATTCACTGGTATCAGAGCTAGGGTAATGCGAGTGGTGACTCAACTGCTGGGCCCAAGACCTCGCAGTATGATTGACACTAGCTTCTGAAGACCTAAGGCTTTGTCTATCCCTTACTAGATGCCGTCCTCATCTAAGGTTCATATGCCTAGTTAAGTAGCCCGATTTTTGCCCAGAGTACAACCTCGTTGCCAATCAATTGGTATCAGTCACTTGATTCGTTTTTAGTGTGTTATCATGTTTATGATCTTGTCTGATATTGCGTCGTCAGGAATACTTGAGTATTTTTCGTACTTTAAGTTGATCGTTCCACGTTAAATTCTTTTCCTTTAGGATTCTCAATCGTATAAAGATTATGTAGTTATCTTGAACTTTGAGTATTTAGGTAGTCTTCAACTTGATAGATGCCTATCGCCGCCCTGGCTTACTCCTATCACTAGTTGTTCTTAGCCTAAGCTAGGAATTGACAAAGGGAGTTGAGAATTTCCAACCTTTTGTTTCCTTCTTGGTTGCCCTTGAGTGCCCAGGAAGCGTGTTCCCAAGCTTGCACTTACTCTTGCTTAGAATGCCCTTCGATGCTCTCAATAGATTCGTAAGAGTTCCAAAGTTAGCTCAAGACCAATTTGCACTGTGATTTTTTGGAAAACAATTCTAGAGATCCCTAAATTTTGTTCCCCCTGGGTATGGTCAACTTCAAAATACCCTATCTAATTTTGTTACCCCTGTTCTCCCCACGAGCTTTCCAACAAAACAAGAATCACAGCAAACGGATTTCGTATGAGAGAGTTATGTCAGTTCAGGGTTCTGGTGCTAAAACAGAGTTCAAACAGGCTAACAGATCACAGGATTTCTCTCAAAAGCACATGTGTAGGGACCTCACAACTCACTAATTGCTAGACCAATATGCCCAAAAACTATCTCCAAAGCTTAGAATAAAAAACCCTAATTTTTTGGCCGAAAAGCCTGTCAATCACGATCGATAGGTCTGTCAATCGCAATTGACAGAGGTGTCCGTCGGGGCCTGTCGGTCGCGATCGACACGTCAGTCGCGATTGACAGTGTCAATCGCGATCGACAGAGTCGGTCGTGAGTCCTGTCAATCGCGATCGATGGTGTCAATCGCGATCGACACTTTTTCCGGGTTTGTCGCCGTGAATTGAGTCGATCGGGGCTGTGTTCGTCGCGATGGACACGTGGCTACGTGAAAAAGTCAATCAATCGTTGAAATTCAATCGGTCGCGATCGACGGTGTCAATCGCGATTGACAGGGTCTGTCGGTCGCGATTGACAGGGTCCTACGTGGCAGTCAGTCGGTCGTGGGTTCTGTTGGTCGCGATCGATAGGTCTGTCGGTCGCGATTGACAGGGTCTGTCGGTCGCGATCGACGGTGTCAATCGCGATTGACAGAAAAACACGGAATTTTTCAACTGTTTTTAGTGATTTAGAATGTGCTCTTTGTGCTGGTCTTAGTGGTGCACTTTGTTTTACCAAATGGGCGTTTTTTCTGTCGATCGCGATCGACAGAGGCCGGCGACACAGAGACAGTTTCGACGATTTTCGTACCTGCACAGAGTGCTGGGGATGATGATTCAGCAAGAACCTGCAAAATGCTCAAGAAACATGCAAAAATAGTGCAAGCAATATCGCTCTCTCGCTCTCTCTCACAAGTAGAATGAAGGAAATGAGGTGGAGATGGTGATATGATCAAAACTGAAAATTTTTGCCATGATGGAGATGGAGGTGGGAGATGGTGATGGTGATGATGGTGATGAAGATGGTGAAGAAAAAACAAGAAAATAGATGAAAGTGAAGAAAATACCTACAACTCCAACGCGTCAACTCTACGTCTTACCATCACACGCTCGTCCTCAAGGCTCGATCCCGGCAACGGCGCCAAAATTTGGTGTCGCTCAGTGATGAGTAGCACCTCCTTTATTGTCAATCCGGGAAGACGTGAGGATGGTATGAAGACCTCGAGCAAGTGAAGGCACAAGTGCGTGAGTGAGAAGCACACTAACATGCACACAGATACACACACACGCGCACACAAGGTAAGGCAAAGGGTGAGAAGCAATGGAGTTCTTTAGATTACTTTCAAAAAGCTCTTACAATTCATTTAAATTACAATCTAACCCCCAAAAATGAGCTCTCTAGCTCCTTTTATAGTTTTTGACTAGCTTTGGCCCTGTCCAGACCTAGTGTCCGGCCTAGTTAAAAATTAGGTTCCAGGGCTTATTTGAGGGCTCAAATGAGATCTAAAACATACGAAAATTGGTAAGCAACTACTTCTAAGGCTCCTCAAGCTCGAGGACTCCTCGGCTTGCACAAAATGGAGCCACAAAAAGGTAAACATGGTATTTACAGGGGTTGTTAGTGATGAGAATCACTTTTAATTGGTGTAAGGGTTTTGAAAAATTAAAGGTTGCCTTAGTGCTAGATCTGCGTGAATGCTCGTACTTGCTTCTTCATGAAGAAAATTATTGGCCTACTTGCCAGATCGTCGTTGACTCCCTTGTCTGCTTGTGCCTTCTCTTCTCTCTGACTCCCTTCTTAAGCTTCCTTGCCTAGTGAGTCCTTCAGTTCCAACACCCTCCATTTGTTCTCCTAGAATACCAATGACATCAGAGGCAAAACCATCAAAATAATGCCCTTACACCTATAATGAGGTCTATGCTGCAAAAATAAAAGAGGAAATAGACAAGTTATTAGCGGATAGATTCATTTATGAAATAGAACATACTGAATGGGTATCACCACTAGTGGTTGTGCCTTAAAAGAACGGAAAACTCAGAGTATGCATTAACCTGAAAAAAGTCAATGCAGCCACGATCCATGATAGCTATCCATTACCTATCACCGACCACCTATTGGAAAGAGTTGCAAGAAAAGAAGTCTATAGCTTCTTGGACGGATTCTCGGGATACAACCAAGTAGCTATTGCTATTGAGGACCAACATAAGACTGCATTCACAACTGAATGGGGAGTCTATGCTTTCAAAGTAATGCCTTTTGGACTCACTAACGCACCTGCTACTTTCCAAAGGTTGATGTGTCATGTTTTCAAAGAATTCGTAAAGAAGAGTATGGAAGTGTATGTAGATGACCTATGTACATATTCAAATCAAAGGCAAGACCACATTCCTGAATTGTGGAAGATATTTGATAAATGCCGGCAATATAGAGTCTGCCTGAATCCCAAAAAATGTGTCTTCATGGTAAGACAAGGGAAGATTTTGGGACACATAGTATCTAAGAACAGAATATCTACAGATGAAGACAAGATCAAGGTCATTTTAGAACTTCCTAGACCAAAGAATGAAAAAGAAGTGCAAGCATTTATGGGGATACTATCGTCGATTTATCCACATGTATGCCATAATTGCCAAACCCTTATATGAATTGTTGACACAATTCACTTGGACTCATGAATGTGAAAAGGCATTTAACGAGTTAAAAAGGAGACTTAGCACGGCCCCAATTTTGAAAACATCGAATTGGAACAAGCCTTTCCATATTCACGTGGACACTTCAAATTATGCAATAGGATGCATCTTAGCTCAGCCGACAGATGAAGGAAAGTTAGATTATCCAATTGCCTATGCAAGTGGAAAATTGAATCAAGCCGAGAGAAACTATACAACTATAGAGCGAGAAGGATTAGGAATGGTGTACGCTGTAAAGAAATTCAAACACTATCTCTTAGCCAACAAATTCAAGTTCTTCATAGATCATCAAGCCTTATTGTACTTAGTCAATAAGCCTTGTAACATGGGAAGACTTGTGAGATGGTTTCTGCTATTGATGGAATTCGACTTTGAAGTAATTGTGAAAAAGGGAAATACCCATGTAAGAGCAGATCACCTCTCTAGATTAACACATGGAGGACCACCAAGTGGAGTACCAAACGAATTGTCAGACACTTATCTGTTTGATTTGGAAGTGTGTCCAAAGTGTGCAGAGAAGCTAATCCCAATCCTCACTCATGGCCCACAACACTCAATTAATAAAGAGAGTAAAAAGGAAACTTTGAATCACGGAACTTGCACATTATTGCAGGGAGTGTGTACTATAAGGAACCCAATGGTGTACTGTCAAGATGTGTTGAGGAAGATGAACAGAAGAAGTTGATTGAACAAGCCCATGTAAAAAAAATGAGAATGCACAAAGGAGTTCATGGAACTCTAGGAGAATTGAAACGACTAGGAGTATACTGGCCTGATATGCCTAAAGATGTCCATGAACACATCAGTGATTGTGTGGAGTGTCAAGAAACCATACCAGACGATCATACACCTTCACCCTTCTCCATTAGGGGAAAAAATGAACCCTGAATGGGCCTTTTAGCTTAAGAAGTGATTAGCAATGGACCAATGAGAGGAGGGTGGTGGCCACACTCTAGTCCCTTAATCACATAGGCTAGGCATAGGCTTCCCTTGTTTTTTTTTTGGTCAAACATGGAGAAACCAGCTTCAAGTCGTGGGTTTTCTTTTGAGAGTGGCTTTGAGAAGCTCAAAAATGGTTTAGAGCCCTTGGATTGCCTTACAGATCCAAAGGCTGAGATGAAATAGCAAAAGTCAAGGCAATTTTCATTTTGGACCCTTGGATTAGCTTGACAACAAGCGGCTAAGATCTCAACCATCATGAGAAAATGCACCAAAGCTTCTGCACCATTGGATCAGCTCAGAAATCGAACGAATTTGTTTGAATTCCGAAAAAAATCGGCGCTTGCATCTGTGGCCTTTGGATCTACACAAGATCCTATGGATATTATGGCTCCACTTGAAGGAGAAGGCGCGTTTTCATATCCACCTTGGCGGCGATTCCAAAGTGAGCTCAGCCCCATTTGCGCTGAGTCGTAGGATCCATGATGATCTAATGGCCACAATCTCTGCAGAGATTGTGCAACAACTTGTCCCACACTCCCACCAATTCTGATATACTCTCTCTCTACCTTTTCAAGAATCTAAACGTGAGCCATCGATTGAAACAATCCAAAGGCTACTGATCATCGCGTTTGAGGATTCAAAATACACTCATTCTTCAAAGAATATTTTATTCCACAATACCACTAGTTGGTTTTTTTGCCCTCTTAATCTCATGTGTTAAGCTTTTTAATCCCTGAAAATTAGGGATCCTTACAAGGCCCATGCAAGGTCCATTTTTTCCCCTAATGCTACAATAGCACCCAAATGGAGTGAGACATTAGTAAAATTCCTGAAGACATGAGAACACGAGGAAGGTATCAGTTTAGAAGGGAAGTGATTCCTAGAGGAAATGAGTAAGGACTATGTAATCATGGGAAGACAATTATTCAAGAGAGGGAAAGATAATCAATTACGGTTATGTGTGCACAAAGGAGAATACTTACCCATATTAGAAATGGCACATGCCGGTGCTGCAGGAGGTCATTTTCAACCGAGAGAACTATAAAAATGATCCTCTTTATGGGCTTGTGGTGGCCAAATCTACATATGGATGTTGACAGATATGTTGGAAGTTGCAAGCATGCCAAAGGGCCAAATATCTGATTAGACGAGACGACATGCCATTAAGACCTATGGTGTGCACTTGTGTATGGACAGAACGCAATCCTGCCGATCAATTTTTTAGTGCCAACTTTGAGAGTAGCCCAATAGTATGAATGCACAGGACATGAATTATCCAAGCAACTAGACCAAATTGAGAAGCTACATGAGACTAGAATACAAGCGGTTGCAAGAATTTATGCGGCTAAGAGAAGACAAAAGGCATATTATGATGCACACATAAAAGACAAAGGACTAAAAGAAGGAGACTTAGTTCTGGTCTACACCTTGAAGCAACATGCCAAGAAATTACAAAAATGAGGATATGGACCTCTAATCGTCAATAGGATCTCCACTAGTGGGGCAGTTAATCTAGCTACTCTAGATGGAGATATTCTTCCTAACTACATTAGTGGATGTCGAGTAAAATGATATATGGAGCCATTGACAGACCAAATGTTATCACGACTTGTAGGTGCACAAAATAGGAAGAGAGAGGAAGAATGAATTAGAGAGGAAGCACGGCAAGAAGCCTTAGAGCGTATCAAGAAATGGAAAGAGTGGATAAGGCAAAGAGATGAACGGTATCTACAAGGAGAAGAGTCTATTTCCATGGCTAATTACCAGGTTCATAAGTCTGACACAACCAATGTTTGCATGTCCCAGCCTTACTTAAACTTAGGAATTGGAACGACGGAGTACCAGCTAATAGACGCCTTGCTAGATTATGGAGCAGCACTCAGTTGCATACGAAATGCGGTCATCATGGATCTTCAAACGATTATGACAACCACGAAACCACACATGATAGGTGTGGGAGGTCAAGTTATAACATGTATTGGAGAAGCCATAGTATCCCTCCACCTAGGAAATTCAACTATGGAACAACGAGTTCTAGTGTGCAGAGACGAGGATCTAATAGAAAACTTGATCCTAGGACAAGGCTGGATCATTGAGAATGAGGTGAGCATCCACATAGCTCAAGGATACATTTCAGCCAAAATAGGGCACAAGGAAATCTTTAGTCTATTAGAAGAGAGATCCTCTCACAGACAGGGCATCCTCAAGAGTGAGGGGTCAGTCGTAGAAGAATCCAAGGCAAATGTTTCCATAATGAACCAACCAGAAGAAGATTCGATGACAGAAAGGAATTCAACTTCCAAGGTACCCAGGGAGAAAGTAGATTCATCCTACTTGAATGGTGAACAGAAGGGAACCAAGGAAGAAAATGCTCCAAAAGCCTCCTATGAAGGAGATAGATCATCAGCATGGAAATCCACTGTCAGCTTCTTGCAATCAAGAAATGCTAACCTCATGTGGGCTCGCAAGGATCGAATGAAGAAATCAAAGATGGAAACGCCAGTACAAGTCATTCATCATAGGAAGACAAGAGCGGACAAGGATTCTGTAGCTCAGTGATGAGTGGCACCTCCTTTAATGTCAATCCGGGAAGACATGAGGATGGTATGAAGACCTGGAGCAAGTGAAGGCACAAGTGCGTGAGTGAGAAGCACACTAACATGCACACACATGCACACACACACGCACACAAGGCAAGACAAAGAGTGAGAAGCAATGGAGTTCTTAGATTACTTTCAAAAAGCTCATACAAGTTTAATTCAATTACAAGCTGCCCTCAAAAATGAGCTCTCTAGCTCTATTTATAGTTTTTGACTAGGTTTTGGCCGTGTCCAGACCTAGTGTCCGGCCTAGTTAAAAATTAGGTTCTCTACCCTATTTGGAGGTTCAAACAAAGTCTACAAAATGTGAAAACTGACACGTAGGTACTTCTAAAGCTCCTCAAGCTCAAGGACTCCTTGGCTTGCACAAAATGGAGCTACAAAAATATGAAATGGTATTTACAATGGTTTTCAGTGATGAAAATCACTATTTTTGTAGGGGTTTCTAATAATATTTTGACATACATTTCCTGGAGCTCCCTACTTGCTCCTTCTCCTTGTGTGTCCACCTCTTTTATATGCGTTAGTGTCCTGAAAAAATATTGGCCTACTTGTCAGATCGTCGTTGACTGCTCTGTCTGCTTGTACTTTCTCTTCTCTCTGACTCCCTTCGTAAGCTTCCTTGCCTTGTGAGTCCTTCAGTTCCAACACCCCCCCCCTCTCGCGTCTGTCGTCCCTGATAGACCCTTGTTGGGTGGGTCGTTGGATGTAGTACTCAACAACGTCTTGTGCTAAGTGATGTTCTGCAATCCGCAACCCTTTGGCCAAGTCCGTGAGTAGAGCATCCCAATCTACCGGCCTGGGAACCTCTGGATGTGGTATACGTAACTTTTCTGAATGGAGAGTTTGTTCCACTGCAAACAACTTCAATAAATGTGATGGTCTGGGAATGAATATCTCTGAATGATATTCCCAGAATCCCGTGACAAACATTTCTTCAAACGTCTATTTGAAGCAGGCTGGTAGATACTTGATACGCGCGTGCCATGCATATACAACATTAATAGATGGTGTTGCGCTCATGTCGTAGACAAGGTCCTGATTACCTTCATTAAATCCAAGAGCTGAGAGATGAGGTTCCTTGACATTCTTGAAAGTCTTGAAGGTGACCAACATGAGTTCAAAAATTTTAAGGCACATTTGGGCCATGACATCTGGTACATTTTTAAACCTGACCCCCCAATGCCGAATCGTCGAGATCATATATCCTATGGTAGGTTGGCCTTTAGGTGGTGCTAAGTAGACATAATTGAGCCATTTCACGCATCCTTTGGTTGTCAGCACAGTTTTTGTGTATTCCGGCCATGACCTTCTTCGAAATACGGGGCAGTAGCATGGGTTGTATTTGATGTACAAAGGCATGTTATTCCATGTTCTTACCATCTCTGGGTAGGTTTCCAGTAGACGAATCCTCCACGTTGGTTGATGTATGTTGCCCTGCTTGGCACTTGCTGAGATGTCGTCCGGTGCAAACTGTGTAGCTGAGGTTGGTTCTTTTGAGGTGTGTTGCTTTATTTCCGCATTGTAATCCGCCATTAAGACACAGAAAGGAACATACAAATCGTCGGATGTGCCGATCCACCTATGATGGGAGAGGTTTCTAAAATAATCTGATTTTATGACTACCTCTTCCAAACGTGACATAGACGCTATCTGAACTGCCACTCTGTCATCATGGGTTGTGGCCACTTTCTCTAACCTCTGCATCCATTCAGGAGCCTCTATCTCGATGGTGTCCATGCCCTCTTCTGTTTGCTTGCCCCCTGGTGCCGACATGGGAACGTATGGGTCTTTGAAAGTTTCCTCTATTTCAATTGGCACTAAGTCTTCAGGCTCGGGCTCTACAAGAGGCGAAGGTTGACGCTCGTATTGCATGACTTTACTTCGTAATTCTTCTAGTTCTGCTCTGAGTTTTTCGACTTCTTCAGACATGTCAACTGCGGTTGTGACTTTGCTTGGTGACTCATGCTGGGTTGCCAGTTGTTTAAGTAGGTCATCTCTTTCTCGTTCCAATGCTGCATGGGTGTAGCTCAGTGATGAGTAGCACCTCCTTTAATGTCAATCCGGGAAGACATGAGGATGGTATGAAGACCTCGAGCAAGTGAAGGCACAAATGTGTGAGTGAGAAGCACACTAACATGCACACACATACACACACACGCGCACACACGGCAAGAACAAAGAGAGTAAGACAATGGAATCACTTCTATTGCAACAAAGTTCTCATACAAGCTCAAAACTACAAGAAGCTCCCCCAAAAATGAGCTCTCTAGCTCTATTTATAGTTTTTGACTAGCTTTGGCCCTGTCCAGACCTAGTGTCCAGCCTAGTTAAAAATTAAGTTCCAGGGCTTATTTGAGGGCTCAAACGAGATCTAAAAAATACGAAAATTGGTAGGCAACTACTTCTAAGGCTCCTCAAGCTTGAGGACTCCTCGGTTTGTACAAAATGGAGCTACAAAAAGGTGAAAATGGTATTTATAGGGGTTTTTAGTGATGAGAATCACTTTTAAATGGTGTAAGGGTTTTGAAAAAAAAATAGAGAGTTGCCTTAGTGCTAGATCTGCATGTATGCCCGTACTTGCTTCTTCTCGTATATCGCCAACACTGTCCCCCCCTAGCGTCTGTCGCCTCTGATAGACCTCTGCTCCACTGTTTGATCAATGTACTTCTGCAGGAGGTCGGTTGCCACTTCTTGTTCCTTGATGCGTAGTCCCCGGACCAAGTCTCTCTGGAGGGCATCCCAATTGACTGCTCCCGGAATATCAGGGTGTGGTGTGGTGTAGAGCTCTGAGTGCATGGTTTGTTCACACGCGAATAGATGTAGCAGGTGGGTTGGGCGTGGTGCGAACACTTCTGAGTGTGACTCCCAAAACCCCGTGGTGAACATATCATCAAAGGTTTGCTTGTAGCAGGCAGGGAGATATCTTATTCGTGCATGCCATGCGTAAGCTAATCGAATGCTCGGGGTCGTGCTCATGTCATACAGCAAATCATAATTACCATTGATGAAGCCCGGAATTGAAGGCTAGATGTTATGTACATTTCGAAAGGTCTTTAGGACCACTTGCATCATGTCCAAAATTTTGAGCATCATTTGAGCGGCGACATCTGGCATGGGGTAGAGGTGTGGCATCCAATGTCTGATGGTGGCTATCATGTATGATACTGTAGGTGTGCCGGTTGGGGGTGCGATTGCGGGGTAATTGAGCCATTCTTTACAATTTGTGTTGTTCTGAACCTTGATGGCGAATGCTTTCCATGATCTTCTTCTTTGTACTGGACCAAAGCAAGGGTTATACTTCAAATGCATGGGAGCGTGATCCCATGTTCGTAACATCTCCGGATAGGTCTCTAGTAACTTTTGCCTCCATATGGGTTGGAATATGGCCCCCTTTCTGGCTGCCTCTGGAATGTCCTCGGGTTCGAACTGTGTTGCGAACTTAGGGTACTGGTTGGTTATGCGTTTGATCTCAGCATTATAGTCAGCCAGCAGTACAAAATAGGGCTTATATTGTAACTCTGAACTGGTGATCAACCGCCTAGGAGCCAAGTGCGAGAAATATTCAGACTTGAGTTAGACTCCTCAATGGTTTTCATGGCCAGCATCTGAGTGGCTACGCGCTCTTCGTGAGTGTGGCCCATCTCCTCTACCTGCTTCATCCATGCCGATGGGGGCTCCTCATATGTGTCTTGGCCTTCCTCCGTAATTCTGCCTCCTGGAAGGGGTTGAGGCTCATAATTGTCTTCAAATGTCTCCTCCACTGGAATGACTACTGTTTCTTCTTCTATGGTTTGATCAGGTGGAGAGGGAGGTCGTTCATACTGTAACAACTTGATTTTTAGTTATGCAACCTGTTGTTGTAGCTCAAGTACCTCACTGTTGGTTGAAGGTTCAGGTTCTGGCGAAGTAGCGGCCTCAACCGTCTCTTTAGGTGTGGGTGGGTGTGTTGTCGGTACTTTGGATCCTTGTAGTTCCTTTATCTGGTCTGCCAACTGATCATGGGCCTCCAGGAGGGTCGCATAACCTTCTAAAACCTGTTGAATATGCTCTAAGGGGACAGCCTGGAATTTTGCAGGGTCTATAGGTGCTCCCGGGGTGTTTTCCATGGCCGCTTCTAGGTTCTCCTGGTTTTGTTGTTGTAGCCTTCTGTTCTCTTCTTGAGCCGCTGCTAGATGGCGACGTAGTAGAGCCATGTTGCGTTGAAGTCTCGCATTGCGGCCCATTTGTTCTCTGAGTTGTTCCTCCATAGCTTTGCCTGTCTCTTCATACTTAGCTTCGAGTTCTGTCTTTGATTGTTGGAGGTCAGTCACCTGGTGTTGTAGTGTTGTATTACCTAGTTCCAAGGCATCGACTCGTGCTTGGACTTGAGCCGAGAGATTGCACAGCTCTGTGTTATTTTCTTCTAATAGCTTATACTCTTGCTTAAGCTGAGTGGCCGCTTCAACCATGGTGTCTAGTGCACTACTAAATGATGTGGATGCATGGATAGAGGTGGAACATGCAAAGGGTCGGGAAATGGGGAAGGGAAAAGTGGATGATGTGCCTATGAGTGAAGTGAGATGTGATGATGGTGGAACAGACGTGGTGGTGGGTGCTCCTGTGGATGGTGAAATATCCATGGGATCGGATGTGATAGTGTGTGAAGAGTGAATTGTGAATACGGGAACGGTAGGTGGTGTGTTAGTGGTGGCAGTGAATGTGGGGGAGTGGGGTTGGGAAAGGGACTTTTTCTTATAGTTCTCAACCTGATGGAGTATATTTACAAGGTTTGTCCAGAATGATGGTTGTGTGACTTGGGTTGAGCCTGAGGCAGTTACAAGGGGAGTGGTGGATAGGGTTTGGGAGAGGGGAAATGTGTGGGTGAATGGAAAAGGATGGGATAAGATCTGGCTAGTGGCAAGTGGTTGTCCAAGGACGGGGAGATAGGAGGGGTGACCTATTATGGTTTGATCGGTGGCAGGATGACCGGTGTGAGGTTCAAAAATTTGGGCGAAAGTGATGGATGTGGGTAAAGGGAAGGATGTAAAAACGGAGGTGTGTACAATTGGTTCATGTTGGGTGGATATCAGTTGTTCAGAAAGACTAGTGGAGAAGGGTTCTGAGGGTTGAATGGGAGGTGACGGTGGAGATGGTACCTGTGTATTTACATCTTGTTCGTCACTGGGATTTGGGCTAGTCATGTGAACATCCTCTGAAATTGTGGTAGGCAAGGCAGTAGACACTTCCATTTGAATCATTTTTCCCCGCCGTGGCCGTGTATCAATCCTTCGTTGATCATAGGTAGGGTTCTCCCGATAGACCATAGTCCTCAATGCTTCCCCAATCCCACATGTGTCCGCCAATAGATTCAATGATTCAACAAAATGGGAATCTACATTCTCGGCTTGAAGCATTTGGTTCACTAGAGCTCGATTTGCCTCTTCTGTCATCTTATGTCTTCTCTATACCTGCTTGATTGTCTTGTATAGCCGCTTGAGTTGTGCCGTGTAGGCAGGGGCTTCCTCTTCACTCTCTTCTGGCTCATTTCTTTGTACTTCTTCCTGAACTTGTGTGCTTGGGCCATGAGGGTGTTGTGCCTCATCTTCTCCATGTACTCTGCTTGTTTCGCCCTGTGGCAGTTCTCTTTGGAATGATGCTCCTGGATCGTCATTTTCAGGGAAACCTTCACTATCCGACAAGTGGGCCATCTGCAGGAATCTTTCAAAATCAAAGTTTGGATCTTCTGTGAAGTTGGCCATAGATGCAAACTCTACATCGGTAGGTAGTGCAGGGGCGGATGGAGTGGGTTGTACCACATCCCCTGCTTGAACTCCTTGAAGATGGATCGTGACCGGTGCGACCTGGGCTTCTTCTCTGGGGGAAGCTTCGGTCGTGGCCTCGTGAGGGATCATTACCTGGGAGAGAGATCCATGCATTCGTTTCGCAAGTTGGCTCCCTGACTTCCGCCCTTTGAAAAACTCCAGCTGTGAATATTTTAGGGCTCTGGCAACTGGCACGTCATATGCAAGACATCGATAGATAATCCTTGTAAGTGCACAGCAGCCATGTAAAGTAGGCTTCCTCACACCCCGCTTGCCTGCTTCATACACTTGGTCCAAGATCCATACAGGCATCTTAATGGGCAAGCTTCCAGTCTCTGCTAGATATAACCCATACCATATTTTCTTGTGTGGTTGGGTGAAGCGGTCTTGAGCTGGAAATGCGAAGTGTTGTAGGCACATTCGCAGAGGTATGGCGATGTTAGGGGTGAGGGCACACATTTCCTTTAACTTTTTGATTTTGTTGCTCTTCATTGAGTCTGGTATCAAGGGATCGCGATCCGACGGTACGTGAGTGCCATACATTTGAAGGGCTTCCCTGATTAAGGTAATATTCAATTCAAACTTCCTCATTTCTTCCTGGTTTGATAAGGAGGGCACCCAGAATGTGCTTGAGTGATCTTTATCACCTGTCGGCTTTAGTGTGGCAATCAGGTAGTAGCACCTGAGGAAATCGGGTTTAGGCAGAGCTGCACTAAAATAAGTTTGTAATCCTGCTTTTTGCCAGATATCTTGAAGTGGAGCTGCATTCTGTAAGGTTTCGAATTCTCTTGAAAAGAACTGGAAGGTCCACCACACTCCTCCACACTCCATCTTGGACTCCCATATATGCTCTGCATCTCCCAAGTCTCCTAGCATCTCATTGAACCAATGAGAGTGCCCTTTTACTCTTTCGGTTAGGCCATTTGGTGGATCTGGAATAGGAATTCTCCGCACGTTCACGAACTCTTCAGGCCGAGCTGTTGGTGGGGCCTCCACCGGCATGGCATCCCAATTGATTTGAGCACCAGAGCCTGCCTGAGAGCTTGTGCTTGCTGCTGCTTCCATGAGAGTAGGTTGCTTATCTGCTGGAAGAAGAAAGGCACATTAGTGTTGCATAGGAAACAAGATGTAATGATGTTCCCTTCACAATACTAACATGACAATCCCGGAGGTCAGTGGTTAGTGGTGAAGTGTTTGTGATAGGTGTGAGTGGTGATTAGAGGTCAGTATCATCCTAGATGCATACTTTGGTTATGCAAAGGGCTCAGAATGCTCCAGTGTTAGAGTGGACGGATTTACAAAATTGGGTCAGGGGGTTTGATACACGGTTTAATTCTCCAAACTTTGATAGAGGATTCGTAGCTCTTAGAACTAAAGACAAGTGAAGATTTCTGGATGAGAGTGTGATGTATTTGGGACCTTTTGGGTACCCATTTCCAGACATTCCTAGGGTTGATTGGAGTGGAGACAGTGAGAGGTGTAGGTATCTTTTTTGAGTTGTTGGCCACGAGTGCTTGTGAAAGTTGCTTCATCCTAGTGCCTGAAGGTGAAGTAATTTGGGCTTGTAAGCAGGCCTTGGGCACCCATATCTGTCTAGCATTAGGGATGGCCTTCATTGACCGCTTAGGAACCCAAATAGAAATGGTATGCCTAGGAGTTATCCTAGGGGGCTTCTTCACTTTGTTCCTTGATGGTGAGGCTTGCCAGATGCTTATTTGAGAGCCTGTCTCTGGAGTTGTGGTGTTCTCCCCTTTGTGTATCCCGATTTGCTTCACCCCACAAGGTGCTCCGTATTGCCATGGTTGGCACTCTTGCTTCTTGATCAGCGGTCTCCTTCGTGTCGAATGATGTTCGGTCTGCCAGTTTAGATTCTTCTTTGGATCAACTGGGAACTTCCTATTGACTCCTGTACCTTCAGTAAGTTGGACACTCCTCTGCACCATAGAACTCGGGGCAGGAACAACATTGTTAACTTCATGTGGATTCCTGGAGGGACCAGGAGTTGGTGTCCATTTTAGGGATTTGAGTGCTTGATTTTCTAATTCAATCGTAAGACGACTTTGGCCTACCCATGCCTGAAGAAGTCCACTTCTTAGGTTGAGGTTGACTGCGTGATCATAGATCCAGTCTTGGCCTAAGATAAGAGGTTCGGTAAGATCCTCGTCTTCACATACTAGCACTTTCACTGGCATTAGTACCTCCTGAATGTAGAGAGGAAGCTCCACCTCTCCCATGCAAGGGGTTTCGACACCTCCTAAACCTATCAGATATGCTTCTAGGGGTTTTATCTCCACTTGCAGTTGTTGGCAGTAAGAAAGCCGAACTGCACCAGTGGCGGCTCCTGTATCAATTAAAGCTCTCACACTAGTTGGATTGTCTCCTTGTCCTATTTCTAGGGTTACAAAAGGTCTTCGATCGATTATTCTATGGGAATGTTCACCGGAAACCTCACACATGGCCATGTGATAACCTGGGGACTCTTGAGGGTCAGACATAGGCTGATCCCTCCCTTGTCTCCTCAGCTTCATTCGTCTGATGCGCTCTAAGGCCTCTACCTGTGCTTCTTCTCGAATTCGTTTTTCCTCCTCTTTACGTTCCTTAGTCGTATTGAGTCGACTTAGCATTTCCTCTGTGAGGGGTTCCTGGTACAACTTGACTCTGCATCCGCTAATATAGTTTGGGAGAACATCACCCTCTAATGTGGCTAGTTGCACTGCTCCACTTGTGGAGATCCTATTTATTATCATAGGTCTGTAGCCTCTCGTTTCTAGTTTCCTTGCGTGTTGTTTCAATGTGTAGACTAAAACTAGATCTCCAGCTTTCAAACCTTTGTCCTTCACATGGGCATCAAAGTATGCCTTTTGTCGTTTCTTGGCTGCATATATTCCTGCAGCTGCTCTTAGTCTGGTTTCACCTAATCGCTCAAGATCAAACAATCTCGAAGAGAGTTCATGGCCTGTCCAGTCGTGCTCTTGTGCTACTTTCAATGTAGGTATCAAGAAGTCCAAGGGTAGCACCGCATTTTGGCCAAATACCATCTGAAAGGGGGTGGCTTGGAGTACCGTTTTGTAGGCGAGTCGGTATGCCCAAACAGCATGGTGTAGTTGTTTGTCCCAATCAGAGCGTTTATTGCTCACTAATTTTGTCAAGACATTGCATAGGATCTTATTGGTGCTTTCGGCTTGCCTGTTGGCTTGAGGGTGATAGGGGGCAGACTTCTTATGTACTACCAAGAATTCTTGGAGCAGATTTTCAATAACTTCATTCAAGAAGTGAGTGCCCCTGTCACTTACTAACTCTATAGGTAGCCCGTATCTTGTGAATACATTCTGAAACAAGAATTTAGCAGTTGTCTGAGCGTCGTTCTTCGTTGTGGCTTTTACCTCTACCCACTTGGTTAGATAGTCCGTGGCAACGATGATATACTCAGCATGTGAGCCCTTAGCTGGGGGATTAATAGGACCTACAAAGTCTATTCCCCACTTAGAGAATGCACGTCTGCCCATCATAGGCTTCAGTGGCATCTCATCTTTGCGTATAGGAGGCTGGGTTCGCTGACAAATCTCACATCTCTTCACATAGGTATGTGCATCCATGTGAAGGGTCGGCCACCAAAATCCTGCAAATAGAATTGCTTTGATCACCCTATCTGGACCAAAGTGTCCTCCTGCTACACCCTGGTGAGCAGTTTCCAAGATCTTTAGATATTCACTCTCATGAACACATAGTCTCAGGTAATCATCTTTACCCCGCTTGTATAGATTATCACCAATGAGTGAGTAATCTAGGGCTTCTTGTTCTAGACTTCTTTTCCTAGTCAGGGTCATGTCTGGAGGGAATGTTTTCGTCCTCAAGAAAGATACTAGTGGTTCACTCCAATCTGGCACTATGGACACTTGATAAAGTGTGGCATGTTCCACAGGTGGTTTAGTGCAACAGATTGGGCATTCTTTGCACAACTTTTGGACATCAGCTTCCATCGTCGGCCAATGCACTCCGAATCTCCTTAGTGTCTGTAAGGTTCGTTGCTTTGAGTAGTGTTGCTCTAATGCACCTACATGTGCTAATTGCAACCATTTGGCGTACTCATCCTCTTCCACACAACAAGCCAAGATCCCTTGATCTGTGTGCTTGTACATACTTCCTGCCAAGATATGATACCTTTGGGCTTTTACAACTTCTCGATCCTGTGTGGTTATTACTGGATGGTTAGGCCCGTATGTCAATACTGGCACTAATGGCTTAGCCCACTGCGGCACCACTTCCAAATTAAACAAGTAAGCATCAGGTAAGTCATCTGATACTCCTTGTGGGGCTTCTCCAGATGTGAGCCTAGACAGATGGTCTGCTCTCAAGTGAGTCTTCCCTTTCCTTACCACCACCTCAAAGTCATACTCCATTAGTAAGAGAAACCATCTTACTAATCTGCCTGTATTACATGTGTCACTCTAGCACAATGGTGAGTACCAACGTGAGGAGATACACCTCATAAATGTCAATCCGTGGAGACGTGAGGACCGGTATGAAGACCGCGAGCAAGTGATGGCACAAGTGCGTGAGTGAAAGCACACAAGCATGCACACACATACACACACACGCGCATAAGGTAAGAGCAAAGAGTGGAACAATGGAAAGCTTCGATTACCAAAGAGCTCTCTTACAAAACTGAAATCTACAACAAGCCAACCTCAAAAATGAGCTCTCCAGCCTTTTTATAGTTTTTGAGTGGTTTTGGCCCTGTCCAGACCTAGTGTCCGGCCTAGTTAAAAATAGGTTCCGGGGCTTATTTGGGGGCTCAAACGGAGTCTAAAAATCATGAAAATTGGTAGGATGGTAGATCTAATACTCCTCAAGCTCGAGGACTCCTCGGCTTGAACAAAATGGAGTTACAAAAATGAAAAATGGTATTTACAATGGTTTTTAGTGATAACAATCACTATTTTTGTAGGCATTTCTTTTGAAAATTTGACATGTGCTTCTTGGAGCTCCCTACTTGCTCCTTCGTCTTGTGTGTCCACTTCCTTGATGCGCTTCCATGCTTTGTCCTTGACCTTAAGCTTCAACACTCCCCCCCCTCTTGAGTCTGTCGTCCCTGACAGACCCTTGTTGTAGTGGTCGTTCCATGTAGTACGTTGAGAGGTAGCGTCCTTTGCGTCCAACAGGGGCGATCCCTCTTCCCAATGTATCCTGGTCGTTTGTCAGGTTCTTCACTTTGCCACTGTTATCTCTTGCAGTTTGTAGTCCCTTTGTACGTACTTCTGCCTTGTATTCCATCTGGGTGGTGCATTTGTGAGTTTTCCAAAACGGCTAGCTGCTCAAAGGATGTGGTCAATGTTGATTGTGAGCAACTCTCGCTGGTGGATGGCTCCCTGTTTCTTGTAGTGGTCACCGTGATGTCCTCTGATTCTTCCGAAGATGGCTTTCATAGTTTTCGTGCCAAGTACTTGTAACCCATAATGGATGATGGTTAAGTGCATTAGTGCACGGGTTGAACAAATTATGTGCCTTGTGCATGGCCTTGTAGTGTGGCCCTACGTATGCGTACTTGGATAATGCATGGCAAGAAGTATGGTGCAAGAGATTGGGTCTTGAGCTAAGTGCTCAAGCGTATGCTGACGAAGAGGTTTCCTAATCTATCATGGTTTTAGTGTTGTTGAAACATACACGTCTTACCATGGTGACGGGTCCGTTGATCTTCATCTCTTCGTGTTGTGGTTCCCTCATGATGTTTGACCGTCGGCTTGTCCTTTTTGTTGAGGGATGTCCTTGCTGGAAGTTCGCTGATGAGCACTTTCAAGCACATAGTTTTTTTTTTTTTTTTTTTTTTTTTTGGAACAATGGCATCAAACAAGAAGAAAGAGGTTAGTATCAATAACATATTTTTCATGTGAAAATTTTGTCTCATGTGCCTGGGATTTCTCAATTGTGTCTATGCACGGCCATGTAAGGTGGCCCTATATTGATGCATACTTTGGAAATGCATGACCTGAATGGTGCAAACGACAAGGTTATGCCAAAGGCACATGGTTGCTGCTGGTCGAGGCTTTTGATGTTACTTGTATACTTGATGAATTCTTTGATTGGAGGTGTCTATCGGATCTCGAAATGATGTAATCCTCCGGATTGGAACCCATTTCAGAAGAGTGTTTGGCCCTGTAGAGATCACCTCAGGCCAGTTCTTCTTTGGATGTTGTCCAAACTTTGGTATCCAGTGTGGTTGGCCCCTTGGTTCTGTGGATGTTGCTTGTGCTTTTGGCTTCCAAACCCATATCCTGGGTGAGTGCCTGCTTATTTTTGTAGAAGGGTTGAGTTTATCTTCTTTTGGACTTTGTGCTCTGTCCTTATCCTTGGCTTTCCTTGGCTTCTTTGTTGAGGCCTTTTGCATGGTGGGGAGCATAGGCCTTTGTACGTGTAAGAGCTTCTTGGGTACCCACATCTGTAATCGCCCTTGTTGAGCTGTAGCTAATTTTTTAGGCACCCAAATTTGTACCTGATTGTGGTCGGCCTTCATTGATAGCTTCGGTACCCAAATTTGATGGATTCCTCGTGCTTGACCCTGTCGTAGGTGCTTGGTTTTTCTTTTTTCATGGTCGATCTGGTTGGGTGGGAATCTTTGAGGTAATATCGATGGTTGCACTTCTTTCTTTACCCAGATCTGCTTCATGCCCTTAACTTCTTTCTGCTTGAAGGCTCTTTGTCTATTTGATAGACTGGCTATCTTGCACTGTTTTGCTTGCTTCTGAGGTTGAGCTCTTGTGGATGCTTTGCTCTTTAGAAGACAAGAAGAAGGTTCAACTTGACTTTGCGACTGTCCTTCCGTGCTTGCGTCCGTCTGGATCATAGAGCTTTTGACATCTACAACATCTTGTTCAAGAAGATTAGCCTTAGAGGAACAAAGAGAGTGTGTGGTGTCAGTTTCAGTGGGCATGTGATTCTCCAATTCTAATGTAATGCATTGATTATATACCCACACTTGAAGAAGTTGACTTCTTAGGTTCAAGTTGACAGCATGGTCGTAAATCCAATCTTGACCCAAGACAAGTGGTTCTGTGAGGTCCTCATCATGACACACTAGCATTTTGACTTTTATTGGAACATCTTGAAGGTAGATGGGAAGTTCCACCTCGCCCAAACAAGGGGTTTCCACGCCTCCTAAACCTATGAGGTAGGCTTCTATGGGCTCGATGTTCAATTGCAGGTCTTGGCAGTATGAAAGTCTAACTGCACTAGTTGCTGCTCCTGAGTCAATCAGTGCTCTCACAGTCCTTACACTCTTTCCTTGTCCTACCTCTATAGTCACAAAGGGCCGTCGATCAATTATTCGAGAAGTAGTTATGCCCGATTTTTGGCACATGTCCATGTGATATTTTGGAGCTTTTGTGTTGACATCTAGGCCTAGCCGCCGTAACTTATTTCTTCTGATGCGCTCTCTAGCCTCTGCTTGTGCTTCTTCTCTAACCCTTAACTCCTCTTCTTTTCGCTTCTTAGCAGTGTTGAGTCTCGTGAGCATTTCCTCTGTAAGAGGTTCTTGATATAACTTGACTCGACAACCACTAATATAGTTTGGTAGGATATCACCTTCTAAAGTGGCCAATTGAACTGCACCGCTAGTGGAGAGTCTATTAATGATCATGGGTCCATATCCTCGTTTCTCCAATTTGCGGGCATGTTGCTTTAGCGTATAAACCAGCACTAGATCTCCTTCCTTCAATCCTTTATCCTTTACATGGGCATCAAAGTATGCCTTTTGCCTTTTCTTTGCAGCATAAATGCCTGCTGCTGCCCGTAGCCTCGTCTCACCTAAGCGTTCTAGATCAAAGATCCTGGAAGACAACTCATGTCCATTCCACTCATGCTCTTGTGCTACTTTCAAGGCTGGGATTAAGAAGTCCAATGGTAGCACGGCATTCTGTCCAAAGACCATCTGAAATGGGGTAGCATTGAGTACCGTTTTGTAGGCAACTCGGTATGCCCAAACAGCATGATGAAGTTGTTTGTCCCAATCAGAGCGTTTATTATTTACAAGTTTCGTCAACACGTTACATAGGATCTTATTCGTGCTCTCGGCTTGTCCGTTGGCTTGTGGGTGATAAGGTGCAGACTTCTTGTGTATCACCATGAATTCTTGGAGGAGATTTTCAATGACCTCATTCAAGAAGTGCGTACCTCTATCACTAACCAACTCTATTGGTAACCCATATCTAGTGAACACATTTTCGAATAAGAACTTAGCCGTCGTTTGAGCATCATTCTTTGTCGTGGCTTTTACTTCCACCCACTTTGTAAGGTAATCTGTGGCTACAATAATGTATTCTGCATGGGAGTTTCTAGCTGGGGGGTTAATAGGACCAACAAAGTCTATACCCCACTTTGAAAATGCACGTCCTCCCATCATTGGCCTTAAAGGCATCTCGTCTTTTCTTATCGGATATTGGGCACGTTGGCATGTGTCACATTTCTTCACATAAGTATGTGCATCCATATGAAGAGTGGGCCACCAAAGTCCTGAGAATAAAATGGTCTTAATTACTCTGTCAGGCCCAAAGTGTCCACCTGCAGCACCGCTGTGTGCAGTTTCTAAGATTTTCAAATAGTCTGATTCATGAACGCACAGTCTTAGGTAACCATCCTTGCCTCTTCGATATAGGTTGTCTCCTACTAGGGCATAGTCTTGAGCCTCTTGCTCCATACTCCGTTTTCTTGCAAGACTAGCCTGATTGGGTAATGTTCCCGATCTCATGAACGCAACCAATGGAGCACTCCAATCTGGGATTAATGACACATGATAAAGAGTGGCATGCTCCACTGGGGGTCTCTTCTGGCACACTGGACAATTCTGGATCCACTCCTGTATTTCTTTGTCCATGCTAGGCCAATACACTCCTAAACGTTTTAGATTCTGCAATGTTCGTTGTTTAGAGTAATGATTTCCTAGCAATCCCTCATGGGCTTGTTGCAACCAACTAATATGTTCATCGTCCTCGACACAACAAGCTAATACACCCTCTGGATCTTGTTTGTACATACTTCCGGCCAATATTTGGTACTTTTGTGATTTTACAATTTCTTCTTTGCTTGTTTTCACATTTTTATTTGCAGGTCCGAAGGTTAGGACTGGCACCAACTTATTTGCCCATTTAGGAACAACATCTAAATTGAACAGATAAGCATCGGGCAATTCATCAGACACTCCTTGCGGTGGCTCTCCTGAAGTGATACGAGAAAGATGGTCTGCCCTAAGATGGGTTCTACCTTTCCTGACTACAACTTCAAAGTCGTATTCCATTAGTAAGAGGAACCATCTTACTAAGCGGCCTGTATTGCAAGGTTTATTGACCAAATATAGTAAAGCTTGATGATCAGTGAAAAACTTGAACTTATTGGCCAATAGATAGTGTCTAAACTTCTTCACAGCGTATACCATACCTAAGCCTTCTCTCTTCGTTGTGGTATAATTTCGTTCAGCTGCATTTAATTGCCTACTAGCATATGCTATCGGCAAATCTAGGTTTCCTTCACCTGTGGGTTGTGCTAGCACACATCCTATTGCATGATTGGAGGCATCTACATGGACATGAAAGGGTTTGCTCCAATCCGGAGTGGTCAGTATCGGTGCTGAGCACAAGCGTCTTTTTAGCTCGTTGAAGGAATTCTCGCATTCCTCGTTCCACTCAAAATTTGTTAACAACCCATAAAGAGGTTTAGCTATGATGGCATACATGTGGATAAACCTACGGTAATATCCACAATGGCCCATAAAGGCCTGTACCTCTTTAACATTTCTTGGTCTTGGCAACTCTGCTATTGCTCTTACCTTGTCCTCATCTGTTGAAATTCCATTCTTAGAAACAATATGACCTAAGATTTTACCTTGTCGTACCATGAACACACACTTCTCTGGGTTCAGACAAACTCGATAATCTCTACACTTGTTGAAGATTTGTCTGAGCTCAGGGATGTGGTAACTTCTTTGTTGGGAATGAGCACATAAGTCATCCACATATACTTCTAAGCTCTTCCGCAAGAACTCTTTGAAGACATGACACATGAGCCTTTGGAATGTTGCAGGTGCATTGGTGAGCCCAAATGGCATCACACGAAATGCAAAGATTCCCCATTCTGTGGCAAAGGCCGTTTTGTGTTGATCTTCGGGGGCAATGGCTACTTGGTTGTAACCTGAAAATCCATCAAGGAAGCTATAAACTTCCTTGCCTGCAACACGCTCCAATAGATGTTCGGTGATTGGAAGTGGATAACTATCTCTGATCGTTGCGGCATTAACTTTTTTAAGGTTAATGCACACTCGCAATTTCCCATTCTTCTTGGGCACCACCACAATGGGGGACACCCATTCAGTGTGCTCAATCTCATAGATGAATCCAGCTTCGATCAGCCTGTCAATTTCCTCCTTTATTTTGGCTGCATAATTGTCATTATATGTGTAGGGCTTTTGTTTAGTGGGCTTGGCATCAGCGGTCATCGGAATCGTATGAGAGCAAATCTTTGGATCTACTCCTTTCAAGTCTCTATAGTGCCATGCGAACACATCCCTATATTCCCTTAATAGAGCTACAAGCTCTGCTTCTTCTTTTGCACTTAGGTCGTCTCCTATGTACGTACATCGCTCTTCGTTCCCTTCAATGGTCACTACAATTTTTTTGGTCTTTTCTTTATTGTCATATGCTTCGCCTAGAATGGCCTCTCTCTTAGGCATTCGTACCAAAATTTTTCGGTCTTCCACTTCATATTTCTTGAAATTTTCTGGTACTTCAAACAGTGATTCTTCCTCTTCTTGTTTCACTACTTTTCTTTTCTTTTTCTTTTGACCTCCTTCACTTCCTTCCTTTGAATTTATCGTTTTAATACTCGTGAGGGGTTCTTCTTCTTTTTGGGTTAACACTCCTATGTCTTCTAAATAGTGTTCCTCTGAGTCAAAGTAAGTATCCATCACAATGGATTCTAGATCATCATCATTCTCTTCTTCTTCTATGAACTCATTAGGATCACACTCTTCCAACAGGGGCTGACACATGAACACTGAAATATCATAACCCTCCTCATCACAGTGAGGTGTCCATTGTTCTTCATTGACTGCAATGTCCATGGTAGCTAAGATTTCTGCCCAACCATGAGGCTCAAATTCCTCATCTGGAAATATCATTGGTGTATAGGCTGGGTCTTTTATTGGTCTATCTCCTGGGGACGTTCCTTCCTCTCTTGCTTTTAGACGCTTTTCCTCTTCCTCTGCGACCTTGCACATCCACAAATGAGTATCTTCATGCAGCCATGATGGATCAGGTGAACTTCCAGAATGCACGGAGATAGAATCTTCTTTCACTTTGTGGATAGGATTCCATTGTAGGGGTGGTACATCTCTGAAGGTGTAATCCTTTAGATTGACCTTGGTGGTGACCCCTAAGTGTTGTAAGTACAAGGAGTTGGTTCCCCAATCTTGTACTATTTGCAATTGTCGTAGGAAGGGTCTTCCTAGGATCATCTCGTAGACATTATTTTTCTCAAAGTCACATATAGCAAACGTATGTTCAAACTCTACACCACAAGTAGTTAGAGTTATCCCTTCGAGCAATCCTAGAGGTCTTTCAAAATGACCATCTGCCATTTGAAGCTTCATTCTTGTTGGTCTTAATGTGGGTTTGCCCCATCGCTTCCACAAGGAGGTGGTCGCAATAGCAACACCAGCACCTGAATCTACGATTGCTTTGGTTGTGTAACCTTGATAGGTGATTGGAAGATAAGTATTACCTTCTTCACCTTCGCTCATGTCTCCTATCTTGTCGAGAGGTATCTCTGGAACTATTTGCTTAGAGCCTACTTTTGGCATATTGGATTCAAGTTCTGGAACCTGATCCTTCACATGATTCCATAGCTCCGGTTTTGCTTTGAGCAGCTCTTCCACAGTGAGATGACATTGAACCTTAGTGTTCTTCACAACATCAGTGTTTCTTGGAATCACTGAGTCTTCATTTCTTACCAATATTGTGGGGGCTCTGATCTGGAGAGATTCAGATTCCCACGGGCCTGTGTAATGAGGCAACTCTTGTAAAGAATTAGATTCAAAATCTAATCTTTCATCTTCTTGTTGCTCTGCTTGGTCTCCATAGATAGACGGAATGTCTTGGGGAAATTGATCATGAAGATCATCAATCTCAGGAATAGGAGGGGAATTACCCTTCTCCTTGGCCCATTTCTCTTCCTGGATTTCCCGCAAGAACTCTTGAGAGTACTGCTCCCATTGGTGATGAGCTTCCTCTTTCAATAACTGGTTGAGCCTGTGGAGGTAAAGAAATTTGTGGTTTGTTTACCAACTGCTCTATTCTTTCTAGTAAGCCCTGGAAATGCAAATCCGGTTTGACAGAGTTTGTCTGATTGAACTTTTGACTAGTCTCCAGTATAGCTTGAGCTTGTTCTACCATTTTCATGCACATTTTCATCCGTTCAATCTCTAAATCTGCTCTAGGGTAACTCTTGTCTAGGTTTGCAGCTGTTGGCCCTTCTTGAAGACGAGCCTGGTAGGCCTTGAACATCATGTCCAAGCCTTCTGGGGTTGGATATGCAAGAACAGACCCTGAATGCGGTCTATTTACAATGGGCGGTGGGGTGGAATGAGGTGGAATGGATGGAGCTACGGCATGCGAGGGGCTTTGGGATGCAATGTCTTCTATTTTTGTTTTGGCATCTTTTAGACTTTCTTCTAGCTCAGATAGCTTTTTGTTCCACTTGCGATTAGCCTTCTCTCTGGTATCCTTCCATGTTCTTGGTTTTCTCTTGCTAGGTTCTCCTACCTCACTTGACTCTGACTGCTCAGCTGGTTTTGCTTGTTGTGCAGCCTGTGCCCTAGTAACTGCCTGTACAGGGGCCACATTATTGCTACTTGAACTTGAATCTGCCACTAAGCCTACCACATTGATGGGTGTGACCTTGGGTGCACTAGAGGGATTCCTGGGACACTCTCTAGGAAGATGTTCCTTGCCGCACTCAGGACAAAAGCCTTGTATTGTGATGTTTTGTCCTAGTCCCAGAGCTGGTTGGTGAGGACATTCACGAATGAAATGATCGCCCTGACATCTAAAGCATGGTCCTCTAGGGGCTTGTGGTCTTACTTGTCTCAATTGGGGCCTAGGATTTGGATTCGTATACATGACATTGGAGTATTCTGGCTCCCAATTTTGTTCCATAGGTGGTGTCTCATATTGATACTGAGAAATCTCACTTTGCTCGGGTGACTCTATATAATAAGCCTATGGACTATCTTCATGGAAGTAGTCTGAACCATGAGCGTGAGAATCATTTTCTGAGACCAATGGGGTTAGTGGCACCAATGCTCTATTATGGTTCTCCTCCGCCATTGTATATTTAACTGGGATCACATTGGCCGGAGCTGGCGGTTGGTTTCCTAGGACTGGTTGTGGCCTGTATGGTGCCTGGTATTGCTGCTGGTATTGAGGTTGATATTGTTGTGGCCTATAATATGGCTGTTGGTACTGATTCTGATACCTACCTTGTTGGTAAGGTTGCTGATAATTTTGTTTAACAGCCTGCCTGTTATAGGGACAATCTTGGGTCGTATGATTTGTGTATTTTCTCTCAATGGTGCAATATAGAGCATTAGGGTTTCCTTGGGGTTGAGTCATCATTGGGCAAACATTAGCCATGTGATCTCCTCCACATGTATAACATCGCTTCACTGAAGTGACCCTTGGCATTTGTCTATTTTGAACTCCTAGCTTTTTGGCCACTTGCTCAGCTATCTCATCTATCTCAGTGGAGATTCTAGAGGTATGACTTGTAGGTTTGTGTACCTTGTGTCCTCCTTGTCCCTCCTATCAGCCTGTGGATGCAAAGTCACCCTCCAAAATCACAATATGATGCTCGCGATACCAGGCGCAGGTCGCTTCAGTCCGCGTGATACTGAATTGAATTTTTGGAGTTTTGAGAGGTTTTCCAAGTGATTTTCTTCAGCGCTTTTGGTTCTCAGCTCCTCCTAAGATTGTTTCTCACAGCCACGAGTAAGAAACGAGTGAATGTAGTGGCGAAAATGGAAAAAATCAGAGAATATGAAGAGGGAAGGAGATGGTGATGATGATGAAGAGGAAGAAGGAGAAAAACTCAGAAACTGAACTGAAAAATGGTAATTTTTCACCTTCCAACGTCGCTACTCCACGTCTTACCGTCACACGCTCGTCCTCCAAGCTCTCTCCCCAGCAACGGCGCCAAATTTGGTGTCACTCTAGCACAATGGTGAGTACCAACGTGAGGAGATACACCTCATAAATGTCAATCCGTGGAGACGTGAGGACCGGTATGAAGACCGCGAGCAAGTGATGGCACAAGTGCGTGAGTGAAAGCACACAAGCATGCACACACATACACACACACGCGCTTAAGGTAAGAGCAAAGAGTGGAACAATGGAAAGCTTCGATTACCAAAGAGCTCTCTTACAAAACTGAAATCTACAACAAGCCAACCTCAAAAATGAGCTCTCCAGCCCTTTTTATAGTTTTTGAGTGGTTTTGGCCCTGTCCAGACCTAGTGTCCAGCCTAGTTAAAAATAGGTTCCGGGGCTTATTTGGGGGCTCAAACGGAGTCTAAAAATCATGAAAATTGGTAGGATGGTAGATCTAATACTCCTCAAGCTCGAGGACTCCTCGGCTTGAACAAAATGGAGTTACAAAAATGAAAAATGGTATTTACAATGGTTTTTAGTGATAACAATCACTATTTTTGTAGGGATTTCTTTTGAAAATTTGACATGTGCTTCTTGGAGCTCCCTACTTGCTCCTTCGTCTTGTGTGTCCACTTCCTTGATGCGCTTCCATGCTTTGTCCTTGACCTTAAGCTTCAACAACATGGCTTGTTTACCAAGTACAGTAGAGCTTGGTGATCAGTAAAAAATTTGAACTTATTTGCAAGCAAATAATGTCTAAACTTTTTAACCACGTACACCATGCCTAATCCTTCTCGTTCGGTGGTTGTATAGTTCCGTTAAGCAGCATTCAATTGTCTACTGGCATAGGCAATAGGGAGATCCAGATTACCTTCACCCATAGGTTGTGCGAGTACACATCCAATAGCATAATTGGAGGCATCCACATGAACATGGAATGGCTTGTTCCAATCTGGTGTGGTCAAGATTGGTGCTGAACATAATCTTCGTTTAAGCTCTTGGAAGGAATTCTCACATTCATCAGTCCACTCAAAGTTAGTCAAAAGTCCGTACATGGGCTTTGCAATGACGGCATACATGTGGATGAACCGGCGGTAGTAACCACAATGCCCCATGAACGCCTGTACTTCCTTGACGTTCTTTGGCCTAGGTAGCTCCGCTATGGCTTTCACTTTCTCTTCATCAGTGGATATGCCATTTTTTGACACTATGTGTCCTAGAATCTTGCCTTGCCTAACCATGAAAACACACTTTTCTGGGTTCAAGCAGACTTGATATTCTCTGCATTTATCAAAGATTTGTCTAAGTTCAGGTATATGGGTCTGTCTAATGTTGGAATGCGCGCACAGATCATCAACATAGACTTCCAAATTCTTCCTCAAGAACTCTTTAAACACATGACACATCAATCTTTGAAAGGTAGCAGGTGCATTAGTAAGCCCGAATGGCATTACTCGAAAGGCAAATATGCCCCACTCCATGGCAAAAGCCGTCTTATGTTGATCCTCTGGAGCAATGGCTACTTGATTGTAGCCCGAAAACCCATCTAGGAAGCTGTACACTTCCTTGCCTGCTACCCTTTCTAATAGATGCTCAGTGATAGGAAGCGGATAGCTATCTCTAATAGTGGCTGCATTAACCTTCTTCAAGTTAATGCATACTCGTAATTTGCCGTTCTTCTTGGGCACCACTACAATGGGGGATACCCATTCAGTGTGCTCAATTTCATAGATAAATCCGGCTTCCACCAAGCGGTCTATCTCTTCTTTGATCTTAGCAGCATAGTTATCATTATATGTGTATGGCTTTTGCTTAGAGGGTTTAGCATCTGAGGTCATGGGAATTGTGTGTGAGCATATGTCTGGGTCAACACGCTTCAAATCCTTGTAGCTCCAAGCGAATACATCTCTGTATTCTCTTAGCAAGGCTATCAATTCGTGCTCTTCGTCTTCCGTCAGGTCATGTCCTATGTAAGTACATCTCTCCTCTCCCTCTTCTAGGGCTACCACTATTTTTTTTGTGGTTTCTTTGTTATCATAGGCCGCTCCTGATTGTGCCTCCCGTTTAGGCATTCTTATCATGACTTTTCTATCATCTATCTCATACTTCTTAAAATTTTTCGGGACCTCAAACAAAGATTCTTCCTCTTCTGTTGTGACTTCTCTCTTCTTTCTTTTCTTTCCTTCTTCCTTCGGGGTCACCTGTGTGGCTAGCCTTACCTCATTTGTAAGCTCTCCATCCTTCTGGGGTTGAAATTCTACTTCATAGAAGTATTCTTCGTCTGATGCAAAGGGTGTGTCCATAATGATTGACTCTAGATCGGAGTCACTTGCATCCTCAAATGCATCAAGGCTAGGTTCGCATTCTTCTAGAACTGCCTCTCCCATGATTGGCTCTATGGAGAAGACTGAAATGTCATAGCCATCCTCATCACAGTGAGGTGTCCATTCTTCCTCATTGATGGCTACATCCATTGTTGCTAGGATTTCTGCCCAGCCGTGGGGTTCAAATTCTTCGTCAGGAAAGACTACAGGTGCATAGGCTGGGTCTTGAATGGGTCTATGTGTTTCGTTTGCACCTATTTCTCTGGCCTTTTCTCTCTTCTCTTCCTCTACTGCTACTTTGCACATCCATAAGTGAGTGTCTTCATGCATCCATGAAGATCCTAACCCTATGGAATGCACCGATTCCGTATCATCTTTGGCTCTATGGATGGGGTTCCATTGGATAGAAGGGACATCTCTATGAGAGTAATCCTTGATATTGACTTTGGTCGTAACACCTAAGTGCTGCAGGTACAAAGAATTGGTTCCCCAATCCTGTACCACTTGCAACTGTCGCATAAAGGGTCGTCCCAAGATCATTTCATAGGCATGGTTCTTGCTAAATTTACATATGGCAAAGGTATGCTCGAACTCGACACCACAGGTGGTGAGAGTTATTCCTTCTAGTAATCCTAAGGGTCTCTCAATATGACCATCGGCCATCTGCAATTTCATTCTCGTTGGCCTGAGTGCTGGCTTGCCCCAACGCTTCCATAGGGAAGTGGTGGCAATTGCAACTCCTACACCTGAGTCCAAAATTGCCTTGGTGGTGTACTCCTCGTAGGTAATGGGAAGATAGGTGTTCCCTTCTTCACCTTCACACATATCTCCTATCTTATCCAAGGGTATCTCTGGCACTGTCCTATGTGATCCTACCTGGGAACGAGGTTTTGCTATCTCGAGCACTTGATTGGCTACATGTTTCCACACTTCTGGTCTAACCTTAAGCAGCTCTTCCAAAGTGAGATTGCACTGCACTTTGGTGTTCTTCACTACCTCTATGTTCCTAGGTATGACTAAATCTTCGTTTCTTACCATGACTGTAGGTGCTCTCATACAGGTGGACTTTGCTTCCCATGGGCCTGTGAAATGGGGTAGTTCTTGTAAAGAATTAGACTCGAAGTCTAATCTTTCTTGAGATTGGGCACTCTCATGTTCTCCATAAATGGAAGGAAGGTCTTGTGGGAATTGATCGTGTGTGTCATCCACCAGCTCAATGGGGGGAGGAACTTCACTCTCCTTAGCCCATTTCTCTTCTTGAATCTCTCGCAAGAATTCTGGTGTGTATTGATTCATAGAAGAAGAGGTGTCTGGCTCCGTAGAGTTAGGCACGTAGGCCTCAGGCACATAGGCTTTCTGGGTAGGAAGACCTGCTCTTTCACTAGCCTTGTCATGGTGTTGAGGGGCGAGTTCCTTTTGTGATTGTGCCATTAGATTCTCTATTCTTTCTAGGGAGGGGGGGTTGTCTGGTTCAGAGGAATTGGGCACATAAGCTTTTGATGGGGGATGGGTCATGTTTTTGCTTGCTTTATCTCTTTCTTGATTTTTTTCTTCCTTGGCAGATCTTGTAATTATGCCCTCTAACTTCTCTAGAAGTCCATCCAAGTGTAATTGCATCTTGGCTGAGCCCGAGTAATTGAAAAGGCGACTGGCTTCAAACATAGTCTGAGCCAATGCGACCATTTTCGCGCAAAGCTTGGTTCTTTCTATCTCTAGGTCAGCTCTAGGATAACACTTGTCATGATCCGTGACATTTGGCCCTTCTTGGATTCTGGCTTGATATGCTCTAAGCATCATGTTTAGGTCCTCGGGAGTGGGGTCGGCTAGGACGGATCCTACTCCGGGTGGTGGGTGGGTTAAGGGTGGTGTATTGAAAGGTTGGGGAATGGAAGAAGGTGGATTGGCGGGTAAAAGGAGAGGTGGTGGAGGGGTGGTGTGAGAGTGGTTTTGAGATGCGAGTTCACTTATCTTTGCTTTGGTTTCTCTCAAGCTTTCTTCAAGTTCGCTCATCTTTTTTGCCCATTGCCTTTTCATTCTTTCACGACTATCCTTCCAGGCTCTAGTCCTCTTTTTGGTTATGCTCTCTGTTTCACTCACCTCGGGGCTCTTTTCCCAACCAACACCTTGGTTTTGTTGTAGTGCTTGCATGTTATTAGGGTTCTTTGGGCAATCTCGTAGGAGATGCTCTTTCCCGTAGTCTTGACAAAAACCCTGAATTGTTACTGGTTGAGGTTGTGTAGGGGCAGGCAGTGGACAATCACGTATAAGGTGATCTCCCTGACATCTGAAGCATGGTCCTCTAGGAAATGGGGTTCGTACATGCCTAGGTTGAGGTCTAGAGTTGGGGTTTGTGTACATGGCATTGGCATACTCAGGCTCACCACTATTTTCACTTGGGTCCTCATAATAGTATGACTCGTTATGCTCGGGTGACTGCATGTAGTAAGCCTGTGGGCTATCAATATGTGTGGAGTCAAAACTATGGTCACTTGGATCACTGTCTGATAGCAATGGGGTGATTGGGACTATGGCTCTGTTCGGATTTTCTTCAGCAGATGCATATTTCACTGGGATCACATTGGTTGGAGCAGGGGGTTGCTGCACTAGGACTGGTTGAGGTCTCTGCTGCCCTTGATAAGGTGGCTGATAAGTTTGTTGTGTCTGTTGTATTGTTGTGGTGGGTACTAATTCTGGTATCTACCCTGTTGTGGATATGGCTGAGGGTAATTTTGCCTAACAGTTTGCTTATTGTAGGGGCAATCTTGCGCGGTGTGATTGGTGTACCTTCGTTCTATGGTGCAGTACTGGCTACTAGGATTAACTTGGGGTTGAGCCATAATGGGACATACATTCGCCATGTGGTCGCCACCACAAGTATAGCACCTTTTCACAGGGGCATACCTTGGGATCTGTTTGCTAGTGACACCTAATTTTTGAGCTACTTTCTCTGCAAGTTCCTCAATTGATGTGGATTGACCAGATGTGAGGCTACTAGAGCTATCAGAATCCTTATAGATTTTTGATAGTTCTAATTCCTCACCTAGATTGTCCTCAATGTCTATGCACATGCGCACGCACTCTTCTATCGTTCTGGGGTCCTTCAGATACACATATGACCTGAGCTTGGTGCTCAACAATCCATCTAAGAACAAGGCCACTTGTTTGGCTGGTGTGGGTAACTCCGGCATCGGGCATCTCTCCAGGTACTGCCTAAATCTTCTTCCTGCTAGTCGGACCGTCTCTTGAGGTGTTTGTTTGAAGCTATGAATTAGTGAGGAAGTGTTGTGCCTGATCCCACTCTTAGAAAACTCAATGATAAATGCCTCTAAGAGCTGGTCTATGTTTTTGAAATGCCTCTCGTTCAATGGTTGAAACCACGTAAGGGCAGTGTTCCTAAGGGTTAGACCAAAAGCATTATATTGTGTGAATAGGTCCTCTACCTGTTCAGCTTTCAATACTTGCCGAAATTCTGCCACATGGTCATAAGGGTCTCCAGTGCCATCGAAGTAATTCTTCATGGACTTCACCAGTTGAGTTGGTCGCAGGGTCCTAGTGTGTTCTCTCGGCCTTGGCAAAGGAAAATCGTCAGCATTCCTTTGATTCCATGGGGTTCTATGTCTCTCAGGTTCCACTCTATTCCTTTCCGTTCCCGTTCTTTCTCTTCCCAGGGAGTTGGCAAAACTTACCTCAGACTTGTCTCTACTTCTATCTCTTTGAGCTCCATGAGCTTGGGAGGTCCCAGCTCCTTGGTGACTGTATGACACATTAGTCCGAGGTTGGGGAAAAACAAATTCCCCCTTCCATGTGTAGGCATGTCTGCCATGCTCGGTGACCACAAAGATCTTCTCTGATGTATTGTCTAAGTAGGTTACTTTGCCTGGGCTATCAGGGTCTTTAAACTCATAGATTGTGAGAGCACCTACTTCATGAGACAAGGTAGGCTTATACCTCCAAAAGGCCTCATCAGTTTCTCGGTTTAAAAGCAAATCTATGCTTTTATTATCCTGTGGAATCAATTCTGGAGTCATGATTCTGGTCAAGACAGATTTACCGTGGGGAGTTCTCGGCTCTTTCTCTAAATTTCCTTGCTCTATATCACCCATATCGGTTTCTGCAATCACATTTCCAAACTCATCAGTTCTATCAGGAAGAGTGGTGACTACATATATAGTCCCTTCTTTATCTAGGTATGCTCCATTCTCAAACTTCTCTACCGGGTGTTCTAGTCCATGGGGTTGATCGGGGTTCTTCATCTGGACCACAGATCTTCTCAGTCCGTCTTCGTAGATGCGAGCACCTAGACAATTCGTCCTGATGTATTCCAATTGAGTCTTGTAAGGTCCTTCTGGCTTTTCTAGATAAGCCACCCCCGAACTACCTACTGGTCTTTCCATGTGATAGGACATCTCAGAATCACTTGTTTCTGATCTGGGAGTGTATGGGTAATCACTCAACTGCTGGGCCCAAGACCTGGCAGTGTGATTGACACTAGCTTCAGAAGATCTGAGGCTTTGTCTGTCTCGGCCTAAGTGCCTGCCTGATCTAAGGTTCATATGCCTGGTTTATCTACCCCCTTGGACCCCAGCACACTCTCGTTGCAGGTTAATTTGCACCAATCACTTTGTTCTTTTGGGTTGAATATTATGTTTATGATCTTTGTCTGAAATCGCGTCGTCAGGAGTACTTAAGTGAATTTCGCACTTGATAAGTGATCGACTCCAGTTTACCTTTTGTCCCTTAGGGTTTTCGGACTTAAGACCTACTTAATTCTTGCACTTGGTTGATTAATTCTCTTGGACTTGATTCGTACCTAACGTTGCCCTAATTAATTACCACACCTAAGTCGTACTTAGCCTAGGCTAGGAATTGACAAAGGAGGGTTGAGACATCTTCCAACCTCAATTAGCTGGTTGACCAGACTGCTACACAAGCCCAGGAAGCCTTCTCCCAAGCTTGGTACTCACCCTTGCTAGCTTGCTTTGGATTGCCTTGAGTGCACACAATGTTCCTGCAAAAGCTCACTAGTCAGTATAGCTCTATTACCACAAGTAATTGAAAGACACACATCAATATTTTTAGTCCCCCCTAGAGTAACTCACTGAACCCCCTCAATCTTAGGACCACCTAGTCTCACCTAAAGGCCAACTTGAAAATACATGTTCTAAAACTCCACATATGATTCTACAAAAAACCAGTCAAGGTCCACGTAGGATTTTCAACAAGCTTTCCAACGAGACCAAAATCTCATCAATCGGAATTCGTATGGTGAAGTTATGACCATTCAGGCACTTAGGGGTCCAAACAGGCTCTCGGGGTTCAGGAAATTCCTCCCTGGTTTCTAGGTCTTTTGCCCACTCCTAAGGCTCTCATATCCTCCCAATGTGTCCAAGATTAAACCCAAAGATACCTCAATTCAGTCAATTAATTTACTCTAAATTTTCATGCGTTAAGCCCATGTATCGCGATAGGTCGGGTCGACATGTCGCGATACTCCGAGGTGTCGCGATAGGTCGTGAGGTGTCGCGATAGCTCGTGAGGTGTCGCGATACTCCCAAGTGTCGCGATAGGTCGTGAGGTGTCGCGATAGCTCGTGAGGTGTCGCGATAGCTTGTGAGGTGTCGCGATACTCCCAAGTGTCGCGATAGGTCGTGAGGTGTCGCGATAGCTCGTGAGGTGTCGCGATACTCCCAAGTGTCGTGATAGGTCGTGAGGTGTCGCGATAGGTCGTGAGGTGTCGCGATAGGTCATGAGGTGTCACGATACTCCCAAGTGTCGCGATAGGTCGTGAGGTGTCGCGATAGGTCATGAGGTGTCGCGATAGGTCGTGAGGTGTCGCGATAGGTCGTGAGGTGTCGCGATAGCTCGTGAGGTGTCGCGATAGCTCGGGATATGGTGAATTTTTCAGTTCTGTCTAGTGATCCTAGGAGCTCTCAGCCTGCGCAGTGTCGTAGTGCACTCAGAAACATGATATGTCAAAGTTTTCGAAGTGTCGCGATAGCTCGAGCTTGACGCCTCGAGGCCTGTGCAGAAAGATTCTGTACCTGCTGAGCTTGTTGGAGATGGTGATGGAGCTGGTACTTGCAAAAAACATGCAAAAAACATACAACACAAATGCACACTCTCCCTCTCTCTCAAACTCGCACACAACAAATGAGGGGAATGACAAGGAAGAGGGAATATGTAGTGGAGAAGGAGGTGAAGGTGGAGATGAGGATGGAGGTGGAGATGGAGATGAAGATGGAGATGGAGAAGAAAGCAAAAAATTTACCTACTACCTACCATTCCAACGTGTCCTCTCTACGTCTTACCATCACACGCTCGTCCTCAAAGCTCGAATCCCCGGCAACGGCACCAAAATTTGGTGTAGCTCAGTGATGAGTAGCACCTCCTTTAATGTCAATCCGGGAAGACATGAGGATGGTATGAAGACCTCGAGCAAGTGAAGGCACAAATGTGTGAGTGAGAAGCACACTAACATGCACACACATACACACACACGCACACACGGCAAGAACAAAGAGAGTAAGACAATGGAATCACTTCTATTGCAACAAAGTTCTCATACAAGCTCAAAACTACAAGAAGCTCCCCCAAAAATGAGCTCTCTAGCTCTATTTATAGTTTTTGACTAGCTTTGGCCCTGTCCAGACCTAGTGTCCGGCCTAGTTAAAAATTAGGTTCCAGGGCTTATTTGAGGGCTCAAACGAGATCTAAAAAATACGAAAATTGGTAGGCAACTACTTCTAAGGCTCCTCAAGCTCGAGGACTCCTCGGCTTGTACAAAATGGAGCTACAAAAAGGTGAAAATGGTATTTACAGGGGTTTTTAGTGATGAGAATCACTTTTAAATGGTGTAAGGGTTTTGAAAAAAAAATAGAGAGTTGCCTTAGTGCTAGATCTGCATGTATGCCCGTACTTGCTTCTTCTCGTATATCGCCAACAATGGGCCTCCAGGAGGTCGGCATGGGTTTCTAACACGATTTGCATATTCTCTAAGGGAATGGCCTTGAATTTCTCTAGGTCGATTTCCTGCGGGGAACCCTCCATGGTTGCTTCCAAGTTTTCTTCATTCTGTTTCTGCAGCCGTTTATTCTCTTCGAGTGCTGTAGACATGTGTTTGCATAGGAAGGACAGGTTGCGTCTAAGCTTGAGATTCTCCGTTATCAGGGAGTGTAGCAATTCATCCATATGTTGCCTTTCTTCTGCATCGGATTGGGGTGGATTGGCTACTAATTGTTCATGTTGTTCTTGTAAAGTGGCGTACTGTTGTTGTAGTAGCCGCTTTTCCCTTTCGAGATCAATGAATCGTAGTTGAAGTTCTTCATGGCTTCGAAAGAGTCACGTATGTTGGTTATCGAGATGCTGGTAGTGTTGTTGTAGTTGCGACATACACTGATACATATTATTAAATACATTATTAATAGGGGTGGATGCGGGAAGGGTGTTGAATGCAGAAGGGAAGGGAAAGGGGAAGGGGAATGGAAGTGTGGATGCGGTGCTGGAAAATGGTGAAGTGGGAGGTGGGGGAATGGGAGATGGTGGGTGTATGGGGGGAGGGAGAGGTGCGGAGGTGGGTGATATGTCCATAAAATCAACAGTGGATGCAGTAGTGGGAGTGATTGTGAATATTGGAATTGTGGGTGTGGTGATAGTGGTGTAAGTGTACAGTGGTGTGTGCAGTTGTGAATACGAACTGCCTGGAAGTGTGATCGGGGGAATGAGATTTTCTGTGGCTGCGGTTAGAATTACTGTTTCAGTGGCCGTAGAGACAAAAGAGGTGGAGATAGGGTGTGTGGGTTGTGTGGGTTGACTGACGGTCTATGCTTCGGTATGGGTAGTGGACTCGGAGGCGGTGACAGTAGCGGTTACACTGGTAGTGGGAGGTGAATGTGGTGGAGTTGGAGGCAGGGGTGGCAAAGGGGGTGACGGAGGTGCACTTGAAACATGGGTTTCCTCAGTATCATGAACGGTGTGAGCGGTGCCCGTGGTTGTGGATGTGCCTTGTGGTTTTGATACTAATACATTCATCTGCTTCCCTGATCGAGGAGGACGTCTGCCGTATCTTCGCTCCGTTCTTCGTGCTTGTGCAAGGGCGGTATGCACCGTCTCAGGTACTTCTAAAGCCTCAGATATCATGTCAAGAGTGGCGCGGTATTGCTCGTCTACGCCTTCCTCCTCAAGGATTTGATTCATGAGGGCCTTGCCTGCTGCTAGGGACAGTCTATGTTGCTCTTGAACTCTCTTCATGGTATCATAGAGCTTTTTCAATGCCTTCGTATAAGCTGGAGCACCTTCAAGTACCTGCAGAGCTTCCTGATCATATTCTTGCTCTTCTTCCTCGGATTGTCCATCATGTTCCTCCTCTTGTTCTTCTTCTTCACCCTCGAAGGCGTCGGCCAAGTATAGACTAAACCAGATCTTCTTAGGTGGCATTGTGAACCTCTCTTGAGCGGGAAATGCAAAATGCTACATGACCATTCGCAAGTGAATGGCAATTGTAGGTGTCATTGCCACCATGTCCTTTAATTTCGTCAGATTCCTGTTCTTCATATTGTCGGTCCTTTAATTTCGTCAGATTCCTGTTCTTCATATTGTCTCTTTCTCCGTAGGAATGTGCATACCTTTCATGTCTAGAGCTTCCCTTACCAAATTGATAGTCAACCTGAAACGCTTCAGTTCATTGCCCCTTGTGAGAGATGGGAGGACAAGGAGCTGTATCCCTTTTTGTCTTTGCTCGGAGTGAGGGTGCTAATCAAATAAGAGCACCTTAGAAAATCGGGCTTTGGCAATTGGAATTTGAAGTAATCGTAGAGTCCCGCCTTCTTCTATATATGTTTCAGTCCATTATTCTGCAGTCTCTCAAATTCCCTGGTGAAAAAGTGATATCTGCCCCAGCGCCCATTGAATTCTATCTCGGCCTCCCACATGTAAGTGCCTTCACCTAGGGGTCCTGCCACATCACTGAACCAATGTGAGTTTTTGCTGACCGGCATTGTGTGCCCCTGTGGAGGATTCTGAACCGGTATGGCGTGTAATGCCCTCAATGCCACTGGGCGTTCCTTCAATTCCTCCTCAATGGGAAGACTTTCAATGTCCACGACTTGGGGGCTGGTGCCTGCCTGGGAGCTAGTTCCTGCCATATCTGCCATGTTACTTCTTGTCTCCTGATTCTGTGAGAATATAGAAACATGTGTTAACATTGTAAAGGACAAGATAGAACCGTTTCTGTCCCCATTACAACATTAACATGAGGTTCGGGAGAGATTAGTAGGTTATTAAGTGCTCAGTGCTTGTGCGTGTAGTTAGGAATTGGGTAGACCTAGAAGCTAAGTGGAATGATGTAGTGAGAGAGTGATGTAGTTAGTAGGTGGGCATGGATTTACAACTAGGGTCAGGGGGTTTATTACACGTTTTAGGTTGCCAAATGTAGTGGATGGGCTTTGATCTTGATTTTGTGGAGACTCTGGAAGGTTTGATAGGAGTATCTGCTTGAAAATGAGGCTTTTTAGGGACCCATTTACGAGTGATTCTACTTGTGCGCATGGAAGAATATGTGGCTGTGCGTGATGTGTAAGACTGGGCATCAGATGTTCGAGTGAGTGAAACATTTTGTAGAGGGTGTGGCCTTGGTGTAGCTATTTGAGCCCGCAAGCAAGCCTTAGGCACCCAAATTTGTCGTGATTGTGGGCTGGCCTTCATCGACTTCTTGGGTACCCAAATAGACTTTACTTTCGCAGAAGAATTTATGAAAGACTTCTTATTAGTATCGTGTTGCTGATTACTAATAAGAGGTTTTGGCCGTGGGGTTGGCATGGTCGCAACAGGGTGTTCGCCTTTCCGCACCCACACTCGTTTCGACGGCTGAGACATTCTGCTTTGCACGTGTTTCTGGCCTCCAGTATAGGTTGTGCGCTGCTCCTCCTGTATTTGATATGCCTTTGGTTGCTGCATCCCTCTGGTCTTTGGGAAAGAAGGGAGTGCCGTCTTATCCTTGACTCCGTTGTTGAGACAATCCTCGTTCTGCATCATACAGTTTTGGACAAGAATAGCATTGTCAACTTCATGTGCGCCCCTGGAAGGACCAGGAGTTCGTGCTTTACCTAGTTCCTTGAGTGCCTCATTTTCCAATTCAACTGTAATTCGGCTATGATTTACCCATACCTGAAGAAGTCCACTTCTTAGGTTTAGGTTGACGGCATGATCATAGATCCAGTCCTGACCCAAGACAAGAGGCTCAGTGAGGTCCTCATCTTGACACACTAGTACTTTGATTGTCATTGCTTCGTCTTGAATATAGAGGGGAAGTTCCACCTCGCCCATGCAAGGGGTTTCCACACCTCCCAATCCTATGAGATATGCTTCTATAGGATTGACAGTTAATGTCAACTCTTGACAGTAAGACAATTTAACAGCACTAGCAGCTGCACCTGAGTCAATCAAGGCTCTTACAGTCCTTGCACCCTTTCCTTGTCCTATCTCTAAGGTTATAAAAGGGCGTCGATCAATTATCCTATGAGAGTTGATACCTGAAACTTCACACATAGCCACATGATATCCTTGATCTGCATATGCATATGTCCTAGGTTGCTCTCTACCTAGTCTTCTCAACTTCATTCTCCGGATGCGTTCCAATGCTTCTGCTTGAGCTTCTTCGCAAATTTGTTTTTCTTCTTCTTTGCGTTTCTTAGCAGTGTTGAGTCGACTTAGCATTTCTTCCGTCAGGGGTTCCTGATATAACTTGACTCTGCATCCGCTTATGTAGCTCGGGAGAATATCGCCTTCTAATGTGGCTAGTTGCACTGCTCCACTTGTTGAGATTCTATTAATGATCATGGGTCCGTAGCCTCTCTTCTCTAGTTTCCTCGCATGTTGTTTCAAAGTGTAGACTAGTACTAGGTCGCCTACCTTCAAACCTTTATCCTTAACATGGGCATCAAAGTAAGCCTTCTGTCGTTTCTTAGTTGCATATATCCCTGCAGCCGCCCTCAGTCTTGTTTCTCCCAATCGTTCAAGGTCAAAAAGTCTAGAGGAGAGTTCATGACCCGTCCATTCATGCTCTTGTGCTACTTTCAATGTAGGTATTAAGAAGTCCAATGGTAGCACTGCATTTTGGCCGAATACCATCTGAAAGGGGGTGGCTTAGAGTACCGTTTTGTAGGCGACTCGGTATGCCCAAACAGCATGGTGTAGCTGTTTGTCCCAATCAGAGCGTTTATTGTTCACTAATTTCGTCAATACATTGCATAGGATCTTATTGGTGCTCTCAGCCTGGCCATTTGCTTGAGGGTGATAGGGGGCAGACTTCTTATGCACTACCAAGAATTCTTGGAGCAGATTTTCAATAACTTCATTCAAGAAGTGAGTGCCTCTATCACTAACTAGCTCTATAGGTAGCCCGTATCTAGTGAACACATTCTCAAATAAAAACTTAGCTGTTGTTTGAGCATCGTTCTTCCTTGTGGCTTTTACCTCTACCCACTTTGTTAGATAGTTTGTCGCAACAATGATGTATTCAGCATGTGAACCCTTGGCTGGGGGATTAATAGGACCTACAAAGTCTATTCCCCACTTAGAGAATGCACGTCCACCCATCATAGGTTTCAGTGGCATCTCATCTTTGCGTATAGGATACTGAGTTCTCTGACACACATCACACCGTTTCACATAGGTATGTGCATCCATGTGAAGGGTCGGCCACCAAAAGCCCGCAAATAGTATTGCCTTGATCACCCGATCTGGTCCAAAGTGTCCTCCTGCTACACCTTGATGAGCAGTTTCCAAGATCTTGAGATATTCACTTTCATGGACACATAGTCTCAGGTAACCATCTTTACCACGCTTGTATAGATTATCACCAATGAGTGAGTAATCATGGGCTTCTTGTTCTAAACTCCTTTTCCTAGCCAGAGTCATGTCTGGAGGGAATGTTTTCTCCCTCAGGAAGGATACTAGTGGTTCACTCCAATCTGGCACTATGGACACTTGATAAAGAGTGGCATGTTCCACAGGTGGTTTAGTGCGGCAGATTGGGCATTCCTTGCACAACTTTTGGACATCAGCTTCCATAGTTGGCCAATGCACTCCGAGTCTCCTTAGTGTCTGTAGGGTTCGTTGCTCTAATGCACCTACATGTGCTAATTGCCACCATTTAGCGTACTCATCCTCTTCCACACAACAGGCCAAGATTCCTTGATCTGTGTGCTTGTACATACTTCCTGCCATGATGTGATACTTTTGGGCTTTCACTACCTCTCTATCCTGTGTGTTTATTACTGGATGGTTAGGCCCGTATGTCAATATTGGCACTAGTGGCTTAGCCCACTGTGGCACCACTTCCAAATTAAACAAGTAAGCATCAGGAAGGTCATCTGACACTCCTTGTGCAGCTTCTCCAGATGTGAGTCTAGAGAGATGGTCTGCTCTCAAGTGAGTCCTACCTTTCCTTACCACAACCTCGAAGTCGTATTCCATTAGTAAGAGAAACCATCTTACTAATCTACCTGTATTGCATGGCTTGTTCATGAGATATAGCAGTGCCTGATGGTCAGTAAAAAATTTAAACTTATTTGCAAGCAAATAATGTCTAAACTTTTTAACTGCATATACCATGCCTAATCCTTCTCGTTCGGTGGTTGTATAATTTCATTCAGCTGCATTCAATTGTCTAGTAGCATAGGTTACGCAAGTACACACCGAATAGCATAATTGGATGCATCCACATGAACATGGAAAGGCTTATTCCAATCTGGTGTGGTTAAGATTGGTGTTGAACATAATTGCCGTTTAAGCTCATTGAAGGAATTCTCACATTCATCAGTCCACTCAAAGTTAGTCAGAAGTCCGTACATGGGCTTTGCAATGACAGCATACATGTGAATGAACCGGCGGTAGTAACCACAATGCCCCATGAAAGCTTGTACTTCCTTGACATTCTTTGGCCTAGGTAACTCAGCTATGGCTCTCACTTTCTCTTCATCAGTGGATATGCCATTCTTTGACACTATGTGTCCTAGAATCTTGCCTTGACTGACCATAAAAACGCACTTTTCTGGGTTCAGGAAGACTTGATATTCTCTACATTTGTCAAAGATTTGTCTGAGTTTAGGAATATGGGTTTGTCTAATGTTGGAATGAGCACAAATATCATCAACATAGACTTCTAAGTTCTTCCTCAGGAACTCTTTAAATACATGGCACATTAGTCTCTGGAAGGTAGCTGGTGCATTGGTAAGCCCAAATGGCATTACACGAAAGGCAAATATACCCCATTCGGTGGCAAAAGCCATTTTATGCTGATCTTCTGGAGCTATGGCTACTTGATTGTAGCTCGAAAATCCATCAAGGAAGCTGTACACTTCCTTGCCTGCTACTCTTTCTAAGAGATGTTCTATGATAGGAAGCGGATAGTTATCTCGAATTGTGGCTGCATTGACCTTCTTTAAGTTAATGCATACACGCAGCTTTCCATTTTTCTTGGGCACCACTACGATGGGGGATACCCACTCAGTGTGCTCAATTTCATAGATGAATCCAGCTTCAACCAGTCTATCTATCTCTTCTTTGATCTTAGCCGCATAATTATCATTATATGTGTATGGCTTCTGCTTAGAAGGTTTGGCATCTAAGGTCATGGGGATAGTGTGAGAGCATATGTCAGGGTCCACTCCTTTCAAATCCTTGTAACTCCAAGCGAATACATCTCTGTATTCTCTTAGCAAGGCTATCAATTCGTGCTCTTCGTCTTCTGTCAGGTCATGGCCTATGTACGTGCATCTCTCTTCTCCTTCTTCCACAACTACCACTATTTTCTTGGTGGTTTCTTTGTTATCATAGGCCTCCCCCGATTGTGCCTCTCGTTTAGGCATTCTGATCATGACTCTCCTGTCATCTATCTCATACTTCTTAAAATTTTCTGGGACCTCAAACAAAGATTCTTCCTCTTCTATTGTGACTTCTCTCTTCTTTCTTTTCTTTCCTTCTTCCTTCGGGGTCACATGTGTGGCTAGCCTTACATCATTTGTAAGCTCTCCATACCTCTGGGGTTGAAATTCTACTTCATAGAAGTATTCTTCATCTAATGCAAAAGGTGGGTCCATGATGATTGACTCTAGATCGGAGTCACTTGCATCCTCAAATGCATTAGGGCTAGGTTCACACTCTTCTAACACTGCCTCTCCCATGATCGGCTCTATGGAGAAGACTGAAATGTCATAGCCATCTTCATCACAGTGAGGTGTCCATTGTTCTTCATTGATGGCTACATCCATTGTTGCTAGGATCTCTGCCCAGCCATGGGGTTCAAAATCTTTGTCAGGAAAGACTACAGGTGCATAGGCTGGGTCTTGAACCGATCTATGTGTTTCTTTTGCACCTACCTCTCTGGCTTTTTCTCTCTTCTCTTCTTCTACTGCTACTTTGCACATCCATAAGTGGGTGTCTTCATGCATCCATGTGGATCTTGATCCTATGGAATGCACCGATTCTGTATCATCTTTGGCTCTATGGATGGGATTCCATTGGATAGCAGGGACATCTCTATGAGAGTAATCTTTGAGATTCACTTTGGTCGTAACACCTAAGTGTTGCAGGTACAAAGAATTGGTTCCCCAATCCTGTACCACTTGCAACTGTCGCATAAAGGGTCATCCCAAGATCATTTCATAGGCATGATTTTTGCTAAAATCACATATAGCAAATGTGTGCTCAAACTCTACACCACAAGTGGTGAGAGTTATTCCTTCTAACAGCCCTAAGGGTCTCTCTATGTGACCATCGGCCATTTGCAATTTCATCCTAGTGGGCCTGAGTGCAGGCTTGCCCCAACGCTTCCATAGAGAAGTGGTAGCAATCGCAACTCCTGCACCTGAGTCTAAAATGGCTTTGGTGGTGTATCCCTGATGGGTGATAGGAAGATATGTCTTTCCTTCTTCGCCCTCACTCATGTCTCCTATTTTGTCCAAGGGTATTTCTGGCACTGTTCTCTGGGATCCTACCTGGGAACGAGGTTTTGCTATCTTTGGTACTTGTTTGGCTACATGTTTCCATAGCTCTGGCCTTACTTTGAGTAGCTCTTCTAAGGTGAGGTTGCACTGTACTTTAGTGTTTTTCACTACCTCTGTGTTCCTAGGTATGACTGAGTCCTCATTTTGTACCATGACTATGAGTGCTCTCATACAAGTAGACTTGGCTTCCCATGGGCCTGTGAAGTGGGGTAATTCTTGTAGAGAGTTAGACTCAAAGTCTAATCTTTCCTGAGAGTGGGTGCTCTCCTGGTCCTCATAAATGGATGGGATGTCTTGTGGGAATTGGTCATGTGTTTCCTTCCTCGCCCTCACTCATGTCTCCTATTTTGTCCAAGGGTATTTCTGGCACTGTTCTCTGGGATCCTACCTGGGAACGAGTTTTTGCTATCTTTGGTACTTGTTTGGCTACATGTTTCCATAGCTCTGGCCTTACTTTGAGTAGCTCTTCTAAGGTGAGGTTGCACTGTACTTTAGTGTTTTTCACTACCTCTGTGTTCCTAGGTATGACTGAGTCCTCATTTTGTACCATGACCGTGGGTGCTCTCATACAAGTAGACTTGGCTTCCCATGGGCCTGTGAAGTGGGGTAATTCTTGTAGAGAGTTAGACTCAAAGTCTAATCTTTCCTGAGAGTGGGTGCTCTCCTGCTCCTCATAAATGGATGGGATGTCTTGTGGGAATTGGTCATGTGCTTCATCCACAAGTTCAATGGGAGGAGGGACTTCACTTTCCTTAGCCCATTTGTCTTCTTGAATCTCTCGTGGGAATTCTGGTGTGAACCGATTCATAGAAGATGATGTGTCTAGCTCCGTAGAGTTAGGCACATAGGCTTCCTGAGCAGGAAGACCTTCCCTCTCACTTACCTTGTCCTTGTGTTGAGAGGCGGGTTCCTTTTCTGATTGTGCAATTAGCTTCTCTATTCTTTCTAACAGTCCTTCAAAGTGCAGCTACGTCTTGGCTGAGCTAGATATGTTAAAAAGGCGACTGGCTTCAAACATGTTCTGAGCCAATTCCACCATCTTAGCACAAATTTTTGTTCGTTCTAGCTCTAGTTCTGCTCTAGGGTAACACTTTTCATGATCAGTTACGTTTGGCCCTTCTTGGATTCTGGCCTGATATGCTTTAAGCATCATATTAAGGTCCTCGGGAGTGGGATCTGCTAGGACTGATCCTACTCTTGGGAGTGGTGGAATTGTGTGAGGTGGGTTGGAAGGTGGCGGGTTGGATGGAGATGGGAATGGTGGTGGTGGGGTAGTGTGAGAGGGAGTTTGAGATGTGAGTTCAGTTATCCTGGCCTTTGTTTCTTTGAGGCTTTCCTCAAGTTCACTCATCTTTTTTGCCCATTGCCTTTTCATTCTTTCACAACTATCTCTCCAAGCTCTAGTCCTTTTCTTTGTCATGCTCTCTGTTTCACTAACATCTGGGCTCTTTTCCTGGCCTATGCTTTGGTTCTACTGTAAGGCTTGGGATCTAGTGACCACTTGTATCGGTGCAGTGGAAGTGATACTTCCTGTGGAATCTACCACTAACCCAATAACGTTAATGGGAGTGATCTTTGGCATATTGCTGGGATTCTTTGGACAATCTCGTAAGAGATGCTCCTTTCCACATTCTTGGCAAAAGTCTTGGATCGTCACTGATTGGGGTTGTGTGGGTGAAGGCAAGGGACAATCACGAATGAGATGATCTCCCTGTCATCTGTAGCATGGTCCTCTAGGGAGTGGGGGTCTTAATTGCCTAGGTTGAGGTCTAGGGTTGGGGTTTGCATACATGACGTTTGTGTAATCTGACTCCCAACTAGGTTCATTTGGCTCTTCACTATAGTAGGACTCACCATGTTCAGGAGACTGCATGTAGTAGGCCTGGGGCTGTCAATATGCGTCGAATCAAAGCTATGGTCACTCGGGTCACTTTCAGAAAGCAATGGTGTTACAGGGACTATAGCTCTATTCAGGTTCTCTTCTGCAGCTGCATATTTTACTAGGATCACATTAGTAGGAGCAAGTGGTTGTTGTGCTAGCACTGGCTGGGGTCTCAGTTGGGCCTGATATTGCGGTTGGTAATTTTGCTGAGGCCTAGTATACTGTTGGGGTGGGTATTGACTCTGGTATCTGCCTTGTTGAGGGTATGGCTGAGGGTAGGTTTGCCTAACCGCTTGCTTATTGTATGGGCAGTCTTGTGCTGTGTGATTTGTGTATCTTCGTTCTATGGTGCAGTACTGGCTACTAGGATTTACTTGGGGTTGAGCTATAATGGGACATACATTCGCCATATGGTCACCTCCACAAGTATAACATCTTTTCACAGGGGCAAACCTTGGGATTTGTTTGCTAGAGACACCTAGTTTCTGAGCTACTTTCTCTGCAAGTTCCTCAATTGATGTGGATTGCGTGGAAGAGAGGCTAGAGGCACTATCTGAATCTTTGTATATCTTGGAAAGCTCTAACTCCTCCCCTAGGTTAGATGTCAATGCACATGCGTACACACTCTTCTATGGTCCTGGGGTCCTTCAAGTACACATAAGATCTCAATTTGGTACTTACCAATCCATCCAAGAATAAAGCCACTTGCTTAGCTGGTGTGGGTAGCTCCGAAACAGGGCATCTTTCAAGATATTGCCTAAATCTTCTTCCTGCAAGTCTCACGGTCTCTTGAGGGGTTTGCTTGAAGCTGTGAATCAGTGAGGAGGTGCTAGACCAAAGGCATTGTACTGCGTGAACAGATCTTCAACTTGTTCAGCTCTCAAGACTTGCCTAAACTTTGCCACATGATCATACGGATCTCCAGTGCCATCGAAGTAGTTCTTCATGGACTTCACTAATTGGGTTGGTCTCAAAGTCCTCGTGTGCTCTCTAGGTCGTGGTAGGGGGAACTCATCCGGATTTCTTTGATTCCTGGGAGCTCTAAGTACCTCAGGTTCTACTCTATTTGTTTCCGTCCTCGTTCTTTCTCTGCCCCCTAGGTTGGCAAAGCTTACTTCTGGCCTATCTCTACTTCTTTCTCTTTGAGTTCCATGAGCTTGGGATGTTCCATCTCCAGGGTGACCATAGGACGCATTCGATCTTGGTTGGGGGAAAACGAATTCACCCTTCCAAGTGTAAGCATGCCTATCATTTTCTGTAACCACAAAGACCCTCTCTGAAGCGTGATCTAAGTAGGTCACTCTACCTGGGCTATCTGGATCTTTAAACTCATAGATCATGATTGTTCCTATATCATTTGGCCGATCAGATTTATACCTCCAAAAGGCTTCGTCAGTCTCTCGGTTCAGAAGCAGATCTATACTCTTGTTGTCCTGGGGAACCCACTCGGGATTGAGGATTCTAGTAAGAACAGATTTTCCTCGAGGGGTCCTGGGTTCTGCACCCATGTTTCCTTGCTCTAGGTCACCTAAGTCCGCTTCTGAGATCACATTCCCAAATTCATCTGTCCTATCTGGGTGACTGGTGACTATATATATTGTCCCTTCCTTGTCTAGGTATGCTCCGTTTTCAAACTTGACAGCTGGGTGCTCTAGTCCTATGGATTGGTCAGGGTTTTTAATCTGGACCACTGATCTTCCTAGGCCATCCTCATAGATGCTAGCACCTAATCGGTTGGTCCTAAGGTATTCCAGTTGCGTCTTGTAGGGGCCTTCCACCCTATACAGATATGGCACACTTGAACTTCCTGTTGGTTTGTCCATCCCTTGAGACATCTCTGATTCACTTGTCTCAGAGCTAGGGTAATGCGAGTGGTGGCTCAACTGCTGGGCCAAAGACCTAGCAGTATGATTAACGCTAGCCTCTGAAGATCTCAGACTTTGTCTATCCCTTACTAGATGCCGTCCTGATCTAAGGTTCATAAGCCTAATTGAATAGCCCAAATTTGCCCAAGTACAACCTCGTTGCTGAGTTCTTTTATACCAATTACTTGATTCCTTCTTATATTGATTATCGTGTTTATTCTCTTGTCTGATATCACGTCGTAAGGAGCATTTGAGTTAATTTCCGCACTTGAATGTTGATCGTTACACGTTAAGTTCTTTTCCTTTAAAGTTCTCAACCGTACAAAGATTATGTCGTTAGCTTGAATTTGGGTATTTAGGTGGTCTTCAACTTGATAAATGCCTATCGCCGCTTTGGCCTACTCCTATCACTAGTCGTTCTTAGCCTAAGCTAGGAATTGACAGAGGGAGTTGAGGGTTTCCAACCTTTTGTTTCCTTCTTGGTTGCCCTTCAGTGCCTAGGAAGCGTGTTCGCAAGCTCGCACTTACTCTTGCTTAGATTGCCCTTTGATGCTCTCAATAGATCTATAAGAGTTCCAAAGTTAGCTCAAGACTTAAATTCCAAAGACAGAACCAATCACTTTCATTCATGTAACACAAACACCAATTTGCACTGTGATTTATTTGGGAAACAATTCTAGAGATCCCTGAATTTTGTTCCCCCTGGGTATGGTCAACTCCAAAATACCCTTCAAAATACCTTTCCAACAAAACAAGAATCACCGCAAACGGATTTCGTATGATAAAGTTATGATATTTCAGGGTGCTGGTGCTAAAATAGGGTTCAAACAGGTTGACAGATCACAAGATTTTTCTCAAAAATACATGTGTAGGGACCTCACAAATCACTAATGACTCTCTAATTATGCCCAAAATTCCCCAAGGACTTGGAAAAATTAACCCTAAATTTTTTTGGCCGAAAAGCCTGTCAATCGCGATCGACAGGTCTATCAATTGCGATTGATAGTCGGGGCCTGTCGGTCGCGATCGACACGTCAATCGCGATCGACAGTGTCAATCGCGATCGATAGAGTCGATCGTGGGTCCTGTCAATCGCGATCGATGGAGTCAATCGCGATCGACACTTTTTCTGGGTTTTTCGCCGTAAATTCAGTTGATCGGGGTTGTGTCCGTCGTGATGGACACGTGGCCATGCGAAAAAGTCAATCAATCGTTGAAATTCAGTCGGTCGTGGTCGACGGTGTCAATAGCGACTGATAGAGGTGTCGGTCGTGGCTGTCGATCGCGATCGACAGTGTCAATCGCGATTGACAGGGTCCTACGTGGGAGTCAGTCGGTCGTGGGGTCTGTCGGTCGCGATCGACAGGTCTGTCGGTCGCGATTGACAGGGTCTGTCGATCGCGGCTGTCGATCACGATCGATGGTGTTTAGTGATTTGGAATGTGCTCTTTATGCTATTCCTAGTGGTGCACTTAGTTTTACCAATTGGTCGAATTTTCTGTCAATCGCGATCGACAGAGGTCGGCGACACAGAGACAGTTTCTGAGTTTTTCGTACCTACACAGCGTGCTGGAGGGGATGATACAACTGGATACTGCAAGAAAACTCAACAAACATGCAAAAACAATGCACACAATATTGCTCTCTCTCTCTCACACAAGTGGAATGAGGGAAATGGAATGGAGAAGGTGATAAGATCAAAACTGAAAATTTTTGCGATGATGGAGATGGAGGTGGGAGATGGTGATGATGGTGGTGAGGTAAGAAAGAGAAAAATAAGAAGAGTGAAGAAATTACCTACAACGCCAACGTCTCAAATCTATGTCTTACCATCACACGCTCGTCCTCAAAGCTCGATCCTTGACAACGGCGCCAAAATTTGGTGTAGCTCAGTGATGAGTAGCACCTCCTTTAATGTCAATCCAGGAAGACGTGAGGATGGTATGAAGACCTGGAGCAAGTGAAGGCACAAGTGCGTGAGTGAGAAGCACACTAACATGCACACACATGCACACACACGTGCACACAAGGCAAGACAAAGAGTGAGAAGAAATGGAGTTCTTAGATTACTTTCAAAAAGCTCATACAAGTTCAATTCAATTACAAGCTGCCCTCAAAAATGAGCTCTCTAGCTCTATTTATAGTTTTTGACTAGGTTTTGGCCGTGTCCAGACCTAGTGTCCGGCCTAGTTAAAAATTAGGTTCTCTACCCTATTTGGAGGTTCAAACGAAGTCTAAAAAATGTGAAAACTGACAGGTAGGTACTTCTAAAGCTCCTCAAGCTCAAGGACTCCTTGGCTTGCACAAAATGGAGCTATAAAAATATGAAATGATATTTACAATGGTTTTTAGTGATGAAAATCACTATTTTTGTAGGGGTTTCTAATAATATTTTGACATACATTTCCTGGAGCTCCCTACTTGCTCCTTCTCCTTGTGTGTCCACCTCTTTTATATGTGTTAGTGTCCTGAAAAAATATTGGCCTACTTGCCAGATCGTCATTGACTGCTCTGTCTGCTTGTACTTTCTCTTCTCTCTGACTCCCTTCGTAAGCTTCCTTGCCTTGTGAGTCCTTCAGTTCCAACAGTTTCTTCTTCACCAAAATCAGAATCAAAGCAACTCCTGAGAGTACGGCTACCAAGGTCATTGGTAGAGGCCCAAAGAACTTGCCAACAAATATGGATCCCAAAAAATGTCAGACAAGTAGCCACTCAAAAGATAGACAAGCACGAGAAAGCATTATATCGACACAGTAAAACCATGAAACCAAGCAAGACTAGTCACAGATATCGGAAAAGCAGGAATCCAACTACTCGAACAACAAAAAAGGCAAGAGAAGCACCGGCAGCATGACAAAATGAGGAGAAGACAAAGCTTAAAACCTATACAATGAAATGGATATGGAAACCAAAGCAACAACAAGGAAGGGAACAATAGAACCAAGAAGATTATCTTTTGCACACATGAAGCATCAAATGCACCTAAAGTATGCATAATAGGGCCACATTACGAGGCCAGGCATTCGGCACATGATGTACATAACAGAATTAGTGGTGCACATTCTCCAATTGGGGATAGGTCATAACTTCTACTTCCATAGGAATGGACCTACTATGTAAATAAATAATTGCTTTGGCTACACTAATTCTTGTTCTCTTTTCAAGAGTAAAAATGAAAAAAAATTATGCGGTAAGGGATCTCACTTATGCAAGCTAGGGGAAACGGAGTGACGAAATGAATGAAATGTCACTACAACTTACATCACTAGAGATCTACTTCTATAGAAGCTAATGCTCTTTTCATTACGAGTGCAGATGGCTTCCGAAGATTCTGAAACAACCATCCAGGAGGAGGTGTTGGAATTCCCTTTGCGAAGTGTGACTAAAGCAAAAGGTCATTGGTTTAGAGATGGTCAACCAGAAGGGGATTTCTTATTCCTCGTAACCATTAAAATCATGGATACAGATCACCAGTTCCCTGTGATGTCCAAAGATTTCAAAGTAGTACATGAGCTCACATCAACCATGCATGTTATGAAGAAGACGGGCATTCATAAATACTTTGAGTTGCCGATATACAAACCTGATTTTCAGTGTTGTGCCCAAGCTATGAATACTTTGCACCCTGCCTTGCATGATCCATTGGTGCCAGAGGCTAGAGTCATGGACGCCATTGGTGAATGGGTCATAATCCAATTTACACATGACTTAATTAAGGAATCTTTTGGATGGGAGAAGGACGGGACCATAGTATTAAAGGAAGAAAGTCGAGGAGCAAAGACCATAAACTTCAATGACATCAATCGCATTAATATTGAAGATGAAGTGAGACTCATCCATCAGCACTTCTGCTTTCCAAATATGCACAGGTACACGGCGCCACAAAATATTCTAGTACAAATGTTGTCCCACGCTATTAAGCAATCGGAAATCAAGTCAATATGACTCCTTATATTCAAGAGAGGTTGTTCGAGGCAAAGAAGCAGTGGAATCACAAGAAGTTTCTGAATGGAAGCGTGGCCTTGACTATATTCATATATCATGCCTTGGGCATTAAAGAGCATCTGAGGGAGATGGCATCCTTAGAAGCCATGTCCAAATATGCAAAGGTTGCAACAGTTCCTCGGAAAAAGAAGGGAGTAACAATTGTAGAGGAAGCAGAAACTAGCTCACAACCTAGAATGAGAGGTAAAAGAGACTAAGGGAAATGATGCAAGCAAAAGCAGAAGTTCCAGCCACCAAAAGGGCACATGTGCTTCCAAGAACAAGACTTGAAGACCATCAGCCTATCACTGAAGAAGAATTGGCCAAAGCAATGGAAGCCACACACCAATACACCGAAGGCCAAGTCAATCTATCAGTCCAAGGGCACCATTACTAGCAAGCCCATCAAGATATAGAACAAAAAAGAGGCTAACCAAGGTGCATAGATATAGGGAATTCGGTTTAGTAAATTCAAGCTCATCATCAAATGCACAAGAAGAACCAGACACCTTCTTATTGAATGTGGACATTCGAAGTGAGTCCAAGGATGATGTACAATGGGAGGAGTTAAATGAAGTGAACAAGAGTGTGGAAAAGGAAGGCACGAAGGTGGATCAAACGCCCATCAGCCCAGCCAAGACAAGGCAGGAAAGGAAGTCTCCCAAGAACGAGTACATATCATCAAGTTAAATGAAGTTTCCAACATTCAAATCCAAGAGACTATGCTTGCAGGGGAGGTATTATTCGAAAATTGCAAGGAAGAACCAGAAGATAATATGGTGGAAGAGTCAGAACCCTTTACACCCGTAAGGATAGTGGCAGATCCCTCCCCTATGGATGTTACATTTCAAGGGAGTGCCACAGAGGTTCTTAATAAAGAAGACGGAAACAAAGAACAAGAAGTGAAGCTCCAAATCAGACAACCACATAATGAGACTATACATGTCGAACATGGAAAGGACATACAAACAGGGGAAGCTCCAAGCATCCCAAGAACTTGGTTAAATGTGGATGTCACTCAACTCAAGCCAGTGGTGCAACATATGATCAAAACCGCCATGGACACTCAATAGTTAATGCTTGAGGCTGATGCTGACTATGACAAGGCGATGCAAGAAAAGAATCAACTTCAAGAAATGGGTGAGAATCTCTCTGCCCAATTGATTCAAGCTCAAAAGAACATAGCAGACAAAGAGAAGGAAGTCCAAGAAGCCAAGCGACAATGCAACACACTAGAGACAGAAAATCAGAAATTGAAAGGCCAACTATAGGATTTACAAAGGAAATATGAAGCTAGCGAGGCTGACAAAATACGCATGAATGCCAGAAGCAAAATACTAGAAACGTAAATCAAAATATACATGGAAGAAGCCGAGAACGTACAAAACAGAAACAAGGAGCTGATGACAGCTCTTCTATGTAATCAACCTATAGAAGCTCCTAAAGTGCCAGAAAAGGACACAAAGGCATTGGAGGAAAAGATAGCTAGGTATGAAGATCAGCTCAAGCAAGAGCAGGCCATCATTGCAGAATGGGAGAAAAGGTACATGGATGACACAACAGAACTGAGAAGGAAGTGGAAGGTGGTAGAAAACAAATATTTTGATCAATGCAATGAAGATGCAAATCAACTCGTGATCATTGGCGAGGAGCTTCTAAAAAACAAAGAAACCATTATGAAAGCCACCAAGGACATCAAAAGCAAAGATGAAATGATCAAGCAACTACAAGGTCAACTAGCACAAACGATAATAGAGGGGACACCAGTAGCTCCACACTCCACAGCGGCTACTGAGGAGATTGAGGTACATCCTCTCTCTCCCCCCTTACATCATTCGCCGATAAGGGAGAAAACGGAGATCCACTCTGAACAAACTCATCGGGATATTGCAGAACTAAGCCGGCATGAGAGGGCAGTACTAATGTCCCAACTTACAAAACATTTTGAAGATCAAGTGGTCAAAGTCATGAAGGAAGCAAAGATCAAGAGCAAGAATCTGGAACAAATAATCAGACCATTCAATGTACCATATGGTTTACTTAAAGAACAAACACGACAATATATAAAGAACATAACACATAAAGAGCCAGATAGCAACCTCTAGTTTAGCATGCAAACGTTCACCTACACTCAAGAGGAATTTGACAAAGCTGATCCCATATGGAGGAGGAAGTTTTTGGAAAATAATTTGACCCTAAGGGTACACTGGGAATCATCACCATACATCCTTTAGGTAAATCCATCTTTTTGCCCAGTACCCAGAAGACGGTCTTGGACGCAATTTTGGGAAGGTCAGCACCAGGGAAGCATCAATAATCAATGGCTCAACTATCCACTACTACCAAGTCCACCCCGACATTACTTACCCACAGAGGAATACATGATCAAGACAATCGAATTTTGGATCGCTCGCTATGCAACTGTACCAGATCTAACCATTAAGATGACTAATAAGATTTTGAGCATGTTACTTATAGTTATTAAAGTGTTTCAGCACGCTCACTATACTTTTTTGAACTTCATCGACATTAATCAAGGATCAGACGCCCTCATTTTTTATCTATCAACTATACGGAGCCGATTAACTCTTATGGCCATATACTCACGGCTCATGATTTTGCCAAGTACTTACATGCAGATTTTTGAAGAAGCATTTTTCACAAGATTTTTTGAAATAGACTCCGAGATTTTTGTAAAAATGTCTTTGAATCTTAATGCCAGTATGGTGGCCTACGAATTGAGTTTCTTTGCAGACCATAGACAGGCACCAGAAGATGGAGTCAAATCAAACCAATGGAAAGAATTTATGCTATGTCATGCAAATCTATTGAACCAACAAGAGCAACAAGCCATCCAGACATACTCACGTTGCCACAAAAAGCCTGCCGGGGACGACAGAGTTCAGGAGGGACGTGTCGAAGGGGAATCAAGCAAAAAGAGAAGAAGAAGAAAATCAAAGAATAAAGCTGCTCAATAAGGAATGAAGATTATCAAGAAAACGAACAACTCTCTGCCCAAAGCCCCGCAGGGGCACGCATCAAGCAACGCCAAAGATCCAAGTCCTGAGGAGTGGGATTAAAGAAAGATAAAAACCAAGACATTTCATGGGAGGTTGCACACAGCTTCCTCATCCACTAGGATCTGGTGGTGAAGCGAAACAAGTCGAGGAGAGAGACAACACACGAAGGACTCTTCATCGGATAAGATAACCAATTGTCTGAAGGTCCTAGTTGCCTCCTCGTCCATTGGATGCGTGCGGAGGGAAGAAATGGAACAGGTCCTTAAGGATGACAAAGAAGATTCAAAAAATAGGGCCTTTGAAACGTAATGCTCTCTTAAAAGAGAGTAGAGGTCAGCAAATTAAGGTGTGCGGCGACAGAAAGCAAACAAGCTCAAAGCAACACAACAGGGGAAGGTACGTAAGTGACAAGGGCGGATCAAGGCTAATAAGTATCCATGAAGAAGTGCAAGAAGATATTTGGAAGATCCTGATCCTTTAGAAGGTCCTTCAACATATGGGTCTTCGGAAGGTCCAGATCGAAGGCTGAAGATCCACACCTTCATACCTTCCACTAATGGCATGCGTGGCAGCCCGAATTAACACAGCAACCCAGACTTGTGATATAAGGAATACCAACAGGCTTATAGAAGTAAAGGACATACCCCAGATAAAGTAACAAATTCTCTAACAGTCCTTATCGCTTCTTTGACCACTGGGTGCGTATATTCGAAGCCTTGGACAAGCTACCAATGAGAAGTAAAAGCATGTCAAAGGACGAGAGAGACAAAGAGGGGGAGAGTGTTGCAGAGCAAAGAGGCACAAAAGGGGAGCCCCAAAATTTTCAAATTAATGGGCATATTTTTCTTCTTCAAAATCTTAGAAAATTCCCTCAAAGCTATGTAAATGCACTAGAGGAGTCCTCTAGATGCATAATCCCAAATCATTGTAATATATTTCTTGTAAAATAGTAGGAGAATAGAGATTAGTCAATAAAGTGTCGGTCACTTGTGTGAAAGGACCATTTTTAGGGCACATATATATAAGTCACTTTGTGACTCTTTGTAAAGAATTTTGCCATTGTGAAGAAGGAGAGCTCCTGAATTTCGAAATTGCTTCTTTCCTGCAGATTTTCATCTTTTCCATGATCTTTTGTGTGTGTGTGAAGCTTGGAATTGTGTGTAGGACTGTTGGTCAGTTCATCGGATTGATAATTAAGCGTGTGTCAATCCACCACTATATGCGCTTGTATGGCAAATGAGATTTAGTCTCTTTGGCACAAGTCCCTAAGACTTTGTGACTTAGGTACACAGCGGATATGTATAGACATAGAAGACAACTTCGGTGAGGAGTTAGGACTGTCCAAACTCTATAAAGATTCTGAGAGTTCTACTAGTCATACCTCTAGAGCCTCCAATGAGATAGATGAGATAGCTGAGCAGGTTGTCAAAAAGCTAGGAGTTCAAAATAGACAAATGCCAATGGTCACCCCATTGAAGTGATGTTATACATGCGGAGGAGATCACATGGCTAATGTCTGCCCCATGATGGCTCAACCCCAAGGAAACTCTAATGCTCCATATTGCACTATTGAGAGAAAATACACAAACCATACTGCTCAAGATTTCCCATACAATAGGCAGGTTGTTAGACAAACATATCAGCAACCTTACCAATAAGGTAGGTATCAAAACCAGTACCAACAGCCATATTATAGGCCACAACAGCAATATCAGACACCATACAGGCCACAACGAGTCCTAGGAAACCAACCCCCAGTTCCTGCTAATGTGATTCCTGTTAAGTATGCAGTAGCAGAGGAGAACCTAAATAGAGCATTGGTGTCACTAACCGCGTTGGTCTCAGAAAATGAATCTCATGCCCATGGTTCAGACTACTTCCATGAAGATAGTTCACAGGCTTATTACATAGATTCACCTGAGCAAAGTGAGACTTCTCCATATCAATATGAGGCACCTCCTAGGGAACAAAATTGGGAGCCAGAATACTCCAATGTCATGTATACGAATCTTGATCCCAGACCCCAATTGAGACAAGTAAGACCACAAGCCCCTAGAGGACCATGCTTTAGATGTCAGGACGACCATTTCATTCGTGAATGTCCTCACCAACTAGCTCTAGGACAAGGACAAAACATCACAATACAAGGCTTTTGTCCTGAGTGCGGCAAGGAACATCTTCCTAGAGAGTGTCCCAGGAATCCCTCTAGTGTGCCCAAGGTTACACCCATCAATGTGGAAGGCTTAGTGGTGGATTCAAGTTCAAGTAGTAGTAATGTGGCTCCTGTACAGGCAGTCACTAGGGCACAGGCATTGAACCAAGATAAACTAGTCGAGCGATCAGAGCCAAGCGAATCAGGAGAGCCTAGTAACAGGAAAACAAGAACTTGGAAAGATACCAGGGAGAGAACCAATTGTAAGTGGAATAAAAAGCTATCCGAATTAGAAGAAAGCCTAAAAGACGCAAAAACAAAGATAAAAGACATTGCATCTCAAAGCCCCTCGCATGCCGAAGCTCCATCCATACCACCTCATCCCACCCCACCAGTCACTATACATAAACCACAACCAGGGTCTGTTCTTGCAGATCCAACCCCAGAAGGCTTGGACATGATGTTCAAGGCCTACCAGGCTCGACTTCAAGAAGGGCCAACATCTACAAACCTAGACAAGAGTTACCCAAGAGCAGATTTAGAGATTGAATGGACAAAAATGTGCATGAAAATGGTAGAAGTAGCTCAACCCATGCTCGAGACTCGTCAAAAGTTCAATCAGACAAACTCTGTTAACCCAGATTTGCATTTCCAAGGCTTATTAGAAAGATTAGAGCATTTGTTAAACAAGCCCCAGGTTTCCTTACCTCCACAAGCTCACCTAGCTATTGAAAGAGAAAACTCACCGCCAAGGAAATCTTATGTTCCTGATTCCGTGGATGAGGGAGCACCTCTTTCAATTCAACAGTACTCTCAAGAGTTCTTGCAGGAAATACAAGAGGACAAATGGGCTAAGGTGAAGGGTAATCCCCCTCCTATTCCTGAAATTGATGATCTTCACGATCAATTTCCCCAAGACATTCCATCTATCTATGGAGACCAAGCAGAGCAACAAGAAGATGAAAGGTTAGATTTTGAATCTAATTCCTTACAAGAGTTGCCATAATTCACAAGCCCATGGGAATCTGAATCTCTTCAGATCAGAGCTCCCACAATATTGGTAAGAAATGAAGACTCAGTGGTCTCAAGAAACACTGATGTCGTGAAGAACACTAAGGTTCAGTGTCATCTCATTGTAGAAGAGCTGCTCAAAGCAAAACCTAAGCTATGGAATCATGTGAAGGATCAAGTTGCAGAACTTGATTCCAATATGCCAAAAGCAGGCTCTAAGCAAAAAGTTCCAAAGATACCTCTCGATAAAATAGGAGACATGAGTGAAGGTGAAGAAGGTAATACTTATCTTCCAATCACCTACCAAGGTTACACAACCAAAGCAATCGTAGATTCAGGTGCTGGTGTTGCTATTGCCACCACCTCCTTGTGGAAGCGATGGGGCAAACCCACATTAAGACCAACTAGAATGAAGCTTCAAATTGCACATAGTCATTTTGAAAGACCTCTAGGATTGCTTGAAGGGATAACTCTAACCACTTGTGGTGTAGAGTTTGAACACACATTTGCTACATGTGACTTTGAAAAAAATAACGTCTACGAGATGATCCTAGGAAGACCCTTCCTATGACAATTGCAAATAGTACAGGATTGGGGAACCAACTCGTTGTACTTACAGCACTTAGGTGTCACCACCAAGGTCAATCTAAAGGATTATACCTTCAGAGATGTACCACCCCTACAGTGGAATCCTATTCACAAAGCAAAAGAAGATTCTATCTCTGTGCATTCTGGAAGTTCACCTAATCCATCATGGCTGCATGAAGATACTCATTGGTGGATGTGCAAGGTGGCAGAGGAAGAGGAAAAGCACCTAAAAGCGAGAGGAGATGGAACTCCCCTAGGAGATAGACCCGTTAAAGACCCAGCCTATACACTGATGATTTTTCCAGATGAGGAATTTGAGCCTCACGGTTGGGCAGAAATCTTAGCTACCATGGACATTGCAGTCAATGAAGAACAATGGACACCTCATTGTGATGAGGAGGGTTATGATATTGCAGTGTTCATGTGTCAGCCCTTGTTGGAAGAATGTGACCCTAGTGATGTCATAGAGCAAGAAGAAAACGATGAAGATCTAGAGTCCATTGTGATGGATAGTTGCTTCGTCTCAGAGGATAGAAGATGTAGGAGTATTGACTCAAAAAGAAGAAGAACCTCTCACAAGCATTAAAATTGTAAATTCAAAGGATGGAAGTGAAGGAGGTCAAAAGAAAAATAAAAGAAAAGCAGTGAAACAAGAAGAGGAGGAATCATTGTTTGAGGTACCAGAAAATTTCAAGAAATATGAAGTTGAAGATCGGAAAATTTTGGTACGAATGCCTAAGAGAGAGGCCATCATAGGAGAATCATATGATAATAAAGAAAAAACTAAAAAAATTGTGGTAACCATTGAAGGGAACGAAGAGCGATGTACATACATAGGAGATGACCTAAGTGCAAAAGAAGAAGCAGAGCTTGTAGCTCTTGTTGATATATTTAGGTAATGATGTGTGTGAACACACTAGGACCACCGAGGCACTTTTTTCCCTCTTTAGGAGGTTTTTTCCCCCGCCTTGCATATACGCCTATTGCCCTAATGGGCTACTTATCTTTGTACATTCTCTAGTATTACATTCAGTATTGTGTGTTGTGCTCCAAGCTTCTTCTTCTTCCTTGTGATGTTCGCATGCTTCCGCAGACGTCTAACTCCAACAATTGGTATCAGAGCAGGTCGTCACTTCATCTAGGGTGCCATCGACACTCCTCCGTTTGCAATCTCAGATTCGCACGAAATTGTGATCTGAGCTCGTTTCGGCCTTCGAGCGCACTATCACAACGCTTGTGTAGGCTATTTCGTCTTTTTGTGCCAAAGGTATATACTAGTTTCTGTTTGCCAGTATAAGCGTCTCGAAGTCTTCTTCAAGTCTAGTGGAATTTGTCTAGGCAGTTCTGTTCAACTTTTTGAGATACAATCAATTCTCTGCAACAAGGTATTTTAGTCATCGACCATGGCTGAAAGCAGTGATGTATTCCATATGTTGGCTATTGAGGATAAGTTGGATGGTACCAACTACTCGTTATGGGCTTATATGATGCGACATGTGTTGGTTGCAAAAGGATTATGGAACATTGTGCAGGGTGTTGAAAAACATCCTATCACACCTGCAACTGTTACAACTCCAGGTGCTGAAGCTGATGCCAAAAGGTGTCGAAGATGATGATATTTTGCATATTCTTGTTTGTGTTGCAGTTTTTGCTACACCTACTGCAGAGCAAATTGTTGGGATGGTAGAGATTCCTAGGCACATGCATTGATAGCTTTGTCTATCAAACGTGCCATTATTCCTCATATTCGCTCTTGTAGAACAGCTAAGGATGCTTGGGATACACTTACCACATTGTACCAAGCTAGGAATGAGGCTTGTGTTGCAACTTGCTTACCTCCGAAAACAGTTAGAGAGTGAGCACATGAATGAAGGTGATTCTATGGACAGTTTCCTAACAAAGATCAAAGACTTGAAGGAACAGTTGATTTCTGCTGATGAGGTTATACCAGATAGCTCACTTGTGTGGACCGTTCTGAATGGTCTTCCTGACTCATATCAGAGTTTTGCTTCTACTCTTCGGTTGATGATGAAAGGCAATCCAAATGCCTTGTCATTTGAGGAGTTAGTCTTTGTTCTGTTGCAGGAAGATCAGTCCAGGCACAATAGGTCCATTATGCGTGTTGCAGATCAAGCTTTCCTAGCTAGTCAGAAGGGCAAAGTAAAATGGAGCTCTTCTACTAGTAAGAAGAAATCTGCAAATGCTGCACATTCGAAGAACCAAGACAAAGATGAGAAAAAGTCAAAAAAGCATAAATTGTTTTGTAAGTAGTGTAAAGGGAATGATCATATCATAAAGAACTGTCCAAAACTGGCTGCAAAAGAGGCAAAGAAGAAAGAGGTTGGAATGGTTGTTGCAGAAGCGTCTACACCAAAAATGGAGTCTGCTAATCTTGTGCAGGAAGAAGAATGGGCATTTACTACTATTTGTAGTTTTGACCCATCTTCTAATGAGCAGTGCATGTCTGCAGTAGACTCAGATGTTTGGTACTTTGACAGTGGGGCGACCAAACATATTACCTCGTAGCGTAGTTTCTTCTCTTCACTCGAGCCTACCCCTACAGGGAATACTACTACATGTGCCAACAACTCCTCTTATCATGTTATGGGAGTTGGTAAGATCATTTTGACTATTGCTGATGGTAGTTCTTTCACTTTGTCAGATGCTTTATTTGTGCCATAGATCAAGAAGAACCTGTTATCAGTTTTTGCATTAGCCAATATTGGCTTGGTTGTGAAATTTGTTGATGACAAGTGTACAGTTCATGATCTGTCAAATGGCGATGTGATTATTGCTTCTGGCATTTTATGTCATGGGTTGTATAAGCTCATAGACTATGAAAGATATGTGAATGATTCGGCATGTGCAGTACATGATTCTCAGGCTATCCCAGATACAAATCTTTGGCATGCACGGTTTGGTCATCTGAATTTTGCTAGTTTGCTATGCCCGTAGAAATATGAAACGGTGTCCTCTTTGCCCAAACTTGAGGCACCTGGAAAACATGTTTATGAACGGTGTATTTTGGGCAAAATGCAGCGTTCCTCATTTCCAAAAGATGGTTCAGTTCGGGCTACTCAGAAATTGCAGCTTGTACATAGTGATGTTTGTGGTCCTATGCAGACACCTTCATTTGGAAATTATCTTTACTTCGTGACTTTCATTGATGATTTTTCTAGGCATGCATGGGTATATCCATTGAAGGAAAAGTTCGAAGTGTTCATGTGCTTCAAACAGTTTTTTGTTTTGGCTAAAAATCTGTCAGCATGTAAAATGGGCACCCTCCATTCACATCGAAGGGGGGAATATATGTCTTCTGATTTTAATGCATTTCTGGCTGAACGTGGGATAAAAACCCAGTGTACATTGCCATATACACCTCAACAGAATGGATTTGTTGAATGAAAGAATAGGTCACTCATGGAGATGGCAAGGTGTATGGTCAAGAGTCAGGCTTTACCACATAGTTTCTGGCTTGAGGATATCATGTGTGCAGCATATGTACTGAACAGGTGTCCCACTAAAGCGCTGCAGTCTATCACTCCATATGAGGCTTGGCATGATCGCAAGCCATCTTTTGCTCATCTGTGTGTTTTTGGTTGTTTGGCATATGCATTAGCGCCTGAACAACATCGTAGAAAATTGGATGATAAAACAGTAAAATGTATTTTTGTTGGGTACAGTTCTGAAAGTAAAGGCTATCGTCTATATCATCCACAGATTAAACGCATTCTGGTTAGCCGTGATGTTGTTTTTGTGGAAGATGCTATTCAGCCATTGCTTTCATGTACTAAGGAGACATTTGTTAGCTACAAAGACATCTATGATACTTTTCTACCTCTTTTTACAGGTGGACAGTCTAGTGCTGGTCCCAATGAGGCAACTTCTCAGCCTTCGCACGTTTCATATGATGATGCAGATCATTCTATTTCTGATGCAGATTTACATGATGCACTAGTTGATGAGAGAGCTGATATTGAGGCAACACGAGCCTCATTCCTAGCTTGATACAATGTGGTAAGTGTATCCCAAGCATCCTTAGTTGTTCTGCAAGAGCGAATGTGAGAAATAATGGCAGGTTTGACAGACAAAGCTATCAATGCATGTGCCTGGGCATCTCTGCCATCCCAGCGAATCTGCTCTGTAGTAGGTGCAGCAGAAACAGCAGCATGAACAGGAATCTGCAGAATATCATCTTCGACACCATCTTCATCAGCTCCGGCACCTGTATTTGCAGTACCTGTAGTCAGAGGTGTAACAGGACGTCTTTCAACACCCTGCACAATGTTCCACTATCCTTTTGCAACCAACACATGTCGCATCATATAAGCCCATAACGGGTAGTTGGTACCATCCAACTTATCCTCCACAGCCAACATACGGAATACATCACTGCTTTCAGCCATGGCCGGTGACTAAAATACCTTGATGCAGAAAATTGATTGTATCTCAAAAAGTTGAACAAAACTACCCAGACGAAGTCTGCTATACCTGTAGCAGACTTCAAGACGCTTATACTAGCGAATAGAAACTGGTATATACCTTTGGCACAAAAAGACAAAATAGCCTACACAAGCACTGCGATAGTGCGTTCGGAGGCTGAAATGAGCTCCGATCGCGATTTCGGCACCACAACGCGAAGCTATTTTGATCTCAGAAACACGCTGAGTATGCTCACCAAATTTTGTGCAAATCTGAGACTACAAATGGAGGAGTGTCGATGGCACCCTAGATGAAGCGACGACCTGCTCTGATACCAATTGTTGGAGATAGACGTCTGTGGAAGCACGCGAACAACACAAGGAAGAAGAAGAAGCTTGGAGCGCAAACACACAATAGTGAATGTATTACTAGAGAATGTACACAGATAAATAGCCCATTAGGGCAATAGGCGTATATACAAGCCGAGGGTAAAAAACCTCCTAAAGAGGGGAAAAAGTGCCCCGGCGGTCCTAGTGTGTTCACACATATCACTACCTAAATATATCAACACTAATGATGTGCTTCTGATCATTATTGTCTATGTTGACGACATGCTGCTCACTGGTCCTATTGAGAAGCATATTGCTGATTTTAAGACTGATTTGCATGCCTCATTTGAGATGTCTGATTTGGGGCACTTGCATCACTATTTGGCCATTCAGTTTATGCAAGTTGATGGTGGAATGGCTTTCTGTCAAATGAAATATATTGACACATTATTTCAGCATTTTGGCCTTGAAGACTGTAAGCTTATTGCCACTCCTATGGAGACAAGTTTACAATTGAGTCTTCATGATGCTGAAGATGCATTTGATGTTGTTCTCTATCAGCAGGCTGTTGGATGCCTGATTTACTTATGCATTACTCGGCCAGATATTCAGTTTGTTGCCTCACAGATGAGCAGATTTATGCATTGCCCAGGAGTCAAGCATTGGCATGAAGTTAAGCGCATCTTTCACTATTTGAGTGGTACTCGGCTACTTGGGTTGTTTTATCCCAAGGGGGGATCATTACTGCCAGATTTCCATGCTTTTTTTGTCTCTGATTGGGTTGGTTGCTATGACACTCGTGTGTCCACTAGTTACGTTAGCTTCATGCTTGGTAGCTCATGTATATCTTGGTTGAGCAAGAAGCAACCTACTGTGGCCACTTCCAGTTGTGAGGCTGAGTATGTTAGATATGCTCAATGCCTCACCCTTATGTAACACCACCATTTTTCCATAACACTCTATTTTGTAAGGCCCCCATTATGAGGAGAAGCCATGTGAGAGTGTTGGACATTGGTAGGTTCCTGACTTTGAGGTCAGATGAGGTCTAGTGTAGACCGTAGATGGATAGTTAGGAAGGTTACTTCTAAGCCATTGGATTTGGGATTGATCCGATGTGAGGATCAACCTAAATCAAGGGCTAGAAACAAAAGTAGCTTTCTTAACTTGGGGAAGGGTCTAATTGATGTGGGCCATTGGATCTAGACTTGATCCTAAGTGTGGATTAAGCAAGATCAAGGGTTACAAACAAATGGTTGTTGATCCTACCTTTGTACCATTGGATTTACCCCATAGATCAATGGTGGAGATTATTTTGGGCATGGATCAAGCTACCACGACCCTAGAACATGGGTAGGCCGACTTAGGCTTGGAGGACCTTATAAGGATGGTCCCCATCCCATGTAGGATCATCAGTTTGTGTGGTTGGAACCATTAGGGTATCCATCTTAGTACCCATTGTGTTGGCCTATAGCCCTTCACCTAGCTTCTATCTAGATCACCATCTAAGCTCCATATAGGGAGTGCATGGGTGGATAGAACCATCTATATATTGTTTAGTGTTTGAGTTCCATTGTATTAGAGTTATGAGTTTTAGTTGAATTGAGTTGAGTTCATCTTCTATATCATCTTGAGTCCACTTTTCATTATAACCAAATCTCTTGTGTTATTCCCATGAGTAGTGATATCTCTCTTTCTATCTAACCTTGATCTTATATGTGTGTTGTGGTAACCTCTACATGGCATTAGAGTTACACCACTAGCCCACCACTCAAATCATCCTTATTTCATTCATATTTCCTTTTTTCTTACATGGTATCAGAGCTCAGGAAGGTATAGAAGATTGCAGAGATCGTGGAGGCCAAGGAATCAACTCTAGCATTTGTGGAAGGAATGCTTCAATAATCAAGCTTGTGAGAGGTAAATGCTTCAACTCGAAAGTTTGTGATAGGTAAAGGCTTCAACATTGGAGTTCTTGGGAGGCAAAGGCCTCAATGCCATAGCTTGTGGGAGGCAAAGGCTTCAATACTAGAGTTCTTGGGAGGCAAAGGCTTCAAGGCTTCAAGTTCATGGGACACAAAGGCTTCAACACTATGGAGGTGTTATTATCTAGAAGTGGAAGTGGAGTTGGTGCAATGGATTTGGAAATACAAACACTATGGGTTCATCCACCGACCTTTAGTGAAGGCAAGTTAGATGGTACAAATTATTTTCTTTGGAAGTTCAAGATTACAGTTATCCTTGATTCTTATGATCTTTTGGAGATGGTGATGGGAAGTGAGCAAGAGCCACAACCTACCTTTGACACATTGGATCCGAGTAAGGTGATTCTCCCAAATGCAAAGCTTCTACAAGCTTGGAAGATAAGGAATGCAAATGCACTATATTATATAGTGAACAATTGTGTGGAGTCTATTCTACCTCTTATTCAACATACATCCAAGGCAAGTGACGCATGGAGTATGTTGAGGAGTCACTATGAGGTAAGAAACCAAACATGCATTCAAAATTTAGAAAATCAATTGGAAGCAAAGATGTTTGCAGAAGGAGAGAAGGGGAATGCATCCATTACTCAGATCAAGAAGCCATGTGATGGAATGGCTTGTGAAGGGATAGAGAAGACTGGCATGGACCTAGCTCAAAGGCATCTCCAAGATTCTCCACCAAACTATGATGGAAGGGTAACTACTCTCAACACTCAGGTGACACCTCAAACTTCGATATTTGAAGAGTTCTATTCACTACCAAGGGAAGAGGATTTGGAGCTCAAAACCCAACGAAGAAGCAACAATGGAGATGCTACATTCTCCAACAATGCATCAAAAAAAGGTGGTTCCTCAACCAAAGGTGAAAGTGAAAAGAAGAGGAGGAGGAGTAGTAAGAAGAAGTTTCAAGGACAATGCTTCCATTGCAAAAGAAAGGGACATACAATTGCACATTGTCATGTCAAGAGGATAGATGAAGTGAAGGAGGAGACAATACATGGAGCCAAAGCAAAGGTGGTATGCTCCTCAACACAAGAAGAATCAATTGTGGATTCATGGGTACTAGACAATGGTGCATCTCATCAAATGACCAATGATATAGGTCAATCTAGTTCTATGCAGCCTCAGCAAGAACCCATCATGGTGACAGGAACAATATGGAAGGAGATGCAAAAGCAAGGTATTGTTCTTCATCACTTACCTACAGAGAATGGAATGAAGGAACCTTATAGAGCTTGTATGATGGGCAAGCTGCACAGAGAGACATTCCCACAAGAAAGCAAGAGTAGGTCAAAGGCTCCTCTAGTGTTGGTATATGCTAACTTGTGTGGTAAGATGTCTATACAGGCCTTGGGAGGATCTTCCTACATTGTGATCGTTGACGACTATAGCAGGAAGATGTGGATGTACTTTCTTCGTGATAAGGCTCAAGCTTTTGGTAAGATTAAACGACAACCAGAACTTGTTGAAAATGAACCAGGGAAAAGTGTGAAGAAGCTTGGAATAGGAGGTGGTGGTGAGCTCAACTCAGAGGAGTTGGAAGGCTTTTGCAAGTGCAAAGGGATAAAGTGTCAATCAGTGACACCTCACACATTACAACATGATGGCATTATGGAATACAAGAGTCACACCATTGTTGAGATAACAATGTGTATGAGAGAAGGCATGGGCTTTCCTTATCAAATCACAAAGAGTCATCATGAAGTTTACATTGGTAAGAATCCATCAGTCTCACACTTTAGAATTTTTGAGAGTGTATGTTATGCTCTTGTCCCAGGTCAAAGAAAGAACAAGTTGGAACCAAAAAGCAAGAGATGCATCTTCCTAGGTCATAATGAAAAGCAAAGGGCTTTCATATTATATGACCATGAGGCAAAGAAGATACAAGGGAGTCGTGATGTGGTGTCTATGGAGCAGCCACATGCAGTGGAGGACAAGAAAAGATCTTCCATTTTATCATCAAGCGAAGGAGTAGTTCACTATGTACCTAGCCCAAGAGTCATCCCTACCTATGAACGGGAGGAAGCATCATCATCAGATGGTGAGAAGAGAGTCTACCAACCTAAAATCACCCAAACAAATTGGTTGTCACTGCAATGGGTGAAAAAGCTCTATGGTCAGAGTAATCCTATGCCAACAACTATCAAAGAGAAGGCAGAAGGACCAAGTAGATCACAGAGAATAGAGGAGCACAAGTGGGCTTCTACTCACATAGTCAATATAGCCATGATGGTTGTGATTATGAAGCAAGTAATGAAGCCATTAATTGAAGATGAAGCACTTGTAGATCCGGCATGGAAGGAGGTTGTGCAAGCCAACTATGATAGCTTAATGAACAATGAAGCATGGGAGGTCACTAGCACCAAGTGGGTCTGGCAGGTGAAGTACATGATACAAGGGATCTTGGAATGCTATCACCACACATTGATAGCACAAGGACTTTCACTGGTGAAGGGTTTTGGTTTTCAAGACTCTTTTGCTCTAATGATCACTATTTGCAGCATACTAATGTTAATAGCTCATATGAAGTGGGAAGTTTTCACGTTACATGTCAGATCAGAACATTTGAATGTTGACCTCAAAGAGGAGGTACATGTGTTGCAGCCACCAAGGTTTGAGGTTCCACATTCAAAGGACATACTATGTAAGCTGAAGAAGGCATCATATGTGATGAAACAAGCCCTAGGATCATTGTATGAGCAGATAGACATTGGGAGCTACATGAAGGTCTTTGGTACTCTTATCTACTTATGGAGTACCATACAAGATATCAGTTTTCTAGTAAGACTTTTGAGAAGGCTTGGGAATAGAACTCATGAAGGACATTCAAGAGTTGGCAAGCAAGTACACTTGAGAAGGAAGGTGGAAACAGTCTACTATGCAACCATGAAGAATGCAACAGGTACCCTCACCAAGGTGCTTACAAAGGATCTACTTCAGATACATCTTCAAAGACTTGGCATTGGGCCAAGAAGGTAGTTCACCTTTGGGTGGACATTGAGGGGGGGTGTTAGACATGGTCAATGCTCCACCCTCATGGAAGACTTGGCATTGGGCCAAGAAGGTAGTTCACCTTTGGGTGGACATTGAGGGGGGGTGTTAGATATGCTCAATGCCTCACCCTTATGTAACACCACCATTTTTCCATAACACTCTATTTTGTAAGGCCCCCATTATGAGGAGAAGCCATGTGAGAGTGTTGGACATTGGTAGGTTCCTGACTTTGAGGTCAGATGAGGTCTAGTGTAGACCGTAGATGGATAGTTAGGAAGGTTACTTCTAAGCCATTGGATTTGGGATTGATCCGATGTGAGGATCAACCTAAATCAAGGGCTAGAAACAAAAGTAGCTTTCTTAACTTGGGGAAGGGTCTAATTGATGTGGGCCATTGGATCTAGACTTGATCCTAAGTGTGGATTAAGCAAGATCAAGGGTTACAAACAAATGGTTGTTGATCCTACCTTTGTACCATTGGATTTACCCCATAGATCAATGGTGGAGATTATTTTGGGCATGGATCAAGCTACCACGACCCTAGAACATGGGTAGGCCGACTTAGGCTTGGAGGACCTTATAAGGATGGTCCCCATCCCATGTAGGATCATCAGTTTGTGTGGTTGGAACCATTAGGGTATCCATCTTAGTACCCATTGTGTTGGCCTATAGCCCTTCACCTAGCTTCTATCTAGATCACCATCTAAGCTCCATATAGGGAGTGCATGGGTGGATAGAACCATCTATATATTGTTTAGTGTTTGAGTTCCATTGTATTAGAGTTATGAGTTTTAGTTGAATTGAGTTGAGTTCATCTTCTATATCATCTTGAGTCCACTTTTCATTATAACCAAATCTCTTGTGTTATTCCCATGAGTAGTGATATCTCTCTTTCTATCTAACCTTGATCTTATATGTGTGTTGTGGTAACCTCTACATGGCATTAGAGTTACACCACTAGCCCACCACTCAAATCATCCTTATTTCATTCATATTTCCTTTTTTCTTATAGAGTATAGGGCAGCTTTCACATCTACTGTTGAGTGTGTGTGGCTCAGACACTTTGGCTGATTTGGGTGTTGGTCAGACTTCTGCCACCACCATCTTCACTGACAGTCAGAGCGCATTGGCAATTGTGAGGAACCCTGTGTTCCATGCTCGCACTAAGCACATTGAGGTGCATTATCAATATGTTAGGGAGAGGTTCTCTGCTAGGGAGATCATCTTGGCATATGTGCCCACGCAAGAGAACATTGCAGACCTTTTCACGAAGGCTCTACGTAGGGAGAAGTTTGAAGCCTTCCGCAAAGCTTTGGGCTTACTTCCTTTTGTAGAGTGATTTCCACATAGCTTGGAACTTCCTTATACATGAGTGCCAGCTCCTTGTTCACCGCATCACTCCGAGGGGGGATTTGTTGATATATTTAGGTAGTGATGTGTGTGAACATACTAGGACCGTCGGGGCACTTTTTCCCTCTTTAGGAGGTTTTTTTCCCCTGGCTTGTATATATGCCTATTGCCCTAATGGGCTACTTATCTTTTTACATTCTCTAGTAATAAATTCAGTATTGTGTGTTGTGCTCCAAGCTTCTTCTTCTTCCTTGTGTTGTTCGCGTGCTTCCGCAGACGTCTAACTCCAACAGCTCTACTAAGGGAATATAGGGACATGTTTGCATGGCACTATAGAGATTTGAATGGAGTAGATCCAAAAATTTGCTCTCATACTATCCCCATGACTGCTGATGCCAAACCCACCAAACAAAAGCCCTACACATATAATGACACTTATGTAGTCAAAATAGAAGAAGAAATTGATAGGTTGATTGAAGCTAGATTTATCTATGAGATTGAGCATACTGAGTGGGTGTCCCCCATTGTAGCGGTGCCCAAGAAGAATGGGAAATTGCAAGTGTGTATTAACATTAAAAAAGTTAATGCTACTACGATTCGAGATAGTTATCCGCTTCCAATCACTAAACATCTATTGGAGCGTGTTGCAGGCAAGGAAGTTTATAGCTTCCTTGATGGATTTTCAGGTTACAACCAAGTAGCCATTGCCCTAGAAGATCAACACAAAACAGCTTTTGCCATAGAATGGGGAATCTTTGCATTTTCGTGTGATGCCATTTGGGCTCACCAATGCACCTGCAACATTCCAATGGCTTATGTGTCATGTCTTCAAAGAGTTCTTGCGAAAGAACTTGGAAGTATATGTGGACGATTTATGTGCTCTTTCCCAAGTAAGAAGATACCACATCCCTGAGCTCAGACAAATCTTCAACAAGTGTAGAGAATATCGAGTGTGTCTGAACCCAGAGAAGTGTGTGTGTTCATGGTATGGCAAGGTAAGATCTTAGGTCACATTGTTTCTAAGAATGGAATATCAACAGATGAGGACAGCCATAGCGGAGCTGCCGAGGTCAAGGAACGTTAAAGAAGTTCAAGCCTTTATGGGTCATTTTGGATATTATCGCAGGTTCATCCACATGTATGCAATCATTGCCAAACCTCTTTATGCCTTGCTGACAAACTTTAAGTGGAATGATGAATGCGAAAATTCCTTCAACAAATTGAAGAGACAATTGTGCACAGCACCAATACTGACAACTCCTGTTTGGAATAAGCCATTCCATGTCCACGTGGGTGCATCCAATAATGTAATAGGATGTGTGTTGTCACAACCCACAGTCGAAGGAAACCTAGATTTGCCAATAGCATATGCTAGTAGGCAATTAAATGCGGCTGAACAAAACTATACGACAACCGAGAGAGAAGGCTTAGGCATGGTATATGCTGTGAAAAAGTTTAGACACTACTTATTGGCCAACAAGTTCAAGTTTTTCACTGATCATCAAGCTTTATTATATTTGGTCAATAAACCTTGCAATATGGGACGCTTAGTAAGATGGTTCCTCTTACTAATGGAATACGACTTTGAAGTGGTTGTTAGGAAAGGTAGGACCCATCTCAGGGCAGATCACCTTTCTTTCATCACTTCAGGAGAGTCATCACAAGAAGTGTCTGATGAACTACCTGACGCAAGGACCCACAAATAAGAATGTAAAAACAAGCAAAGACGAAATTGTAAAATCACAAAAATATCAAATATTGGTAGAAAGTATGTACAAGCAAGATACAGAGGGTGTACTAGCTTGTTGTGTCGAGGACGATGAACATACTAATTGGTTGCAACAAGCCCATGAGGGACTGCTAGGAATTCACTACTCTAAACAACGAACATTGCAAAATCTAAAATGTTTAGGAGTGTATTGGCCTAGTATGGACAAAGAAATTCATGAGTGGATTAAGAATTGTTCAATGTGCAAAGAGAGACCCCCAGTGGAGCATGCCACCGTGTTGATATATTTAGGTAGTGATGTGTGTGAACACACTAGGACCGCCGGGGCACTTTTTTCCCTCTTTAGGAGGTTCTTTTCCCCCGGCTTGTATATACGCCTATTGCCCTCATTGGCTACTTATCTTTGTACATTCTCTAGTAATACATTCAATATTGTGTGTTGTGCTCCAAGCTTCTTCTTCTTCCTTGTGTTGTTCGTGTGCTTCCGCAGACATCTAACTCCAACAATTGGTATCAGAGCAGGTCCTCGCTTCATCTAGGGTGCCCTCAACACTCCTTCGTTTGCAGTCTCAGAATCGTATGAGTTTTGGTGAGCATACTCAGGGTGTTTTCTAGATCAAAACGGCTTCGCTCTGTCGTGCTGAAATCGCGATCTGAGCTCGTTTCGACCTCTGAATGCACTAACGTAGCGCTTGTGTAGGCTATTTTGTCTTTTTGTGCCAAAGGTATATACCTATTTCTGTTCGCCAGTATAAGCGTCTCAAAGTCTGCTACAAGTTTAGCAGAACTCGTATGGGCAATTCTGTTCAACTTTTTGAGATACATTCAATTTTCTGCATCAAGGTATTTTAGTCATCGACCATGGCTGAAACCAATGATGTATTCCGTATATTGGCTGTTGAGGATAAGTTGGATGGTACCAACTACCCATTATGGGCTTATATGATGCGACATGTATTGGTTGCAAAAGGACTGTGGAACATTGTGCAGAGTGTTGAAAGACGTCCTGTTACACCTGCAACTACAGGTACTACAAATACAGGTGCTCGAGCTGATGAAGATGGTGTTGAAGATGATATTGTGCAGATTCTTGTTCATGCTGCTATTTCTGTTGCACCTACTGCAGAGCAGATTCGTTGGGATGGCAGAGATGCCCAGGCACATGCATTGATAGCTTTGTCTGTCAAACGTGCCATTATTCCTCATATTCGCTCTAGGAGAATAGCTAAGGATGCTTGGGATACACTTACCACATTGTACCAAGCTAGGAATATAACTCGTGTTGCTTACCTCCGAAAACAGTTGGAGAGTGAGCACATGAATGAAGGTGATTCTATGGACAGTTTCCTAACGAAGATCAAAGACTTGAAGGAAAATTGATTTTTGCTGATGAGGTTACACCAGATAGCTCACTTGTGCAGATCGTTCTGAATGGTCTTCCTGATTCATATCAGAGTTTTGCTTCTACTCTTCGGTTGATGATGAAAGGCAATCCAAATGCCTTATCATTTGAGGAGTTAGTCTCTGTTCAGTTGTAGGAAGATCAGTCCAGGCAAAATAGGTCCATTATGCGAGTTGCAGATCAAGCTTTCCTGGCTAGTCAGAAGGGCAAAGGAAAATGGAGCTCTTCAACTAGTAAGCAGAAATCCACTAATTTTGCATATTCGAAGAAGGAAGATAAAGATGAGAAGAAATCAGAAAAGCAAAGATGTTTTGTAAGTACTGTAAAGGGAATGATCATATCATAAAGAACTGTCCAAAAATGGCTGCTAAAGAGGCAAAGAAGAAAGAGGCTATAATGGTTGTTACAGAGGCCTCTACACCAAAAACACAGTCTGCAAATCTTGTGCAGGAAGAAGAATGGGCATTTACTACTGTCTGCAGTTTTGACCCATCTTCTCATGAGCAGTGCATGTCTGCAGTAGACTCAAATGTTTGGTATTTTGAAAGTGGGGCAACCAAACATATTACCTCGCAGCGCAGTTTCTTCTCTTCACTCGAGCCTGCCCCTACAGGGAATACTGTTACATGCGCCAACAACTCCTCTTATCCTGTTATGGGAGTTGGTAAGATCATTTTGACTACTGCTGATGGTAGTTCTTTCACTTTTTCAGATGCTCTATTTGTGCCAGGGATCAAAAAGAACCTGTTATCAGTTTCTACATTAGCCAAGATTGGCTTGGTTGTGAAATTTGTTGATGACAGGTGTACAGTTCATGATCTGTCAAACGGTGATGTGATTATTGCTTCAGGCATTTTATGTCGTGGGATGTATAAGCTCATAGACTATGAAAGATCTGTAAATGATTTGGCATGTGTAGTAAATGATTCTCAGGCTATGTCAGATGCAAAGCTTTGGCATGCACGCTTTGCTCATCTAACTTTTGCTAGCTTGCTACACCTACAGAAATCTGAAATGGTGTCCTCATTGCCCAAACTTGAGGCACCTGGAAAACATGTTTGTGAAGGCTGTATTTTGGCCAAAATGCAGCGTTCATCCTTTCCAAAAGATGGTTCAGTTCGGGCTACTCAGAAATTGCAGCTTGTACATAGTGATGTTTGTGGTCCTATACAGACACCTTCTTTTGGAAATCACCTTTACTTCGTGACTTTCATTGATGATTTTTCCAGGCATGCATGGGTATATCCACTCAAAGAAAGGTCCGAAGTGTTCATGTGCTTTAAACAGTTTTTGGTTTTGGCTGAAAATATGTCTGCATGTAAAATGGGCACCCTCCGTTCTGATCGAGGGGGGGAATATATGTCTTTTGAATTTAATGCATTTCTGGCTGAACGTGGGATAAAACACCAGTGTACAGTGCTGTATACACCTCAACAGAATGGAGTTGCTGAACAAAAGAACAGGTCACTCATGGAGATGGCGAGGTGCATGATCAAGAGTCAGGCTTTACCACATAGTTTTTGGCTTGAGGCTGTCATGTGTGCAGCATATGTACTGAACAGGTGTCCCACTAAAGCGCTGCAATCTATCACTCCATATGAGGCTTGGCATGATCGCAAGCCATCTGTTGCTCATCTGCGTGTTTTTGGTTGTTTGGCATATGCATTAGTGCCTAAACAACATCGCAGAAAATTGGATGATAAGGCAGTAAAATGTATTTTTGTTGGGTACAATCCTGAAAGTAAAGGCTATCGTCTGTATCATCCACAAACTAAACGCATTCTGGTTAGCCGTGATGTTGTATTTGTGGAAGATGTTGTTCAGCCATTGCTTTCATGTACTAAGGAGACATTTGTTAGCTCCAAAGACATGTATGATACTTTGATGCCTCTTTTTACAGGTGGGCAGTCTAGTGTTGGTCCTAATGAGGCAACTTCTCAGCCTTTGCAGGTTTCATATGATGATGTAGATCATTCCATTTCTGATGCAGATTTACATGATGCACTTGTTAATGAGAGAGCTGATATTGAGCAGACAGAAACTATGCCAAAATGGCTGGTGCAGACTTTGCGTGACAACAAATTAGATGCACCTTTGTCATATCGTATTCGTTCAGGCTCTCATAGTGCCTCCTTTGCATCAAATTGCTATGCTATGGCTGTGTCTAGTCTCCGTGATGAGAATGAGCCTGTTTCTTTTGATGAAGCACAAAATTCAAAAAATTGGATGGCTGCTATGCAATCTAAATACGATGCTATAATGAAGAATGGTACATGGTCTTTATGTGACTTGCCTCCTGGCAAGAAGGCCATTGGCACTAAGTGGGTATACAAGCTGAAGCGTAAACCTGATGGTACAGTTGATAGGTATAAGGCTAGGCTTGTTGCAAAGGGTTATGCGCAGGAAAGAGGCATTGATTTTGATGATACCTTTGCACCTACATGCCGTATGAATAATGTTCGGAGCATTTGTGCACTTGCAGCCCATCATGGTTGGAATGTACATCAGTTGGACATTAAAACAGCATTTCTGAATGGTGACTTGCATGAAGAAGTGTATGTTTTTCAGCCCCGTGGCTTTGTGCAGAAAGGGCATGAAAACCAGGTGTGCAGGTTAAAGAAGGCATTATATTTTTTGAAGCAAGCACCACGTGCTTGGTATGAGAAGATACATGCCTATCTGGTTCCACATGGTTTTGAGAACGGTCCAACTGAAAGCACCTTATATGTTAAGCGTGCTAATGATGTGCTTCTGATCATTGTTGTCTATGTTGACGACATGCTGCTCACTGGTCCTATTGAGAAGCATATTGCTGATTTCAAGGCTGATTTGCATGCCTCATTTGAGATGTCTGATTTGGGGCATTTGCATTACTATTTGGGCATTCAGTTCATGCAAGTTGATGGTGGAACGGATTTGTGTCAAACGAAATATACTGACACATTATTGTAGTGTTTTGGCCTTGAAGACTGTAAGCCTATTGCCACTCCTATGGAGAAGGGTTTACGATTGAGTCTTCATGATGCTGGAGATGCATTTGATGCTATTCTCTATCAGCACGTTGTTGGATGCTTGATTTACTTATGCATTACTCGGCCACATATTCAGTTTGCTGTCTCACAGATGAGCAGGTTTATGCATTGCCTAGGAGTCACGCATTGGAAGGCAGTTAAGCGCATCTTTCGCTACTTGAGTGGTACTCATCTACTTGGGTTGTTTTATCCCAAGGGGGGATCACTACCACCAGATTTGCATGCTTTTTCTGACTCAGATTGGGCTGGTTGTTATGACACTCGTGTGTCCACCAGTGGTTTTTGCTTCATGCTTGGTAGCTCATGTATATCTTGGTTGAGCAAGAAGCAGCCTACTGTGGCCACTTCCAGTTGTGAGGCTGAGTATAGGGCAGCTTTCACAGCGACTGTTGAGTGTGTGTGGCTCAGACGCCTTATGGCTGATTTGGGTCTTTGTCAATCTTCTACCACCACCATCTTCACTGACAGTCAGAGCACATTGGCAGTTGCTAGGAACCCTGTGTTCCATGCTCGCACTAAGCACATTGAGGTGGATTATCACTATGTTAGGGAGAGGTTCTCTGCTGGGGAGATCAGCTTGACACATGTGCCCACGCAGGAGAACATTGCAGACCTTTTCACGAAGGCTCTGCGTAGGGAGAAGTTTGAAGCTTTCTGCAAAGCTTTGGGCTTACTTCCTTTTGTGGAGTGATTTCCACATAGCTTGGCACTTCCTTATACATGAGTGCTAGCTCCTTGTTCACCGCATCACTCCCAGTGGGGATTTGTTGATATATTTAGGTAGTGATGTGTGTGAACACACTAGGACCGCCGGGGCACTTTTTCCCTCTTTAGGAGGTTTTTTTCCCTCGGCTTGTACATACGCCTATTGCCCTAATGGGCTACTTATCTTTGTACATTTTCTAGTAATACATTCAGTATTGTGTGTTGTGCTCCAAGCTTCTTCTTCTTCCTTGTGTTGTTCATGTGCTTCCGCAGACATCTAACTCCAACACACCCTTTATCACGTGTCATTAATTCCAGATTGAAGTGCTCCATTGATAGAATTCATGAGATCGGGAACATTACCCAAGAAAGCTAGTCTAGCAAGGAAACGAAGCATGGAGCAAGAGGCTAAAGACTATGCCTTAGTAGGAGACAACCTATATAGGAGAGGAAAATATGGCTACCTAAGATTGTGCGTGCATGAATCAGATTATCTGAAAATCTTGGAAACTGCCCATATCAGTGTTGTAGGCGGACATTTTGGTCCTGACCGAGTTATTAAGACCATTCTATTCTCAGGAATCTGGTGGCCCACTCTTCATATGGATTCACATACCTATGTGGAGAAATGTGACACATGCCAACGTGCGCAATATCCAATTAGAAAAGATGAGATGCCTTTGAGGCCAATGATGGGAGGACGCGCATTCTCGAAGTGGGGTATAGACTTTGTTGGTCCTATTCACCCACCAGCTAGAAACTCCCATGCAGAGTATATTATTGTAGCCACAGATTACCTTACAAAGTGGGTAGAAGTAAAAGCCACGACAAAGAATGATGCTCAAATGACGGCTAAGTTCTTATTCGAGAACGTGTTCACTAGATACGGGTTACCAATAGAGTTAGTAAGTGATAGAGGTACGCATTTCCTGAATGAAGTCATTGAAAACCTTCTCCAAGAGTTCTTGGTGGTACATAAGAAGTCTGCTTCCTATAATCCACAAGCTAACGGACAAGCCGAGAGCACGAATAAGATCCTATGTAACGTATTGATAAAACTCGTAAATAATAAACGCTCTGATTGGGACAAACAGCTTCATCATGCTATTTGGGCGTACCGAGTTGCCTACAAAACGGTACTCAATGCCACACCATTTCAGATGGTCTTCGGACAGAATGTTGTGCTACCATTGGACTTCCTAATCCCAGCCTTGAAGGTAGCACAAGAACATGAGTGGAATGGACATGAATTGTCCTCCAAGATCTTTGATCTAGAACACTTAGGTGAGACAAGGCTACGAGCAACAGCAGGACAAAGAAACGACAAAAGGCATACTTTGATGCCCATATAAAGGATAAAGGATTGAAAGAATGAGATCTAGTGTTGGTTTATACGCTAAAGCAACATGCCCGCAAATTGGAGAAACGGGGATATGAACCCATGATCATTAACATAATCTCCACTAGTGGCGCGGTTCAATTGGCCATTCTAGAAGGCGACGTCTTGCCAAACTACATTAGTGGGTGTCGAGTCAAGCTGTATCAAGAACCTCTTACAGAGGATATGCTAATGAGACTCAACATTGCTAAGAAGCGAAAAGAAGAGGAGTTAAGGGTTAGGGAAGAAGCACAAGCAGAGGCTAGAGAGCGCATTAGAAGAAATAAGTTAAGGCGACTAGGCCTAGATGTCAACCCGAAAGCCCCAAAATATCACATGGACATGTGCCAAAAATTGAGCACTTCTCGAATCATCAACCGACACCCCTTTGTGACCATAGAGGTAGGAAAAGGGAAGAGTGTAAGGACTGTGAGAGCATTGGTTGACTCAGGTGCAGCAACTAGTGCAGTTAGACTTTCATACTGCCAAGACTTGCAATTGGACATCAAGCCCATAGAAGCTTATCTCATAGGTTTGGGAGGTGTGGATCAATCATGGAAGAACAGTTGCAAAGGCACTCATAGCTTCCTTCTTTTTCGAAGAGTAAAGCATCCACAATAGTTCAACCTCAGAAGCAAGCAAAACAATATAAGACAATCGATATATCAAATAAACAAAGAGCCTTCAAGAGTAAAGTAGTTCGGGGCATACAGCAGATCTGGGTACGAAAAGGAGAGCAACCACCAGCCTTGCCAACACAATTCCCACTTAAGCAAGATAACCATGTGAAGAAAAGAACCAAGCAACCAGGACCAACTCCACGAGAAGGTCTCCGACAGATTTGGGTACCTAAGAAACTCGTTGCAGCTCAACAAGGACGATTCCACATGTGGGTTCCCAAAGGACTCTTATAGGCACAAAGGCATATACCCCCCACCATGCAAAAGGTCTCAACAAAGAAGCCAAGGAGAGAAAACAGTAAGAACGGAGCACAAAGACCAAAAGAAGATAAAATCAACCCTACGGCAAAAGAAAGAAGACAATCATCATGGATATGGGTGTGGAAGCCCAAAGTATCAATAACTTCCATAGAACCGAAGAGCCACCCACACTGGACACCAAGTTTCAGCAACCATCCAAAGAGGGAGAGGCCAGAGGTGATCTCTATAAGGCCAACTACTATTCTAAAATGGATCCCTAAAGGCAAGAATGGTAGTTGTCATCTCATGATCAATTGATCACATCATTTTAAGGTCCACTGGCCACCTCCAAACAAAGATGGCATCAAGTCTGCAAGTAACATTAGAAGCCTCAAACAGCAAGAACCATGTGTCTTTGGCATAACCTTGTCTTTTTCACCATTCAGGTCATGCATTTCCAAAGTATGCATTAATATAGGGCCACATTACACGGTCATGCATAGACGACACCATTGAGAAATCCCCGGCACATGAGACACACAAGGGTGTGCGCTTGAAGAATCTCATAAAGTGAACCGTCAAAAGGGACATCCATCGACAAGAAAGACAAGCCAATGGTCAAACATCATGATGGAAGACAACACGAAGAGATCAAGATCGACGGACCTTTCACCATGATAAGACGTGTATGCTTCAACAACACTATAATCACGAAAGATTAGGAAACCTCTTTGTTGGCATACCCTTGGGCATTTAGCTCAAAACCCAACTTCTTGCACCATAATTGTTCCAACGCATTTCCCAAGTATGCATGCATAGGGCTACATTACAAGGTCGGGCACAAGGCACATAATATTTTCAACGCACTAATACACTTACCCATCCTTCATTATGGGTTACAAGTACTTGGCATACATTGTGAAAGCCATGTTTGGAAGATCCAGAGGACATTCAGCCTACAACATCAGCACATATGAAGCACTTCAACGTCGACAACTGCTCAAGGTCAATATTGGCAACCTCTTTTGAGGAACTAGCAATCTTTGAAAGTATGAAAATACTCCATCCAGCTCAAGTCCAAGGAAAAAGTACCTACAAGGGGACCAACTCTCGCATCGGATAGCAGTGGACAACTGAAGAACTAGACCAAGCTACATTGGGAAGATGGACCGCTCCTACTGATACATGAAGGACGCTACCTCTCAACGCACTACATGGAACAACCACTACAACAAGGGTCTGTCAGGGACGATAGACTCAAGAGGGGGGGAGTGTTGAAGCTCAAGGCCAAGGACAAAGCATGGAAGCGCATCAAGGAAGTGGACACACAAGAAGACAGAGCAAGTAGGGAGCTCCAAGAAGCACCTGTCAAATTTTCAGAAGAAATCCCTATAAAAATAGTGATTTTTATCACTATAAACCATTGTAAATACCATTTTTCAATTTCGCAACTCCATTTTGTTCAAGCCGAGGAGTCCTCGAGCTTGAGGAGTATTAGAACTATCATCCTACCAATTTTCATAATTTTTAGACTCCGTTTGAGCCCCCAAATAAGCCTTGGAACGTATTTTTTAACTAGGCCGGACACTAGGTCTCGACAAGGCCAAAACCACTCAAAAAACTATAAAAAGGGCTGGACAGCTCATTTTTGGAGGTTAGCTTGTTGTAGATTTCAGCTTTGTAAGAGAGTTCTTTCGTAATCGAAGTCCTCCCATTGTTCCACTCTTTGCTCTTACCTTGTGCGCGTGTGTGTGTATGTGTGTGCATGCTTGTGTGCTTCCACTCACGCACTTGTGCCATCACTTGCTCATAGTCTTCATACTAGTTCTCACGTCTCCACTGATTGACATTTATGAGGTGAATCTCCTCATGTTGGTACTTGCCATTGTGCTAGAGTGACAGCACTCATGTTGAATACATCATAGTCAACATGACAAAAAGAATGATGCACACATGACAACAAAATTCTTATTTGAGAATGTCTTTATGAGGTATAGATTACCTATAGAATTAGTGGGTTACAGAAGAACACACTTTCTCAATAAATTCATTGAATATCTGTTACAAGATTTTATGGTGATTCACAAGAAGCCAGCACCATATCATCCCTGGGCCAATGGACAGGCAGAAGCACTAACAAGATCCTTTGCAATGTACTAACTAAATCATAAGCAAAAACATTCAGATTGGGACAAATAGTTACATCATGTTGTTTGGGCATATCGAGTGGCCTACAAGACTACACTCAATGCAACTCCCTTTCATATGATTTTTGGTCAAAATGCAATGCTTCCCTTGGATTTCTTGATACCCCACCCTTAAGGTAGCACAAGAGCATCAATGGATTGGCCACAAGTTATCATCTAGGATCATGGACTTAGAACGATTGGGAGAGACTAAATTGACAGCGGCAACAGGCATATATGCAGCCAAGAAGTGACAAAAGGCATATTTTGATGAACATGTGAAAGACAAAGGCTTGAAAGAAGGAGATTTAGTCTTAGTCTATATGTGAAAGCAACACGCATGAAAACTCGAGAAAGGAGGTTATGGACCTATTATTATAAATAGCCTTTCAACGAGTGGAGCTATACAATTAGCTACTTTAGAAGGAGAGATAATGTCTAAATACATTAGCGGTTGTAGAGACAAGCTTTATCAAAGACCTCTCACCGAGGTCATGCTTCGACAACTCACATTGGCAAAGAGACGCAAAGATGAAGAGAGGCAAATTAGGGAAGAAGCTCAGGCAGAGGCCTTAGAATGTATTAAATGTGTGAAACTATGAAGAGAAGGACTAGGTATAGAATGCTATAATCAATTAGTAGGCCTCCAAGTAATCCCCTACACTAATAGAGAAGCCCCGAGATATACAATGGAAATGTGCCAAACAAGACTTAAGGTGAACCCTAGCATAGCAGATAGAAGACCATTCATTACGATTAGGATAGGGCAAGACAGTACCTTCAAGGAGATTAGAGCACTAATTGACTAAGGTGCTGCAACTAGTAAGATTAGGTGGTCATACTGTCAAGACATGGGACTAGAAATACAACCTCTAGAGACATATCACATCGTGCTAGGAGGATTGGAAACCCCTTGCACAGGTGAGGTGGACCTTCCTATCGTCATAGAAGATGTTGTCACGAGGAAGGAGATAAGGAAGAGAGCTCACACACAATCTCATAATCAAGGAGAAGCACACACACAAATTGAGGCAAGGAAGAATGATCTTCTTCTTCTTCTTTTATTACATAAAAAGGAATGTATAAAAATTACCTAAAAACAAGAGTATAACAAGTGAAATATATAAAGAACAGTACATAAGGAAAATCATAATGTTCGCGGATGAGTGAGATGGCAAGAAAAAAATGTGCCATCACTCTCGGTAGATAAATCTAATAAAGCTCAAAAGTATCCCTGACATATACCAGCATGACCACTATACAGCTCAAAGAAATGAAAAATGATACGTGTCATCCTCGATCATCACATGTTGAGCTTGATATCTCAACACTCCCCCTCAAGCTCAACATCATATCCTGTAATCCAAACATCTCCCAAAACTTCTTCAACTTCTCACCTCCAAGTGCTTTAGTGAAAATATCAGCAACCTGCTTATCTATCCTCACATAAACAAGATCAATATCACCTGCTAATATCTTCTCTCTAATGAATTGATAATGTACCTCGGTATACTTTGTTTTGGCATGAAAACAGGATTCTATGCTAACTGTATGCTGCTAAGATTATCACTATAGATGGTGATAGGCTTTTGCACTTCCACACCTAAATTTGCAAGTAGCATCTCAATCCATGATGCTTCACATGCTGCCATTGTAGCACCTCTATGCTCAGCCTCTATACTTGACAAAGCAATGATAGGTTGCTTCTTACTACTCCATGTAATAGCTACACTCCCAAGTGAGAATAGAAAACCACTAGTAGATCTTCTATCTGGAATGCTACCAGCCCAATCTGCATCGGTGTATCCATGAACTTGAAAATCTACACCAGCTTCATAAAACAATGCATAATCCAAAGTAGCACTCACATAAAGTAGAATGCACCTCAAAGCATCCAAATGTGGCTTCCTGGGAACCTACATAAATTGACTTTCAAGTCCAAAAATGTAGCTTAGATCAGGCCTTGTAATTGTGAGATAAATCAAACTTCCCACAATTTTCCTGTACATAGTAGCATTTTCCAATGCTTCACATGATGTACTATCCAACTTCACATTCTGATCTAATGGCATAGAAATTGGCTTACAATCAGCCATACCATACTTTTGCAGCATATTCAAGGCATATTGCCTTTGCGACATCCATATACCTGTTTCTATATGTATAAACTCAATGCCCAAGAAATAGCACAGCACACCAAGATCTTTCATGTCAAATTCCTGCATAAGAAGTTGCTTTACCTCTTTCATGCTTTCTTCATTATCACCACCTACAATCAAATCATCAACATAAATAGCCACAATCGTGATGCCATCATCACCCTTCCTTACATATAGTGAATGATCTGCATCACACATAGAAAACGCAATGGTGGTTAAGTAATCAGCAATCATTGCATGCCATGCACGAGGAGCTTGCTTAAGCCCATACAAAGCCTTTTGTAACCTGCAAACATATTCTGGATGATTTGAATCTTCATATCCTTGTGGCTGGTCCATGTATACTTCTTCTTATAACTCACCATGTAGAAAAGCATTCTCCACATCCATCTAATGCAAATTCCATCCTTTTGCTGTATCTAATGCAACAAGTGTTCTGACAGTAGACATTTTAGCTACAGGGCTGAATGTTTCCTCATAATCAATTCCATATGTTTATGCATATCCGTTTGCTACCAAATGTGCTTTGTGCTTGCTTATGCTACCATTAGCATTGTGCTTTACCTTGTAAACCCACTTGCAGCCTATGGGTTTCTTTCCTTGGGGCAGTGGAACCAGCTTCCATGTATCATTTCCATAAAGTGCAGCTATCTCCTCATCCATAGGTTTTTCCCAATCTACATTTCCAATTGCATCTTCAAAACAAGAAGGTTCAGCATCTTGTATTACCTTTGTCATGTAGGCACAATGACGAGCCATGTTACTATCATATGTCAATCACTGCACTGAATTTTGCATCCTCCTAGATCTTCTTGGTCTTGGGTCACTTCTCCTTGTATCATCTGCATGTGCCTTTCTTACTCCTAGAATCTTCATAGAGGGCAATCCAAGTTCCTCATCAAGACTCTTTTCTGAACCACTTGAATCTCAATCAACATCTTCAAAACCTGCACATGTTTTACTACCAGCACAAAGCTTTTATTTACCTTTGTTGGATGTATTTGAGGAATTCGCTCGACTAAAATTTCCACGCAATCTTCCACTCTATGGATTTGAGTTGGTACTATCGCTTGGTGATGCATCCAGTCCACTCAAAACTTGAGATTTTGCACTCGCTTTTTCAGCATTTTCTTTGTCATTTGATTCAAGATTAAGCCCATTTTTGGCATCTGCATAGAAGTTTGACATTTCATCAAGTTCCACATCTCTACTCACATTCACCTGTCGTGTGAGTGGGTTATAACATTTATATCCCTTTTGTTCAAGGGAGTATCCAATGAAGATACATTTTTCTGCTTTTGGATCAAGCTTCATCCTCAAGTCATCTGGAACATGTACATGTGCAATACAGCCAAATACTTTTATATGTGATAAGTTTGGCTTTTTACCTGTAAGCTTCTCTTCAAGTGTAACTTGATGTATAGCAACAGTCAGAGTTCTGTTCATGATATATACAGTAGTATGCACAGCTTCTGCCCAATAACAATGAGGCATATTCTTTTCAGCCATCAAGGATCTTGCTATTTTTGTAGTATTTCTATTTTTTCATTTAGCAATGCTATTCTATTGTGGTGTGTACCTGCATGACAACTGACGTTGAATTCCATGACTTTTAAGAAAGTTTTTGAATCCATTTGACATGTGTTCATCTCCTCCATCAGATCTTAATGTCTGAATATACTTCCCTGTCTGCTTTTCCACCATAGATTTAAAATTCTGGAAGTGAGTGAACACCTCACTCTTCTCTTTCATGAAATATACCCATACTTTCTGTGTATGGTCATCAATGAAAGTAACAAATGGGTGGTTGCAGGACCCCAAACATCTGTATGTATTATTTCTAGGAAATTCTCAATAACATGCTTGTCATGCGAAAATGATGCCCTTGACTGTTTACCAAATTGACATGTTGCACATACCTTTTGCATTTCTACAAGCTTGAAATTTGGTAGTCCATTGACAATATCCTTTGACTGCATCAATTTCAGCCTTTGCAGATTTGCATGTCCAATTCGTTTATGCCAGATCTCTATATCAACAATAACTCTTGCACCTTTTGCAAACATGGCTGCATTCATTTCAAGAATTTTCACATTTAAGGTGAACATCCTACCCACTTTGTTTCCCTTGGCAATCAATCTTCCATCCTGTTCGTACTCTTCTACATATAACCCATCAGCATTGAACTTGACTTGTAATCCCTGGTCAATCATTTGTCCAACAAAAACCACATTCTTTGTTATATTTGGAACATGCAGCACATCAGCAAGATGTTTTACCTTTCCATCCTCCATAGATAGTGCTATGTTTCCTATATGCTAAATAGGGTGTGATGTGTCACCACCTATTTCAACATATCCAAGAACTGGCAATTTTTGCAAAGTGATAAACCGTTCCGCATGATCGTTCATGTGATTTGAAGCACCTGAATCAACATACCAAACATTATCATTCAATTTTGAAACACCAACATACATCATATTCATCATCTGATGTTGAACCATGAACAGCTTCCCATAATCATCTACACTTGTGAATGCATAGTTTTTTTATGCCTTCTGTTACATTGATTCTTCAACTTGCAATCAAGTTCAAAGTGTCTAGGTTTACCATAATTCCAGCATCCTTTACTATCATTACCTGAATCGTTTCTTTGGAATTTTTTATGACTTTTGTGGCTCCCCTACCTCGAAATTTTCCTCTTCCTCCTGCATGATTTTGTTGTTCACCTTGGTCTTGGTTATTGTGTCCTCTTCCGCTTCCAAATCCTCTACCTTTGCCTCTTCCTCTTCCAGAGCAGAATACCTGCTCAAAACTAAGTTTTCCTTAGGAGTTTGAATCCTCACCAAGATTCTTTTCTTCAATAATCAGCATAGATACCAGATCATCAAAATTCAGAATATTTTCCTTGGTCTGTATAGAAGTTCTGAACTGCTTATATGCAGCTCCTAAACCAGGAAAGCACACTTCCACCTTATCATCATCATCATCTACATTCACACCAATTGATGCAAGTGACTCATATATGCTTTTGATTTTTAGAGTGTAGTCACTTACCAACATGCCCTTTTTCTCTAGTGTATGTAGCTCGTTCTTGAGTTGCAATTTTTGTGCCTTTGTATTGGTCTCATACAATGTGACCAAACTATTCCAAGCCTCTTTCGGAGTCTTAGCATCCTGTATGTGCCCAATCATGCTATCTTGTATGCTAACAGATAGCCAGTACTTTATCTTTCTTGCTCCTTGATTCCATTCTTCATACGCTCTTAACTGGTCTGGAGTTCGATTCCTCTCTGGTAACTGTGGAGCATTTTCATTCTCCCGTTGATGTACTTCCAGTAGCCTTTTCCCATCAAGAAATTCGTCATCATGAATCTCCAAGCATGGAATTTGTTCTTGTCCAGCTTATCGCTCATAAGCTGACTCATTCCATCTGTGTTTGCCATTTCCGTAGCTATTCACAACACTACAAAACACTACAAGCAGCACTTCTACTTGAACATTGTCGCACTATGACGTGACAATTCGATCTTAAAAAAACACAGTTTTCGTGTACCAGCAATACATGGAATCACTTGAAATTCTAGATGTGGAATATATGAGTGTTTTCAAACATGAAACAAGTTACATTTTTGCAAACTGACCTAGTTTTTCTATGGGCCCCACCTTGTAGGGTCAGAATGGAAGTTCAGATGGCTTCAAAACTTTGATCTGATTTGAGGTCTTCTACCTTCACGCCAATTTTTGTAGCAATCTGAGGTCGTTTGTGAATCGCGCTTTCTCCACACCTTCTCACGTACTCTTCACTATCAGCCTTCTCCACAAGCTCTCTACAGCCACACTGGCTCTGATACCATGTCACAAGGAAGGAGATAAGGATTGAAAACCCTAACTGATGACAACCTCCCCAAATCATCCCATGGTGGAGGCAACACAGACTTTCCAAAGCAATCAGTACAAAGCAAGTACGGATACCAAAAGATCAATAAGCATTGAACATCTCCAGTAGTGCAAGCCATGAAGTTAAGACAAAGTCGACTCAACACTTGTGATAGGGAAGGTGTAGTATCTTCTTGTGCTTTTGGGACATAAGGGATCTTCTTCATATTGTTCTTCTCCGTGTTGGAAATAAAGTATTCTAATCTCTCTAGTAATCCTTGAAAGTGTAGCTCTGGTTTCACTAGGTTGCTCTACTTGACATACTGAGAAGCTTCGAACATGATGTGGGCCAATTCTGTTGTTTTCATGCATAGCTGCTCTCTTGATTTCTAATTCTTCTCTGCAATAGTTCTTACTTAATTCTCCCATTTGGGGTCCTTCTCTTAGTCTCTCTTGGTACGCTTTGAACATCATATCCAAATCCTCAGGGATAGGTTCAGCTAGAATGGAACCTGGTCTCCGTGTTTGGTTTACCTTATTTGACTCTTGGGAAGCTAATTCTAAGATTTTGGCCCTCGTCTCCTTTAAGCTCCCTTCTAAATCATCTATTTTCTTACTCGATTTTCTCTTAAGTCTTTCTCATGAATCATAATGAAACATACAAGAATGATCAAGAACTATTGAAAGAAGTGTGCACAATGCCTATCACATTAATGGGGGTTACCTTGGAGGCATTCTCTAGGCTTTTAGGACATTCTCATATGACATGTTCTTTACCAGAGTCGGAACAAAAACCTTGAAATTTAATATTGTAATTGTCCTATTGGTGGAGGATGTGGACACTCCCTTATATAATGATCTCCTTGGCACCTAAAACATGGTCCTTTAGGGCCTTGTGGTCTTGTCTGTCTCAACTAGGGTCGTGGGTTGGGATTGATATACACGACATTAGTGTAATCTAGCTCCCAACTAGGTTCCATCAGTGGGCTCTTATACTGATATGTTTCCAGATGTTCAGGTGACTTGGTGTAGTATGCACGGGGGCTATCTACATGGGTGGAATCAAAACTATTGGAATTGGGATCAATATCCCTCATGAATGGGGATGAGGGTACTAATGCTCTATTGAGATTCTCTTTTGCAACAGCAAATTTAATGGAGATTACATTGGATGGGGGTGGTGGCTGTTGACTTAGGACCAATTGGGGTCTAAGTTGAGTCTGGTATGGTACTTGGTAGTTCTATTGGGGCTGATAATAATGAGGCTAGGTGTTATATTGGCCAGAGTATCTACCAGTTTGTTGATATGCATGTGGGTAGTTCTACCTAACCACTTGCTTGTTGTACGGATAGTCTTGTGTAGTGTGGTTAGGGTACCATCTTTCTATCGTGCAATACTGGCTACTAAGGTTGCCTTGAGGTTGGGTCATGTTCCAACAAGCATTTGCTATATGATCACCTCCGCAGGTATAACAACGCTTAACTAAGGTTATCCTGGGTGTTTGTTTGCTTGAGACTCCTAGCTTCTGAGCTACCTTTTCTCCTAGGCCCTTTATGGAACTAGAGTGTTTAGAGGAAAAATCAGTAGAATTATCCATGTTCTTGTAGACCTTGGAGAGTTCCAACTTGTCTCCTAAGTTGTCCTCAATGTCTATACATATCCTCATGCATTGCTCTAGTGTTCAAGGTTCTTTTAGGTATACATATCGTAGTTTAGAGCTCAGCAGCCCATCCAAAAATAGAGATACTTGTTTGGCTTGAGTGGGTAACTCTGGAATAGGGCATCTCTCGATGTATTGTATGAATCTATGTCCAACTAGTCTAACTGTCTCGTGGGGGGGGCTTGTTTGAAACTGTGAATCAAAGTAGAAGTATTGTGCTTGATTCGACTTTTAGAGAACTCGGTGATAAATGATTCTAATAAGTGATGGATGTCTCTAAATTGTCTTTGTTATAAGGGTTGGAACCAGTTTAAAGCATTTTTTTTCAAGGTGAGTCCAAATGCATTATAATGGGTGAACATGCCGTCCACTTGTTTAGTTCGTAGCACTTGCTTGAACTTGGCCATGTGGTCATAGGGGTCTCTTGTCCCATGCCATGTGGTCATAGGGGTCTCCTATCCCATCAAAGTAGTTTTTCATGGATTTCACTAATTGGGTGGGTCTCAATATTCTTGGGTGATCTCTAGGTCTAGGTAGAGGAAATTCATCTCTACTATGTTGGGGTCTCGTTTCTCTTGGTCTCTTCATCCTATTTGTTTCTACTGTTGATCGGTCTCTTCCTACCATGTTACTGAAGCTTTCTTCAAGTCTCTCCTTGCCTTTTTCTCATTGAGAACCATGAGCTTAGGACATTCTTGCTCCTTGGTGTCTAAAGGCAACATTAGCCTATGATGGGGGGAAAACCAATTCCCCCTTGCATGTATAGGTGTGCCTCCCATGTTCAGACACCACAAATACTCATTCTGAAGTGTTATCCAAGAACACCACTTTTCGAGGTGTCCCCAGATCCTTGAACTCATAGATAGTGACCGTTTCTATTTCACTTGGCTGCTCAAATCTATACCTCGAAAATGCCTCATCTGTATCTTTATTTAAGAATAACTTGATACTTTTGTTATCCTGAGGGATCCACTTTGGGTTGAGCACTCGAGTCAACATGATTTACCTCTTGGTGTCCTAGGTTCACCATCTAACTATTCGTGTTCTAGTCACTCCTTTCTGATTTAGGAATTACTATTCCGAATTCATTGGTACTATTAGGTTGATTGGAGATTATGTGCACCGTTCCCTCCTTATTGATACATGCATCTCTCTCAAATTTGACCATTGGATGTTTGATTCCAATGAGTTGATCACAGTTTTTGAATTGAATAACCAATCTTCTCAAATCGTCCTCATAGATGCAAGCACCCAATTGGTTGGTTCAAATGTACTCTAGCTGAGTTATGTATGGCCCTTCAGGTCTTTCTAATTATGCGAACCATGAACCACCTTTGGGTCTCTCCATAGTGTAAGACATCTCCGACTCACTTGTTTTTTAGCTTAGTTTCTATGGATATCTACTCAATTGTTGGGCCCAAGATCGTGTCGTGGTTTTAGGCACTTGACTAGACCAAGATCTTGGTCTCACTACTTCCCTTTGAATCAGTTTCTTGGTTTGTTTACTTTACCCTTAAGCTCTTGACTTGTAGGTCTTTGATCGTTAGGTATTGTTTTTTGTGGTGTTTAAGTTGTCACAATGTAAAAATTAAGTTCCTTGCCTGAATGCACTTACACTCTCTACACTCAAGACTCCTTCTTTAACAACACCCATTAGCACTTAACCTCTTTCTTCCTTAACCAAGCTAAGGTTTTCCCTTACTAATAATTGAATTGAATAGGACAGGCAAATTACTTATTGTCCTTGCATTCGCTCCTTAGACTCGTTGAATAGCTCTAGTATAGGGGTCATCAGCGCATTGAGCCGCTTCTTTTCAGCTTATCGATCACGAGGATCTCCCAATGAAGTTGACCTCTGGTTACCCTAGAACAACAATTCAAAAATTAGGAAAAGTTATTTCAAAAATTTCCAAAAACCCAAATTTGTACATTTTGGTGAACCGTCACGATGGTCGTATAGGATCGCGATGGTTATAAACCGTCATGATGGTCTAATTCTATGGGACAATCGTGATGGCTCGTTGAGTTGTCGTGATGGTCTGCAATAAGCACGATGATCAATGGTCATCACCATGGTATGAGCCAATCACGATGGTATGAACTCTCGTCGCGATGGTCTTACCCAATCGTGATGGTCTAGGGCTATCATTATGGCTTGAGCCAATCGGGATGGCATGGTCGAGGTGTTCATCGTGATGGCACATGGAGTCATCATGATGGTCTGAGTCTAATGAGTCATTGTGATGGCGTGAGCCAATTATGATGATCAGGCATCGTCGCGATGGCTTGAGCCAATCACGATGGTCTAGTCTCATCACAATGGCTTCAGCCAACCGTGATGGTTCAAAAAATTGCAAATTTTCTAAATGCAACTATGCATTTGTCTATGTGCTTATGTGGTCTACACCCTCAACATGACGTATCCAAAAGATTGCAAACTTCTTAGACCATCGCGATGGTGTGAGGCATTCAGTCAAGATGATGATCAGAGGTAGATTTTTACCTGTGGAGTGTTGTAGCTTCGTATTGAAGTGATATCATGCAAAGAAAAATCACAAAGACATGCAAACACACTCTCTCACTTGCTCTCTTTCTCTCTCACTCTCTCTCGCAAATGAGGGAAATGAGGAGAGAAGGGTGGATATGGTGAGTTTTTGTGATTTTTCACGATGAAAAAAGAAGATGTGGGGATGAGGGATGAGTATAGGGGAGGTGAAAGAAGATGAAAATAGCACAAAAACAATCCTCTGTTTGCATTGCTATGGCAGTCGCAAGGATGCAAACAGCTAGGATTTAAGTTGTCTTGGGATACCATCACCTAGATTCCAAGTTTGGATAGACTTATTTAGTTCAAAACCATTGATTTGTTAGTCCTTGCAATCAAAAACAACAACAAACACTAATTAATTACCTTCCAATGCTAATCTCCAAACATTTTTACCATCACATGTTTGTACTAGAGGTCATCCCCAACAACGACACTAAATTTGGTGTTGTTCTAGATAGTGGCAAGGATTGCATCAAGAAGCTCCACCTCCTTAATCATCAATTCATAGAAGACTTAGAGTGATCTGAAGATCATGAACGAGTGTAGTGCACAAAGGCAAAGGTGAGAAGCAAACTAATGCACACACACATAGTAGAGGCAAGAGGAGACACAATGGAAGGCATGAATCACACTCGTATTACTTAAGATAGCTCTTACACTCAATAAAATAAGATTCTAACTTTCTAACCTCTCAAAATGAGCTCTCTAGCACTCTTTATAGTTTTTTTACTAGTTTCGACCTTTTTTGAACCTAATGTCTAGCCTACTTAGAAAATAGGTTCTACAGCTTTTTGGGGGGTTCAAACGAAGTCCAAAAATTACAAAACTTGGTATACGTTATCTATCTAGGCTCCTCAAGCTCGAGGAATCCTCGGCTTGCACAGAATGGAGCGGCTCGTTACAAAATTGGATTTTCTATATTATATATGTTACATGAGTGATTATAATCACAGTTTGAGAATTTAATCAATTATAATGAGAACAACCTTTTTTGAAAATTGAATGGCCTTGGTCTTTCGATCTTCATGCATCTCCTTTTATATACCTCCTCGACATCCATGTCTAGAGCCACTGCCCGTTGCACTACTAGCACCATTGCATAATGTCCTCAGCATCACAATAACATGGCCATTGCTCAAATCATGAACCATACATTTGTTATCAACAAAGTGTACATGAAGTCTCGCACTAGCAATAGTAGGAACTGAAATCAAATTCTTCTTGGTAGCAAATACATACAATGCATTCTTGGTAATAAAAATACTCTATTTGCAATCATAAGCTGAATTTCTCCAAATCCAATAATAGGATAAGAAGCATTTTTTGCATATACAAGTCCTCCCTTGGGTGCATCTTTCAAAGATGCAAAAAAACGTTTGCATAAATGATATTCTTTGAAGCACCACTTTTACATAACCTTCTCATCAGCTTGCTCTCGCGAACAGCCATCGCCACACAGAGACTTGCGTTTCGTTCATCCACCCGACCGCCGAGCTACTCACTTTTTTATGATGAGATAATCTTAATCTCTTCTACCATATGATACTCCCATTAGATGCCATGTGGCATGAGTGCCACCTCACCCAAGAGGATATACATCCATAATGTGACATTTCCTTCCCCTTGAAGCATTTTCGTCCTCAAAAATGTAAATGAAATGTCCATAATGGTAGAAGAAAGTGCTCGGACTCCCCTGAACCCCATGTACTCTATGTACATGGTCATCTCTGTGTGTTGTTTCCCCAAGTCCTTCCCCTTAAGAAGCCTCATATGAGATCATCTCAAAGGTGGGAAACCGTCTGAGTGGTGCCTACTATCTCCCATATAGACTCCACTTTCCAAACTATTACTCCCATAACATATAATATCATAAGAATGACCTCAGTCCATATGATGTATCCTCTATGGAGTAATAATATGAAAAGCAAGTACAAAGTGCCAAGCTCATAAGCTTGACCATACCATAATGGAGATAATAAACCATAGAATCCTCTGAAGTATAGAACAAAGTCCCATATCAAGTGACATCAAACCCATCTAAGACTAAATGATAGAATGCCCTCATACCACTCTAGGTCTTCCTAACCTTGAGTGTAATCACAAGTAATAGTTTTGTCTAAACTACCTTGTGAACTATGCAAATCCATCATCTAGCTCATACATAAGAATTTCTTGGTAGTAAAAATGCAATCTCTACATTTCTCCAACCGAGAAATCTGTGGTTTGTCATCCTTTACCATTGGACTAGGTTCTATTGGAAGAGCATCTATTGGCACGTGTGCAAACTCTAATATTTCTCTTTGCTGTAGTTTGCCATATGAATGCAGAAAGCATTCCCTTTGAGATTCAGATAATCCCTAAGTACCCATCCTCCTAACTGATGTTTACTCATCATACGCATGATGTAACACCAACTAAGAGTTTGGTACCCTAATAGGTTAGATATATCCCTATCTCCTGGAAACTCAAAAGAGAAGTATCATCAATCTACTCCCAGGCTAACTAATGTCAATAACTAGATCATCTCATCTAGTCAAAGACCATCACTTGAAATAAACATAACTACTTCTCTCTACAGTTTACAAGTGAGACTCAATCTAACCATCATGACTAACTGATCTCTCTCTTGTCTTTGATAGAAGAGTGCCACTTCTATCTAGACAATCTAAATGAGAAAGTGAAACTCTCTCCATGTCTATCTCTGTAATCTCTTCCAAGGATAAGAGCTCTAGCAGTGGAAACTATTCCACTTTCCCTTTTCCTTTGAAAGAGATTCTGTTGAATCCATTTTCTCTACTCATCCATAGGTGAGAACATGCACATAAGTTCTCCATACTTTTCCTTCCAAAATAGTGGAGAATCATACTCCCATATGAAGGAAAATTAGATGGAAAAGTAGAGGAAATGAATTCCTTCTCAATTATAGATTAAGAGATGTTTTCAGAACACCTCTTCTATCTAAAGAAAAACATACTCTATTCTTCTCCTATGAAGAAATCATGTTTTCCTTTCCTTCTTTCTCTCTCAAAGAGCAGGAGCTAAAGTGAGAGTACTGAACTAAAGTAAGATCCCTCATGGATCTCTGAGCTGATTCCCACTTTCTCTTTACCTTAAAAGAGAAACTCATGAATTTATTTAGGCCTCTCTTCCATAACTAATGCATAATCCCTCATCACATATTCCTATGAAGATGGAGAACAGATCTCCGCTAACTAATGAAGGCGTATGTAGTGAAGAGTGGAGAAAATAAATTCCTAATAAGGGCCAAAGCCCTCTACTAAAATGGTCAGCAATGATGTGACATGATACCGTAAACATATGTGTATCCATAGTGAAGAACTATCTCTGCCAACCATACTCTGTGCATGGATCTATACGATCCAATCAACTAATGGAATTATCCTTCCTGAAAGCACAACATGAGTATGTGATATCCATGGTGATAAAATCACCTACCACATTCTCTACTGGAAGAATAAATCTTCCCATACTGTGAAAGATAACTCCCAATCTTAAGGAGATGTCTACTAAGAGCTCTCCTCTGATCTAGTGAGACATGACGCCATGAATGATGAGTCCTTTTCTTCCTGACCATAGAAGAAGAGTGCTCAAAGGGAAGTCGTTTCCACCGTCCCATACCAGTGAAAACTTCTTCCAATTCACGGTGTCATACCTACACTAAACCAAATATCTATTCCATATAATGGAATATATATATATATATAGGTGGACTCCAATGAATCCCATATACTAAAATCATATCAGTGGACTGAAATGAGTCCCATGTCCTCAAACTAGTTAGTTTGGTTCTAGTCAACAATGTGACAATGGATATCCCTTTTGTTCCAAACCAACTTGTTCCTAGGTACCAAGACTAAGCCTAGGTACCTCTCGGTAGATCCCAAGATACATATGTATGTATTGGGTACCCCAGCTATTCCTGACTAAGGGATCTATGCTCTATACCATGGAGCTAGTGCCATGCCTATGACCTTCCTAACCATCACTCGAATCACATAAGCATCCGTCGATGCTATCTCATGAAACCCATCTTTATGATCCCATCCATTTGGTTTCCTTAGTAGTGTAGCAAAAATGCTTCACTACTTGGTCAAGTGATGTGCATGAGTGAAACTAGTCACTCTTTGGGTATTCATCATGATACCCCATAGTCTCCTAATTCTACTGTGAGACTTTTGTGAAGATAAATAAATCTTCACTACCTTGGAGATTGTCCTAAATGTATCTCCCGAGCCTGAATGCAACTTCCTGAACCTATAGGATTGCTTGTGCACATTACTAATGGTGAAGGTGTAGCTCCTTCCGTTAGCAATCCTATGGTCTAAATCCATAAGGATTATATATAGGGATCCTGCTACTACCGAAGTTGCCTTATATATAATACTTTGATGGTCCTAAGTCCATCAAATACATGCTATAAGCATGCCTAAAACTTATTGATGCTTGCAGAAAGGGCATACTACGATGCCATAACATTCCTACCTAAAGGCAAGTGCGTATATAACGCCATGCGGTAGGAAAAATTTCGACAGCATTTCCCCAGGAAATGGAATCCCCAAAAAATTTAAACCATAACTCAGTGGCACTCAGGCCACCCAAAAACATAGGGCTTGACAGGCCCATGGCATGCACGCCATAAACTTATATATGGATTCCATGACCTGCAAAAACACAAAAGTATTTGCTAGCAACCATTCCCGGTGTTGCATAGCCATATGGTTTCTGTAATCTTCTTTCCTGCAAACAATCAAAAGATATACTTTCTGCATGTTGATCCATAATTTAAGAGCTTAAACAATGATCAACATTTGATGTATGCAATTCCCTTCATGCATGTAGATAGAGAACATGCCATAACATAAATAAAATGCCAAAAAGCATAAAGTATACATCCATGAGTAGTCTGATTTTGGAATTGCATGCATCCAATCGCTCTCGACAAGCTTCGAGACCTCTGCACCTTCCTCCTCAGGTCCTAACATACACTTTGAAGTGTCCGAAAATATCGGAGCACTCCTCAAAACATAAAGCATGGTCAGGTGATTACAAAAATAATGCAAATTTAGCCCAAAAATGCATTAGTAATCCTTCTTTAGACCTGCAAAAAACACTTTAGGACCTGCAAATGTTCATAAACTGAAATATAAAGCATGTGCAAATAGGTCGAAGTAAAATTACTCAAATCGCCTTCCCGGTTTGAAAGATATGGCTCCCGGAAGGTAGTCGCCCAAAACTGTTCAGACTTTGCAGACCTGTTCAGACCTGCAAAAATTTTTACTTTCCAAAATTTCTTTTCATAAAATGAAAGTAGATCTTGTGCTCTTCGAAACGAGCCATAGCACGTCCAATTTGGAGTTTTCTAGCCCAAGATATGGCCATTCCAAGCGGGACATGTCAAACTAGTGGACTGTGGGAGGGGCTAGAAAAAGTGTAAAAATATGATTTTTGGGGTGCCCAAAAGCATTCTTCCATCATGCAAATCCTAAAATTCTCTCCATAGCCTCAGAGAGTGGTATATGAAGATGCTTGAGCCATTTTTTACCTTTCCAAATCCTCCCTTCATGCATGCTAATTCACTCCCCAAAAGAGGCCTAAAGCAAGATTTTTGCTTTTATGCAAAAACTTAGATGAGAGCTCTTAGCAAGCTTCTAATCCACTCTAAATGTGGATTTCTCTTGGATTATATACAATAATCCATGGGAAGCCTCTAAATGATCTTTTTCTTACTCCAAGAAGTGGAGTTTGGCAAAAGATTAATTTCTGAAATTTTCCAAAAAGTGAGGGAAGGGGGTCTTTGAGGAAGTAAAATTCCTCCTTCACTTATCATTTCAATGAATCTAATGATTCGCCTAAGAAGTCCATACACCATATTCTCAGTATATATACTTTTTCCCATCCATCCATAGCTATAGCACCTATTTTTCCCTCTTCCAAAATGGGAATTCCTCAAATTTAGGTGCTGAAATTTTTGTCAAACTGTGATGGAAGGGGGTTTTGTGGAGCTTCAAACTCCCATCAAACTGAGGTATCTTTTGGATTTCTTGATTGTATATGGAAGTCAATACACTATACTAGAAGTGTACATGGTTTTTTCCATAAATCTATGAAAAATACCTTCTCTTTTCCCCTTCCCGAAATGGCTTATTTATCAAAAATAACCCCTGAAATTTATGTATGAATCATGAAAGTAAGCTATTTTGGAGATACTCTAAACTTGGCTTTCTTGTATTTTTGGGATAATCCTTGACCCCAAATGAGAGCATATACCTCATACTCTCCATACATGTGAGTTCCCTCCAAAAAAATCTTGGGCCCCTAATACTTCATCATCATTTTCAAAAATGAAAATTCTTACAGGAATTAAAAAATATTCAAACCTGGAAGTCGAAGCCATACCATAACTCCTTGCTAAATCGCGTAAAGGAAAATATCATCTTTGCTTGCTCCTTGTTGCCTTGATAATCTTTTCATCCTTCTCACATTCGTGTGCGGGCATATGATGTATAAACATCCGATGAAGCAAAACAGGAATGGAAGCCCAACGAACTATGCATCCAACATGATGCCATGTGACATGTTCTACAAGACTCCCCTATATACATCATGTGACATTTTCCCAAAGCTTCTACTCAGGAAGATAGCACGACCTTGAAACTCCTCACATGAATTCTCGGTGCCCATCTCTTCTTCTCCATGCTTACCTTCCTTTGGCCTTGTTGCCTCCTTTCTCAATACCCTGTGTGTGGCCATGTCCAGCTTGGTTATCTCTGATGTGCTGCCCGTTTTACCTTTCTCTTACAATGAACAACAGGGCCATGATCGATCGCCAGACCAACACGTGGACCTCATCTTGAAGTGATACTCCCGTGTGTGGGCGGCAATCAATACACGAGGCCGTGAGCTCCTTTAATAAACGTGGCGCTGCTCTCTTGGATATCCAAGCTATGAAGCAACGTGGATAGATGAAGCTCCTCCCTTGTAGGAGGTCGCGTGTTCGATTCCCATCTGCTGCACACGCGGAAGCATCCAGAAGACGTCGCTCTGATACCAATTTTACATAACCTTCTCATCAGCTTGCTCTCGCGAACAGCCATCGCCACACAGAGACTTGCGTTTCGTTCATCCACCCGACCGCCGAGCTACTCACTTTTTTATGATGAGATAATCTTAATCTCTTCTACCATATGATACTCCCATTAGATGCCATGTGGCATAAGTGCCACCTCACCCAAGAGGATATACATCCATAATGTGACAACCACTATCAAAAAAACAATCCGAATTAGCCTCATTCACAATCATACATGTAGATTGTGATGATGAATCATAATGACATGTAACAACACATGTCCAAACATCTTGAACAACATTAGCTTCATCATTCTTTGCATTAGATGTATTCTCAACAATGGACATGTTGGATTCTTTCTTCTTTTCATTATGCTTGGCAAGTTTTCTACGTTCACCAATGGTATTTTCGACAGTAATTGCATCCCTTCTTCTTTTGCATGTTATCATCAAGAGAGGAAGAAGTGGAAGAGGAAGAGTGAGGCTTTGGTTTTGATGAATCCAAAGCTGAGCCATACCTGCTTTTTCCCTTTTGTGTAATAGCAAATGCTTATGTTCCCTCAAGCAAACCACTTATATTCACTCTTGATTGCTCTTCTTGCAAAATAAGAGACACAACCTCATCAAAGTACACATAATTGGATTTCCTTTTGCAACCAAACGAAGTGTAGTAGCAAAGCTTTGAAAGGATTCCGAAAATTCTTTGAATATTGTAGAAATGAGTGATGCATCCAGAATGATCTCATTAATGTTTCCGAATCGCTCTTGCAAATCCTTGATGTGTGTAGCATATACATCCATTGACTCATTTTCAGCCATAAATACATTGTCAAGTTGATTTCTCAAGTAACCAACATGTGCCTCATTATGCATTGCATAAAAAAGAGGCAAATGCATCCCAAGCTTGTCTTGAAGTAGTACATGACTGGATGTGTGGAATAATATGTCACTTCATAAAAAGGGCAATCAACGCATGAGCTTAGCATCATTTCCATCCAATCTAAGTTTCTCTTGTGTACATGGAGAAGGCATATTCACTGTACTTGAAAAAGATCTTGAATCTATGACAACACGGTGTGTAGTAGAAGAGTCATTAGGCTTCTTGTCAACGTCTACCACTATGTTCTATAGTTGATTTGCAACAAGAAAATTCTTCATCATGTAAGACCACATTCGATATTTGTTCCCATCAAGCTTATCCTCAACTTGAAGCATGCCAGACAATTCATTGTTGCTTGCAATTGCACCAAAGAACTCAAAAGAAGCAAGATATGAACTTCTATAAAGTTGAGATGCAAGCTGAAATGCAGTTCAAAAATAAAACTTTGATGGTGAATCAGACTATACGAATGGCTTTGAAAGGGGAGTAAAATCCCAATGCATCTAGTGGAAATGATCTCTGAGTGTTGAACTTTGTATTACTATGCTCCCAAACTGATTTGCACTGATAAAAGTACGTGCAGCAACATCGCAAAAAAAAAAGCATGTTAAGGAATTGAACTTGGTCTGATACAATGTTGGGTGTGTGAGTGACTGAGGAGGCATGAATAGAAGTAACACAAGAGTGAAGAAGGAAATTCGAAGCATAGAGACATGTGATGGCTGGAAAAGCTCTTTGTTTATAGATGATCAATAATATGAGAATGAATCAAGTGAGAACCATAAGTGAATCCTTAAGTACAAAGTACCATCACATATGATTATATCATGTATATGTGGTTACATGGGGTCAAATCCTCTATCCAACACTAGAGTAAAAAGTTCCCATGTATAGAGAAACAGTCCACATCAAAGCTACTCAAGGGACACACAAGTGTAATAGTATACAATAAGAATAGGTCTCCCATGGAAATAGCAAGGTGTATGATCAAAAGTCAAGCTTTATGACATACATTATGGCTTGAGGTTGTTATGTGTGTAACAAATGTACTTGACAAGCGTACCACCAAAGCATTGTAGTTTATCAATCCATATGATGCTTGGCATGGTTGCAAGCCATTTGTTGCCCATTTGTGTCTTGGTTATCTGGCATATGCAGTAGTGCATGAACAATAATGCAAAAGATTGAATGATCTGCCAGTCTTGAAATCAAAGGCTCTCTTGTATATCATCCATAGATGAAATGAATTCTGGTTATTCATGATGTTGTTTTCAAAGAAGATACAATTCAACCCTTACTTTCATGTACCAAGGAGACATCAGTGAGCCCAAAGGATGTGTATCATACTTTGCTGACTCTTTCTGCAAGTGGAGAGTCAAATGTTTCTCCTAGTGAGGCAATTCCTTAGCCCTTATAGGGCTCAAATGATGATGCAGATCATTCTCTTCGTGATATTGAAGAGGCAAAAACTACGCCGAAATGCTTGGTGTAGACTTTGAGAGATAGCAAGTTCAATACACATTTGTCATATCATACTGATTTAGGCTCTCATAATGCTTCTTTTGCATCAGATTGTCATGCAATGGTTGTCTCTAGTATTTACGATGAGAATGAGTGTATTTCTTTTGATGAAGCATAGAAATCAAAAAATTGGATGGCTATTATGTAATCAAAATTTGATGCTATTAAGAAAAATGGTACTTGTTCTTTATGCGATTTGCCTTTTGAAGGCCATTGGCACTAAGAAGGTATACAAGCTAAAACATAATCCAGATGGAAGAATTGATCGCTATAAGACTACACTTGTTACCAAAGATTATGCTCAAGAGAAGGGCATTGTTATTTATGAGACTTTTTCTGCCACGTGTTGTATGAAAGCCATGAGTGGTGATTTACATGAAGATGTGTATGTATTTCAGCCCTGTGATTTCATGTAGAAAGTTTGTGTGAACAAAGTATACAAGTTGAAAAAGGCATTATATGGATTTAAGCAACCAGCACCATGTGATAATCACAACAAGGGATGATCATCCTTTAATTCGCAACTAAAATTTCATTTACTAATTGATAGATAATCATATTCAAGGACAACTTATTCATTTGTATACATTTTCAATCCGCTATTGTGCTAGTGGTTTTATTTTTTACTTGACAATGGTAGGAGGTCATAGAAAAGACTTTTGTGCTTTTAATTGGGAGGGAATGAGACAATAATATCTATCATCCTACTAGTGTTTTTATAGTAATACCTACTAGTGTTTTGGATAACAATATATGTCACTATTTATTTTGTTATAAATTCATTATGATGAATTTAGTGCTATTATTGTGGGGGAAGTAGCAACTTCGTTGGTTACTCTACTTGAGAATGAGAATGAAAGGTCCAAGATGAAATCATCTTTGTCTAGAAAAAACAAACAAGGCATGTCTAGGTTCTCAAGATGAGAAGGGCCTAAATTAGAAACGACAAGGTTTGCATAAAGGATCTTGAGGTATGAAGAGACAGCAAATGAATGATTCAATATGTACTTTGAGAAAATTATGATTTGCCTTACATATGATATTTTTGGATAATATTTTAATTTGACAAACAAGATGGATAGCCCATGTAGGTTCAAGATGTGCACACCTATGGTCTTCAATAATAAAGTGTTACCTGGAAAGCTAACCTTTTGGATCTCGTTTTGCCTTTGGAGATTCCAAAGTATTGCCAAGCGAAAATCCCTTGTGTTGGTGCCAAGCGATAATCCCTTGTGTTGGTTTCCTCAGGATATGTTGATGCAATGAATCAATCCTAATCACGGTGGATAGTAAAAGCCAATTAGCTCATTATAATAGGATAATTCTTTACCATACCAGAGATAGTAATCGTTCCACAAGGTTCATTCTTCTAGCATATTTTCATATTATATGGGTTAATTATATCCATAGTTCTGGATCATGATGGTAATAGTTGTTCCACGAGGTTCATTCTTCTAGCATATTTTGATATTATATGGGTTAATAATATCCATAGTTTTGGTTCATGATGAAACCCTTGGAGTTCTTCATTCGTTCATGAGTTTGCCTACATTGGGATCGTGCCTGATTTTACTCAGGTGTATTTGGGTTAATCTAGGAAGTACTCTAGTGTATTAATCTTTCACCCTCATATATTTAGGATTGGAGTTCAGCCAATTGTTGTTTATCCATTATATTCGAGTGATTCTCATATTATTCCTTTAAAATCTTTGATGTTTTTGTATCTTAGTCTGTATCATTTGTATATTTGCTAAAAGCGATCTTTCATGATGCTAATTGCATTGATGCTTATATATTTACACAAATGATAGTGAGACTCTTACAAATGACTAATATTTTAGATGACCAATACTCTTTTCTTACTAGTTGATAAGTAATTCTTTTAATGATTGATGATCGACTATAGTTCCTTGAGACAAGGGCAAGCTACTAAGGTCTCCTCAATTGGTCTGTGCCTCTGATAATTCATCAAAACCTCTGCCCTTTGACCTTAATTCGTTGTCTAATACTTTCGTTACTGCAATTCAGCAATGGCTAATAATTATCTCCCTGAGTCGTTCCAGAGATAAATGAGCTTTATGGAAAAGAGACTTAAGATCAGAAACTACGTTAAAAACTTGCATAATTCATGCATTTTGTTCTTGTCGATGTTTTGAATCTCGAGAAATAGGGTTTTTGCAAGCCCAAGAAAACGATACCTCTTATAACTTGCCAACAACCCACCCCTGGCCATACTGTTACATATCAAATATTTTCATTACTGCAATCAATGAGTAATGGTCACAGTATTGAATTGTCCATAATTCTTTCACTTTTGCAACTGAGGCAACGCATTCCATCTCTGTTCACAAGTATGCTACCAATCGTAACCTGTATGCATATGCACATTCATATGCAAAAAATCACGAGTCAAGGTATATACATGTACTTTATGCAAGAGAGCCCCACAGAGTTTTTCTGTGGAACTCTACCAATCAACTAGCAACTCTGAATCAACCTTATCATGATTGACCTTCCAAACTACAGTATGAGGAAAAGACACCAATTTCATCATCATTAATCTTCCTCCAAACTACAACATGAGCGAAAACATGTAATGTAGTCTTGAATTCACAACGACAAGACACTGCACTGTAAAATACCTTGTTCTAACCAAATTTTGCCCATCTCCTGATTTTGAGTTGGTAAAGAGCATCAGAACATTTTTACTTCCTTCAGAACAGTGGACTTGACCAAGACTATCATATTCTCATATGGGCTTGAAGCACTATCTTTGTTACATCTGCAATATTGTCTTCATGATCATCACAAATACAGCTGAACATGACCAGAAGAGACAGAAATGCTTCCAAGGCTTGAAAGCCTTTACATGATTAGACCAAATTCTATATGTCGGGCGTGCAGGGGAAAAAACACAATCATGACTATCTGACTGCTGTAGCAATGGATAATGCCACAGAATCATAATTTTATGACAAGCTGTAGACCTTAATATATAGCAAAAGTTTTTGCAAAACAAAGTGAGCTTTCGTCCAATGAACACAACAGCACTCCAAAATATTTATCCAAAGTGAGATAATACCTTACTTCACAACTAGACAACGAGCATGATAGATGTATATCCTCTCTGAATATTTATCCAAAGTGGGATAATACCTTACTTCACAACTAGACAACGAGCATGATAGATGTATATCCTCTCTGAAAGAGCTACTTAGTACAGGTTATAATCACAACAGCTGCACAATCTTTTGCAGATTGGTTAGTTTTATCGGACAACATTGAGCCTCTCCTAAGGATAGCTACATCTTGAGAATGGCGACAATGCCTGTCTTTGTTCAAAGACACCCCAAATCTCTGCAATCTCTTCTGGAGTTAGGGCTAAGGGACTAAGTTGAGTTATATGTTTAGGTGTAGATCCTGCAGATAGCATGGGAGTGGATGGCGTTGAATGGGGTGTTGAACCGGTCGACTTTACCCTAAACTCAAAGGATGCTTCAGATGCCACATCAGATGCAGGACAAGAGCTGCCACCATGATTCTGCATTGTCTTGGCAAAATTGAAAAATGAAATCATGATATCCTCATCCAACTCCTCTTTCTCTAGCAACAATATTATGTCATCATAGGATAGAGAATTATTTAGCTTCTTCTCTTGGTCATTATCAGAATGCCTTTTAGGACAACTATAACAAAAATCCTGATTGGCAACGGATGCATCTGAGAAAACATCATTTCTTTCTTTGGGAGAGCTAACAGGTGACTGGGAGGGGATAAGGTCAAATTCTTCAGGATTAGAACCTGTGTACAAAAGAGAATCCCCTGTTGCCACTACAGAGAGCTCCTTCACACTGGTAGAACCAATTCCTTTATAGGAAGAACCCAAATTACACATTTCACCCGAACTGTAAGTAACCACTCCTTTGATTTGCCCTCTTGTTCCATTTCCTTCCTGGGCTCCTGGAGTAGTAAATGAGGGGTTACGTACAGGTTGCTTAAACTCAAATGTTTCTGATTCATCTGAAACCCACTCATTTTCATCTTCCTTGACTACTCCAGTCAAATATTGCTTGGAAGAGCATGTGCTTACACCAATCAGTTCTGTCGAATCTAAAGAAGAAGCCCTTGAATGCAAATCAGAGCTGCTTCCATGGTCAGCCTGAGCCTCAGAATAGACACTAGCAGAAGATATTTTGATATCATGGGTCTCAGATGGGCAGCAGCCTGTAGCAGATACCGATTTCTGAGACAAAACTGCACAAGATGAGAGATATCGACTCTTCAAAGCAAAGAAATCTGCAGTAAGATCATTGCTCTGATGTTGGAATGAGTCTGACAATGTTGGTTTTAGCCCCTCTTCAGCATCATCTAGTGCATCAGAATGAGATAATGATAGCCGGTGAGGTAAGACATCAACCAAGTCCAGGCCTTCGAGAAACTTTGTTGTACCATAATGTGATGTCTCTGAAGCTCTTCCCAAACCAGGAGATCTTAAAGAGGCTTTCTCTGATTCAGGATGTTTCATGGAGTCTTTCTCCAAGTCACAAGCTCTAAAGGAGCGCATGCCATAATCTAGTGTTTCTGGCATCTTCTCAGAACCAGGAGCTCTTAAGAAGGCTTTCTCTGATTCAGGAGGATTTGTGGACTCTTTCTCCACCTCACAAACTTTAAAGGGATCCACTTGACATTGCCTAGTTTTCTGAGATGAGAAAAGAGCCTCTTGAAAGCATGGTTGCTGTAAACTATCGAGGGAAGAGAGTATCCCATCATCTTCTGCAGGATCCATTTCAATCACAAATTCATCGTCAACACAAACAACAATCTCCTTGTCCTGTTCAGAATTCACACAGAATGGTCAGAGATCAAGAGCAGAATGAATACCTGATTTACGATAAAGAAAACAGAACACACAACAAGATGAATCCATACAAAACCCCGAATTAACCCCAAAGAGTACGTGCAATCATAAAATTGAAAAGAAAAGTTACATTTATTGAGTCCCTACCAAAGCTCTAAAAAGGACAGATTGGTACTAAAGGTAACATGTAGAAATTTAAAGATCAACATGAAAAGCACAAAATGTGCAGCAAAAGATTAACAAAAAATCAAGTTACTCAAAAGGGAAAGTCCATAGTAAAATACTGAAATCTTTACTGCGAAGCACAAGCAGACGATTCCATCATGCAAGTAATTAGCCAAAATCTACATAGATTCCACTTACCCATCCAATATCTAAGAAATTTTCTGATGTTCCATGAGAAAAACCACCCAGAATGACATCAATAGAAACTCAATTCCTCGATGAACACAAAGGCACAGACTTTGTAGAGTATCAGTTCTATTAACAAGAAAATATAAGCCAGAACAAAAATGGAGGAAAACCTATAAGCTTTCCACTCCTTTTCTTCAAGAGCCATTCCAACTCTTCTACTCATTCACAATTTTCTTTTTCTAGACAGTTTTGAATCTTGTCCTTCAAAGATTTGCACTCTCAATTCTAGGACAGTTCACATTCCTTTAAGTGAAGAAAGTCTCTGGTTTCTGATATTGGCTGTATGGATGAAACGTATCCGATAAAAAAAATTATCTGCTTTGGCAAGGAAACTTGTAGTTGTCTTCTTTATGTATGAACGGGGAATAGCCCATTTTGTACACTCCATAGATGGTGAATGTAACGCACTTCTTGTCTTTGAGGATCAATTTCTAAGACTTCACACAGCTGCATCAGTTTCCAGCTCTTCAAAGTCTAGTATTTTTTTGACACAATCGAAACATGTTCTAGAGAGTACCTAGGAGTCCTTGATATAACATTTAAGATCTGTTCCCTCCAGTTTCAGATGAAGAAATCTTTTGTAGACTAATATCTTCATAATTTGCTGGGAACATTGATTGCAAAATGCACCCATTTGCTAGAGATTTCTCCCAGGATTCTCGTCTGCTATATAATTTTTTTCATTGCTCAAGACAATGCAAGATCCCACAAATGCATTAGAAAAGGATGGAGGAAGATACATGCGAAAACTTAAAATCGATGGGATTGATGCAGGACAGGTGTAGAGGGTTCAGACATCATCAATGTATCAAAATGAAAAATAAAACCTAACAATAAAATTCCCAAGGGGTACAAACACCATGTACGTTATTTTTTTCAAGTAGGATAAGACATACAGAGACCATATGTAAGTTTTACTTTTGAACCCTTTGCATATAAACTAAATCTGGATTCGCACAGCAGCAGCAGGCAAAAGTAAACTCTTTCTACTTGCCCTGCATTTCGATTAAGAGGTGGCAGAAACGTTTGAGTTGTGTTATGACAATGAATGGTGGAATCTTCATCGATCCCAACTAAAAATACTACTTCCCAGGCCTCTCCGGTTTTCTTCTGGGAGGAAAATGCCCACAGAAATGGTGGCCAAGAAGTGTTTGCAAGATCCAGTGATTGAGTACAATGGAAGGGGTGGTATTGCTACAGTAACATTTAAGACTACCCTAGCGAATCCATTATGCAAGGTCACCCAAACATTATAACGCCTAGAATCATTTCAGAGGATATCACAAAATGATTGTCATTTGCCACACTTACAATCATCTAAATGGCCACTATTAATTTGCTCAACATATACAAAAGCTCCAAAGTCTACATTGTATGCACACATACACATACATACGTCAAAACGTGCATGCATGAATACATACCTAGGAATGTCATACATGCACACACACAGATACATGCATCTATGATAATCAAACATACATAATACATGCAAGTGCTATACACATACATATTGTTATGTAGTCTGGTGCATGTGAACCATCACTATAATCTATGAGTTGGTGGACATACCACATATGTGCCAAGTGCCACATACGTAGAAAAGAGGAGGCTAGAGAGGACTCTGGAAAACGGCATGACTTAGAGGGAAGTTGGTTAGGACTTCTTGTGTGATTCTGCACAACATCATTATCATCCTTGAGTTGTGTGTGGCTGCAGATATCTAATAATATTTCTACATCTGGCATCCAATCCAAGCCCGAGGGGTAGAGCCCCACCACACAACCAAACTCCAGTGCAACTAAATTCTCATGCAGACAAAAACCCACAAACTTTCCCAATAACGGAATCAACCTAGCTGAAGGAGGAGCTTTTTCCCTCCTCTCTTCATTTCCCACCATTTTTGCTGAGGAACTTCAATGTGGGATATATGAGCAGCACACAAGCTTTTTCCCCTCCTCTCTCCACCTTCTCAATATTTGTGCTGGGGAACCTATATTTGGGATATATAAGCTGCATACGAGGCTTCCAACCATGTTTACCATGCGTGAGTCCTCACAAAAGGCATATATAATAAAAGTTTGCTTTCTACTGTCTACCCATATGCATACACAGAGAGATTAAGAAGATTATAAATGTAGGAAACCAGAGAGACTATGTGCAGAAATTCATTTAGGAAAGCTTGACACACTGAAGAAAATATTCACAAACAACTCCCTCTAGCCCAAGATCACATTCGGAAAGACATCACGAAGAAGACCCTCATGTCAAAGGATCCAGATTACAACACTTGGAAGTGTTACAACTATGCGACCGGCGGCATAGCATATTTGTATCTGCTCTAGAGGAGAAAACAAAAAGAATAAATCCAAAAAATGAAAACAAAATTGAAAAGCTAAGAATGATACTAAAAGGTAAAAAGATTCTTGCCTCAAGTTCCTGGGAGCAAAAAAAAAAAGTAAATGCCTAGCTGTTCTAAATACAAATTTGAAGTTAAAAATAATGATCGACTTCCATCTTGGGAAGGTGCACACTCGATGATATGGTTGACTTTGCATTTCTATTGATAATTGACCAGCCCCCTTAGACCTATAAATAGTTGTCCAGTAATGTCCAGACTCCACTGTCCATAGGTACACATAACTGGTCTCATCCTTAAGTCCATGCAAAGAGTGTAAAACATTTCATCATCCATATACATTGATTTGAATCAGACCCTAATTTTCATTTCAAACCCTAATAACATGGTCCCAAAATTAATTTATCAGCAATTTTAGCCCCTAAAAAATCTATTTTGATGAGAAACTACCTTAGATGCAAGGTTTATTGTCAACACAAGTCTTGAGAATACATAGGCGAATTTAGAAGCTCCAAATGATGTTCATGACAAATCTTAATAGCATTTCAATACTCCATGTCCTTCATTCACCATCCATGTGTTTGATTTAGACACATCTGAAAATATAAGATGCCATAACATATAATATATGATAATAGATATGAATGAGAATGCAGCCCAAAAGAACATTAAATCCAAGATGCGGTATTTGCTCTTCAAAGGTAAAGCATAGGTCTCGAAGAATTTATATAAGTGTCATGAGAACTACCTTAGATGAGAAACTACCTTAGATGCAAGGTTTATTGTCAACACAAGTCTTGAGAATACATAGGCAAATTTAGAAGCTCCAAATGATGTTCATGACAAATCTTAATAGCATTTCAATACTCCGTGTCCTTCATTCACCATCCATGTGTTTGATTTAGACACATCTGAAAATATAAGATGCCATAACATATAATATATGATAATAGATATGAGTGAGAATGCAGCCCAAAAGAACATTAAATCCAAGATGGGGTATTTGCTCTTCAAAGGTAAAGCATAGGTCTCGAAGAATTTATATAAGTGTCATGACATACCTAGTGAAAGTCATCAAAGATTCAACAAAACATAATCATAATAAGAAGCAAGTTTATTTGCCTAGACTTCATAAGGACTTTAACGGGAGACATCGAAATGACAATCACCATGATTGTCTCTCTTCGTACCTTCCAAAATTTGTTTCCAAGGATGAAAATGGACTTAGGAGAAGGAAGTTATATGAAGTTTGGTGGCCTATGAGATGGTGAACATTCCGCATGGCACACATGTGAGATGCCTGATAGAGTGTAGTGGTGAAAAGTCTAGGTAAAATAGAGAGAAAATTGTATTGCTAGAAGTTAAGTTGATTAGGACTATCTATGCCATCCTCTAGGACATCATCATCATCCTCAAGTTGCATGTTTGAAAACATCAAAAAGTGTGCTTCTATGTGTATGCATGCATGGATACTTACATATACATGACCACACAGACATATCATTTGTATGTACATGCATACAAGTGTATACATACATGCACAAATTGAGGGAAATTCTAAAATGTAATAAGAAATCGTGAGGGATTCCCTTGCCAACTTAAGAGGGCAAAAGGATGTCTCTCTCAAGATGGTACAATGTGCAATGTACAAAATGTGAATGGTTCATTAATGATATGTATCCTTGGGGTTTTGCTCAATAGAATTACATATGCATGTACATGCATACAAACATTGTCCATATGTGCACATGTATGAGTTTGAGTGTTTGAATATATGTATATATGCATGTGCGCGCATGTGTGTTGTACATAAGTCTACGCATATGTACATGCACATGTATGAGTTTGAATGTTTGAATATATGTATATATGCATGTGCGCGCATGTGTGTTGTACATACATGCCATGATGCATGTATGTATATAGATATACTATATACATGTGTGTACATGTTTGTATATGCATATGTATGTCCCTACATATGTATGTATTGTGCAAGGTTGTACACCGACATGTCCAAAAACTTTTTCAAAAGCCGACTAACAAATATCAGATCCACACATTAGATATAAAGTAGGGATGTGACGTTTTCAGTTTTCTTTTGTAGCTATGTTGTGGGTGTTCCCTTTTCAATGCATACCTTCCAAGGCTCAAGTCGTTATGCTTTAGGCTTTAGGCCTTGACCTTTGAGCTTCATCCCTCATCCCTCCATAAATGTATTATGTTTTCGATTACAACACGATGAAGCTAATACCTATACCTTAACGGTAATTAGCTTCGCACCTCGCTAACGGGAAAAGTGCTTTTAGCGGCAAGGTAGATTTAGTTCTTTTAGCGTACCTTAAGGTATGTAACCTTTCCTTAGAGAAAGCCTACCGGTGGGTGGTCAGATTTCATCTACTTCCAATGGTTCTCCGGCTTCAACTGCTTGCTCCCGATTCGAAAATGGTACCGGAAACTCGATCGAGAGCTGGTCTTCCGCCGCGTTTTATCCTATGTCGTCATCGCGCTATGATGATGCGAGGTAAGGAGTTGGCAAAGTGGGTGCGCTTCTATGCGACCATCTTCCGGGCGAAGCCATTCAGTCAAGAAGGGTGAAGCGACGGGGAATCGGGCTAAAGAAACCCGTATAGGTTTTAATGAGCAATTCATGGTTCAAACTTCAACCTTCAGCTGCAAAAAAACTATACATTGACATATTTATTGAATAAACATTTTGTACAATGGCTTTGAATATAATTAGAACTTATTTTTCAATTATATTGTCTCAAAGAGTAAGACAAAGTGGGAATATGTTGTGAAAGTGTACAATTTCCTAGAGGTCAAAGGATACATAAGGGATACATGTGACATATTTATTAAATAAACATTTTGTACCATGGCTTTGAATATAATTAGAACTTATTTTTCAATTGTAGATGTCTCAAAGAGTAAGACAAAGTGGGAATATGTTCTGAAAGTGAACAATTTCCTAGAGGTCAAAGGATATATAAGGGACCAAATCCCTTACAATCCACATACTTGGAACTTAAACTTATGTTATTGACAAGGGTATTTGTGCACCTACCAATCCAAAGATTCATGTAGCAAATACATGGGACATGGGCCAAGAAAATAAAAATACGCACAAAATTTATGAAATTTACCATTGCAAAATAGGAAAAAATGTAGCAATAAAGATGTATAATTAAAAAATAAATGTGTTGCACACAATACACCAACAAGATTAGCGATTATTTGAGATATGATATGTGGCTGCTGGCATGTCACAAGTTAAAACTTCTAAGACCATGCCCATTGCATATTTCATCTCCAATCAGTGACAAATGTGCATCCATATGACTAACAATAAGTATTAAGGAATAAATGCAAAAGACCCATCTCAGTATTCAACGACGAAAGCACGTGTACTAGATTGATTTGGATGTGGAGACTCGAGAGTGCACAATTTTTAAGAAAACAAAATATTTGAAATACACAATGTAATCATGCACCAAATCATGAGGTGCAATATGTGCACCACACTAAGTGGTACCATGTAGAGATAAAGTGTGTAGCACCCAATCAGCTAAAATAAATGCGGGTCATGTGCAAGTGTGCATGGATAATGCACTAAATTTCATAACATATGTGCTTTAGTGGGGGTTGAATGGCCTCGTATACTTTTTGCTCATTGCACATTGCTACTTTGATAGCACAAAATTCAAGAGTGTACAAGAACAAAATCTAGAACAAGAATCCATTGTCGCTCTAAATATGTAACATGTATGTATCATGTATGTATCATGTATGTATCTAATATGCATCTACATATATATATGTATATATATATATATATATATATATATATATATATATATATATATATATATATATATATATATATACATATATATATATATATATATATATGTGTGTGTGTATGTATATATCTATATATATATATATATATATATATATATATATATATATATATATATATATATATATATATATATCTATATATATATATATATCTATATCTATATCTATATCTATATCTATATCTATATATATATCTATATCTATATCTATATCTATATCTATATCTATATCTATATCTATATATATATATATATATATATATATATATATATATATATATATACTTATACACACACATACATACACACATACATACACACATACATATATATGTGTGTATGTATGTGTGTGTATAAGTATATATATATATATATATATATATATATATATATATATATATATATATATATATATATATATATATATATATATATATATGTGTATATGAAAAAAAATATATATATACATATACACATACATATATATTGTGGAGAATGAGTTCTATGCGCAACAGAAATATGAAGTGAACCACCCTTGTATGTCCAACACTTGGACAAACATCTACACCTTAGATAGCTTGCTGCTCTCAACACATAACTCAAATGGACTTGATACTTTAGTCAATCAAAGTAGACAAAGAGAGCTTTCTAACAAGCTATAAATGACTTAATTTGGACAAGTTTTGATTAGGAAACACAACTATCAAAGATGAACTACCTGTCCACATAGGTATGCTGAAGAACTGAGCTTCACTCTCGAACTGATAGCTCTCTGAATATTTATCCTTTGAGAAAGATATTTGGTACAGAGAAAGTAGACACAAATAGCTTTCCAACAAGCTAAAAATCAAGTAATTTGGATGAGTTTTGATCAGGAAACTCAACTCATCAAGATAGACCAACTACACACATAAGTACACTGTAAAACTAGACTTTACTCTCTGAAAGATATCTCACAGAATATGAATGATCTGAATGAGATATTTGAGACAGTGAAAGTAGATGCCAACCCTTTCCAACAAGACAAAAATCACGCAATTTGGATATGTTTTGGTCGGGAAACTCAACCGACCAAAATAGACTACCTATCTACACAGGTATACTGAAAAACTCGACTTCACTCTTTCAGTGATATCTCACAAACTACATAAGCTTTCAAAGAGATATTTGATATGCATAAAGTACACAAGATAAGCTTTCCAATGAATGTTTAAACGCACAAAATGGTTACATATGCACTGAGATATGAGCTCTGCAACAAAGCTGTGTACAAACTGACGTGCGGCTGGAAGGAGTCTAAGGGAAAACCAAAATGACAAAATGGCTAGATCCGACTACCGGGAGCTCTTGCCTCTTTCTCTCCTTGTTTTGAATGTGCTCCCACTTCACTTTTATAACCAATGAGCATGTGAAGAAGTTTGTGCCTCCTTAAACTCACCACTTTCTCCACTACATGCTACTAACTACAATGCAAGATATTGTATCTCTTACTCATCATGAATTTTGACTAGACTTTTTCTTTTATTATTTTTTTCCTTTTTTCCTCCACTTTTTTTCTTTATCTTTATAGTTGGTAAATTTATCCAAGCATGGCTCATATGAAAATGAGCTTGTACATTTATCTTCAACACTCCCCCTCAAGCTCATTTGGGAGTTATCTTCATCCATGTCCTTCAAATTTATCGCATCCTTGAAACCTTTGAGTTTAGAAGCATCCAAGAACTTTGTAAACATATCTGCAACCTGCTCTTTGGTTCTGATGAACTTTACCTCAGCATCTTTGCTCAGCACCTTCTCCCTTACATAGTGGTAGTGGACCTCTATGTGCTTGCTCCTTGCATGAAACATAGGATTGCTTGCCAAGTAAATACTTGACATGTTATCATCGTATATAGGGATGGTTCCAACTTGCACTCCAAGATCAGCCAAAAGCTTTTTAATCCACATTGCTTCACATGTGGCAAAAGCTAATCCTCTATATTCAGCCTCCATAGATGAAAGTGCAACAGTAGGTTGTTTCTTTGAGCTCCACGTGATAGGTTTGCTTCCTATCATGAACACATAACCTGAGGTTGATCTTCTATCTTCCTTTGAGCCTGCCCAATCAGCATCACTAAAGCCTTTGACCTGCAATTCTTCATCAAACTTGTAAAACAAAGCATGATTAACTGTATGCTTTATGTATCTCAACACTCTCTTGGCTGAAATTAAGTGTTCACTTGTCGGGGCTTGCATAAACTGAGAAAGTACACCAACAACATAAGACAAATTAGGTCTTGTAATGTTTGCATAGATCAATGATCCTACAATGCTTCTGTATGTCGTTACATCTTCCAATGGTTCTCCATCATTTGAACAAATCTTTGTATTTGTGTCCATGGGTTGAGTGAGTGGTTTGCATTCACTCATTCCAAATCTGAAAAGAACATCCAACAAGTACTTCTTTGCATCAAGTAGATGCCACTCTTTCCATAAACAACTTCAATTCCTAAAAAATATTTCAGCTCTCCAAGATCTGAAATTTTAAACTCCTTACCAAGCTTCCTTTTGATATCTTTAATCCCTGTAACATCATTTCCTATTATGATGAGGTCATCGACGTATATGCAAATATATACCTCTCTATTTTCTTCCTTCTTCATGTACAACAAAGGATTTGCACTACTTGGGTTGTATCCACACTTATTTAGATACTCTACCAATCTCTGATTCCATGCTCTTGGTGCTTGCTTCAAGCCATAAAGTGCCTTCTTCAACCTGCAAACAAAATCTGGATGGTTTTCATCTTCAAATCCAATCGGTTGACTCATGTATACCTCTTCTTGTAGTTCTCCATTAAGAAAAGCATTTTTTATGTCGAGTTGATATAATGGCCATCTCCTTGAAGCACCAATTGCTATTAAGGTTCGGATAGTTCCCATCTTTGCAACGGGGCTGAGAACTTCATCATAATCTATGCCTTGTGTTTGTTTAAATCCTTTGGTAACTAATCTAGTTTTATATCTAGCTAGTGAACCATCAGCATTCCTCTTTACTTTAAAGACCCATTTGTTTGGAACAATCTTCATACCTTCTTTCTTTGGCACTAGCTCCCATGTGTGATTATCTTTGAGAGCTTTGATCTCCTCTTTCATAGCTTGCTTCCATTCCTTTTGTGTGCAAGCTTCTTCATACGTCTCAAGCTCTTTGACTTTGATAACCTGCATCATGTATGCAAAATGTGTCGCCATAAAACTATCATAACTCAACCTTTGAGTTGGATACCTTGTCCTTGAAGATCTTCTTTCATTGCCTTTAGAAAGTTGCTTCTTTCACCTAATCAACTTTACCATCGGAGTGATTACCTCTTCATATTCTTCTTCACTTGCATCTACCTCACTGTTTGGAGTAGCACTTGCATCTTTGGCTCTACTATGAGCTGAATTTGGAGACAAAGAATGGCTCCCCCTCCATGTTGAACATTCTTCATCTGATGTAGATGCCTCTGGACCTGAAGCCTTTGTGCTTGATTGTTGAACTTCTCTTTGATTTGTTCCTACATAATCATCACAATCTTTTTCAAGAATCTTTTCCTTTCCTTTATCTTCATACCATGGTCTTAGTTCATCAAAGACCACATCTCGCGAGACTCTTAATTCCTTTGTTCTAGGGTTGTAACACTTGTATCCTTTTTGCTCCGTCGAGTAGCCGATGAAAATGCATTTTTCTGATCTTGGTTCCATCTTTGTTCTAACTTCTTGTGGAATGTGAACAAAGCAAACACATCCAAAAACTTTGAGGTGTGTAAGATCAGGTTTCTTACCGGAATATACCTCTTCTAGAGTCAAGTGATGTATTCCCCATGTTGTGCACCTATTCATCAAGTAAATGGCGGTTGTGGTAGCTTCAGCCCAATAGTACCTTCATCTCGTTGAGCATGCATCTTGCAATTTCAGCAATTTGCCTATTTTTCCTCTCAGCTACTCCATTTTGTTGTGGTGTATACCTACAAGTGAATTGCCTTTCGATCCCATTCTCTTGTAGAAAATCTGAAAATTCTTTGGAGAAGTATTCTCCTCCACCATCGAACCTTAAGGTTTTGGATAGACCTTCCTGTTTCCTTTTCAACTTCAACTTTGAATCTTTTGAATATAGAAAACACCTCTGATTTTTGCTTCATACAAAACAGCCATACCTTTCTTGAGTGATCATCAATGAAGGTGACAAAAAATCTATTACCAGCCATTGATGCCTCTTGGGTTGGTCCCCATACATCCGTATGTATCAAGTCCAAGACATTTGGAGCCACAAAATTGCTCCTCTTGAATGGCTGCCTCGTTTGCTTTCCTAGTTGACAAGCTTCACATAACTCATGTAGTCCAATGATATTAAATTTTGGAAGACCTCTTACCACTTCATGTTTGCTCATGTCCTTCAGCTTTGGAATGTTGATGTGTCCTATTCTTTTGTGCCATAAGTCAAGCTCTAAAATCTTCTTGTTCCCACATTGAATGTACATGACCTTTCCATGTGGATGTTGGACATCCAAAGTGAACATCCTTCCTTCTCTTCTACCTCGAGCAATGACCTTGAAGCCTTCTTTTGGATTCTTTATGAAGCACCCATTCTCATTGAATATGACATGATAACCCTTCTCTACCATTTGTCCTACTGAAATCAAGTTCTTTGAAATTGTAGGAACATGAAGAACATTAGATAGTACATTTGCTCTGCTTGTATCTCCAAGCCTTATATCTCCAATGTGTTCAATCATGTGTTGAGTATCATCACCTGTTTCAACACATCCTTTTCCACTTGGTACCTGTAGATAAGTGAACAAAC